>CM053514.1:29197809-29890278 GCA_028627145.1 Eidolon dupreanum
AAGAAACAATGTGTATATATTAAAACAGGTATGTAAAGTCTATGGATCTGAAACTATAATGGCAGATCAACTTACACAAGAAATTGACTAGGCAAAAAACAAATGAGACATATCTATATACCCAGTATGTGTACATATAGAACCAAGGCATTCCACCAAAGTCACTGACTGGACTTTGCTACATGGATGCTCTATCAGAACAAGGATTCATGGAATAGACAGAATATAACTCACTAATTTTCTACTTAATAGCATGTATTTAATAATGATCCTATTGTTAAATACATGAATAGAGTTAAAGGTAATCTAAGAATTATAATTACTAATACTTTCCTTATATTACCTTATATATATAACATCACTTAAATGTACTTAAAAATTTTAATGATGAAAATCATAAAGTAAATATTCATATTTTATATACTTCATGACTATGGACATCAGGATACTTTGACCACTTTTTAAAACCTCCAATTTTACCTTCCTTAAAAAATAAAGTAAAACTCTTTTTTAATGAGGTATGCATATGAAGAGAGAAGAGATGCATCTAATCATCATTTATTCTCTCAGGCAAGCAGTATATTCAGAAAAGAAAAAAAAACTTCACTCAAGGTAGCATACCTCTATAGTAAAAGTTTAAAAACTTAAAATGTAACTGTAGCATCTCTACTGCATGCTTTCTGCTTTTACCTAGTCTGGTCTTATATCTAGTTTAGGCTTCCCCCAATTTCTCCACATTGCCCTAACCTCTATCACTGCCCACCCTCCTTCATGTCCAGACTGATTCTCATGGTATGAGTTACTTGGGGCCATTATAGATTCTTGTATCCTTATTCAGAAGCAGAAGCATTATTCATTTGTAGTTCTCACCATTCACTGATTCAACATATATGTATTTCATGATTTGTTGTTTTTTTCTCATCACTGAGAACACAAACGTAAACAGGAAATTTCTGTCTTGCACTAACAGCACTTACAAATGCCACTGTTCTACTGGATATAGCAGTGGGGCTGGGGAAGGAGGTGGAGAAGACAGAAGTGATGAGTGGAGCCAGAACCACAGCATCCAATCTATGCTGCTGGAAAGAGATCAAGTGGTGGTGAAATGTGTGAGGCAGTCATCACCACTGTTGCTGGTTCTATTCTTTTTATTCACTGACTAGCCAGGCCAGATCTCCAGCGCCTAGTAGAAATGGCCTTTAGCAGTACCTTTAGCAGTACCCTGGCTTTCCAGCACCAGCCACAATGCTAAATATTAGATCTCAGGCACCTTTTAGTTTCAATTTTGTCTTTAAGCTATAGCCTAAGAAGGAACTGAGACTTCAGCTTCTTTTATAACTTTCCAAGCTCTCCCATTCAGTTCCCCAGGCACAATGGGATATAATACATTTAACTAATTACATTTTTTATTGGGTTTGGTTATTGCAAGATCCTGGAGTTCTATCTGAAACAAAAATGTCCATAAGTGCCTAGATTTTGATAGTTTTTATGGTAGATCACATTTTACACCTCATAGTTACTTAAATTGAGCTGACAGTTTTATATATAACAAGATACATCCTGTACCTAATTTGTAGACCTCCTTTATTTGGCAATGCTCTACACTCATTTAACCTGCTATTAAGAACACAGTGGTATTCAGAGTGATGGATAATTTGAGAGCCACTATTTTTTATCTATTACAACATTAGAAGTTAAGATATGAAAAAACATTTGTTGTGTGTATGTAGATTTATCTCTCCTGCAGGTAAAATGACTAGAAGAGTCTTTACAATCTCAAAAGCATGAATATTTTCAAGCCTATGACAAACGTTATTTTGAGAATTAAAAAAATTCAGAATTTATCAATAATCCAAACAAAATTTACATGTACAAAGTTTTCTAATTTGGGCGCATTATTAAACTTATTGTTACTATGTTCTATCTAAGATTTAATGTTATTATACTAATAACTTATAATACATGAGGAAATAGCATTCATAACATAAAATATTTGAGCTTTTACACAACATAATTTAATCAGAATAACCATGCCAAAAGTGGCACAAAGGATCTTTTTGTTTTCTATGATTAACTTTATTAATTTATATAATTTTATGTATAATTTACATACAGTAAACTGCATTTATTGCGTGTTCAAGTTCTATGAGTTTTAACAAATTTGTACAACCTTGTGATATATAATCAACACCACAATCCAGATATGAAACATTTCTATACCACCAAAATTCCCTCATATTCCGTTACAATCAATCCTTCAATCTCCAGCCCCAGGCTACCAGTAATCCACTGCTACTATAGATTAGTTTCATCTGTTCTAGAATTTTATATAAATAGAATCATATAGCCTGTTTGCTTTATGTCTGGTTACTGTAACTCAACATACTGAGATTAATTCATATTGTTGCATGTATCGGTAGTTTATTCCTTTTCATTGCCTACAGGTATTCCATTATATGATATGCTACAATTTGTTTATCCATTCATCTGTTGATAGACATTTTGGTGGTTAAAAGATATTTTTAGTGTCACACTGTCATCACTTTCCCCACAGCTATGTGGATATTCGTGTGTGTGTAGTGCATGTGGTGGGGCAAGTGTGTGTTTTTTTGTGTTGTGTGTGAGATACACTGTCTTTTGTCATGGATAGGCTGAAGGGAGAGTGAAAGGGATATTTCTAGTTATTTTAACTTTAGAACTTCTCTCCCATATTGATCTTCTGGAGAATTTCTCAAACCTTTGAAGAACTCTGAAGTCTTTTTCATTTTAAAATTTGTATTAATGGTGGCTCAGGAGAGCAGCAACAGGTAACTGTGAGCTAGTTGTGAAGCTGAATATGCAACAAGTTCTAGCATGGTGGTCCCTGGATGACCATTTCTGACTACCTTCTGAGATGGTCACTAGAAGGCATGACTCACTGCAAAGATCATTTTCTCTCCTGCCTCTGACTGGTCTTTTGTGAAGGCTATTTCAGCAGGGAAAAAGGCTAGTTTTCAATAAAGAAATCTTCTTGCCAAGGACCTGAGAATGCCAACAAGGCAGCCTGCTGACCCAGGTGAAATTTTTCCTTTTCTTGTCCTCTTTAGAGTAGGTGATCACTAGTCCACTGGGCCTCTGTATTAGTTTCCTAGGGCTACAACAACAAATTATCTCTAACTAAGTGGCTTAAAACAACAGATATTTTTTCACAGTTCTGGAGGCTAGAAGTCTAAAATCAGTGTGTTGGCAGGACTACATTCCCTCTACAGGAGCTCGGAGAAAATCCATTCCTGACCTCTTCTCACTTCTAATAGCTGTTGTCATTCCTTGGCTGTGGCTGCATCTCTGTCTGCTCCAGCCTCACATTACTCATCCCCTGTGTGTCTGCAACATGTCTCTTTGCCTCGCTCTTATAAGGACACACATGATAGCATTTAGAGCCTACCTAGATACTCCAGAGTTATCTTCTCATCTCAAAATCCCCAATGTAATGACATCTGCAAAGACCTTTTTTTCAAATAAGGTAACATTTAAAGTTCCAAGAACTAGGACTTGATATCTTTGGATGAGCATTATTCAATCTACTGCAGCCGTGTCCATTTTCCCATATCTCACAAAAATCACTTGGCCTAGTTCAGATTCAATGTTCTCATATAAAAAATATAGTCGGTATCACATAGTTCTTTATTCATCAAGTTAGATTCCAAGTTTGCCTATTTGTAATCCAAAGTGACAAAGGTTTAATTTTATTTTGCAGACCCCAGTACATTTCTACAAGAGTGTGAACTTGTTCCTTCAAATAGATAGAGAGAGAGAGAGAGAGAGAAAGAGAGAGAGAGAGAGAGAAAGAGAGAGAGAGAGAGAGAGAGAGAGACAGATAGATACAGACAGACAGACAGAGATATGTAGACTTCTATATAACATTTTCCTCTATGCTGTCATATATGTATTAATTTATTAGTTCATTCAACAAATACTTATTTGCCTACTCTTTACCCAGAATTATTTGAGGCACCAAAGTTCCTATCCTCATGAAATTTATGTTCTAAGGAAGACAGTCTAGGTAAATGTGCTATCAGGCACACACCCACAGGTTCCTATCTACCATGGGGTGGGGGTTAGGACATTAACTTGCCTGTACTTTGAGCTGCACTTGGCTGTAGTCTGAGTAAGCTCCTGCCACTTCAGAGACAGAATATACTGCACTTCTGAGGGGTGAAACTGATATGTGAGGGGAGTCTATGCTTGCACAGAACTATTCATCCTAGCTGCAGCTAAAATCAAAAGTGACCAAAGGGCATGACAGGAGCACCAGAGGCATCTACTACACTCACCTTACCATTACGTACCATATTCTGTCTGCCTTTTCACTTATTACATACAATGCAATTAATAACACTTGTGAAATATTCAAAACTAACACAAAGACTACATATACAATTAACTAAGAGCAACTGTAGAGTTCCAGAGCAGCTACCAAGACAGTGCACAACCACCATCGCCATCTGTTGGTAGGAAACAGAATTGCTCTACTTTTACTCTGCAGCGTAGCTCTGTTTAGATTAGGAAAAATTCATTATTTGAAAGTTTGTGAGCACAGGAATTTCTGTAATTCTTATCTCACAGGGGTTTTGTTGGGCATAAATAATTTATGGAAAAGTACTTTGTCTATTGTAAAACATTATATAAATGCTAGGTTTTACAAATTTACAGGCAAGCTTAAAGCCTCATGTCTGTTCCTAGCCCAGATTAAAAGGCCTATTGTGGCTAGATACCTAGCTGGTCCTGTTTATAAATGCCGTTCTTATTTTCTGCCTTCTGCCTAAAACAACTTTTCTGTGATTTTCACTTGCTGAGAGTCAAAGTCCAGAGCAGATGTCACTCAAAAAAATAGATCATTTCCTTCCATATATTCTCTTTATATCATCACTAATAAAGCACTTAACACATTACATTATAGTTTACTGTACACATTTATCTGGTCTCAATAATGAACTTCTTCAAAACAAGGACTACTTGATTCTACTTTGTATGGCTAGCATGTAGCATTAAATTTAGCATATAGTAGGCATTCGATAAAACATTTGTTGAAATTGTTGAATTAATTTGCCATCAAATAACAATAGCCTCCTTCCTACATGGCTGTGTCTCACAGCAAGAAGCCAGGCCCAGCAGGGTAGATGAGATGAAGGGAATTCATCTAAAATCTATTTATTTGGGGAGAAAATATATTGTGTTCAATGAAATGATTCAGTTTCATCTTTTCTGTACATAGCTTCAGAACTGTACATGATCATAATTTTATGTCAAATATCAAGTCCCTTAAGTCATGCAAAGATATATTACTTTTTGTACATGGTATAACACTGTAAAAACAATACTAACAATCCCGTAGAAACTAAATTCTACAGTTATAGAAAGTGAAAATACTAATAGTTCACCTGGTAATGGCTGGATCTTAAGTTAAAAACAAAAACAAAAACAAAAACTCCTACAAACTTGTACTTAGATAATGCACATACAATAAAATTATCAATTTTTAGAAAAAGGAGAGAAAAACATATGGCTCATTTTGAAATCAGTAGGCTCCATTCCAATTAAAAAGATTGCAGACCATACCACTGGATTGTTGTGATGACTTCCTGAGATCTTTCCTTATCTTTTCTAAAGCTAATGAGAAATACTCAGGATATATCAAGCCTTGTTGAAATGAAGCATCCTAATTGACCAGAATAATACCATATCTAATTAGTTTAGTGTAACCATGCTATAGATCATGCTTTCTTACCAGGAGATGAAAACAGCTGCCACGTAGGATCTAGAAAACTTAAAAGAAAAAAAAAATTTCTTCAAAGTTTAGTAATAGTATGCTCCACACAAATATTCAGGGTTTAGCTAGTCCACTTGTGATATCTTTTTAATATAGGCAAAATCAATGACTATAGAGTAAAAAGTTACCCAACCTGAGACAAAGTTGGCAGCTGGCCTCCTTCTATTCACTTGTCTCCTCCTCCTGCACCTTCATTGGCTGCTCAGAATTTAGTCATGCGCTGAGGAGGGAACAATGGCAAAGCCGCTCTTCTCCTCTCTCATGACACTCTATCTCCTCAACCTTTCTACATGGGTCTGACCTTGTTTATAACCCAGTCCCTTCCAACTTCCAGCTCCCTGCACTGGGCATGTTACTCTCAAGCTGGCATTTACTAATGTGCTACTGCCTCAAAGTTAACATTTATTTTTAATAGAGATTTTTCTGGAGACAAGCATTATAGTCATTGTAAAGGTGGAAAATGACAGCTCCATGTCAAGTCAGTGAGAAAGATATTTTCTGACAGCCCTTTTAGCACCTCTCACCTCACACCATAAACTGTTACTCTCCCTTATCCCAGGGGAAGTCTTCTTGGTCAGCTAATAGAAGAACTGATTTTGATGACTTTCCAGGAGCATTTTAGGGAGCTCCTAGAACAGTGATCTCCATCTCTTTGACTCAAGAGTCTATTACTTTCATCCCATGGTCTTTGTAAACAATTTATGACAAAATAGTAAAGTAGTTCTTGAAAACTTGTTAATAAGGTTATTGCCAAGAGTTGATCAGTAAAATTCAATTGTTAAATTAAAATATATTCAATTAAAATATAATAGTTTATTGTTTTCATCAAGTAGCAACCGGAATGACTTGGAGACAAGGGATACATACTTCCCCATTTTCTTAGAGCAAAAAGAAAATGTATTTCCTTGCAAATCAATTATTTGGGAAATGTTATCCAAAAACACAAAAAAAAATTGGGAGGAGGGAGTATCTTTTTTATTCTCCCTAGAACCTCTCCCTTCAAAAGTTGGAGTTCACTCACAGTCCTGGATCTGTTCTCTGAAGCCATTTATTTATCACCTATCTCCTTTCATTTCTCTCCAACTGTCTCTGCTTTCCTCATGTCATCTTTTACAACTTGTGGGAAAGGTTGGATGGGAAACTGAGTTTTCCCATGGGATTAGGAAGAACAATCACATCCTTTATAGAATGTTTGCTCAGGCCTCAGCACATGTGCCCCTTCCATAAAACATGTTAGCCTTATTTTGCCTATGGTTAGAATTCTAATAACAATATCTATAAATGTATAACTTTAGAGACCAGAAACACACCAAACTCAAAAACAAAGAAATAATTATCCTCTCTGGGGATAAAAAAGAGAAAACTCTGTAATTATATTTTACTAAACTGAAATTAACCAATTGTATTCTAACCTTTCTGGAAAAAAGACTGAATAGAAGATAGTCAACATAAAAATGGAAGGAAAATGAAACCTGATGAAACTCTAACGCCCCAAGGTGACAGTTTCATAGCACTCTCCAGGTGAGGAATACTCTAAATGTGACCAAAAGAAACACATACAGTTATCTGGGTAGTGGAAATTGATTCATCAAGCTTCACAGTGGCCTAGAATAAATACTTCCATTTTTCTCTGAATCCATGATCACAAGTATCTTTAGATAATAAAGCTAAATTTTCTAGGACCCCCGATATTAGACAAATAGATGCTCTAGATGTGCCCTCTAAACAGTCTTTCCAAGTGCTGCCCCCTTAAGTAATATGAATTTTTAAATAAAATGCAATATATTAAATTTTGAATTAATATTGTAAATGATATGCAGCAAATAAAATGTTTTCACATATTTCACTACAACACAAACTTAACCATTGTATCTAGCTGTGTGTTCCATCTAGATCCTATCTCCATATAATCATTATGCTAAACTTTGTGCTTACAGTTTCTAATTATAATTTTATTATATAGATGTTAAATATATATGTAAATATACACACTTCTGAGCTTTATGAAAATAGTATCAATTGCATGTACTCCTTTTTTTCCATTCAAACTTATTTCTAACTCTCATACACGTTGCATGTGTTTGTAATATATTCAGTTCACTAATTTCCCACTACTATTCCTCAGTCTGAAAAGTTAAGTACAGGAGATTTAAGTAGAAGTTAATTTCTTTAAAGAGATTCTGTAATGGGAGGATAACTTGAGCTGATTCTTAATAGGTAGTTGGTTTGCTTGAATGTTAAAGAAGAAAGTAAATATCTGAGGGAAAAGAGAGAAGTATGAGAAAAATATAAAGGTAGGAAAATTCAAAACACGTTCAGGTCAAAACACATTTTGCTTTAGAACAATATTTGGGGGCCAGTGGAAGATAGTTATCCAAGGAAACAGAGAAGGAATAGTGAAAGAGGAGGGAGGAAAACAGGGAGTGTGGTATATTAGATGCAAAGAGAGATATAGTTCAAGAAATAAAGATGATCAACTGAGTTGAAAATGGCTGATAAGAGAAAAATATCTCTTGAATTTTTTAACACCATCATCAAGCCACCATTGAACATTCAATTCATCTAATGCACCTTGTTCTAATTCCATTGTCAGCCAGTCACCTGCCTCCTCATGAACAAGGACATCAAGTATTTCTAGTCTCTCTGCTAAGATATCTTATAATAAATTAACAAAGCAGTTTCTGAATATGAGTTTCCCATACATGACTGAAGGAGAGTACTCGTCTACTTGGGTTGCTATAACAACATATCATAAACTGGGTGGCTTAAACAGCCAACATTTATTTCTCACAATTCTGGAGTCTGGTAAGTCCAAAATCAAGGTGTCAGCCAATTTATTTCCTGTAGGATCTCTCTTCCTAGCTTGTGAACAATCACCTTTTCTCTGTGTCCTCACCTGGTGGAAAGACAGTGATCTCTCTCTTTCTCTTCTTAAAAAGCCACTAATTCCATCAAGGGGTCTCACCCTCCTGATCTCGTCTAACTCTAATTACCTATCCAAAGCCCCATCTCCAAATACTATCACACGGGAAGGTAGGGTTTCAACATATGAATTTTAGGATATAATTCGACCCATAGCAGGGAGAAATGTGGGTATTCACATGTGACAATAATAGTCCTCAGCACAAATTATTTCACAGGTGTCTGTGTTCTAATGAGCATTGAACACATAATGCAGGAGTCCTCAACCCCAGGGCCAAGGACCAGTACCAGACCATGACCTGTTAGGGATTGGACCACACAGCAGGAGGTGAGCAGCGGGCCAGCGAGTAAAGCTTCATCTGTATTTGCAGCCATTCCCCAGCACTAGCATCACCACCTCAGCTCCACCTCAGATCATCAGGCATTAAATTCTCATAGAAGTACAGGTCCCTGGTGCTAAAGAGGTTAGGGACAACTGACATAATGTGAGTCCATATCAAGGCCTGATTATTCTTATTTTGCAAAAAGTATGTTTCTGGCTTCACAGTGTTAGCAATATCCTAGAATTTGGCACCCAAAGAAAGTTAGTACCAAATGAGAGTCGACCTGTCTCCAAACAACTTCCCACAATCATAGCTTCCAGAGATGAAATCCATCAACTAAATTCAGCAGAGACCCTCAACCTCTTGCTGTAACAAGAATTAAGTACATTTCCTTATGTATAAATGCAAATAGGACATATAAATTTCTGAGAGCAATTTTCAACTTCCACTCACTAATGAACTGATGCATCCCCTCAGTCACAGTGAACAGAAAATACTACATTTCCTGTACGGTCTATAGTCCTCTTCTTTCAGGTCTAGTGATCATTTTTGTGGGCCCTGAGCAAGATCAGTTGCAAGTTTTCTAGCAAACTGCACAGAATGTTTCATTGTCACTTATGCACTGCTTACAGTAATATCATGAAGCACCAGGTATTATCCATTGATTCACACTTTGCTTTTCTCCAACATGTTCTGCAAAACACTGGTTTTCTTCTCTACTCACGAATCAGTGACTCTTTTCTCCAACTAATTTCAGCTTGCTGGATCTTTGCTGCCTCTATGATCAGCATTACTATTCTTCATATTTTGACAGTACCAAAGAAAGTATTTTTACCTTTATTGGAGGAAATGTTACTTCATGTATGTCAAAACTGAAAATGGTGCAATCCCTAAGTCTTTGCAAGTAATACTATTAACCAACCCTCTGTCCACAACACTCACTCACCCCCATCTCACACCTGCCAACAGGAGCCATATGACTTAATCAGTTTTAGTTTATATATATACATATGCATATATATATGTATATATATACATATATGTACACACACACACTCACACACATACATATATACATATATACATGTATACATATATATACGAGTATACATGTACATATATATGTATGTATGTTAATATAATATATTTTCTTTATTTCAAATCAAAGAATTTGTTAAAAACTGATGTAATAATTTCATACCTAGAATCTTGAAGGCTACTTCTATATGTATTCTCACAACATGGTTTCATACTTAGTTGAGCAACTTGTTTGTTATACATTTTAAGAGACTATTTCTTAACTTTTCTGCACAGATTTTCATTTCTATGTGTCACTCTTTGGTGGCTAACTCTTCTAAGTTTCTTGGCCCTTTAGGGTACAATATTTTGCTGCTTCCTCAGGATTAAGCCACAGCACATCTGACCTGCCCATTTTTCATGTCTTCCAATCTGAAGCAGCTGCTGTTTCTTAAACTCATCAATTGCATCAATATTCTGTTTCTCAAATATTTATCTACAATATAGTTATATGTCAAGTCCATTCTGTCACTGCCAAGCTTTGGTCATTTTGCAACTCATTTAGACCAAAATTGTGTCATTCATTTTGCGCAAACATTGGTCTATGACAGTTTCTTGTAACAAAAATAACACTGCTTACTGGCAAGAAAATCATACATTACGAAATTGGAGTTTCCTTTTCTTGACACAATTGATGCTTTTTTAAAACTAAAATCTATCATAAGATCTATTTGTTTTCTTAATTAAATGTATTCTTCTTGGTTTCAGCAATTGGTGATCAAACTTTATTCCAAAATAAACAGCTGAGCTTTCAGAATATCTGTTCCCATAATTACACATTGCCATGGTTATTCTAATACTTGACTTTATTAAGAAGACACAATATCATCCACATCCTAGTTTCTAAATACCCTTTCCCACTAAAAAGAACCAGGGGTCCTTGAAACAATGGCTGAATTCCAGGGCTGCAATTCAAAATGTATCTGGAACATCTTTTTGTGCCAGAAAAAAAAGCAGTGTTCAAAAAATTATGAGAGAATAATGAGAAGATATAGCAGCCAGCTTGAGGGGACTCTAATTGGTCAAACCTAGGATAATTTTATCATCAAAATAAATCAAACAAAAACCTACCCACAGATGTTTATAGAAGCTTTATTCATAATTGCCAAAACTTGGAAGTAACCAAGATGTCCTTCAGCAGGTGAATGTATAAATAAACTCTAGTACATCCAGATAATGGAATATTATTCAGTGCTAAAAAAAAAAAAAAAAAAAGAGAGAGAGAGAGAGAGAGATGAGCACATTGTTTAAATGTCTCTACCACGCAAAAGCAATCTACAGATTCAATGCAACCTCTATCAAAATTCCAATGGCATTTTCTACAGAAATAAAACAAACAATTCTAATATTTGTATGGAACCACAAAAAAATATACAAATAGTCAAAGCACTCTTGAGAAAGAATGAAGCTGGAAGCATCACATTCCTTGAGTTCAAACTATATTACAAAGCTACAGTCACCAAAACAGTACTGGCAAAAAAAAAAAAAAAAAAAAAAAAAAAAAACAACCAGACATAGAGATCAATGAAACAGAGTACAGAGCCCAGAAATAAACCCATTCATATATGGTCAATTAATTTATGAAAGAGGAGCCAAAAATATACAATGGGAAAAGAACAGTCTCTTTAATAAATAGTGTTAGAGAAAATGGACAGCTGCATCCAAAAGAATGAAAATGGACCACTATCTTACATCACACACAAAAATCAACTCAGAATAGTTTAAAAACCTGAATATAAAACCTGAAACTATAATATTCCTAGAAGAAAATATAAGTGGCAGGCAAGCTCTTTGACATCAGTCTTGTTGATGATTTTTTAGATTTGGCATCAAAAGCAAAGGAAACAAAAGCAAAAATAAAGAAGTGAGATTATATTAAACTAAAAAAGCTTTCACAACAAAGGAAACCATCAACAAAATGAAAAGACAGCTTACCAAATGGGATAAAATATTTGCAAACCATATATCTTATAAGGAATTAATATCCAAAGTACACAGGAAACTCAAAAAGTCAATAGCAAAAAACAATCCAATTTCTAAATGAGCAAGGATCAAAGTAAACATTTTTCTTTTTTAATTATTATTAATGTTTAATTAAATTTAAAATTTTATTGTAGTTAGAAAACATAAAATTTACCATCTTAAACATTTTTAAGTGTATATTACCATAATGTTAAATATATTCACATTGTTACACTATATATCCAGTACTTCTTCATCTTATAGAACTGAAACTCTACACACATTGAAGAACTCCCCATTTCTCCTTCCCCTAGCTCCTGGCAAGCCCCATTCTACTTTCTGTTTCTAAGAGTTTTGACTACTATAAATGCCTCATATATGTGGAATCAGATAGTATTTGTCTTTTTGTGACTAACTTATTTCACATAGCATAATGTTCTCAAGGTTCATCCATGTTGTAGCATGTGACAGAATTTCCTTTTTTATAAAGTTGAATAATATTTTATTGTATGTATATATCACCTTTTACCCATTCATCCATCGAAGAACATTTGGGTTCAAAAAAAGATTTACATATGGCCAACAGGTACATAAAAAGATGTTCAACATCGCTAATCATTAGGGAAATGCCAGTCAAAACCACAATGAGATATCATCTCACACCTGTTAGAATGACTATTATCAAAAAGAAAAAAACCGTAAGTACTAATGATCATGCAACAGAAAGGGAATTCTTGTGTGTTGTTGGTGGGAATGTAAATTAGTGCAGTCTTTATAGAAAACTGTATGAAGGATCCCCTCAAAATTAAAAATAGAATGATGACACGGTACAGCAACTTCACTCTGGATATATATCTGAAAGAAATAAAATCAGTATCTTAGATATCTGCACCCCCAAGTTCATTGTAGCATTATCTACAATAGACAAGACATGGATACAACCTAAATGTCCATAATGGATGAATGGATAAAGGTATATATTCATACACATACAATGGGACATTATTCAGCCATTAAAAAAAAAAGAAAAGAAAAGAAAATACTGCCTTTTGCAACAACATAGATGGACCTTGATGGCATTATGCTAAGTGAAATAAGTCAGAGAAAGACAAATGCTGTATTTTTCACTTATATGTGGAATCTAAAAAAGCCAAACTCATAGAAATAGAGTAGAATAGTAGCTAGCAGGGGTTGGGTGTTGGGGGAAATGGGGAGATGTTGGTCAAAAGGTACAAACTTCAGCTATAAGATTAACAATTTATAAGGATGTAATGTACAACATGGTGACTATCATTAACAACACTGTATTATATACTTGAAAGTTAAGGGAGTAAACCCTAAAATGTGCTCACCACAGGAAAAAAAAAGGTAATGATATGAGGGGATGGAGGTGTCATTAACAACCTAACTGTGCTAATCATTTTGCAATATATATGTATCAAATCATCAGGTTGTACAGCTTGAACTTACATATGTTATATGTCAATAATATCTCAATAAAGCTGGAAAAAATCTAAAATTTTTAAAGTAAAAAAAATTGTCAAAAACAAAAATAACCCATACTTTTGAATATTTCAGAAAAAATCAAGATATAAAGAGGTAATGATAAAGCAAATGTAGCAAAATGTTAAAAATTGTTGAATATAGGTAAAGATTATAACTGATATCTTGCAACTTTTCTGCAATGTTTAAATTATTTCCAAATGAAATAGAGAAAGAGAGAGAGAGAGAAAGAGAGAAAAAAGAAAGAGAGAGGGAACCCAGTTCCAGACCTATAGAATCAGTAACCCTAGAAGTTCTTATTTGATGGATTTGGGTGAATGAGATCTAGGTTAAGAATTTTTTAAAGCCCACTCAGTGATTCAAAAGTACAGCTCGACTCGACTCATGCAACCAAAGGGACTTACTCTTACCTACAAAAAGTTCCCACAACATGGTACAGAGTTTAAGCCCTAAATCTTCTCCTACCCCACCTCTAGTTCTTTATAAGGTCAAATTTCATTATCATTATAATCAATAAGTATAATTGACATGTTATAGTAATAAGCCAAATAAGATAAGAAGAGTTCAATTTGTAAATGAAATCCAGGGTCTATGCCAACCTGGCATCTGTGAATCTTTCTCTCACACAACCTTTGAGGTCATCACATATAAGCTGAGCACTGAAGCCAAATGCTCTGTGTAGATTGAATTTCATTACCAGGGGAAGAAAATTATCCTTGCTTAAGGCTGTGTGAGTGACAAGAGCTCTTCTTCTTAAGCATGATAGTTAATCCTGAAGCAACCAGCTGCACACAACCTAGTGAGTAATGAACTTGAACAGGTGAGTAGAGGACCACATGATTTACATTCATTAAAACTAATTAAAACCACAGGCAGAAATTAAAAGCTAGTGACTTTTATAATCAACAATTATTGGACTACACCAAAACTACTTCAAACAACTCTTTTAAAAACTTTTCTCTCCAAACAGTTAACTCTCTCTACCCCACAGCCTAGACTAGAGTTTAGTGTTGGATTTTGCATTCTGCCACAGAGGTTATTTTATTATTCTGGAATAGGGACCCTAAGGATCATTGTAAAATGTAAACAGTCTAAGCAGAGATTTCTGAGTTCATCTGATCCAATGGAGATGCAGTGTCCTCATACATCCCTTCATTCTTTCCACAACCATACATTGAACACCTATTCTCTGAAAAGTACAATACAGGTATATTTGTGATCTAAGAACCACAGTATTTAGAAAGTACGCAGATGGAAAGTTTGATCTCCATGTTGAGGCCATCTGTGAGGACAGTCAGATCCACTTTTCAGTTAATGCTAAAAAGCAAAGCTAATCTTTTTTAAATGAAATTTATTGGGGTAACCTTGGTTAATAAAATCAAACAAATTTCAAGTGTACAATTCAATATTACATCATGTGTATATCTCATTGAATGTTCACCACTCAAAGTTAAATTTCCTTCTGTCATCATATTTCTGACCCCCTTTACCCTTATCTACCTCCCCCCACTTCCTTATGGTAATCACTAAACTATTGTCCATGTCTATGAGTCTCTGTCTTGTTCATTTGTTGCTTTCAGTTTTATATCCCACATATGAGTGAAATCATATGGTTCTCAACTTTTTCTGTATGGCTTATTTCACTTAGCATGATAATCTCAAAATCCATCCATGTTGTCACAAATGCAACTATTTCATCTTTTCTTATGGCTGAGTAGTATTCCATTATATATATATAATCTACTAAGGACATTTCCGTTGTTTCCATGACTTGACCACTGTGAATAATGCTGCTATGACCATCAAAGTCCATGTATCTTTCCAAATAAATATTTTCAAATTTGGGGGGCAAATACCCAGAAGAGAGATTGCTGGGTCACATAGTAATTCCATTTTTAATTTTTTTGAAGAACCTCCATACTCTGTTCCACAGTGGCTGCACCAATTTACATTGTCACCAGCAGTGAATAAGGATTCCTTTTTCCCCCATAACCTCTCCAACGCTTGTTAGTCCTTGTCCTATTTAATGATAGCTATTTTAAAGATGTGAGGTAGTACCTCTTATAAAGCTAATCTGCAGCTCAACTTTATAATCAATCCTCAAGTGAAGTTCTTTGACTAGATAATAAACAGCACCTCTAACTCCAAGATCTTTAATGAATGTTGTAACATTTATAAACTCAAGTGGTGCATTACAGTAAAAAATCGGGTGACACCATGAGGCAACTTTAATTCAGTATTCAGTGATTATAATTCTCTATCTTTTAAAAAGATAATCATGGACTGATATAAGTGGTACACTTCAGGACTCATAAGAGATGAAGTTCAAAGAGCAGTTAAAGATGACCAAGCCCTTGCAATTTATCAAAAAGTGGTGAACAAGTTGTGTTACAATTTACCAGACACTGGACTACACACTGTTTCCTACTTGCAGTATGAATTGTCATACCTCTGTGCCTTGACGCATTGTATTCCTCAACTGGGAATCCTCTTTCCTTTCACTTTCTGGAAAGAAATCTATCCAAGATAATGTCAAGCTTCTTTATTTAAGGCACACTTTACTAACTCACATTATACTTGGTGATTTTTGTTTATGATTTTTATTTGATTGTTCATGTTTGTTTTTTAGGAGTTCATGTCATCCATATATGATTAATTGCTACAGGTCTAAACCGAGTTTTATTAATTTGGGGGTATTTCATGAGGAGAGGTATAAAATTTTATTCTTTATGAAAAAAATTACGTGTAATTCACATGAGTTTCACATTCCAGAGCCATGAATAATGATGTTTAACTCTGTTGTCTAAGGGTATAAAATCGTAAAAATTTAACAATTAGTAGAAGACGTGAGTCTTGATTATATCAGCCAAATTTCTATTTCATTTGCCTCCTTTCGCATTCAAGATTTTTCACACTTTTTTAAAATAATTTTTTTATTTTTTTATTATAATTGATATACAATATTATATTAGTTTCAGGTGTACAATATAGTGATGACACTTGTTACAATATTATTGAATATACGCCCTATGCTATACTTTACATCCCCATGATTATTTTTTGACTACCAATTTGTACCTCTTAATCCATTACCATCCTTCACCCATCTCCCCAGCACCCTTCCCATCTGCCATCAAATGTTCTCTGCATCTATGAGCTCATTTCTGTCTTGTTTGTTTATTTATTTTGTTTCTTAGATTCCATAAAAGTGAAATCATATGGTATTTGTCTTTCTCTGTCTGACTTATTTCACTCAGCACAATGTCCTCTAGTTCCACTCAGATTGTTGCATACGGCAAGATTTCATTCTTTTTTATAGCTGAGTAATGTTCCACTGTATATACATACCACTTCTTCATCTGTTCATCTATTGATGGACACTTAAGTTGCTTTCACATCTTGGCTATTGTAAATAATCCTCAATGAAAATATGAATGCATGTGTCTTTTCTAATTAGTATTTTGGGTTTCTTTGGATAAATACACAGAAGTGGAATTACTGGGTCTTTTTTTGTCTTTTGTTGTAGTTCTTTGTATCAAAGTCTATTTTGTCTGATATAAATGTTGTTACCCTACCTTTTTTTCCATTTTAATTTTCATGAAATATCTTTTTCCATCCCTTTACTTTCAGTTTGTGTGTTTTCAATTTGAAGTGAGTCTCTTGTAGGCAGCATACATAAGGGTCTTGTTTTATTATCCATTCAGTGATCCTATGTCTTTTGATTGGAACATTTAATCCATTTACATTTAAAGTAGTTGTTGGTAGATATGTAGTTATCGCCATTTTATTATTCATATTTCTGGTATTTCTTCTTCTTCTTCTTAAAGAAGTCCCTTGAAAAACCAAAACACTAATTTGAAAAGATATATGCACTCCTATGTTCATTCACTGAAGCACTGTCTACAATAACCAAGATATAGAAGCAACCTGTGTCCATCAATAGATAACTGGATAAAGCAGTTATGGTACCTATATACAAAGGAATATTACTCAGTCATAAAAAAATAAAATCTTACCATTTGCAACAACATGGATGGACCTAAAGGATATTATGAGAAATAAGTCAGACAGAGAAAGACAAATACCATATTATTCCACTTGTATGTGGAATCTGAAGAACAAAACAAACAAACAAAATGAAAACAGACTCATAGATATAGAGAACAAACTGGTTATTGCTAAATGGGAGAAGGGAGCTGGGTGAAAAAAGGTGAAAGGATTAAGAAGTACAAATCAGAGTTACAAAACAGAGATGTGTAGTACAGCATAGAAAACATAGTAATATTGTAATAATATTGTAATGGCTATGTATAGTGCACTATAGTAATCAGGGTAATCACTTTGCAAATTGTATAAATATCTAACCACCATGTTGTACACCTGAAACTAATATATAATAAAATAAAATAAGCCCCTTTAACATTTCCTTTTATACTGGTTTGGTGATGATGAACTCCTTTAGCTTTTTCTTGCCTGGGAGGCTCTTTATCAGTCCTTCAATTCTAATTGATACTTTGCTGGGAGTCTTGGTGTGGCCTATTTGGGTTCATCTTGTTTGGAACTCTCTGTGCTTTCTGGGCTTGGTTAGGGGAGATTTCAGTCATTATTTCTTCAAATGGGTTCTCAGTTCCTTGCTCTCTCTCTTCTCCTTCTGGTACTCCTATGATACATGTTGGTTCAACTGATGTTATCTCAGAGGTCCCTTAAACTTTCCTCATTTTTCTTTATTCTTTTTTCTTGTTGCTGTTCTGATTGGGTGTTTTCTGCTACCTTATCTTCCAAATCGCTGATTCAATCCTCTACTTCATTTAATCTATTGTTGATTTCCTCTAATGTATTCTTCATTTCAGTTTTTGCAGTCTTCATTTCTGACTGGTTTTTCTATGTATTCTATCTCCATCTTTATATTTCCCATCTCCTCATTGAAGTTCTCACTGAAATCAATGAGCACCCTTATAACCAGTATTTTGAACTCTGCATCTGGTAGACTGTCTCAATTTTCAGTTTTTGTTTTTTTTGTTTTGTTTTGTTTTGTTTTTCTGGAGCATTGTTCTGATCTTTCATTTGGGACATGTTTCTTTGCCTCCTCATTTTGGCTGCCTCCCTGTGTTTGTTTCTATGTATTGGATAGAGCTTCTATGTCTCCTGGTCTTAGGAGGGTGGCCTTACGTGGTAGGTATCCTGAAGGGCCTAGTGGTGCAGTCTTCCTGGGTCACCTAAGCCAGGTATTCCAGGTGTGTTCTTTGTATGGGTTGTGTGTGCCCTCTTGTTAGAGTTGAGCTTTGATTGTTCTTGGCACATCAATGAGAAGGATTGACCCTCAAGCTGATTAGTTGTAAGGAGTGGCCATGACTACAATAGAGGAGCTGTTATGCATGGGCTGACCCTACAGAGAATAATTCACTTTAGCAGGACTCTGGTGCCTGCCTAGTCTGTCCTTTGGGTGTGTTCATAGAGGTACTCTGTTGTAGTCTGAAACTGGCCACCGGGTGTGTTGGTTCTGGAGCCTCTAGGGAGGGGCTTTAGTGCAGGCCTAGGTCAGCTGCTACCTGTGCCCTTTTTGGGTACAAAGTGATATGCAGATGATTGTCACTTGTGCTGGGTTTAGAGGTGCCTGAGAGAGGCTAAGATGCAAACCAAGGCTGGCTGCCAATTGTACTAAGCTTAGGGCTGCCCAACAAGAGGTATAGTACACACTGAGGCCACATGTGCTTGCTTAGGGCTTGTGAAACTTTGAGAAATTTTATGAAAGTCCATAGCAAGAGCCCAAACAGGCCATTTGTATGAAAAAGCCGCTGAAAGCAGCTTGGGAAGGTTTGAGAACTGGTCTCAAGAATCACCAGGGCAAGGTGTACAGTGTTAGCCATAGGTGGATGGAGGGCCTAACAAAAAAACAATGGTTCCTGCCAGCACTGTGGTCTGGGAGAAAGCTGCCACTCCAGTCCTCACCCTGAAGCCAGAAAATTCACTTTCTCCTCATATGTCCCCGGGGCCCCAGCATTGGAGCTCCGAGCAAGTGAGACCATCAGCGAGTAAGTTCATTGTGGGCCCTTTAAGAGAAAGGTCTTGGCTCCAGCTGCCCTCCTCCATCCACTGACACAATCTCTGCTGGTTTTCATAGCTAGAAATTATTGGGACTTCTCTTGCCAGCACTGGAACTCTGTGCTGGGGAGGCTGGTGTGGGGGTGGGACCCCTCGCTCCTCATGAGGGACCTCTGCAGCTGAGATATCCCTCCCAATTTTAACCAATAACATGTAGGTGTGGGTTCAGCTCGTTCTGCATCTCTGCCCCTCCTACCATTCACAATGCGGCTTCTTCTGTATATCCTTAGTTATAAGACTTCTGTTCAACTAGACTATAGGAGATTTTCAATGATGGTTGTTCTGTAGCTTAATTGTAATTTTGAGTTGGTCACGGGAAGAGGTAAGCAGGGTTTACCTACTCCGCCATCTTGACTAGAAGCCCTTAATTTTTATAGCCCCAATTGCCAAGCAAATAAATGCTTGGCACAGTGTAGGGCCCCAATAAACATTTGCCAAATTTAAACCAAACTGAAAGGAATATTACCAATCTGAATTACTATAACAAAGATTTTTCAGATAATTGAGCAGATGCTGTTAGAGAAGAAAAACATTTTTTTTAATTATCTGCCTCCAGCTTTTGACAAAAAAAAAATGTGGTAGCAAATTTTGCTACTGTTCAATCCAATTAACAAGACATGTAGTCTGTGCACAACCCACCACTTTTAGAGACTACTTAAGGAATTACACAACTCCTTTTCCCAATGAGATGTAGCATACAGTTAATTTTAAATGACAATCACACTGTGGTCTAAGGCAAGTCATAGTATTTAATAACACATATAGTGTAGCAGGCTGCATCTCTCCAGTTTAAGACCACAGATTCAAATAAAGAAAAGCAGTTCCATGTTTTCTCTGGGAATTCATACTTAGTCAATATTATTAATAACCCTTTGGTCCTAGAATGTTTACCAATGCACAACTTCCCTTTAGTCAACAATGAGTATTTAGTTAGTTTCATAAAACTGACAGAGAATCAATTATAGTTCTGACAATAATCAGAATGGTCAAACATAAGGCTATCCCTTGCTTCTCTGGTTTTTATTAACCCTTTATAATTCTGGCTTATATACTCTATTACTGAAATCATCGTATCTTTAGCCAAAACTAAAGGTGCTAGGTCAAACCCACTTCTATGAACATTCTTTAACTTTTCCCAAAAAGATTACAATCAAGAACTCATCTTTATGCTATTCTATTTCAAGGTCATCTCGCCAATACAATGTCCTGAATTATTTGGAAACTAACAGAGTTTTATGGAAAAGAATTTTCACACATTTTCAAAGGACCAGTCTTTCAACTCTGGGTGAGGGTGTTGGGTTCACTAAAGAAATCAATGCCCAGTTCCTATAGTTTTACCTGGTTAGAATATTCATATTTAGAATATCAAAATGAAATCATTCAAATGGACTTCAAAGATCTAGTATCATCCAATAATACTAAAAAGATATTAGTTATTCATAAATTTATTTACTGTAATCATAATTTGGTACAAAGCACAAGCTTATTTTGTAATTAAAAATTTTTAACTTAAAGGGCATAAAAGGCTTAAATGCCAATATTTCAGATGAAATAAAGCATTATAAGAAGAAAGTCCTATTTTTCATCAATTTCATGCTGAACAACATATGTCACAAACAAGAATCCATTACTGCATTGCAACTGGAGCAAACATTGAATTTCTTTCTTCTGTTCAATTATTTTAATTACCTAAATTGATTGTCGTTCTTTTTTCTTCCATTCCACTTCTGCAAATCAATATCATATCATAATAAAAGAAAGGCCTAGACAGAGGAAAGATTAAAATTTGTATTCTTCAGATGTATTTTTTTGCTCTTCCAGTTACTCTAACCTCAACTAGAAATTCAGACCACACAACAAAATTCACTAATAAGAAAACCATACTTTATCCATATAATTCCTATACATATTTTTACTTCAAGTGTGAAATTGAAAAATGACCACTGCAGGATTCATTTCAATTAGAAATTAGTTGAGAGAAAAAAATTAACTAGAAATTTATGTGATTCTAACTAAGAGTCACTGTCAATTAATCAGAAGTCAAATTCTAGAAAATATTCTAGTCCCAGAGGAACCACCTTAGCTCATAATTTATTTGAAATATTAGGCCAGACAGTATTTAATCCAGCATAATAGTAATAACTAATCAATCTAAATGCCTCACAACAACCAAAAAAGGTAGGTACTATCACTCTTGCTTTCCACGTGAGGAAATGGAAGTTTAGAGAGGCTAAATAACTTGCCAAAGGTTATATAGGGGAGCTTGAATTCAAGGTCAGAGTATCTGACTCTGGGGCCACCACTCTGTATGTTTTCTAAATCACTTCCAAACAGCACTTGTTCTTGAATCTAGCCCCACATCTCAGAAAGTAGGAAAGTGGGTACTAGGAAAGTCACCCTTGGTAGAAAAAGAGAAGAAAGTCATCTAATTCTTTTGGCTTTGAAACTCCTAGCCTTAGATGATGTGAACCAAGAATAATTACTCCACTTAATTTTTTTCTACCCAACTCTAAGACTTGATGTCTCTAGGCCTTTCTGAAACTCAGTATTTTATATCATTTTATGGTTTGTGAAAGGAAACTCTGTTATTTATAAGAAATATTTTATTCTAGAAAGCTTTGATTTATTGATCCAAATCTTCATGTGGGCAATATGACAAGAACTCACCACGCATGGGGAAACTCAATCAAATTGCTGCCACATAGAAGAGTTTGGTTTTTTTTTTTTTAAGTGATAAATAAGAATAACAGGATTTCCAGAGTTTTCTGGTCAGGGATGAGGAATAAGAAACAGATTTATGCTGATTGAGGTTACAAATAAAGAGACCTGAAAAAATATGTTGAAATCTAGAAGTACTTTTGTTGTTATACTATTGTAGTAATAGTATGAGATGAGAAAAAGCACAGTAGAACAGGGGAATAAATTGACCTGACACTCATAAAGCTGTGTCAAGCACTGAATTTAATCCACCGTTGAAATGGACTATATCGCTTCAAATGACAAAAGGGTAGAATAGATATTTTTAAAACAGAAAAGATAAAAATCGTCAGATCATTTCCCAACTCCAGTACTGTTGGTTGTTGCTAAATTAACAAAACAGTTCGTACATGAGCAAATGATCAAATCTTTAAATACAATTACGGTACATTTTAAAATATCAGTTCTAATTATATTTCTTTTGACAAAGTAATTATACTCCAAGAAACTGTGATCAGTACAATTTTTCACTGCCAAATCTGAGAACAGAAGGTGGAAAAGGTGCATTTAGATTATCTTACAAAAAGCTGACTAAACTTCATATAACCTTCTTTCTTAGCCTTATAAAAGAAAGGCTTAAAAATAGACTAACAAACACAAATTTTAATCTTCTTTCAAATCACTCAATTGATTTGTAATTTAATGTTCTTTCATACAATGGTGGTCACAGACTATAGCCAGCTTTTCTCTCCATGGAAAAGTTTTATTCATATTTAAAATCACAGGGTAGAGCCAAGAGCTTTTTTTGTTATTAGTCCAAAACAAATGAAATGAACGCTAAGGCCTCTATTTCCCACAGGAAGCAATATAATGCTCTCGGCTGGTACTTTAGACTTCAAAATTTCCAACAATATCTCTTCTCAGGAGTCTATAACTATTCATTTCCTTCAGAGGTCTGCAGCCCCTTCCACTTCCTCTTCCCCTCAACTTACTTTTTAATGAATAAATGTTTCTTTTAGTCGCCTGAATGGGATTCATTTCACCTCTCTACCCTGAAAATGCTCCCTCAGGATCCTATCTGGCTTGCCTATAAAATCCTTCACACAGAGGTGTAGGGGCAGGCTACAGCTACAAGTCCTAACAGTTCTCAGCTTTATCCTCTTGTTGGTAGTGTTTCTTCCTCCATGAGGGGAAAAAAGGTTCATAAAACACAAATGCACAATGAGTACACCAAAAAGAGCAGGCATACTAGTGAATTTGTTGACACAGATTTTTCTCTCTATAGTTAGTGTAATTTTGAATTAAATTCACCAAGAATTTAGCAGTCAATATTAAGAATGACTGATACCTTCCCAAATAAGGAGGGGGCTATGGAGAAGGTAAGAGAAGCAAAGGCCACATTGATGGGACAAGGGAAGAAGGGAAGTGAAGAGACATATGAGACATAGTCTCCTCCCCAGAAGACTTGCAATTTGGAAGGGTAAATTTATATGTATGAAACACTTTGAGAAGGACAGAAAAGAGCATCTAAAGTGTCAACTAATGTAATACACTGGGTTTTTTAGCTAGGTCTAGAAATGTTAATAAGCCTCACTAAACTATCAGATGTTTTAAGGTTTAGAGTGTTCTCTGCTAAAGACAGGGAGAATTGAGACTGCCACAAACCCAAAAGTATAAATAGAGGAGTGACGCATGGATTTCAGATTCAGGAATTTTCATCTCCAGCTAAATGCAAACCATTGGTCAGAAAACAATACTATGCCCATTTTCTGGAACTCTCAATTAAGTAGTTTGTTCTGTCCTATTCTAGCAAGTTATATACTTTAAAAGATGATACTAAACTTTGAATGACATACTTGTCTTTCTCCTAACATTTGTATATAATTTGTATTCATGACAAACTATAAGGAAGTCCTATTATTCATTTTTTTGAAATTCTAGGGAAGAAAAACCTTGCTTCATCAGATTTGTATTCACTCTTCAATGTAAAACACAGATCTAAAAATCTCCTTGATTTATTACAGTTTTTTATTATATTCTGTGTTTACTTGTCTCTTATCCAATAGTTAAATGCTTAGACCATATCATTTCTCTCCTGAATAGTGGAGATTAGAAAACTCAATCTCCTTTTGGTGGAAAACATGAATATTGGGTGTGTCAAGAAAATTTTAATGGTTTCTTAGATAAATTTCAGGGTTTTTTTTTTTCCCCCTATACCTTCTGAAAAATCTAGCACAAGTCCTGGAAAATACAATTAACATCTTTTGTCTTTTATTTTATCCACAAAAACAAAGTTATTGACACTGCTAAGCAGATCAATTATGTAATAAAAAATAATTCAATGAGGCAGGTTTTCAAGATACCTAAACTCTTCCAAAGTCATAAAACAGCCATGTAGGGAAACATCATAGAATCAGTTAAATGTATTAGGCTACTGTACAGCAAATGGAAACATCACTGTACTAACTAAAGGGTATACTAGCCTGTTTTGACAATCCTAAACTTATGTTATCTTTTCTAATCCAATTCCTAACATGTGTTTAACATAGATTCTCTGCTTAAAACTCTTCTTTCCCTGGAAGTCATCTCCAAGAAAGCCTTTCCAGGTCTGATCATCTGTGCTTTTGGTGACCTTTCTCTTATTTTGAATTCCTCCTGCACCTAGGAACTCAGCCTGCTCTTTACCATCAGAGCTTGCCTTGGAATTGTTCTCATAGTATTCCATGATTTCTGTCATGTAAGCCGAGAGAAATCGTGACATCTGTATTTCTCACAAATCCTAGCAGAATTCTGGGCCTACAGCCATCACTCAATAAATACCTCTAAAATAACAAATGAGTAAACCAAACAAAAGGACCTATTCTTTACTCTGAAGCCCCAATATTCTAGTAACCTGAAAAAATATATATTGCTTCCACTCATGTACAGCATACAACTGAAAAAGTCTTCTTTATAACATATTTTGATTTATTTGACTTTTCGTGTGTTTCATGCTACCTGGGTGTGACAGATGATGGTTTTTGTTTCACTTTATCACCTTGCTTTGCTGCTCCTCATTAGCATTTATATACTTACAAAGTTTATTACTGCACGAAGATATACAGTTAGCCTTGTATTGGGTTAAATAATGATCAAACAGTAGTAATCCCATGTGGCTCAACCTAAGAACTTTTTGAAGATTTTATTTTAGTCTTATCATATCGACTGTGATATGTATGTATATGTGTGTGTGTGTGTCCTGGGGAGCAGGGGAGTGGATGAGAAAATCCAAAAGTTGGCAAAGAGAGAAACAGAGGAAAGAAATGAAGGAATCTTCTCAAGTACTACTTTGCCTGTTTTTAAAATATTTAAAAAACCCCGACAGATAAAACTTGTGTTACGGTTTGAGTATTATGAGTTTTGTTATTGTTGTTGCTTGTTTTTGTGTGCTATTTTGCTCCCCCCAAAAGATTTCCATATTCAGTATTTTCCATCAGAATACAAGTCAGAATCTACTGAATTCCCTTAGAATATGTCAGAATCTACTGACTTCTCATAAAGATGAGGTCTAAGAGTCCAGGACTCTGATGGAGAGGAAGCCTAGGGAAGACTTGGGAGCTGTAGGAAGAAAAGGCACTGACTTACGTAAAGCCAGCTAGGGCAGACATGCTCTAAAGTTGGGCTATCCCTGCTGGTCCAACAGTTTGAAGTTGCTTGGTGGTTATGTGAGTGCTGTGACAGTGAAACTGTTGCTCGTGGGTCAGGAAACGTGTCTCAATTACTTTCAGACCAAGAGGGCTTTTAATTCACGATGTCTGTAGGCTCCTGAAGAGAAAACTTATCCAATTATGATTTGATCATTTTTGCTTTGAAATTTTTTAGTAAACAAAAATGAGTTTAATTTAGCTTTGCTTCCTAAAGGACTCCTTAATTATATTATACTCTTTTACTTCTAGCTATATTGCTGTAAAATTAGTGTTAATATATTTACAAATAGGCTATTTGATCTCATGGGTTTTTTTAATCATTTAAACCAATTGTGTTATGACTGATAATCTTGAAATTCATTCTATGTTCTATTCCAATGAGAATATTTATTTGAATTTTGAAATGTCATTCTTCTACTGTGTCTGATTACTGTCTATTCAGAACTCAAAATAGTATTTCAGGAAAACAGAAAAACAGGAATTTTTATTTAATAGAAGTGGAAATAATTTACCGATTACTCTATTAAAATAAGAAGAGAAAAGATGAATAAATTGATTTTTGAAGACATGCACATCTTCACTTGCAACTAAACAAATGCAAAACGAAATAACTTTAAGGTGCCATTACACAATTACTAAACTAGCAAAAAGGAAACAAAATTTAAAAACCAACATTGCAAAGATTAGAAAAAATAAGAAAGTTTGGGGGCTCTGCAAATTGCTCACTCTTTCCAGAGAGCAATCTGTGACAAGACACATAAAACTAAAGACAAAATTCATATCTTTTTATTTTTTAATAATCACCATCATATGTCCAGCAGATAGTACACTTTCTGATGTATATCAAGAAACATATAAATATTTTGATAAAAAGAATAAGTAGAAGAAGCCATTTCTGCCTATTGGCTGTCGATTCCACTTTGGGGAACATGGACAGAATAATATACCTGAAAGAAAAATTAAGACTTTTTATAACTATACATAGCAGTGAAAATTGTAGACATGCCATAGGCCAATAGGAGAATATACAAGCTTGATTAAATGTTGCCTGGAGCATGGTATATGGACCATGTTTAAACAACAACATGTGTGCATGAGTTAACAATAGGCCTCTACAGAGATTAAGGGAGCGAAGTGAAAAGAGCAAAAGCAGGAGTCCAGGCGGCTTCTGTTTGGATGTCCTGATAAGAAATGTCCATTACTCTATGAAAAAAAAATTTTAAGTGACCAAAGGAGTTCCAGGAAGTCTAGGATAGACAGTATATAAACATGACATATGAAATAGAAAACTCCTGATTATTGAGGACAGACTGGAAGGAAAAAAGTGCAGCATCCTCACAGCTCACATTACTCTGCAGATAAAGATTTCCTCACCTTTGATTACCTATATCTATAGACAAAGTAATTTCAGTGATTTGAAAAGAAATTTATAACTGAAAACAAACTGAACTGCTTAGAAGGTATGATCCATAATCAACTCATTATTGAATTTTTTTTAATTTAATTGATATCTGTTGGGTGCTTTATTTGAATATCTTTTGTAGGACAACTACTCAATTTTGAGTCTGTGTAAAGCAATGTCTTAGGTGCTGCAAGGGGGTCATTTATGGAGAAGATACAATAAGACTACAAATGCTCATTGCTAAATGTTAACAGGGACATTTAAAAGGATGCTGACTTTTTCCTAGTAATTGATGTGTTGAAGTATAATGATGGAGCTGGAGGCCAATTTCCAATTGACTCAATGCTGTAATTCCCAGCATTTCAATAAATTTAAATAAAACTTTTTGTCATTTTTGACACTAATATAACAAAAAGGTTTGAGTCTAACAATAATGAGACACTAAATGCCATCAAAATAATTAGGCCTCTCATGGTTACCCTGTATACTTTAGTTCAGTCATTCAAATATTAAAAGGAATAGATTAAAATAGTTTTATATGTGACATGTAGGAATTAATAATAGCATAAATATTTCCTTACAATGTTTGACAAGTACGAATCTGTCAAAATTCCACAATAATATGCTAAATAATAATTTCTAAATCACTTCAAGTTGCCCAGGCAATTTTTGAGCCCATTAAAGAAGTTAAAATATTTCACTCTATTTCTTAAGTAAGTTAATGTAAATAACTTAATGAGAATGGAAGTCTTTAGTTTATCTTTACTAACCTACTACAGGTCTTATGAAATTAGTTTAGCCCAGACATAGGTACACAAATTACAGGTTTTAGATAAAAGCTTAGGAAAAGAAAAAGTATTTAGGAAATTAAACTTTAGGACCTTAAATATCCTCGATTTTTGTTTATATTAAGCTTGTTTCCTAGGGAGGATAGTTTATCTGTTCCTATCTTGAGTATATCCAGAAAGAGAGAGAAATTTCTATTATTTTAGTGCATGACTCCTATTTGAGAAAAAAAGATAACTAATTACTCCAACTAATTATTCTTCTGGCTTACAAAAGTGGAGAAAACATTTTAAAAGTCAGAGATGGGAAAAGTCATCTTAGGACTCAAATATAGATAACAAAAACTATTCTAGCACCATTAGATCTAGGAATGGATCTATGCTGGAAATTAGATCCTTATAATATTGTTGGAAGGGTCTGAGGAGCAGGACTCCCAAAAAACAGCCACAGAATTTCCCTGCCCAAGAATCTTTTTACCAGTGTTGTAATCAGGAAGTTTTGCCCAGGATCACATCATAATTATCCATAATCTAGAGAACAGAAAGCTGTCACTAGGACTGTGGCCTCTGGAGCCTACCCAGCCTAAGAGGTCCTCACCAGCAAATGGGTGTTACGTTTCCAAATTCAAGCCTCCTGCAGGTGCTCCTGATTGGCAGAAGTTACACCACATAGGGATCACCAGTGGCAAGGGTGCCTGGGAAATGAAGTCTTTAGCCTTCCAGCCCAGCAGCACAGGAAAGCACATTACAAAGGAGATTCAAACAGATGTTGAGAGTCAAACCACATCTACCCGTTCTGCTACTATAATGTTCTGCTACTATGCTGAAGCCCTTTAATATGTGATGATTCTTTCTTCAGTGTTTAACAAATTTATAGGAAATAAAGATTATATCAGGGGCTGAGAAAATTTTATTCTGAAATTCAGACATATTTTTAGATATATATTTTTTCAAATAAATTAGTAAAAATAAGACTACAACTCAGTTTTTTGGTTTTTGTTTTTAAATAAGGTTATAAAAGACAGAATACAAAAGAGAATTACAAAGTGATTATAGAAATGTTATAATATTTATATATATATATATTGAATAATAACAAAACTGAATATGAATGAAAAAAACATACTACTTCTAAGCAAGAAAAAATCACCAAGTCCACTTCTTTAGCTTGTAGCTAAGAAAAGTATAAAAAAGTAGTTGCCGAACTTGGGCATTAGATCATTAGAAACTCAGCCTCATTATATATTAGCTTTCACCTCTTTTAGCCTTAGACTCACTTCCTAATTTTAAAGAGAGAGATTCGTTATGATGACTAAATAAGATAATGATACATTTTATGCTTGACATTTCTCAAACTATAGGATGTACATTTTATAATTTCTGATATCTAGGATATTTTTTAATATAAAAAAATTACATGCATATATTTAGAAAAATAATTGTCACTGCCAGGCACCTATAGTATTTGTCCATACAATTGTTAAGGCTTTTTTGCGGGGGGAGGGGGGAGGGCGTTGTATGACTGAATTTTTCATAGACCTGCCTATCTTTTTTTTTTAAATCTTAAAACACTTTAAAAAATAGTACACTATTATAAAGCTTTGGAGGGGGAAAGTAATTGTGCAAAAGTTATTTTAAAGCTAGGAGTTGTTGGTATGTTTAGTTTCTATGTAGTGAAGGCCTGTCACAAACATTGGGCAAATTTTACATTTAAACTCTCCTTTAAAGATGAGTTTACAGAATATCTTTAGTCATAAAGAAAACACCTTTAAAAACATATAATAAATAGGAGGATAAGCTTTCAAAATTTTTTTTCAGATATACTTGTTTATGTTTTTTAAATGTTTATTGAACTAATTCTGATTTAGTTTCCAAAAGGACAATTTTTCTAATTCTTTGTTAGTTAGTTCACTTTTCTGAATAACTTTTGAAAAAATAAGATGCTAATTTTTAAAAAATGCTAAATATGTTCTAATTTATTAACTAACCTTTGACCTAGAAAATGAAACGTTCCCTATATGATCTCAATACTCCAACATTTGATGATTCCGTGATCTGCCCACATTAGTGAGATCATTTTTACACTGACTGTACATACCTACGATTAATCTCCATCCTCTGCACAGAGGTTTCTTTCTCTTTGTCTTTAGCCCCTTTGTAGGGTTGCATTTATAGGTATTTTCTCCTACACCTTTTCTTCCTCCTGTCACTCTTCTTCCTTTCCAGATTTAATATCAGTTCTAAAAGTATACATCCATTTCTAAAATCCTAGCTACACTTTTAGTTTAAAAAGAAAAATCTACAAGTCTCAGATTTGGTAACATCTGTAGTCTATGGGATTAGTTCATATTAATAAAAACTACTTTATTGGACACATATTATATGTCATCACAACATTCCAGAAAGTATGTGGTATTCTTATCCTTACTCTATAGGTGACAAAAGTAAAATTAGCTTAGAAAGGCTAAGAAATTTGCTCTAGGCCTCACAGCGAGGAAGTAGAGAACTGCCATGAGCCAGAGACATTAATTTAACCATTATGCTATTCTGCCTCCCGACAGATTCAGCACATGGGCATTAAAGGGATGCATGATCCCAGTGCTTCATTAACATTCTTCTTACTAAAGAGAACATCATGATTTTATCCCTTCTTAGAGTATGACTTACAAGGTTGTTTAAGTTCTTTAAAATATTAAATATTTAATTAGTCCCATTACAGCATTTCCCTGAGGCAAATAGTTAGCCTGTCTAATTGTTATGTTGGTTAAAAAAGAAGAGCAAAAGGAAGCTTGAGCATAAATTAACAATAATAAAACAGATCATTACATTTCATGCCCGGAAATTAACAGGGATAACTTGCTTCAAGTAAAGTTGTAAGGTGATTATTAAGATCAGTCTTTACAGATGACCTTAGTCATTACACTTAACTGGGTCTCCACTCAGCCAAAATGACCAGTTAATCCATTAAATATGAGGTTACCATTTTCATCCATTATTTTCAAAGTGTCCACCAAAGATTCATGCATCTGAATCACCTGAGGGTTTTGTTTAAAATAGATTTTGGAATTATTTTTCTACATTTTAAGCAAGTGATTCGGGGGTAAAATATCAAACAGTTTTTTAGGGCTGTGTCCTTATTCAAAATATAAATGTATATACCATTATTTCTGCTTAAATAACAGTTAAGAGAATTTTATTCCCTTACCACTCTGTAAATACCCTTGATCTGAGACCATGCTTCATACAATAATTATCCCTGCTTAACAAAGTAACTTGAACCAAACTGGGCCTCAAAATCGCTTACTGTTGAATGAACTTCTATATGGTTGACTGGATTTTCGTTTTAAAAAAATGTGCATTTCGGGGTCCAGGAGCAAGAGCCAGACAAGATTCAAGTGAAAACCCCTATCTGGAGCTCTCTTCTAGGCCCTCGGAAGCTGAGGAAGGATGGTGTGTGTTGTGTTGTCCTTGGTTGCTCCTCCCTATCCTCATCCCCATGTTAAATGTTTGCAAACACTATTCTAAAAAGTTCTAACCAAAACCTAATTTCCCTAATAAAGAATTGAATTAAAAAAAATCTGGTTTCTCAAAAATATGTATATTACCATGTAGCCATGGTCTTTAATAATAATCATCCATAAGAATTCTGGGAAAGATATTTGAGATTTGCTTCTTTTGTCACAAGGTTTAAGACTAACCTGTATGCTCTCAAAAAAAAATATTCTCCATTATCCGATCAGAAGTTTGCAACAGTGAGAATTTCTACTTTTTAAGAAGAGAAAAATGCGTTTCAAAATGAGATATCAACATCCCTGCAAACATGCCTGGTATTCTAAGCCTCCTTAAACCAACAGGAGAACATTTTATTACTTTATACACTCATCTGAAAATTCAAACTTACTGAAACCTAGCGTTTGCCAAAAAGCCCACTTCAAATATACCTAATGTAAGAGGGAGCCTCAGTCGGAGGGACGTATTGAATTGCATATTTAGATAAGGCTCTCAAGCTCTTGTCACTGTAATAAGTTGTTTGATCATCAGGGAACAATACACTACCATCACATTTTCATTCCCCCCAAAAAATCATTTCATGAAATCTAAAATTCATGACCTTAGCATTTATTGAAGATTAATGTAAGAAAGGTATATTTTTTATGCTTTTCATTTTATTTTGCAAAAATATGACATTATATGTTATGTGGCCCTATGAACTTTTACACAAAGACATCTAATATATATCTCTTAGTATTTAATTGCAGAAAAACATATCTCTGTCCATATGAACAGGAATGATTCTATTCATCCTACTTTGAGAACTCCAAACCCTCTTATGTTTCTCTGTTCAAGTTCACTACTCGAAAGATGAGAATTAAATTCTGTTTTCAACTGCGGCAACTAATTCACTTCATATGCATTATATAAGTACATTTCTCCTTCTTAAAGTTGTTTTTATAATTTTTTTCTTTTTACCTTGCCTGTTTTAAGTGGGTCTTACCACTGATGTTTTGAAAAACTAGACAAAGAAAAAGTCAAATTTTTTTAAGAATTAAACAAGCAAAGGTAAGTCTGGAGGGGAATATGACAAAGATTACCTGGATACATGGAAGGGTCAAGCAATTAGGACAGAATCAATTTTTCTTATTTTATAACCACAAAGCCGTTTTCATGAACAATAATACTACTAAAACAGATCACTAAAAAATGATCACAGAAGCTAGCACAAATACATAACCCTGGTAGGACTAACTCAAAGCTAGATATGAAAACATAATAGCTGAAGGATAATGAAATAAAATCTAACTTGTTATTAGGTAAAAATCATAAAGGCCACAGATGAAAAGCATCTCAAGTGGAATTTTTTCAGTGTCTTGTATTTAGTCACCTGAAACTTTTTTAAGAGCCACGTAACCCTTCGCAAATTTTAATGTGGATACAAGTCACCTAATTATATTAAAATACAAATTTGGATCTCATAGTCCTAGGGCCCAGGATTCCACATTTTAATACACTCCCGGAGACACTGAGAAAGGCTATCCAAGGACCACACTGAAGAGTCCTCAGAGCTGGCCATGGCTGAATCAATGCCAGCTTTGCCACTTAAAAGCGGTAACACTGACCAAGTTTCAGACCTTCAGTTACCTCGTCAGTTGCACCAAGATAACAATACCTACTTTGCACAGCCATTGGAAGGATTTAAAAATATAAGTACATGGTCAAATAAAGCCCTCAATAAATATTCTTTTAGTGAGAAGGCTATCTTCGTTATGATAGAATATCACCTTAGGATTTGGAAAGCTACATTTTAGATTTAAGTAGAAAAATATGCAGGATGAAAACCTGGATTCTGTCAAATAAATTTTACATGTTAAAGGCAGATGTGTGTATGTGTGTTAAGTGAAGCTACACTTACAAAAGTTAAAGGTTTCACACCCTCTGGACTGATTACTATATAAAACAAACCTGGGATAGTCTTCAAATTTTTATCTAATAACTAAGAATCTCTATGTAAGGTAAAATGATCATGTCCTGGGGAGTAACTGAAAAAGAAGGGCTCCATATTTGAATGAAAAGACAGGCAGCAAAGGCTAGAAATTAAATAACATTCTCAACAAGTTCTCATCTTTGCACTCTCTAAAAAAAAAAAAAAAAAAAAAACTAGTAGAAAACCAGCACAAAATCCCACCTGTCAATTTAAATTCTGTGGAACCAAGCAAGGAGTATCACTAAATAAATAAATGAAATTTCTAAAATTGCACAGAACCATATTAATAACCTAAGCAGTTTTACTAAGAAATTTGTTGATAATGATAATATAACTGTTACCAAAAAAGCTTTCTAATGACCAATTTTTGCTGGCTTTTCAATTGATTTTTGACCTTGAGTTATACCCAGGGTCCAAGAAAAATACATTTTTTCTGCTTTGAAAAATCAAACCCTGGCTTGACGTAGAAACCTTGGAGAGTTTCATTCTAACAAGCAGAAATGGTGGTATTTTGCTACATCTAAACTATGATGAAATCTCTAAAACTGCATAGCCAGAAGCCAAATCCTCAAGAGACTAATAACACTTTAACATTTTGGGTTCACATGTGAATGTTAATTCCACCCTCTGAAAAGAACAGCCAAAATGGCATTCATTAAGATTAAAGCCATATTACTTTAGAAGTGGGAAATTTATATATATACGTCCTATAAAATGCAAATATTGCCAAAGAATGGATTTCCACTGACTTCTCGCTACACCTATTTCTTTGCAAAGGTAAATCACACTGGTGAAGCACTTTTACAAAGGCAGTATAAAAGTCTTAAGTAGCAGTATTTGCTGCTCTGCTGCCAAGGTGCCCTGCAGGTTGTTGACAACTGTGTGTACCCCTGATGAATGCCCACTCATGGCACAAGCATATGGCTCTGGTAATGGAGGCAGACAGGAGAGATTTCAGAATTTCAGAGTCTCAAAGTGGAAGAGGCTCCTGCAAAACACAACTTCTGATTGGGGTTGTCTTGCCCTCGAATCAAACGTCTTACCTGGGAAAGTCCCTTGAAGAATGTAATTTTCGATGGCTTTATTCTATGACTAAAGGAAAAGAACAACAACGACAAAAATGATAGAGCTGTATTTCTTTTCACTCTGTTGTTTAAGGCAATATTTTTAACAATATTTAAGTTAATGATTAATTACTGAGACTGCTTGGTCTAAGGAAATGAAAAGGAGAGATGGGTGAGAAAATAGATTTGAGGAGTGAGTAAAGCGTGAGGAATAACAGTAGGAGCTAAAAGTTATATATACTAACTCATATAATCTTCCTAAGAACTCCATAACATGAGTAAATTTTACATCATCCCAATTTTACATCTGAGGAAAGAGAAACACAAGGAGGTTAAAGGGTTCCCTTGAAGCCCCGCAATGCAATCTCATCCCTTTCTGCCTGGCTGCTGAGACTCTGCTCTTAAACACTCTACTCTACTGCTTCTTTTCACTGTAGTTTTGCTGGGTGCCTAACACATATCAGTGCTCACTAAATATGTGTGAAATGAATGAGAGATTTCACAACCCGCCGTGGCCATCATCTACTAGACATAATGTCCTTAAGAGGAGGAACTAACTGTCTTATTTATCTTGTCGTAATCCTCAGCACCTAGCATAATGCTAGTCATACATAGTAGAAACTCAAAAGTTGTTTGATGAATAAATGAAAAAAATGAATAAATGAATACAGATTAAAATAGTGATAGGTGATATGAACCATCTGGACAGAATCACGTAATAAAATGAGGAAGAGTGAGTGTAGTTCTGTATCTTCTCACAGTACCATCTAGTGATAGAGTAATGAATACAGTGATCAATTGTGTCATCCAGTTTCTCCTATCAAACACCAGAAGGTACAGAATGAAAATTCTCAATTCTTCTTTGTAAAAGAAACTTCCATTTTTGTGATATTATAGTAATAGATCCCTGAAGGACTCCAGTTTTAAAAACATAATATCATCACCACCAAAATGAAAACAACTAAGGAAATATTCAAATCAAAGTTGAATAAAAAATTCCGTATGCAAGCAGTGCTTCTCAACTCTGTCCAGTAAAGCACCCTTGGCAGCAGAGACAAGGAAATGCTTTCCTCTGGGGCATAACTAAAAGCAGCCTGCTTCGGGGCAAAGTTACATTGAGGGCTCATATTTCACCTTGAAAATTAATCAATTTTCTTTTGTATTCTGATTCATGCTTATTTTTCTTTTAACACAAAAATAATGTCTGATTATTTACCATTATGTAAAACACAAAGGCCACCATCTTTATTCTTGAGCATTCAGTACCCTATGGAATATGTTTACCCATTTGAGAAAATAGAGATCGTAACATCTGGTAAAGACTTTCATTTAGAAACACAAACATTTAGTAGCAAATTACAAATATATTAGGTAGATATAAATACAAACTCAAAATGAATATAATGAAAATGCTCAAAGGATAATTTGGTACAAGAAATGGCATCTGTGCACCTAGCAAATACCTTCCTAATAAACTGACTTATAAACTGCTCCTTAAAAAAAATCTGTCAAATTTTTAGGTATTTAGAAGTGTATATACACTTGAAACCTATATAATTTTATTAACCAATGTCACCTCAATGAATCTAATTTAAAAAAGAGAAATGTATGAACAGTCAGTTGGCACTTTTAAACCATTTTCATTGGTTGTAAAGGGAAAAACCTATAGCACACTAGAAAGTTCTCTACTGACACAGCCAAAACTGGTGAATATACTACGTTAAATACTCATTTCTACTTAACTATCAGTAAGTCATACTACAAAGCAAATACAATCCACCAAAAAAAATTTAATCACAGTCATTTTTGAGGAAATGGCATCTTAATTGAGAACAGAAGGGCATGTGATAACTATGGCTAGCAGTGGAGTTTTGCTTACTACCAGCCAGGCATTCTTCTATGATTCTATCTGTAATAACTCATTTAATCCTCTAAACAACCCTATGAGAGAACTGTAATTATTATCCCTGTTTTAAAGCTAGAACATAGGTACTTAAAGATTAAGTACCTTGCCCCAAATCAATGCTCGTATGTGAAAGAAAAAATATTTGAACCTAGTTTAAGTCCCCAATGACTATAATAAGGACCATCATCCTCCAGCCCCAAAGTAAGTCAGGCAGAGTGGGAGGAAGAGGGGTCCTGGCAGAGAAGGCTGGGTTATACTTCTTTCCTAGGCAAAAAGTGACCTTCCCATTACCAAAGAAGTAACACTGAAATCCACCTCATTACATATTTATGGTAGTTTCCTAGTTAAATGCAGCCTCCTTAAATCCTTTCTTGGGAGAAGATGAGGTATAAATTATTTATAAATTAATTAATCATGATGGAAATTAAGCAACAGAACAGTCTAAAACTAAAATTGAAAATAGAGATAGAAAGTTCCAAAAGGCTGAATTCACACCAACTCGTTCATATTTTTGATTAATCAAGAGGTTTGACACAATTTCTAGGCTAATAAATTAATATATTCTAAGCTGAAATAAATGCTCTATTTAGCTCCTGTAGTTGTGTTTGCAATAAGCTGAAGTGAACTCTCCTAACTAAAATTATTTCCAAAAACTTAAATGAAATGTCACACACCAGCTATGATGACAGTTAATCTTATAGATCTAAGAACACTTCACTATGATAAAAAGGATTTTATTAATATTGAATATGTTTTTTATTGCTGTTATTGTTTAAGATACTTGTTCATTTGATTTCTGTATAACCGTGTCATATATAAATTCTAAATGTTACTAAAGAGAATAATAAAAGTAGTTATTCTCTTTAACTCATTTCCTATAAGGATACTTTTTTTCAGAATTTGCAATACATATAATTATTTGTTGGATAGAATACTAATCTAATAAAGCTATGTTTATGGATTTGATTCACATGTCATTTTGCTCTGTGGACATAGCTGCTTTGGGCACCTCAACATAATCCATTATCACTGAGGATCACTAATTTCATTTTCTTATATGGAGCACCTTATTACACACCAAAATCTCAGAGAATGAGATGCTCTGACTAATTGCATTTTCTAGATAACTGACCCCTATCTAGAGGATCAACACCTTATCCCTATAGTTGAAATATATTGGTAGATATATTGGTAGATGCACAAAATATATTGGTAGATATTCTTGCCTTAGGAAATAATATTTTTTGTTTGTTTATTTATTTATTAAATTTATTGGAGTAACATTGGTTAATACAATTATATAATTTTCAAGCATACATTATAATTTGACATCTATATATTCTATTGTGTGATTACCACCCAAAGTCCAGTTACCTTCAGTTACCATATATTTGATCCCCTTAACCAACTTAGGAAATAATATTTTAAGTTTTGTGTGAGGGTGGATGATACAAAGGGTGATCATATAGAAGTTAAAAATAATTTTACAATATTGCAAATGAAAGTGATAGAACACAAGATTGAATTGAATGTGTACTCATTTCAGGACAAGCGTCTTGAAATAAATACTAATGTTGATTCATTCTATTCTCACTGTTTTCATTATGAAAAAGTGAATTGCAAAAGAAAACAGGCTTGATTCTTGTGTAATTAAATGATGAATAACTGAGAGAAATCAAAATAATTGGTTTGATATTTTAATTCCCATGATATTTTTGTTTCCCTTAACAAGGAAAAATAATATTTCTTTTCTATACTATTATTAAATGTTATTCTCAGCTATTTTGAAAATCACACAAAAGTCTCTACTATAATTCTGATATTGCTTCAGTGAACTATTATTGATTTATCAATTAAGAAGAAACCCTAAATTGGGTTAAAAAGTGGTTATGTGTGTGTGTTTGCATTTTTAAACTACCTCACGTGTGCTTCCTGCAACTTGAGTCTTGTTGGAATTTTCGATACAATTCTCTTGCTTTTACCCTTCTATTTTTTCTTTTTTAAGGAAAAGATATTAAATAATTTTATTGAAACTCGTAAAACATGTTTATGTTCATTCTCTTTTTATATCGTATGTTGAAACCATTTCCTACCTACATCTTACAGAAGTGACTGTAAAGCCCAGTTTAGGTTTTTCTTATTACTTTCAGTTTAACTTTAAAAATACCGTGATTACTTCAAAGAAAAGAAACTTCAGTGAGCATCATTTTTCTAAAATCTCTCTTCTTTTCAATTTTCTCCACTCAAGGTTGTGCCCTACATTTCTCCATATTTTCCATCTTTTCATTACCAGCTAGCTGTTTGGAGTTTCTACAGAGGAGGATCGGGTCAGTTTCACTGTTACTACTGTTTTACTTGGATTTTTGAGAACTATTTGGGCAGCATTCATGGTTGGTTTCTAAGACATGGTTACCATAGTGATATCACCAGATAGTATTAAAAAAAAAAAAAAAAGACCCTAACAAATTAAAAGCTTGTTTTAAATGAAACTGTGAGCTAAATAGGTAGAGCCCCACCAAGAGTCAGATTACCACTGAATAATTCCCCTCTCCTGAGCACACAATACATTTTTAAAAGCAGCCATTCTGCAGTGGAATAGTAAAGATAGTCTGCTTGTTTTTGACTAACATTACTAAGTATTTTTCAGCAGGGAAAGTTCTTGAATTTTCAGTAGTTAGTCTTTGGTATGGAAGGAATTGTGTCTGTTCCCCCATAATATTGTCACTGACTTCTCTGAGCATTCCATTGAGGTCAGAGCAGAATTTTGCAATCCTCAAACCTCTCAGAGAAGGTTGTTCAGCCTTTCAATATTTTATCTACTTTCTCAAGAACTCATGTACAGAAATACCACTACAGTAAAACCTCAACTAGAGAGAATAAAAATAATGAATATGTCAGTCCTCTGGCAGCTGATACTAATAGCTGGGCTTATGCAAAACTAATTTCTTAAGTTGAAATTGGTTTATTGTGTGAGTTATGATATTATATAATATAATATTTAGCTGTCCTGTTTCATAAGAATTATTCCTATTCTTGGCAAGTAAAAACATTTTATAATTAAATTATGCAATTTCCATACCTTTCCATTTCTGGCATGCCAATGTTGCAGAAAGCCCATTTTAAAATATAAATAAATAAATAAATAAATAAATAAATAAATAAAAGAATGTTATATTTTGTGCAAGCAGATATTCCATAGTGATCTGAACTCTTTTTTTCTTTTAAAGCATCTCTCTTAAATACATACATGATAGCTCCTGCATTTCCATAACATCTGAATTCTGAAGTTCTAAGCAGCAATCAAAGCTACAGGAGCTGACCTACTGCAATTTCACTGCCATGGCAAAATCAGCCCCTTTATTCTAAGCTATACATTTTCAAAAACAGTCTCAGCAGTATGCTTTTTTATGACTCCAGTTTATGCAACTTTTCCTTAGGATCTTAGTTCATCCATATATCTGAGATTTCTAAATGCAGCAAGCTATCAAGTAATAGCATTATTTTATGTTTCATCAGTAAACTATGAGAACAGAACGGACTACGAGAAATAAATTGGGGTCATAGAGACATACTGGGCATGTATTCTCTATGATATTATTCAGAAGTTATGAAAACGCAGGAATTGACACTTGGACATTTAAAGGTATGTACATTTAAAAGAAAAAAAGTCAAATCATTACTGAACTAGGGTTCTTTGTGAATGAAGGTCAAGAGACCCTAGCGGATGCTGCAGGCCAGAAGCTCACGCAGCGTCACAGCTGAAACTAATAGTAAGCAGTTTCTAAGCAAGACCTCCAAAGGGAATGATTCAAAAGAGGAAATGACACAGCATGCATTCCTTTACTCCCTGCCAGAAAACCAGGGGATTATAAATTCAGTGAGGCATCCAATGAGGCCACAGTTCAGATCCCCCACTTACAGAAAAATCAAAGATGGCCATGTGGAAAGGGTGAGAAGGGGTCTTCTTAATTAGGGGTGTTAATGGAAAAAATGAAGTAAGAGAATCACTTAAAATGAGTCAGGAGTCAGGGAAGTGGGACCTCAGTTCTCAGAGCTGCTATCAAGTTGCTAACCCTGCTGCTAAACTCTGTGCAAGGCTGACTCATAAACATCCTGGAACAACTGCTGTGTGGACAAAAATGAACTTTACTTCCTCCTTGTAGTTTTCACCACCCTCCTTTGCTATTGGAACTAACCAATCCCTGTTAAGCTAGCCATCAATTCTTCATTTGCTTCAAAGAATGGGGTTTTTGCCGTTAAAAACTCTAGAGCACAATTTAAGTTGCTACCTGAATCTGTATCTACTGGGTCGCAACTCTTTTGCTCAAATAAATGCTTTTTGTTCTTTATTACAGCCTGAACCTCTTCTTTGATTAACAGGGGCTGTACTGGACAGGACTACAGTTAAGTCCTCATTTAACGTCACTGATAGGTTCTGTGGCTTTAAATGAAGTGGTGTATAACAAAAATAATTTTGCCATAGGCTAATTGTAATAAACAAGAGTTAGGTTCCTACACATCTCAACATTACAGTGAAGTTGTGTTATTCGAGGACCTGGGGTATTCAGGTCAGATACAAAGACTTTAAAAAAAAAAAATGTTATCTTTTTAAGTAATTATGCATTATCTGTATTCATATGATTCCTGGGGCTATAAAACCAATAAAAACCAAAGTAACTTCTTTATATTTTATGAGATTTATACATTTTTGCCTTTGTCCCTAACTAAGCATTGAATTAGAAGCATCGGTTTGAGTAAAATAAGCATAATCACACTACAAGGGGTCTAGAGAACAGAAGTCAATGGAGAAATTTCCTTTAGCCCCTAACACCAAAGAGCAACCCACTTCCCAAATGTAGAACTCTCCTGTAATTTGTGATTCTGGAGACACCAAGGAGAGTTTCAAATAAAGGAGTTACTCATCAAACAGACTAGATAAAAATCCATTCAACTCAGTACTCTGAGAGTTAAGCTAACCACTAGAGTAAGTAACTTAACATGACATAATTTTCAAGGCAGTTTATAAAATCTGATTTCATCTTTCAGCAACATGTAGTTGATAATGCTTATCACATAGATGGCCTACAGATGTGTTTTAAGAATAAGGAAGATACTGGATTTAGTTTATATCTTTCTCTAAAAACAAGAGTTCCTTCTGAAAATATAACAGTGAAAAAGAAGACAATTTTTCAGATACAGATAAAAGTTAATTAAATTAGCAAACAAAAAAAAATATCTATTTCAGTTAAAATATCTGCCCTGTATTCAATTGTGTAGCACATAGATAGCTGGTTATAATTTTTGAGACAGTAATTCAAATAACTGCTTCAGTTACCTACTATCTTTTATTGTTTATTTACCCAAAAGACTGGGAAGAACTTTAAAAAAATAATATAGCTACCTTTTTCTTATTCATGAAAAAATGTTAACAATGTGAGGATTTGTTTTACTTTCAGATTTCATTGCCATCAGAGAAATTAATAGAATCATTTGCCAGTTACTCTTCTCCTGTATTTGTCTTTGTATTCTTTATCATTTTAAACCAAAATATTTTATCACCCATCCTACCTGGTAAAAGGGATAAAGGATAGAGCTTACCTTACGCTGGTGATTTTTATTTCTCTAAGAAGTGTTACTATCAAATTCCAACATGGATTGAGAAGCCAAAAAACCAGCTGAGTTAGTGTGCCATTATATGACTAGATTATTATATATATAGTTTTGAATTCCCACACGTTTCAATAAAACCACTGATAAATAAACTTCTAGGAATACATTAAGATTCTAGGACAAATATTTGTGGATAATCATATAAATGCTACTTCCCATAAAGGAAGACAATCCAAAATTAAATTAACCATGTATTGACTGAGCACATACTCTGCATGACAGTCTAATACACTAAATATTAACATTTATTTCTAATTCAAAAACCATTCTGGAAGAAGGAAATCATTGACCAGTAGCCTCTGCACAAATATAAAACTGAATAGACTAGACACTCATATGAGTCTCAGGACCTTTCTTAAACTCGAAGGCTTTTCTGCACTTCATAAAACTATCTCACCTTATTTAAATAACATGATGCTTTTGATAAATTATGTTGTCATACTGAAAGTTTGTAAACAAATAATACTGTTTTTTAATATTATAAAATTAAGATTTTTATTACACATTTGCAGTAGCAGGTACATATACCTTTGCATCTGGAACAAAAAACTGAGCAGAATAAATTTTCAAAATTGACATATTTTGTCCAGACATGGAAACAAATTGTCCAGACATGGAAACAAATTATCGAAAACAGTGCTATTTTACAAAACTACATGACCCATTTTCTAATGCCTCTGCTTGAGGAGAAAAGGCAAGAAAGAGTTATTAATTATATGTGACAAATGACTTGACACATCTGGTGCCAAGACAAAGATGAAATTTTGATAGGTTTTCCTGGGGAGTTGCTTAATGCTTCAGATGAATATGTTTCTTCACAGTTTTACATTTTAAAGACTTTTAATAAAGATACCAGAAACACTTTATAAATTTTGGCATATAAGAACACATACATGTTCACATGCGCACGCACAGACACATAGACACACACACACACACAACTCATATGCACTTGCTCTCAACATCCAAACAGTCAACTTCTGGGTTTCTCCATTTATTCATGAGTCTGTGGTAACCTAATGATTCTATTTCTTCTTCATGTTCTAGATGGTAGCTTGCATCTTGTTAGTGTTTAATATTTCATTTGAAATAACATGAATAACACACTGCAAATAATACTGATGTGTATAGTAAAATTATGATTACTTATGAAAAAAGAGATAGCAAAGAAATAATCTCATGTTTAAAAATGACATTATCCCAAAAGCCTACTTCCAAACATTGACCTACCAATACTGACCTTTATCTTAAGATTGCACCATTAAAAGACAATTAAGCCTATTTATATATCTGCTGTTTCCAAGGCTATACATTCAAACTAGCCCAGATTTTTCCCATAATCTCATATACCAATTATTCATACAATAAATCAAAAGACCTAAAAATCTCCAAATCCTAACCAATTTCCCCCTTCTCCCTGTAGCTGAATTTTTTAAAAAGAACGTTATCTCTTTTTTTATGGTTTTGTCGCAGATTTCAGGAAGCTTATTATAAATATAGTTTGGGTGTCCCAAAAGAGACAACAATTGACAAAGAAAAACTAATCATTCTCAGTCATCATGTATACTACAGATTGCCCTTACATCCCTGAAAGTAATTTCCTAATAGATTGTAATATAGTTTTGAATTCCCACAGGGCTCAATTTTTCATGTTTTTTGCTAGAAAGGTTGTCCTGTGATGCATAATGCTAAGATCATCTTGACATAATATATAAGGCTGAGATCTCTTTCTTTTTCTTCCTTCACCCAGCACACCCCCTGCACAATTAATTCATCACCAAGCATCACAGCTCTCAAAGAGAATGACTCCAGGAAAACAGTAGAATAATCATATACCAGGTGTGCGGGCAGTGTAATAACTTCGTCTTCACCCATATTGCTCCCATTAACATCTGAGAGCAGGGACTATGTCCTATTCTCTTTCTTATATATAGTACGCAGCACAGCACCTGGCATGTAACAGGCACAAAATAACGCCATTTGAATGAATGGATATAAGCCACTATTTAGAGTAGTATGTACTGATCTCTTTGTAATATGTGCAGAGTCTTCAAAATCTAAGTACACAGGGATTGTTCCTGTTATGTATAACTTGCCAAAGAGCACTAAAAGCCCTCCTTGGCCTGGGCAAGAATCAAAACATCTGCTTTGCACAGAGGGGCCCTACTTCAGGTCCACAGGGACCACTGGCCCTTTCACCACAGGAGGTAGAGAGGGAGAGAGCAGGGTACAGGCCATTTGAGCAGTGCAGTACAGAGAGGAGCAGGTTGTGCAGCTAAGCATAAATACCCAAGGATGTGGAATCCATGAAGCTTGAAAGAAAGGCTCCTGTCGTGGAAAGTTTCCCCAACCCAAAAGACCTGCCTGCTAACTCTGCCACTTGGAAACAGAGCAGAAAAGGAAGCCTACATTTCCCAATTTCTTCACTCTCCTAGGCACAGAGAACAAGGTGTAAATTAAATATTGGCATTTAGATCTGCTGCTGCTGTGTAAGAACCAAAAGTGTATTTTTTCCATTCACTTTCAAGTAAATATATCTGCGAGTACCTAGAAAAATACTTAAAGCTCTACCTCCTTTGTCTTCTAATATCGCTAACCATGTATTTCCAGTTAATTTATGGGAGAAAATTCATAGAGAATGAAAAAATTAGATCGAAATAGAAAAAGATAAGGACAGTGGGATTTAAAAAAGACATGCCTTTTACCCCTCATTGCAGTTATACTGGTTTAACGTGTCGTATTTTTCTTGAGACCAACATTTACATAACTACATTTTCTTTCAATTTGTCACTAAAAAAATATTCAAAATATCACCTTCTGTGACTTCTTTATGATTCCTTTGGTAGGTGCTTTTTTAGGGCACCAACTTTAAAATCTGGTAGCATAAGGTTCTGCTGCAGGCATCAGGGAAAATATACCACTTCACTCTCATTTTTGAAAACTGGCTGTTGACAAATTTATTTATGCTGATTTTTAAGAGGCACCAGAATTCTACTTAGAAGCTGTCAGAGTGGCAGTGGTGTGCTTAAATGTGTCCCTGAGCTTCTTGTGTGTCAGAACTTTGTGACCACCCCTTCCTCCAACACTTTTTGTGAGAGAGAAATGGAGAATTAGGCACATTCTTTCATTTAAATAGCAAGGTATAATAAAAGGCTCTTAGGATGTCTGGTCCCTGCCTCAGATTCTCTCACATTCCTAAGACGTTGTTCAACTTGAATAAATCCATTGAACCTGTATTAGTACCTCATAAGCTCAAATTCTGCTATTTAAGGGGTACTCATTACGTGTGCAGCTCTATGCCAAGAGCTTTACCTCAGTTTTTTGTTTAACTTCACACTCGCCTAATGAAGTAGGAGCCACTGTTATCTCCAGGTACAAACCAAAGCTTGGGGAGTGGACACACAGCAAGCGGCGGAGCCAGGATCAAACCCGGGCCATTCTGAGTTCTGAGTCTGGGCCGTAAACGCTCTGCTCTCATGCCATTCTCTAAGGGTCTACAAATGCACACGTACACACACACACATACACACACACGCACGCACTGCTTCTAAAACACTGAGAAGCCAATCTCCCAAGAATGCGTCTTTTAAAAAAGTGATGTGTTGCATTACACATCGTGCTCTCCTCTCTTTAAGCAACTGTTTTGTTTTGTTTTACGGGATGGAAGGGTACAAACAGGCCTAAAAACATGACTTGCACATTTTTGTACAGAGCACAATTAACAATGCCGGGAATGAAAACCGCCACTCCGAGGACTTCTCCTTGCGCGCAATTAAATCCCCGGACCCCGGACGGCCCCTTCCGCCGGGCGAGGCGTGCGCTTCGCGCTCCGCGGTGTTCCTCCGCCATCTAGAGGCTCCGCGCCGGAGCAACGCTGTGTCTGGGAAGGTCAGGCTAAATGAGTTGCGGGATACATTCTTAGGCCGGTTTAAATTACTCATTTCTTCCAGTCTTCTCTTCCTCTAAATAAAAACAAAGTTACTTTCTTCATAAGTCTTCAAACTTAATACTAATGAAGGCCAGTTATGTTAAATAAAATATCGAGCTGATTTTTGTTATGATAATGGATTTGAAAACAGCAATCATGAGCAAAAAAAAAAAAAAAAAAAAAAAACATTAAAGAACTCCATTGTTGGCATTTTAGGAAGATAAGCACTATATACTTCCTATACACAGTGATCAATTACCAGATTGTGTGAGCAGTGATTTATCCCTCTGAATTTGTCTATTATTTGAATGTTCATCATATATAAGTTGCTAGATGTTTGCAGATAGCAATAAGAAATAAATATTTCTCAAATCCAATAAGAAATAAAGAAAAACAACAAGACCTAATTTCCTAATTTTTGCCTTATGTTAAAAATTCAGAGGAAAGATTGTTAGTGGATATTATCTGGTCACTCAATAATGATAATGATAAAATAATTAAATTGATTGAATCCTACTGTGTTCAGTTTTGTATATTTATATGATAGTATTTCTAACCTCATAGTAATTTGAAAGTTATTGGTATTATCATTTGAGAAATAAACTGAAGCTCAGATAAATGATAAACATATTAAATTACAACCAGTAATTAATGAAACTGGTATTTAAAATGAAACTCCAAAAATTCATTCTTTTTTCACTAAATCATGTTAATTTTAAAATAATAAAGAGATACTAATTATCCAAAGTGATACGTGACAAGTTAATATCATTCATCTAAGTATTTTGCATTAGAGACAACCAATGAAATTATTTAACACATTCAAAATTTGATTGAAAGCATTGAAATAGGATAAATTTTAAAACTGAGTTTAAAATTTGACCTACTGCCATGGCAGATGAAATTGCTTAACCTGAAGAATCCTCTGGGGTGAATACAATAGAGAACAGGAATGGGGTATGAGGAAAGCAGAGGTGAGGGTGACTCGATAAAATTATATTGAGGGATGTTCCTAAGCAGCTTTCAAAAATAAATTCACTGCTTCCAGGTTCATAGGCAGGTTGCTTGGTCTAGGTGAAGTTAGACTTCAGTATCTTCCATTCCAGTGGATCATGATCCTCTCATGGTGAGGGGCTAGATTCTCCCAAAGAACATAGGTCAGCATCACAATGTCTGCTTCTAATAGCCATGCTCTAGGTACACTTGGCTTCTCCAGAATCTGTCTAGTGTTAAAGATTTTTCCTAAGATTTCTATTTTGTGACATTTTATTCACATAGAAATACTTTAACAAAAATATGTCATAAATGTTGAGTATTTATGTTGAGTAATGTTCTGGGAGTTTTTTTAAGTGCATATATTTACACATAGTGACAAATTTTAATATATTCCTGTGGAAAATATATGTCCAGCTACCTCCAGATAGAGAAGAAATAATTATGAATACTTGAAGAGGTATACACAAAAGGGAGAAACCACAATTATTTTTGTTAGTATAGAAATATGGATTCTTGGGTGTTTTTTAAATCGTGACAGTAGCATATGGGCTACTTTTGATTTTAGATCTTATGATCTTAAAATGTTAAAACTATAAGGGATGTAAACATCTATGTAATCAACATCACATTTTCACAGATGAGAATGCTGAGGCCTACAGAGATGAAAGAACTTGTCCAGTACTCACCCCAAGATAATGGTAAATCCAAGAATAGAATTTGGTATCTCAATTTCCAATCTTGATCTTTTGATATATATGTGCTATCAAAAAGCAATATGTGCTATCCATGCATAGATAGTTCTTCCTATCCACACACAACATAGATAAGTTGGACGAATACCCATATGTCTGCTGGGCTGTAATAGATCATGGTAAGTGCCTATAACAGTGCCTAGTACATTGTAGACATTCAATGAATATCAACTGAATGCTGAATGTATTCACCTGTTGATATCTACTATATTCATCTATATAGAAGAGAATGCAGTGGAAAAGATGATACCCAGATGAGAATTTTTGACAAGAAATCCTTTATTTTTTGTCCTTTACTTGAAGGAAATGCAGGGAAATTTTCAGGTTTGCCATATTAGCAAAGCAATATCCTTTAGTCATAAATCCAGAGAACTTAGAGTTCACAAATACAGACAAATGATTTAATAAAACTGATAGTTATATATATAAATTATCATAAGAAAATTAATTAGTTATGAAATTTAGTAATTTGATAGATAAATACTGGGCTCGCTGTAAGAGAAATAGAGCAACACAGTCTAAGCACATTCTCTGAGCTGTGTCAACCTTGTTACCCAGACATAGTCAATGGCAGCTGGAGGATCCTACCTTTTGAACAGCCCCCATTTGAATTTATATTGCCCAAAATTATGAAAGTTCAAGGGGAACAATCTGACAGGAATTTGAAAAACTCAATCAAGATTGAGTTCATATAAAGAGAAATGTGAATTAAAACTACACCATTACTCCTTATCATATTGTTGGAATTTAAAATTGTGATAACACTGTTCACTAGGCTGTGGGGAAATAAGTATTCTCATATAATGCTGTTAAGATTATACCTATGCAAGGTAATTTACCAATATCTATCAAATTTAGAAATGCATATACCCCTTGACCCTGCAATTTCACTTTGCAAATTTATCCTGCATATATACTTGTACTTGTTCAAAGAATAATGGCTAAATGTTCTTCTCTGCTGATATGATAGTGAAAGAATGGAACCAATGTAAGTTTCCAGCTTTAAGGGAATGGTCAATAAATTATGTACATTCATATAATTAATAGTATTTACAGCTATAAGAGTAAGCAAGATCCTTGTACACTACTATGGAAAGATCTCCCCCAAAAAATTGCTAATTGAAAAAAAGCAATGTGTTATATACATCATGTATAGCATCTTCTCTTTTGTGTAAAAAGGAAAAGAAATTAATATTTGCTTGTATAGATTTTTTTTTAATTCTGGAAGGACGTAAGAAACTGACAACAGTGGTTAACTGTGGTTGGAGGAAGATAGGAAATAGGCAGATGGGGAACAATAGCTGAATGCAATATTTCCACAATGTATTTTTTTATTTCCTTTAAGCTTTGAAAATTTTGACTTTAAGAAAAGGGGGGTGGTGAAGGTGATGGGAGAACATAAACTGCACAACCTAATATATTTAAGAGAGAATTTATCAGGTGCTTAGAATTGATGTGGGGTAGCTCAGGCTGAAGACTCAGGCAGGCAAGCAGCTATAAGAGGTAAATGGATGTTTTGAAGGGCCAGTGTAGTCCCAGAGAAAGTCAAACCACTGCATTCACAGTTGGACACAAGATTCTCGGAGGAAAAAAGATGACTGAGCTTTTGCAAATTTTTGGATATTCTGATTTCGAAAATGCATCCTGACACAGAATCTTGATCTGACTGAGTTAAACTCAACAGTTCTTGAAAATATATTTTCCTTTCAATGGACAATGCACCTGCCCTAAGTGGATGACAGGGTGGAGATGCTTATAAATGAGCATAAAAACAAAGGCAAATAGGTGTCCTCCTAAGAACCTATGCGTGCACGAACGCACACACACACACACACACACACACACACACTCACTCATATATGCATAAAAGTCTAATCATAAGGTCAATGTCATAAATCTTAAAGCCAATATATTGTGAATTCATTTTTATTTAACTCTAGAGAAATATAAACATAAATAAACTTACCAAAAACATAAAAGAAAAAACAAAACAGTATACATGAAGATTTGTTGACAGGAGCATATCAACAATAATGATACTCTCAATTCTATACTTGGATACTATAAATATGAAAATCATGTAGACAAAAATATGAAAATATGATTCTCCACTGCAACATTAAAGAGGAAAAGCATAATTTTATTCCCTTTCCAATTTATTGGTCTTTGGCATAGTTAGGCATACCTAGAGATTTCCCAAAGCTGTTGACAACTTGTTTCTCTCTAAATCTAAATGCTATTTTCTTTCTTGAAATAAAGTCAATATAAGAATTACACAATTTACACTTCAGTTACTTTAACTGTAATTTTTACTATATGCCACTAAAATCTGTGGGCTTGGAAACAGAAAGGCTTTGTAATCCCTAACCTTCTAAATGCATCACTAAATTATAGCATTGGAAAGTTCACAAGAAGACTTTTTTCTGGCCACCATCAGATATATAATGTATTTCCTTTTTTTCTAATCTTCCTAGTAAAGATTATTGATCCTTCAAATATTTTCCAAGGTAAATTTTGCTTTTAAATTGTAATAATGAACTTGACCATCAAACCCAGGAAAGTATTGTCCGGGTTCTCCACTAGGGATGATTTTGCCCCTTCCCCTCACCCACTGGATAGTTGGCAACACCTGGAGACTTTTTTTATGCCTACAGTACCTGGTCTTCCTAGATGGTCTGCCATCCAAGTACTAACCAGGCCCAACCCTGCTTAACTTCCGTGATCAGACATCAGGCTTGTTCAGGGCGGCATGGCCATAGACTATGGACTGTGGCACTACTGGGGTGCGAACCCAGGACATTCTGCATGTAAAGTAGACATGCTACCTGCTACACTATAGAATCACATCCATCTGGAGACATTTTTGTCACAGCTGGGGAAGTAGGGAGGTTTGTGATGCTATCATCGTCCAGTAGGTTGAGGCCAGGGAAGCTGCAAAACATCCTACAATGCACAAGACATACCCCACAACAAAGAATTATCCAATAGTGCTGAGGTTGAGAAAGTCTGATTCAGTGTTATAAGAGGGACAATTATACTTACATTTCTCAGATTAAATTTGGAATTTTGACTAGAGTACACGCGAAAAGGATGCTTCTGTTATATATATTCCTAAGGTTAATTGTTGCTTCAAGTATAACTTGACTCCAACACTTAAAAAGGGAAAATGTGATTGCATTTTTTAATGTGCTTGAGTTTAACGAGTTCTGCATTTTACACTAGGAAGCACTTTCATTTGTTCACAATTCTGAGTCAAAGGATAATGATACTTTGGGAACAAAAGGGGAAAGTAATAACATGTTCAAGATTTTAATAATTTTTCTTCTCTGCTACAAATCATAACCAGAATTGTCGTTAGCTGTGCCATGTATACCTGTACTGTTTTATAATTTGAAGTATTATGCCAGATCACGCCCAAAACATTAGTCAGAGCTATACAATCAAAGCATAATTAAATAAGTCAGTCATTTACATTGTGATTCACAGAGTGGTATGAAACATAGCCTTGTAGATATGTTTTCGTATCACCATTGAAGCCAAGCAGTGAAACTGTATTTAAACAAAATAACCATTTTGGAGTTATTCAATCTTCCTACAATTACATACATAGAATTTTCAGATTCATTTTACCCATCCCCACAACATTACAGTTCTTTTTCAAATAATTTTTATTTTACATTGACTATTTAATCTAGGTCAAGTGAAGATAAGTAAACAAAGCAGTTGTCAGGAGAATCCATTGACCCCTGTTGAACCCACTACACTGGGAAATCTGAAATTTACTAAGTGAAACCAGAGGGGAAAATAAACATGAAAAAACTCAGGTCTTTATAGTTAGTGGGTTAAGGAATAATACCTTTGCTCAAATAATTCATGTCAGTGGTTACATGTGATTATTTTCCAGAAAGAAGAACACACACAATTTTCTAGCAAGGTATTTACGAGTAAAAGTGGGCTTTCATAATAATGTGGAGATACTCTATTTCAACTTAAATTTAAATGTGCTGTTGAATTTGTATGAAGGTGCATGAATATCAATTAACGAAGTGATTTAAAATAAATCTGTGACCGTGTATGTGCTCACAACAACTTTGTTTCCTTTGGATTTTTTTGTGTCATATAAAGCACTTCACATGCCAATGGGAAAAGAAGTTTCACATACAGTGTTGCAATTTTTTTCAAAATGTTAGAGATACCACAGACTGATTCTTTTCCATGACTTTCTCATTCTTTAAAAATAGGTCCTGAAAGTCAAAGCATATAAAGTTCAAAATCTAAGCTGATATCTTCCATGCTAAAAGTCACGCTGACAATTTAAGAGTCTGGCCCAGACTCCCAAAGCCTCTGAGCTCTTTGAATGTTCCTCTCCCTCCAGGACGGGGGCTCCCTTCACTGTCACTGATTGGTCTTATTTTTATCCCTGAAGGACAATATATCTTTCATTCCCCCATCCTATAGCACAGCCCTCATAGAGTAATCTGCAGCTCAAAATATGTGCGCTGAATTTTTTAAGCTCTCAAAGAGTGAACCAGAGGAGTCCAAATGTCAATTAAGAAAATTGGAAACAACATGATGCACTGTGCCTTTAGGAGGTCAGCTGAGAGAGATTTTCTGGGATCCTATGTAAAGTTTCCCTCTTCTTTTCAAGACTGATTAGACCACGCCCATCTCTTATTGATGGAAAAAGCAATTTTGAAGAACAGTGATATCTACTCACTTTTTTTAGCAACTTCAGATTTATAAATGTCTTTCATTCAATCTTCATAACAACCAAATTAGGTATTATTTGTTGTTACTAGTGTTAGTATTATTAGTGTTACTTCCATTGCTGAGAGGAAACTCTGGTGGATTGGCCAAAATAAGGACTTAGGTTCAGAAAACCTGAGACTGCCTTTTCTTTATGTCTTTTCTTTGTCTTTTGCATATAAATTCTAGCCAACTACTTTCATCTTTCTGAGGATCTGTCTCCTCATCAATAGAATTGTCCTAACATAGATACACCATAGACTTAAAGAGAGAACTAAACAATACTATCTATGTAAGTGGAAGTGTCCTACATAGTGCTCACGATATTGTCTAATCCCATTTTTTAAATGAGGTTTGTTTATTTGGCTTGCTTGGGTCCATTTAAAATAAAAAGGACATGATGGCTCACCGAAATTAGGGTATTTGCCTAAGGCCTCATAGGCTAGTATAATAGAATTGAAATTTAAGTCTTTGGAGTAGATGCTGTGGTGGACCAATCAGACCCTTTCTCTCCTTACCCTGGATGTCTTGAGCAAAGCACTCATCCCCTGCTGCTAGTAGGATTGGTGGGTCAGAACTCACTGCAGCAACCAACCTCAGGGCATTGCCTTAGGCGTAAGGGATCTGCCTCCCTCAAGGTGAGCCCTCTCCCCATACTGGTTACCACTGGGAACAGGGGCTTAGCCCCTTGCCTTACTTCCGGATGACCTTGAAGGTCTATCCTACCTCCAGAGATCCCTGTGAGATCAGCTGAACCCTCTGTTGCAATTGCATTATAATTCACTTGATCCTTCTGCCCAGTCTCATTTCCCTCTCACAGATTCTGATCCCCAAAACACTCCCCGATAAAACTCCTGCTCACAAATCTCCATCTCAGAGTTTCCTGGGAACCAGATTTAACACAGTCTCCAGGCTCCAAATTCCATGTTCTTGGCACAGCAGTACATGTGAGAGTGGGCAAAAATTTCTTCACAATAAATTATATCTGCCTGCCAAGTTATCAGCAAATCTTTTATGAATATAAAATAGAACCTGTAATTTTAGATAGTTGTAGGGCTGCTTCAGAATCATGAAGAACAAGGCTTGAAGCAAAATTAAACATCAAAAATATCGTCTGCCCTTTATTTTGTAAAGGAGATACAAAGTAGAATAAAATTGACACTTGCTATAAATGACTTTGCAATCAAATTGCCCAGGATATCAACTCTCTGTAAGAAAAAGAACAGAGATATGGCTGTTACCCGGAAGCCCCTGCTCCAGGGGTCTGCCTCCATCAAAATGCATAAACAAAGCAGATGGGCGATTGCCCACAAAGTCACAAACAACGCCATAGAAAGTTATCTGTACAAAGCCTTGTCTTTGGAAACCATGTACCTCACTCACAAGGATCTTCTCAGAGAAATTGTGTTTTGCTGTCATTGCCCCTTGACTAGAGTTGATTGATTCAGAAGAGGACCACCCCTGAGTCAAGATGAACCAATCAAATTCTCTCTCCCAATAGTTCGAACTTAAAGAAAAAAAAGGCCCCCAGAAACTGTTAGTCTAACTACTGTGAACCTGTAGAAGAGAAAGCACAAATGGCTGCTGCTAAGGCCCCTGGAGCAACCCTGCTTCCCAGGGCCTCAACAGGCCTCTTCCTTGGATTCTGAAAGATTCACCATCGATTTTTCCAGTAAAGTTTGCTAAAGTAATCTGAGTTGGATTCTGGTACTGGAAATCTAAAGAAACTTCATAACCCACTCCTCTGTAAAGTTTTATATAAAGCCTCAGAAATTTTAATTATGCCTTTGGCAGAGAGAGAATATAAACACAAAAGAAAATATGAAAAATGTCTTCCTTTCTCAATGCCATAGGACAAGATTGAGAAAGCAGAATTAGAAAAAAATTCACAACAGCAACAAAAAATTATTAAGTCATATCACTTGTTTCTCAAAAATCTCCACTAGCTTCCTATTACACTTCAACCCTACATTACCTACCTTAACTAACTCTCGAGTGTCGTTGACTTTCATTTCCTCCTACTCTCCCCTCCACTTCCTCCATCCATACACACTGGCCCCTTTGTTCTCTAGCATATTCCTACTTTGCATGTACAGTTTCCCTTATCAGGACATCTAAAAGTCCTATAGATATCTACATGGCTTATTCCCTCTCCCCGCCGCTCTCTCCCCGCCCCCCTCCACTCTCATATTCCTCTTAACATTTCTTCATAGCACCTGTCACTACCTAACATTACATTATGAAACTGTTGCTGCATATTTGTTAATTATCTGTCACCCCTACTAGATTGTAAACTCCATTACAATCATGATTGTGTATATTTTCGTTCAATGTGGAGCCCACACCACTTTGAAGTACATGATACATAAAAATTTCTCAATTTGTATTTATTAGCTGGATGAATAAATGATTAAAATCTAAGCCCTGAGATGTTTCCATTTGGAGGAAGAAGGTCAAGAGTGTTTTTTCATGATTGGGAATGGCTGCTTCAGTCTTGCATGTCTCTTCAGTCTTGCATATCTCCCAGGGAAGAGTCTAGGCTGAGGCCACAAAGAGTATAATCCTCCCCTCTGATGTCACTTCAGCACAAACCTGCTATGGGACTAGATGACGAAAACCCTGAGCCTTTAGGAAGATGGAGGGCTTCTGTGAGGTAGAGAGCCAGGTGGTTTTAATGGCTGTGACCAAAGCAAGACAGCAGTGTGTACTGACAAGGGCTATCCCAGTTTGCGGCACAGGAGGGAGACAGGAGACTCAGGAAGATGTCAGACTAGCTAACTTATTGAAATTGAAAACTGAAGATTTCTCCTACAGGTCTTTTACTTCCTGTCAAATAGCTTCTCTAATAACTTGGTATACATTAACTAGGCACATTCTCTTCTAGTTTTGAAATCAACCTGAAAATATGTATTTTCACCTTTGTCTTATTCCATAGTCTCACTCCACCTGCAAAATAGTTTCTTTTAGATTCAAAAGAAAAATCAAGTTCTAATACATTAAATTTTATGTCTTACAAAATGAATTTTGTTGGAGAGTTTTCTAACCTTCTTTAAAGCCCATTTGTTTGCAACAGAATGGGACAAAGCAGTATTACAACTGTCATTCTTATTTACACAGCAATTGCAAATAAGATTGCAATATGATCTCTGAAAAAATATGGCTTGGGTACAGAATGCTCTGAGGCATTCATGCCTGATAATGACAGGTGCTTTTTCTGCCATTCTTACCAAACACACTGAACAACCATAGAAGACCAGCCTTCAAAAGGCTTGGATGAGAAAGTGTTCTAGAGAGAAAGATTCATACTACTGCTAAATATCAGTTTTATTTTATAAAGTATAATTTGTGGGAATAAATACATGACATTACATTATGTGTCCTTATGTTACTTTCTTGGTAGGTAGGTAGGTAGGTAGGTAGATAGGTAGGTAGACAGATGATAGATTAGATAGAAAAATAGATAGATAGATAGATAGATAGATAGATAGATAGATAGATAGATAATAGATAGACAGATTCTTATTTTACTTAGTGGTTGAGGCTCATACTAGTTGACAATTGAATATAAAATTCATGTTACCAAGAGCAACAAAAATATTAAAATGTACTCTTAGACAGTGAAAATAGGGATGATCTCTTCAAGAAAAAAAATATACCAGAAGCCTCAAAAATGTACTACTCTTTGATCTAATGATTTTATTTCTGGGAATTTAGAATGAGACAATAATCATAGATGTGCAGAAAAATTCATTTACAAAGATTCTGGGATTTTGTGTAATCACAATCATGAAAACTTGGAAATGACATATAGGGGTTGAGTAAAATAAGCCATGAACATCTATTCAGGGAGATATGATGAAGCCATTAACATGATGTTAAAGTATTTAGAGGTTTTGAAAGGTAACTACCATGTAGTTTTAAGTTTAAAATGTATTCTATTTTTTAATATATGATAATGCCAATGTAGTTAAAAATAAATGTGCATTTTCACAAAAACAAATTCTGGAAGGAAATACACCAAACATTATTAGCAGCTGCTCCTAAGTATTTGAATTATACATAATTTTTATTTATTTCCTTTACACTTTTACTCCGAAAATCAGCTATAATGAATGTATATTGCTTTTTAATTAAAAATGTTATATATTTTTAACTTTATAAGGAAAATGTACTTTATGCGCAGTAGAAGCTTGGTGGAAAAGTAGCTGTTTATTGCAATGACAGAGAATAATTTGTATGATACTTCTTAGAAATATAGTCCTATCTTTCCACCTTAAAATGATAATAAATAACAAACACCGGTATAGAGAACCAATGTCAGAGTGCTAAAATGGGAAACCAAAGTAATATTAATGGTCCTGAAGTCATTCATCAAGCAAATGCAAAATTCACCAGAGAAATATGCTGGTACAATAAGTAATCAAGAATAAAAGACTGTACTTCTGATAAATAGTACTTTTTATGAAGTGGCATAAGTAGAATAAGTTTTAACTGCATTTAAAATATTAATCACCACACTAATTTTTGATATATGGTGATAAGTTATGTTACTAGATTCATATAATCACCACATAGTTTGTGGACAAAAAGAACATTTGGGGAATTTTGATGCACATAATCACATTCAAAAATTTATTTGTATTAATGTGCTTATAAAATCACTGTAAGTTTACTAATTTATCTATCCTTCAAATGTAAATTCTTTTAATTTCTCCCTATCCCAAGCTTTCATACTCCTCAATACACACACGCACACACCCATCCTTTTGCCATGATATCAAAAACAATGTTTTGTTTTTTGTGTGTGTGTGTATTTTTTTTTTTGAAGTTTTACCTGGTAAATTGCCTGCTTTCTGGTTATCAATTTACAATAGAATCTAAGTTTTCTATTTATTTTTGCTACCTGGGGAAAACTCAAAGGAAATTGAGTTTCTTTGATTCATAAAGCCACTGCTAAGTTTTTAAACTTCTCTTTTTCATTCAAATTACACTGATTAAAGAAGAAAGAGTCAGAGTAATGTTTCATAGAAATAGTCACCTTTTCCTCATTCATTGCAAAGAGGAATGAGATCAAATCTGCACTTTCATTCCAGCCTACGAGGAGAAACTTTTCTGTACTTGATGGTTTATGAAGGGATTCTTACTGTCTTGCTGGGGAAGAACTAAGATTATGCATTACATTCTGATTTGAGGAAATCAGGAAGTTGGGTTAGCCCAGGAGAGAACATTCCAACCTGTGAGTCTGTCAGGGCTGAGAGCACTGTGGGATTGTTCAAATGAGCACAGTCTGGTGTTGCTCTATTTCTTGTTCAGTGCCACTTAACTAACAATCACTACAGAGAATTCCTAAGTAAAAAAAAGATTTCACTATATGTAACAATTAAGTAAAGATCGTTTTAAGTTGAGTTCCCCAAGAAGTAGATCCTGAGGCAAGAAATTAAGTGAATATTTATTTGGAAGCTTCAGGAAACTCTAATAGCAGAGTAGGAGAGACATACGAGGAAGAGAAGGCAGCCAATAGACAGCAAGTAGTTACACAAGTATGCTGGATAGTTTGTGCCACATAACAAATCACTCCAACACTTACTGACATTAAAAAATGACATGTATTGTTTCTATACTTCTGTGAGTCATTAAGATGATTCTTCCTGTCTGGGCCAGCTCAACTAATCTCTACATTCAGCTAGCAGCTCTTCTTGGGATAGATGGTCTTCAGTGATTAGACACAAATGTCTAATGGTTGGTCTAGGAAACTTTAGCTGAAATAGGTGGTCTCAAAGTCCACCTCTCATCCTCCAACTGCCTAGCCTGAGGTTCAAAAAAGCCACAAGAAAACAAACCCCAACAAGGAAGCACTTTTCAATCTTTTAATTGTTTCATGTTTGCTAATCTCCCAATGGCCAAAGCAAGTTCACATGACCACCTCCATTCAAGGCTGGGGAAATGAACTCCACTTTTTAATGGGGGATCTGCATGTCATATGACAAGAGGAAAATTTGTGGTTTATTTACAAGCACCAGCAGCTATACAGGGTGGCAGTGAATCACTGAATTAATCTATGCTTCAAAATTAATTCATCCCACAATGAGTATGTAGAAACTGGGGTATTTATACACGAGTCTCCATGAGTCATTGGAGGGCCACTCTGGGTTGCTAATACTCCAGCAATTCCAGCTAGCTACAGCACAAAAGGTATAGTAGGTTCAGGAATAGACCTCAAGCACACTGATCCAGATACTGATAGATGAGTCTTCTGGCTCACCCAGAAACAATAAGTCCTCAGGATAAAAATGAGTCTGTGTCTGTGAATGATACAAACAGTACATATTTACTATTCAAAGTGATTCAGACCATTCAAACTGGATAGCTTCACCTGGTTCATTTCTAATTTTGACTCTTTTTTTTATATAAATTCATTCCTGAAAAGTGGCATTCAATAATCCTTTCCCGTTTTCTGGGTAAAACAATGTCATAGTCACTCATCAGGCCCCATTAAACAGCCACCTACCAAATGGAAATGTCTGAGAATTTGAAATAAATGTCAACTTGTTCAAGAAACACTACTTAGTGTTCACAGATACCATTCCTCTTCACACAGATAGGAATGAACTATAAGACAGCCAAGTTTTAGACAGCGTCACACTATACCTTTGCACCATACCAATGAGTAAGGGTCAAGTCACTGGCAACTATTTCCTAAAATGGAGTTATCAGAGGACAGTAGTAATAACATTATATCAGTCTTTGAACAGGTATTACCAAAGATTCAAATCCACCAAGTGATGTTAGAAATAGAACATTTTTTGTGTGTATAAAATAGTTCTGTTTAATATAGTGTGAAGTGGTATAGTGTAGTGGTCAAGATCATAGACTCTGAAGTCAGATGCTTGGGTTAGAATCCTGGCTTGGCCCTCTACCAGCTTTGTAGCTTGGACAACTCATCAGAGCTCTCGTTGCCTCCATTCTTTAATCTGCAAAATGAAGACGGTAATGTTTCCTATCCCAAAGAACTGTAGTAAGGATCAATACAGCGAATACTCTTAGAACAATACTGGGCAATACAATGAATATTAGCTATTTTTAGTAATGAATTACCATTTTCACATACTGACTAGTGCTCTATTAGCTTGAGTTAATTATTTGAAAACAGAGTAAGCTGGAAAAGTTTACAGATATGACTTAATTGCACCCAGATGTTAGCAAATACCTATAGAAATTAGACTCTGTAAATTTAGAACCAAGCACTTTTGACTTCAGTAGATTCAAACTTGTTTATAGATGACATTTTGGCAAGAAATAAATTTTCCATTTTCACACAGATACCCATTTGTAATACCCACGCCCACACATACACACATAAACAATACACATCTAAAAAAATGTTTCATGAAGCAGCACTCATTATTCTCTACTGTCTTTTATTTCAGTTTATTAAAATGTTGATAGTAATCTACTATTGATTTCACAATCGTTAATGGGTCACTACCTAACGTTTGAAAATATACTATATCCCAATCCTTTTAATGAGATAATTACAGTAAGTTCTCACTTAACATCAGTGACAGGTTCTGCAGCTTGAAATGAAACGGCATATAACAAACCAGTTTTATTATAGGCTAATTGATATAAACAAGAATTAATTTCCTAGGGCATCTTGTTTACGTTATAACAAAACAACGTTGAACGAAATGATAAATAACACTCGTGGACCTGCTGTATATGGGGAAAATATGTGCTCTTCCCATTTCTGGCCACTCTTCAGCCCATTTCTGCCCTGTAATATCAGCTTTAAGCTCTCCCTTAGTGCAGAGGGAAACAGAGACTCTTTCACACCTGCTCAAAGATTCCCAACTAGATCAGATTACCCTGATCTCAAGTCCTGGCATCAGCCATTCATCATTCTTAGCACTTTTCTGAATATATAGTAGTACATGGTAATGAGTGCTTCTGCCTGGGAATATAAAGATCTCTCTATGACGTAAAATTCTTCTGCCTATCGTGGACATGAGAGGCATGAGGTTTTAGCAAGAGGGGGTCATCAAACCTCTGGAGAGCTGTAAACAGCCTCTCCCCACCCTCTGAATAGAAATTATGACTCATGTCCTTTCATCTGATATGTGGCCAAAGCCACAGCGCATGCACGCACGCATTCAAATGTTATAGTTTGTTAGTCAGGTATTTAGTTATCTTTGAATCTAAATTTATCTATCACCACTTGTTAATTTTTATGGGGACTAACCATAGGAAATGGAAATAAGCCTATTAATCTCTTATTTTCTCAAAAGTTTCACACACACAACCACTTCATTACCAAAAAAGTTATCCATAATAAACATGTATCCATAAATAGAATGGTATTTTCACTGATGTCAGAATTGACATATTAACTTAAACTTTGTGTCAGAAACCTACTGACTTACTCAAATCGAGCATTAAAAAGTAACAAATATATATTTAAAAAATATATATACATAGTACTATCTCAGAAAATATGAAAATGGAGGACTTAGTCAAAGTTTCTGTTTTGCTATACCTTGAAAACTAAAAAAAACAAGGACATTTTATTTGGATGCCTTTACTGAACGAAGCCTTGAAGAAAACCAAGGGAACAGTTCATTTAACATGTGTTTCTCATTGACCTTGTGAGGCATCTGTCCAGCATCTTTAAACAGAAGAATTCTGTGAACAAGTATACTCTCTTACCATTGAATTTTGATGGGCTTATAAGCCACTCAGGTTTCACCTTCGTGGTTAATGTGTCACCAGAATCTGTTTCTAGTCATTTGTGAATAGCTTTGTTGTAGCTTCCAATTACCCTGGTATATATACTTCTCTCTCGTGCTCATCTCATTATCCAAAACAAACATTCTACTTACTAAAAACAAAGTTACTTCTTGTAAGATTCATTTTAAAAATCTTTTAACTTTAAGCTTTTTTCACAGTGCCTGAATAATGCATTTAACATTTCAGTCTTAATTCTAGACTGGAAATCTATCTCACTCAAACACAGCAATCCTGATTTCCTATAAGAATTGATCATATAGGAAAGACAGTAAAATTGCAGGGATTAGGAAACATACTTAAAATTTACTACTAACTATGCGAATACCTGTTTTTCAATGAACAGGACTGCTTAAGCTAAAAGCATTAAATAAAGCATATTTTTTTGGCATTGTCCTAATCTAGAACTGAAAGAAAATTCTAGACAAAAACAGTAAATCAGTTTCCAATGAAAAATTTTGTGTTTATATTCTGCTCTGTAGTACACACCTACTATACTATAAAGAATTGAAGGGAGGTAGTCAAATATATCTAGAATTTTAAGGACAAACAGTACAAACAGCCCTGACTAGATCATACTTTATACAATTACCAATGACCAAATTATATCAACAGCAAGATAGAAAAAAATTAGCTTCCAAAAAAAATTGAAATTAACATAATGGTCAAAAGATGAAAATTTACACATGCACACATTGAAGTATAAAGCTCTTTATAAATAAGGAAATCTCAAACTTAGAGCCTTAAAGTCTTAAATCTATAAACAAGGAGTGCAGTTCACCGAGAATGGTAGAGGCATTTTATTTCCATTAAACAAAGAGCTATTAAATAGCTACGAAAGGTGAAAGATATCAAACGTATTTAGACTTAGGCCAATTCACATTCTTTTCATCATTGGATGCTCCTCCTGAAAGCTTTTAGGCCCACACTTAGGAAACCTTTCCAAATTGCTCGTGTATATCAAACTCGTATATTACTGTAGTCTATTCTACTTAACCTAGTGACTTCCAAGAACTGTTGTTTTTTTCAACTCCCAATTTCGACTCTATTACTAACACCTCTTACCACTCAACTCAAGAAGAAAAGGAATGGGATTAGAAAAATAAAAAGAAGGAGAAAAGAAGGGAAAATCTGTGAGAAATCAATGGAAGGATAAAACAAGTAAAATCATTATTACAATAGAGCAGAAAGCCTCATTCTATTCTTTTCTTTTTCCCTAATTTACTAAATTCAGTAACCATCTATGAAAACCTTTTCTGGTCACAATAGCTAGTATTTACTGAGAACCATTATTAGCCAGGCATCACTCCAGGTATCTTACAAATATTATCTCATTTAATACCAACAACAAGTCAATGAGATAGGTACTATTAATATTCCATTTTACACACAAAGAAGCCAAGGCACAGAGAGGCTAAGTTACTTGACCCAGGTCACACAGCTAATAAGTATCAGATCTAGAATTCAACCCAAGCAATCTAGTTCAGGAGGCCCTATTTTTACCTAGATTGTTATGTTGCTTTTCTATGGGAGAATACTGCTAATCACATTCACCTGTGGATTCTATTATAATACTATGCATTCAGGGGTGAGGTTAGAGCCTAGAATGATCAACATACTCTAGCTTTAGCTGCTTGAAAGGAACACAAAATAAATAAATCATAGTTCAAGCCTTAGATAAACTCACAGTTTAGTGGAGGATATACTATTATTACATAGTGAAAACAGTGCTTCTAGAGCTATGTCCAAATTGCTATTGGGGATATAAAAGGGGAGTGATCAACTTCATGGAGAATGTTAGGGAGATGTCACAGAAAAGGTGATAAATAGTCTAAGTTTTTTAAAAGACAAGTAGAAGTTTACAGAAAAAAGGAAAGTGTGGAAGGAGTAGGTACCCATGTTTTAGATAATAATGAAGATTCATTGGTTAACAACAACAAAAATAATTTGGTACGCATATAACAAGGCTATCTGTTTTTTAAATGCCCTAAGACTTCCAAGATATGCTCTTTAGATGATCTCAGAAGTTCTTAGAATGAATCCAAAGAATTCTGGGGAACTGATACCTATTCTGCTTCTCTAATCAGAGTTCAAGAAGTGGCTGGATCAGTTGAATTAGCCTTAAGAGTTTGAGGGTAATAGATGAGGAATATACTACAAATCATATTTGCATTATATAAAATGTTGAGATTGATAAGGTATACCTGGCCTAAGTGAGGGAGTATCAGCACATATTCAGAACAGACAATGTGTAGGCCTTCTCTAGCCTTATGCAGAAACACTAGGCATGAAAAGGGACTAGTTATACTTCCAGAAAGATCTGCAATCTGCACTCACAATTGTGTGATCCCTGATTAGATGGGGGCACTAGGAAACTTACATCTTTGTGCTAGATGATGACACTAATCTTGCTTCCATTTATTAACTGCACTTTGTACTGTACTCTTAAGTAAAATGTGTTTGATTTATTCAAAGTGTATCTATGTTTTGTCTTTCTGTCAATTCAGGCCTGCTAATAAATCTCTCCAGTATGATAGTTGAGCAAGGCATTGAACAAATATACACAGGAGTTCAGAAGAGGAGGTTACTGTTGATTAAATAATCAAAGAATTCTTAGAGGAAGGGGCATTGAAATTATGACTAGTAGAATTTATCATCAAACAATAAGATTTTAATCTGCCTCAGCCCTTTATTGATTAATATATTCACTAATTAGATAATATATTAAAAAATATTAAAGTCTTTCTGGCATTGAAGACTACCTGTCCTTTACAAGGACTACTTTTACAATATATAAAGAGAAAATTCTTAAATCCCAGGTTTTAACAGGTTTCTTATGATACTGACCAAGTATGTCAACAATAACAATAAACATTTATTGCGTAGTTCTTTATAATTTACAGAGTATTTTTAAAGATTTTTGTCTCGTTTAATTCCCCCTAGGAATAATGTGAAATATTAGTCATTTAGTGAATTGCCCAAGACCCCATGGCTAGTAAGCAAATAAACCAGCTTTTCTTCATTATCCTACTATTAAGTCTCACTTCCGATTGAACTCACTTTGGGAATCCTCTCAACCCGTCGATTATTAAGCCTCTCTCCTTTCTCTGAGAATTGCCCTTCCCCTTATCCTCACAGGTATGTCTAACCTTGGGAAGTCATGCACCACATACATTTCCACTCAGGCCCTCATTAATTGTATACACTGAATGAAGTATACACTAAATCAAACCAGAAAATAATATTTTCTAAAGGAAGGCTTTGGCATTTGACACTAATATAGGGAAAATTTGTCCCTCCATGTGCCAGGATATAAAGTATGTAAATTTAGGAGCTATGAGGGACCACATTCCACTCTGAGAACAAATGTAAGAGAAGAGTCTGAAGAGAGAGGGATGACATAGAAGCACAAAGAGAATCAAAGAATAGACACAAAGAAGTGCCTAATGGCTTTGCCATCCCCATTCTAGTCCTTCGAGAAGCTATACTCTTAGTCCTGTATTTCATTTCCTTTCATCTAGCAAGAGTTGGTTTCCATTACTTGAAGCCAGGGTCTTAAATAGTTATATTGCAGAATCTGTGTAAGACCAGTTAATATTATCCTATTCACTAGGATACAGTGGCCAAAAGAGATGAAAGAGAAGGAAGAGAAAGGAGGAGGATGGAAAGAAGTCAGGAATGAAGAAAAGAAGGAAAGAAGAAGAAACTGAAGGAAAAAAAGAGAAGGAAAGGACAGAGGGAGGGAAGGGAGGGAGGGAGGAAGCATTGTATAGCCATTAGCCCTAAAGAAAGCCAAAAATAACAATAAGCTTCCCTTGCCTTGAACATCAGAGGAGTATAATTACATGTCATATCCAAGTTAATTCAGCCACACCTATACACTCAGAAACCATACCATCAGCGGAATAATTTGCTATAATGAAAGTCAAAGTAATATAAACATAGAGCATTTTCATTTCCATAAAGGAAATTCCATGACACCCTTTGCACATGACCTTCCTCTAATGTCCCTGTTTTGGCAAAAAATGACTGTAATTTCTAGAACTAACATCCCAAGGGTAGCATGCTTCCTGTTTACAGTGACAAATCGAATAGGATAGGTCAGTATGTGAGCAAGACTAAAAAGTTTCTCATGCGTCCAAAATCAAAACTGAGAGCTGAGGATGATTGATGATTATAACCTACTGTACCCTCCAGCAGAAATCCTAATAAAACTTGCTCAATGTGATAGTGGCGGGAGGGGAGCTGTTATACAAAATGTAAATAAAATGTAAAGCAATTAAAGAAAACAAGAACCTGAATCATTTTGAAAAACTGGAATGTTACTTATTGCCATTTATCTGTGCTTTTGAAAGGAAATGTGCTGAACAACCCAGTTATCTGAAAAAGTGAATGATTAGGGGCCTCAGACTTTACTTGTCTTTCTAAGAGCTAATGCAGAGTTCATAAAAATTTTTGTGCCATAGACTTCTTTGGCTTTCTGGTGAAGCCTATGGACTACTTCTCAGAATAAAATTTATAAGTGCATAAAATAAAATAAGTTTAGAAAAGCAACTGAAGTCTAATTACACTAAAAAGCAATTGAATACAGCTATCAAAATATTTTTTTAAATTTTGTGCTATGGTAATATGTAACATCTTTATTAATATATTAAATAACAACATAGGTAATAAAGTTAATAACTACTATAATTCTATTATAGTAATTAGCATGAACATTTCAAAAACTATGGTACATAAGAAAATACAAAAATAGTTATGATTTCTATTGTGATAGAATCACAGGTATATAGTAATTCCTTGTAGCACTCCTTGGCTCCATGGTTTCAGCCAACATTCATAATTGAAAGAAATTCTAAGTTTCATTTTGAGATTAATAAAAATAAAGATTTTTTTCTGTGAACTTGAATTCACAGACTTCAGGTTAAGAACCTCTAGTTCTCCTTTTATAAACATCACAAATATAATTGCTGTTCACCCAGTGTGCTAATTAACTAAATAAACACAAGTTTTTACCTTCTACAACTATTAAGACTTCACTGAGTGATCAGAGAGCACAGACAGAGCTGTCACTGCAGCTGGCAAGGGAAAGATGAAGTCCATAGACGTGGGCATCTCTGATACCTCTGAGAGACAACATCTAAGAAATCCACTTTACCACTTAATTGGCCCCCAGATGGGCTCTGAAGAAGGATGGATGCAATTGAGTTCCTTCAATTACCTCAGCCTAACGTGAAAACCCATAATGTGCAAATGACAGTCTTAAGTGTCTACGTCATGTTGCCGAGTATGTTTATCTCTGCAATACTTTGATTAAAATTCTACCAAAAGAAAGATTTGTTTCACCAAAATTCTAAGTTGGGAATTGTTCATTAAAGTATTAATAAAATATGATATTGGAATTTTATAATAAGAACATATATAAAACACATGAAATACTCGAAAAGCAAAACCGCAAGAAGGAAGTACAGATTTCTTGCTTACTTGGTTGATTGTTGCTGGGATTGGGTTGCCTTTGTTATAAAGGTTTGGAGAAACAGTCCTTAATCCAGGTACTACAGCCAAAGTGGGCATTTAATGGTGCACGAGACAGGAAATGACCATAAAGGAAACAATGACCAGTAATAGGCAAGATCTTGATGGCATTATTCAACCCAAAATTTATTATTTGCCCACCTAAAACCAAGTATATTGGTTTCCTAGAACTGTAACAACAAATTATCATAAAACTGGTGGCTTAAAACAATAGAAATTTATCTCCTGCAGTACTAAAGGTCAGAAGCCCCAAAACAACATGTCATCACGGTTGGTTCCCTCCATAGGCTCAAAGGGACGATCTGTTCCATGCCTCTTTTCTAGCTCCTGGTGGCTGCCAACAACTCAGCATTCCTTGGCTTGCGACTCCATAATTCCAATGTCTGCTTCTTTCTTCTTCTAGCCTTCTCTCTGCATCTTTGTGTCTCAAATCTCCTTCTCCTTTCTCACATAAGAACACTGATTACTGGATTTAGAACCCATCTAAATCCAGGATGATCTCATCTCAAGATTCTTAACTAACTGCATCTTCAAAGATGCTTTTTCCAAATAAGGTCACATCCACAGATACTATGGGTAAAGACTAAGATATATCTTTTAGTGAGGACACAATGCAGCCTACTACACCAAAGTCCTAAAAGTCCACATACTCTAGCTACAGAGGCTTTGGATAAAAAATGACCAGAGGCAATGCAAAGCATAAAGCATTTTTTTCCCTTACAGACAGTATTGGTGGATACTTCTATATTTTTAAAAACTGTACATCATAAATTCCTAGCATTTGCCGATCTGTGCAATAAACACCAAGAATATATGTAGCTACAAAATTAAAATAGAGTTGGTACAGTTTATATAGATGAGACATAAAGTTAAGATATTTTAGAGACTTAACTTTGAGAAATTAGACACAAACCAGGAACTCCGGGTAATATTCTTTGAAATGAGATATGCCCAGGCCAGCCCTTGAGGGTGTGGGCCAGTGTAGAATGTGAAAACAGGATGAAGACAGATGTCTCCTTAGTCACTGCTGCCTAAGGGTGTTCCCAGTTCTTTAGTGAAATAGGCTATGTATCATCCAATCCATGCCGAAGCTATGACTGATTTAAGATATGTTGTCTATATTTGTTCTTAATTATTTCTCTGTGAGTTTTAAATAATTTATAGTGTATCTAGTGGTATGTAGCCAACTCTTTTACACTAACGCTTCCATGTTTACATAAAGTCCTGAAATAGTGGAAGAGGGACTCTTAATGTAGTAAAAGAAAAATAGGTCAACTAATGCCTGCAGTCAGATTGTTCAAGAGAGGGGAAACTGCCTGATGCCCAAATATGAATATTCTTATTTGGATCCAACACCCTTCAAATATCCCAAGATTTTGAAAGCTAGGTGCCAAGGTATGGTGTTGTGGCTGTCCACATCTCTAACTTTATAAATATTTTTCATGTTTCAAAATAGAAAGCATATTCATCTAAAAATTAGAAATAAGCCTGCTAATGTATAAATATTTATCAATCTATTTGTTTATTTAATGACATAATACTGTATTTGTAGATATAGAGTCCTTCTTAGACTTACTAAAGAGAGTAATCCTGTCTTTCCAAAAAGGCGCCTGTCCTAGTCTTCTTCGGTATCTCCCTCAGTGCCTAGCACAGCTCCTAGTGTATAGTGAACTCATGGCCAATGGTAGCTACAAGATTTCCTAATGCATTATACTAAATGGTTGCTCCTTCTTGTGGAAAGTACCACCTACACATGTGATTACCTGAAAGATTCATTTTGGATAAACACTACTAAATATTTCTGCCATTGAAGCAACCATGAAACCTGAGCTTGGGGGAGCAACTAATTGTGCCAGTTTACTCCATGCAATTTGTAAAATAGGGGTTATAATTGTACCTGATTCAGGGGGGTTATTGTGAGGTTTAAATAATTTAATACTTGGAAAGTGTTCAGAAGAGTGTCTGGCACATTAAAAGTTATATGTAAGCATTTTTATTAATAGTGGTATTGGTATCATTATTATGCATTAGCTTTCCAGAAATAGGTTTATTAGGAGTAAATACAATCATATGTCTTTTATTCAGCATGGCTGGTGAAAAGCATCTTCCGAATTATTGAAATAACTACCTTTAAATTGTCAGTCAATCCATCAGTCAATATTTATTGAGCACCTATTATGTGCCAGGCACTGTTCTTTAGTCATACAGTAATACAGAATTGAAGAAGACAGTCCCTGCCTTCAAGAAGCTCGCACTTCTGTGGAATAAGGAATACATAAACACATCAATTTTTTAATGGGATACTTCTAGATAATATGAAGAGCAAAGAAAATAAAATTGTGGAATTGATATGTAACACCTACCTGAAAGATGGAAAAATAGTTTGAGCTAAGAAGGTCATTAAAGGCTAGAAGAAGAGAGGTTGAGCTGAGAATAGAATAAGCACATAGTCACTTGCAGATCTGAGAAAAGACCTCTCCAAGTAGAAGCAATAGCAACTGTACACACAAACATTCTGTAATAGAAATAAATGTTCAAAGTTGATGCATTAAGTCATTACTTGAGTGTCTGTCAAGGGAAAGGGAGAGAATAATTGCAAGAGTGAAGTCTTTATGAAGGTAGCATGTGGTGGTATCCTGAGTTTATCTGGAGGGAATGGCCTTAGATAGGGGCAAACAGATTTGGCAGAGTATGAGTGTAAATATGGTAGGCTCTTAGAACTAGTGGTACGAAAATTAGATAGTAGTGAGATTGTAGCATGTGAGTGAATGGAAGGGAAGAAGAGGTTTAAGGAGAAATTTCAAAGAGTTAGAATCGAATACGTTTGGCAAGTACAGTAGGATGGCACTTAGTGTGGTATGCTTTTGCCATATGTGGTCATGGTTTTGAAACGATGAGCCAGAACAATTATTTGATTTTTTTCTAACCACATTTAGCTGCATAAATTTTGGTGTAAAGTGGGCAATTAGTTGGGTGAAACTGGGGCTGAGATTTTGCCATGCAGGGAAAATGGACAGAGCTGGCCCAAGAATCAAGAAGCATTTGCAAGAAAATAGTCACAGTAGTATATAAAATCTCAGTTGGGTAAGAAGAAAAGTGAAAAGATGGGTGAAGAAAGAATAAGTGATGAATATAAAAGACAAATGACAAGAACAGGGGATTGGAGGTCTTGATGAAGCTAAAAACTAGTGAGAGTGGGATAAACAGAGTAAATGAGCTGAATGGATAAGAAATGATCAGAAAATGAGGTGTTTGAAGTGAAAGTATGAAACTTGTTAGTTATGAAAAGGTGGATGTGGTAACTATGTGAGTACTACTTAAGGGAGAAGGAAGGTAGATCAGTATCTAAAACTGACTAAATTTTTTTTTTTATATTTTGGATAAAAATGTCATTAAAATGGTTTTTAGACCATTCCATATATTATTGGAATAGACAAAACATGATTTTTTTCTGGTCATAATAGGATCATCAATATAGAGATAAATTATATTATGATATATATGGTAATTCCTTCAGCATTTTCTGATTATTTTGACTCTGCAATAAAATGTCCCAGACATTTATATTTGGAGTCTCTAAGTCTGTTATTCATAGTTGTTTTAGTTTTCCTGTCTCTCCCTTTGATCCTTTCCAGCATAGCAGCCTGAAAACTAGACTTCTTAGAATTAACTAAAACATGCCTGAATGAGGGTCTTCAAGGCACGCCCACAATAAAGCCCACGAACTTGACTGAATAAGTATGGGTTTTTTAGGCGTTCTTTCCTAGGCCTCCTTCCCTCTGGTCAAAGGAGGCTTTATCTTCAAAGACAAGGAAGGGGCACCAAGATTGATAGATACCAACCCCCACTGAAACAAATAAATAACTAAATAAATAAGCTTTTATTTCTAGCAAGTAAATTTTGGTGAGATTTGACAAACTTCTCTATTTAGATTTCTGGTGTTCAATGAAAATGTTTCTCATTTATAAATGGTTATCTTGGGAAATCGCTATTAAGTTAAGAACAGCCCTGGATTTCAGTTCAAAGTTAAAATAGTTCTGACCTAGGGTTTTAAGTAATTCGCATTTAAATGACATAAAAAATTATAACCTCCCTTTTCACTGCCTCCAAATAGTATTTCCCTGTGGACTCCCTCATGTATAAACTAGATCATGTAATCGCTGCTTTACAAAATGCAAAAAAGCACGAATTAATATTCCCAAATAGCCACTAGCCTAACTAAATCAAATATCTAAAATGATCCAGTAGAGTAAGCCATTTATTTTGTTTTTGTCATCTTCCTTTTTTAATGATAAAAGTATTTTTTACTTGCAGCAATTGAAAGCACATGTCCACATTCCTTTTCCTTCAGTTATTACATAAAAACGCAGGTGCCACTTCTGAGAAATTGAAACTCTTTCGGTGACTCCTGTGCAGTTCCATAATGTGAAGAGACGCCTCTGCTCTCGTTTACATAATGAATGCTGGCCATCCTTCTATAGCCTGTTTACTGTAAACTCCTGGGACTTGGTAAGCAATATCTCACTACAGAGACACTTTCAGAAAAACACCCTGAAAAAGACTCTATTATATTTTCACAAAATGCTATTTCAGACATAGGAGATATGAAGTTGAAAAAGAAGTAATTAAATGAAAAGGTGATAGATGAAAAAGGCGTCTGAAAAAAAAAACAGCACCCTGGTAATAGCAAGAGATAAAGTAGCTGGAGGCATTTGGCCTTTTCTGAACAATTTTAGGACAAAAACATTTGGCAATCAGTGGAGGTGGTTCCGTGAGCATTCCGCTTGAGTTGGCGAGCAGAGGTGGTATCTCACCAATACATTTATACATGAATGGTTTCAAAGGTCTTAAATCTCTAGATACCTTTTATGGGTTTCTATCAGTCCATCGTGTTCCTTTCAAACCATTCACACATTCATTCAACAATATTTATTGAAAGAACTTGAACGATATTTGAAAAAAATATTTTTTCAATAAGATTTATTACTACTGCAATAATCCTTTGATGTTTTCTTACTAGAATGAAACATATTTTAAGAGAGTTACTGATTTAGCTGAAATGGGGGAGGAGCAACAAGCAACAGTCACAGTATTTTCAAAAAGTATAACAATTCAGTGTGCCTCTCATTATGCTTTTATTGAGACACTATTATGTGCCAGTCATCATTCTAGGTGTTATATTGATAGCAAAGCACAAATTACACAAAAATTACTTGTCCTCAGAGCTCTTTCATTATAGGTGAAAAGACAATAAACATAAAAAATAATTCATTTACAGTGTGTTAGAAAGTAATGAGTGCTAAAGAAATAAAGCCAAGAAAGGGAGCTAAGTGTGTATGTCTGTAATTTTAATTTTTTCACATTGTTATGTGCAAAAGGAAAGATACAAAGAATGTGACTAGTAGGCTGCCAGATGTATTTTTTAAGAATCAGTATATATGCTTTTATATGCATAGCCCGTCTATGAAAGGAGCCTAAGAAATCATCAACATGATTTGATGGTTGCCTCAAGGCAGGAGAACTCAGTGTCTAAGGAAATGCCCTTTAATGTATTCCCTTAATATCTTGAATCTTGCTCCTGTACATCAATTTTTCAAATATTTTAAATTAATTCTTGAAAATGAAGTTTTACATAACCTAAAATAATCTACAGTAGTTAAATCAATTACTTGGCAAATAATCTGTGAATATAAAATAAATCATCTATATTTGATATTTCCCAACCAGCATGATTGAAAGAGTTTAATTGTTATCTTAAGGCAATCCTAAGGAAGAAAAGTAACTCTTATCAAGTAATTAATCTTTACAATCAAAAATATGCAAAAAAAAATAGCCTAATATTTTCATTGTTCTCATTCTTTTCTTTTCCTCCTATAATCTGCTTTATACTCATCCCATTGCTAATTTTTTTGGAAGGTAAACAGGATAATGGATGAAGCTACATCCACTCTAATTTTTTTTTGTCTCCTTTTTAGTCTGTGGAAATCCTACCCTTTACTAGTGGTAGGCACGGACTAACTGGACCTTGTATCACCTTATCAATAACTTCCAGTAACCACCACCCATGGTTGAATCAACTCAACTAAGATGTTTTCCCACCTATTAAAACTACTTTGAACATCTTATTATTCGATAACATTATAGCTAAATGACCTCATCTGAAGTCGGCAGGTATGGCCTGGGCCACATCCAGGTTTCTAGTGGTGATAGTCCAGAGCCCTGCCAGTGCCCCAAGAGTTTCTAAAATTAACACACACTCTGTGACCTGGGGAATCAGAGACTTAGATAAACAGGACAGGGATTTCTTGCCCAATTTCAGTTCCCAGAAGTAACTACCCCTTACCATTAGTTAGTGACCTTTTTCTAATATTATTATTCACTCATCTCACATATTCATCTCTTCCACATTTACTTTCTCTTGAACATCTAGTGATAGAGTCAGGTTCTTTAGGGCATGTTTTATTTTTAAATTCTTTATTGTCATTCCTGACATCACCTAACCTAGTCTCTAATATTGTCAGCGTCTGGTATATTTGCCCATTGGACTTTTTTTGGGTACAAGTGGGTGGCAAATGTTGTTTGGTTTGATTTCCTGTTCTGTGTTGGCAGGAATCTTAGAAACTGGGTAAAACCAGGTCAATGGCCTGAGTTTCTTTACCTTTTGCAGTTTTACACTTTGGGAAGTGGGAGGAGGGTAGAGGGATTCTAGTAGCCCATTTCCCACAGAGTAAGAAAGAATTAAAAAAAGAAATTTTCTGGGACAAGAAATTAAATTTCAAAGTCTACAAGGAAGAAGCTGAGAAACTTCAGCCACAGAAATTATTTACCTAAGTCCCACATAGCTAAAAAAAAAAACTCAAAAATGTTCTTTTTTTTTTTTTTCAGAGAACAAATATCATCTTCATTCTGATTGTACATTGTGATGAAACCACCTTGGTAGGCAGTATGATTAGAAAAGCAAGACTGAACAGGTGCCCTTCTCATCATACTCAATCCCATTTCATTAGGCAGGACTATACAAATAAGACACCCAATTAGTAACTCACGTAACTATAAAGCCCAGGGTACAGAGCCCTCTTCAGGTATGGGGCAGTTTCAGAAATCAGTCTCTTTCCATCTCTTTGCTCTCCTTTCCCTTAAAGTGACTTCTTTCTCAGGTTGGCTCTCTCCTCACAGTTACCAAGTTTATATCCTAGCAATGCAACAGCCCTCCCTAAAGAGTATATTTCTAGGTTGTTTCACAAAAGATTCCTATTGGCCCAGCTTAGGTCACATGTCATCACTGAACCAATCACTATGGACAAGGCTGTGTGCTTTGATTGGTCAGGCCAAAGTCATGGGTCTATTCCTGAAACCCCAGCAGTGCTATCACTTCCACCTGGGCCACAAGGACTAAGATCGTGCAAGGGTATTTCTCAAAGGAAAATGAAGATATGATTAGCAGAAAGGGAAATGGATTCTGCAAAGCTAGAAGAAGAGGATGTCAGTGAAGCATCAAGGGGGCAAAATTTAAGGAAACACTCATTTTCTGGTTCATGTAGGGTTAGGTTAGAAAATGAGCTCTCCTTAAAGTTTGTGCCCTATATTCCTCACTCATCCCTAGTCCTGGCCCTAAAAGATGGGCAAGCAAAACTCAAAATATTCATTATACCCGTATTCAAAAATATCTCCCAGAGTGCCTGAAATCCCCACCATTGAAGATTCTTTTCTTTGGGTTACACAGAGACATCTCCAGAAGTCTTTTAATTTCCATCCTCAAAAGACAGAAGGTAAATCTTTTAGTCAAAAAGAGTTTTCCATATACATGCTAATTAGAGACTATAAGTCAATTATCTTCTGGGCCAGCACCAGTTGAAAACTTCACCCAATAACAATGTGTGAGGCACTGTAAGAAGAGGCCTTGGGGAGGGAGGAATGGCCAAGACCTGAGACTGTATAGAAGAGGGTCCCTAAGATGAGAAAAATGACATAGAAAAGGAGATACAAGATGTTAAAGGCACACTTTGGTTAGGTAGCTAGTCAGAGATGAGTGACAGGGGAACAAAAGAATAGAGGCCCAGTCTGTAACCATAGAAATTTCCTTTGAAGACCTTCCTTAAGCACTTCCCAGAGATACCTCCCTTTTAGGATTATAAATTATCCCAAATCCTAGAGCACAAAGGCCATAAAGCTGCTGGCCTAAGCTCGTCACAAACGCATGAGCAGAAAGTACTGCCCCTAACTTCAACCTCATTATACCATCATTATAATCTCATGACTATGCCTGGAAGTTCATGAATCTAATTATAACAGACTGAATTCTGCGCACTAGGCAAAGTTATATAGCAGCCAGGTGTCAATCAAGGTGACTTCACTTGCCAATCACTTAGGAATGTCTTTAGGACCACCCCATCATGGACCCCAAATATAAAGCAGGCCTCACCCTCTTCCCAGGCTGTAACCCATTCCCCGCCCGTTAGGGTACATAACCTCATTTCCACATGGCTAGCTGGTTTTAGGCTTGACCTGCCTTCTACCTCATAATGTGCTTTTAATAAGCAAATATTTCTCATATTCACTGAGTTGAAATTCATTTCTTCAGCAGTGAAAAGGACCTAGAGGTGTGTGTGTTACCAGAATTCCGATCGCTCCAACGGTAACACTTTTATTCAATCATTTACTAACATTTAATGAACACTGGCTCTAAGCTTACTCCATCACTTTCCTAAATTCTGTCATATGGAGATATTGAAGTAGCAAGCTGGCAAGTTAGGATGTAGCAGGAAGGACTAAGGGCACAGAAATGTGGAAATCTCCAAACAGAAACTTTTTGTTGATATGCAACATCTGGGAAGGCTTTATCTGTAGTTCTGGTAAGGCTTCAGGAAAAGGATAAACCCTGCCAACAGCAAGTCCTTGGGTATTTGAGTTGCTGGAATTTTTGAAAGCTTAATTTTCCCCTACAGCAAGGGTTTAAGGAAAGACTAGGAGACTTATGAATTGTGTGTCCCTCCCAGAACTCAGGGAAAAATCAATCTTTAAACTACAGATAAATAAGTCAAATACCTCTTAAGCTTGGTACTAATAAAGATGATTATTCCTATCCTTCATATTCCAGTAATTTAATCTTCCCTTTCTGGGACTCTAGTTGCCTTTGGCAAAGAAAAGAGCTTACCTAGTTGAAGTATATCTGCCTGTCCTAAAACTCAGACTTCTACTTCTTTTTGTTCACCTAATAATGATAAGCACATAAAGCAATGATCCTGTTATTAGTTGGAGGTTACATTTGGAAATATAATTGTCCATTATGTCTACTTGTAATGAATCCAAATAGTACCCAGAAACCAGAGTCACTGTGGTCCAATAGACCCCATCTGCCTGCTTCTGGTGACAGATATGTCACCAAGGTATGCACAGTGGATGGCCAAATGCCAGAAACCTTAGAATCATATAACTCTCTTCCCTGTTTAGGGAGCAGCCTTCTGCATAAAATGGCTTCCATGGGATGTGTCTACAAGTAGAGAATGTGATGGCTAGAATGTCTGGTCCTGTATTTTCACAGGAACTATTTGCTTTATAGTCCATCAACAACTAATGAATCAGCACATCGGCATGCTGGTTTTAAGAATTAGATTCCGTGTGCTAAGAATCAAGTTTCTATGCCTACGAAGCTTAGAGCCAGATACTAGACCAGGGGCTAGTCACCAAAACTGTACTGATCAATCATGAGGCCTCTTAGGGACACACCAGGAGGCTTTCTTTCCTGGTTGCACATCCTCTCTCGCCCTTTCAGTCTTCAAACTGGGAAAATTGATGCTATAAAATTGATGGATACCTTTTTAAATTCTTCTTTGCTCATACTATCAGATTACCTTTTTGCAAGCTCTAATATAATTGGCAGTAGATTTGTTAATGAATGTAATGAATATTGAGTACCTATTATATACAAAGCACTGTGCTAGATGAGTTGGCGAAGTCTAGGCTGAAAAGGATAGGGTGTCAACCCTCATTGCTTGCATTCCAGGAGAAGAGATACATACACAAAAAATTTTTTAAGAGGCAATTTTTCCTACTGCTGTGCTAGAAGCACAGACTACACTATATAGAAAAAGAAAAGATTAATTGCAAGTAGTGGCTTAGAGAAGACTTCTTGAAAGACATGGAATCTGAGCTGACTCCAGAGATGCTCTGGGAAGAGCTGCTATCCAGGAAAAGGGAAAGTTGTCTCAAATGCGCTGGGAAGAGGCCTGAGGTGTGACCAAACACCTCGTCCATGGCAAGCGTGCCATGGAACTTAAGACCAAACTGGGAGGACTCTGGGCTCTAAACCACAGAGTTTGGGAGTACAGGGAAACTTTGTTTCATAGGTTATCATCATAGTTAAATCTTAAACCACCATAGCTGTGGTTTTTGAGCTCCTCCAATATAAAAAGACAAATCAATGCAATTATTCAATATGTGTTATTGCAATTATGCAATATTATATAGCTATAGATATATATCAACAATAAAGTATCCTCATCATCATCCTTCTCTTTCATTTGGCTTGTTTCTTTCGAATGATTTAATCTACCTAAATTAAAACCTCCAAATTCAAAATCATCCAAGCTATGAGCTTGGGGAAAGATGTCACCTTTTAAGGCGAATCGAAGCAAGATGGCAAAATACGAGAAATACCTAGAAGCCTTGACCAGGTGATGCTCTCTCAGCTACTCAAAGAGGCCCCTCCTGCTCATTCAGTAAAGCGGTCCTCCTCAGCCTCTAAAAGCCTCAATCTGCCTGCTATGCACGGATCTTAAGGGCTCTGGGGAATACCCTTAAAAAACTTTGCAGCTACATCTGTAGCAAAGCTGCAGAGGCAGAACAGGAAGTTCTGGTCCTTCTAGCTGCCCGGGATTCCCACTTGAACTCTTTCCTGGAAACGCTGTAGTCACCCTTTATCTTGCGAAATCTAGCGGGCCCTTCCTCCCTTCTCGGTCTTCTTAAACCGAGGAGAGCTGCGAGCAGCAAGCCGCAGCGCTAAATTGGAGCGCCGCGAAGCGTCGCCCTGTCGCAGCCTGGCCCGCGGTGCGCCAAGCTACAGCTGCCCTAGACCGAAGGCGCTCGGAAGCGCCCCTCCCGCAGGTGGGTCACATTTGCCTCCTACCTTTCGCCATACGCCGCAGCCCCCATCCCTTATATGCTTCTGTCAACCTCAAAACCCTGCTTTCAGGACCCCACTCCCCAAGCCCGCTGGCGCTGGTAAGAAGGTGCTCACAGGATGGGAGACCACCTAGGAAGACCAGGTGCTGGAGGCCTAAAATATAAAAATAAAAAAAAATAAAAAAATAAAAAGATTGTAAACTGACAAGGTCCTTGCAATCTGTGAGGTCAACCAAGGGTTGCTTCGCCTTAAAAAAAAAAAAAGGTGCTCACAAACTCCCCAGCGCGCCTTCCCCCCGGCCCTCCCCCGCACCCCTCCCGGAAAGGCCAGCCAAGGGTATTATTGCTGGATCAGTCAAGCCATTCATCAAGCATTTAGCTTCTTGGTAAACTCTCATCTCCACCCCCACGGTGGAGAGAAGTCTGAAAGAAGACAGGATTTTGGATTCCTCTCTTACTTACTATCTTGCTTCTGGATGAGAGCAATCTCGTAGTACTCACCAGAAGGAGCCTGGAAGAGTGTAGGTGCAGCAGCCTCTGCAGTCTCAGGTCTGAGGTCACTACTTGACCAAGAGCTGAAATTTGTCCTGAGATCTGCAACCACTTCCATTCTTGAGCTTGGTTTAAATTTCCTTCTATAGTTTGGCTACTGCTTTTCCAGAGAAATATAATTTGAAATGTAATTTTTTGTAAAGAGTAAATAAAACCTTGGTTCCCTGTTTGTCCAGAGACAGCAAGAAGGTCATTTTTTCTCTGGATGGTAATTCGGTAACTTTCTTTAAAAGATGACTGGTGTAATGGAAAGTGAACTGGATGGAGAACAGGGAGGAGGGCTGAAGAATTTCATTCCTAGTTCTAACTAGAAGCTCGACACCTCAGCCTCAGTTTCCACATGTAAAATAAAGGCTATTGGACCAACTAGCATAGTTCAACTCTAACAAGGTGAAAATCCATGACTAGAGATTGAAATATATTGATAATCTTATGGTTAAGACTTATGACTATAAGTATAACCAAGTAATTATTCTCTTCGTAATCATTCAGGTTTCATTTTTATAAAGAAACTACCTAGCTATGGAGAGAGTCTCTTCCCACATGAATATCTTAGTCTTCTACTACATTTATCATTCAGAGAATATCTCAGTTTTCAAAACCATTCTTCAGCCTTGCTGTGTGAGAATGTCCTATTCCCTATAAATGGCAGTCTCATTAATGTCACTCACATGAAAGAACACTTTTTTCTGATACAGTAGGTATAATTTTATAAAATGGCACATTTATTTGCAGCAGTAACTTTTTTGAGATATGGCCTGTTACAAGGCCCCATGTTTTTCAAAATGCTCTGATTTAGCACAATATGAAATTCTGCCTGCATGTATTCTACCTGCATGGCGAACCCTGTCAGCCCATAAAACAGAACGAAGCACTCCCTATTTACCAGGCTTCGGGGTGTTAAAGTAAATACTACATGTGTATACTGAAATTGGGTTCATAGCACTTTCTCTAATTGGCAATGTTTACAGTTCTGCTGAAGTTACATAGCAACTTGAGGTTGGGAAACCAGTGTAAACAAGGCCTGAATCATAACTTGAAAACAATTTCCCGACTTCTGCCTTGCTTAATCTTGCTGTTGTTAGAAGTAACTAAATAAATTTTATAAGCTTTTTAATAAATTGAAAACCTTGGGCCTTGAGCCTTGTCCTGAGCAGTTTTATGAAAAATAGATTCAAAATTGAAGAAATCCTGAGCACTCAGCATTTCTCTGTCTCCTGAAGGACCACCCCTACATTACTCTATAATTATTAATGCCATTATTAAAAGGATATAGATCTCCTTTTAAAGTCTCCTGAGTAGCTGATTCGGTAGTCTCACTCAGAAACACAGTTCAGTGTTTCATGATTCTCACCATCTAGTTCTCTTTATAAGTCATTTGAAACTTTTGTCAACTGCTATTTAAAAATCATTTCTTTTTAAAATCTTAAGACTAATAAGCTACTGATAAAAAATTAAAATAAAATAAAATAAAATAAAATAAAATCACCCTTCGAACTTGAAGATTTGCTAGGGCACCACATATCTAGCTCCCTCTGCGTTGTCCTCTGAGGAAGAGCTAATTTATTAAATGTCCGCATCCACACTACCTAAAATTCTTACTGTAAAAATCTAGGATATTAAGGTTTTGTGGGTGGGATTTTTTTTTTTTGAAGTTGTAGTTAGGCCAGAGATAATAGAAATAAGATTTACAAAAACAAGACCACTGAAGTCATCTGTTTGACTATTTTTTGTACACCCAAAGACAATGGGTCATTAATTATGAAGACTTCCTGAGCAGTTCTATATGATGTCTTAAACCTACTCAAGATTATTTTAAATGACTTTTATGGCATTTCCAAAATGATTTACATGATTACTTGTTTGTTGTTGTTGTTGAAAAGAAATCAGCCTTGGAATAAATAAAGCTAGGTAAAGCATAATTAATTCTTAAAACAATGCACGATAAGAAAACATACTTGACCTATTCTTCCAAAATCTATTCTTCCAAAATCATTAAGGAAAAGAGAATGCTTGCACTGTTTGAAGATCATCTTTCAGAAATACATCACTGCAGAAAGAATGCAATTTTCTACTAAAAGAAGTATTTCTACTCTAATTAACTAGGCAGGATAATGACATATTAATCTAGATGCTTCTCCACAATATTCTAGAAGAGTATTTAACCATGCATGAAGGGGTCTTACCATATTGCACTTCGAGTCACATATTTTTGAAAACTTTTAAGAGAAATGTGTTTATTTAAAATGTAGTTTACATGATCAATCCTAAGGTCTGGATGAAATAAATTTCCAGTTTCATCTTATAAAGAAGGAAATGTGTACAAAGGGTAATTTTGAAAAGTTAGGAGCTATCATTCTGAATAAAAATAAAGGTAGGAGATAATTTAATATAATTGTATAGCACACCTCTTAAAGGGTTTTTAGTACATAAACTAGTACATAAAAACTAGTACATTAATATTTGCCTCAGCTCTAAATATTAAAGGGAAAAATGGCATTAAGAGCTAGAGGCTCCAATCAGGTCTTCAGTGGTGAGGGCACCAACACTGAAGAGCCCGGGAATTGGAGGGGGCAATTAACGGTTGCACATTCCTCCACTCAGGTCCTCACACATTATGTTGTAGCAGTTTGACCATGTGTCTACATCCTCCCCATGACTGGAGCCCCTTGAGGACAGTCTCATTTATCACATCATCCTTCTTATATAGCACAGTGCCTGGCACAGAGAAGCTGTTCAAAAACTCTGTCAAAACATGAAATCCTACCAAAATATTATTAACGCTGATTTTTATTTTTGGAAGATGCTGACCATTATTGGCATAGTAGGTCATAAGCATGGATGTCCTCTGTACTATACTAGCTAATAGGGTCAAGTGTCCAGATTTCAATTACCAGCCATTTAGGGAGAAACATGAGATTGCTTTGTACTGTATAGAATATATAAAGTAAATAGTGGAAATTGTTATAACTATTTTTAAAAGGAGAAGGAAATTGCAGGAACCTTGGTGTTGCCTCTCATTAACCTTAATTTTAGTAACTGTATTAAGTTGCTATACTGGGTAAGTTTCATAATAAATTTGTAACTATAATACCTTGGAGTCTAATTAATTTTAAAGGGTAATTTATTTTAAAGAATGACATAATGAGAAATAAGTCAAGGCCAAGAGAGATCTTTGGAAACATGGCAGAATGAGAGATGTCCCCACATCTCTCCCCTTGAAACAACAATAAGCTGAACATCAAAACTCAACAAAAAACACCCAAACTGCACACCAGCACGTCTGAGCATGGGATCTGCACGTAAAAGCTACCACAGGTCAGAACCATGGGTGTCCAGCCGTGGACTGGGACAAATAAAGGAGCTGCCTCTCCCAGCCGCCGGAGCTCCCTGCAGGAGGAGGGGAAGGAGAGAAGGAGCAGCAAGTTCCTACAGTGAGTTCCCTGAACATTGCTGCCTGGGATAGCTGTGAGCTCCCTGTGGCCGGCTGACTGCAGGGCCTAGTCATCAGGGGAGAAAGCAGAGAAGTGGGATGGGACTGCAGAGGAACAACAGCTGATTTTTGCCAGCCAAGGTTGCAAAACCAAGGCTGAGCGGCGGCCCCCAACCACAAACCAATAGGGCCCATCCCTCCATCCACTCCAAGACAGATCACCATGGAGCACTAGGAGAATCTGAGCAAACACCAAAGAGACTGTTGCTGACACTGACAGGAACAGAAACTGAGAGTAGTGAGAGTGATTAAATATCTACAAGAAAATTTAAAAAGCGTTTTAAGACTTTATGTAAAACAGGGATCCAAGAGGTTTAGACGCCACCTACTGGAAAACAAAAGAAAAGCAACTTCTTTGCAACAGGGTAAAGAGAGACCTTTATATAATAAATCTTCTCTCTGGAAAAACAGCAGAATACACTTCCATTAATGCCCAGGCGGAGAAATAGTCCATTAATCACCATGAACAACCAAGGTGGCAAGGCATCTAATAAAGAAGAGAAAAGTCTCCAGAAAATAAGCTTATAGACATAGAAATATGTGATAAATGACAGAGAACTCAGGATGGTACTTCTGAAAAAACTCAGTGAGTTCCAAAACGAGTCATATCAACAAATTCAAGAATTGAAAAAACAACTAGATGAGCAGAGCAAGGAGACTGAAACCCTCAAAAGGAATCAAATAGAACTTCTGGAGATGAAGAACACATTGCAAGAGTCGAAAAGTGAAATAGCAAGCTTGGGAAATAGAGCTGATATCAAAGACAGAAATCTAGAAATAAATCAGAAGGAAAAAGAGAGAAACCGAAGAATGAAAAATAATGAAAGAAAATTCAAGAAAATTCAAGCTGATACCATCATGAGAGGAAACATAAGAATAATGGGCATTATCAAAGGCGAGCAAAAGGAACAGGAATTAGAAAGCATTTTCAAACGGTTGATGTGAATTTCCCAAATCTAAGGAATGAGCTGGAGTTTGGAATTGAAGAAGTCAACAGAACACCCAATTATCTCAACCCAAAAAGGCCTTCACCAAAACATATTGTATTAAAATTATCAAAAATCAACAACAAAGACAAAATTCTTAAGGCAGCCAGGAAGAAAAGAACAGTTACTTATAAAGGTAAACCCATTAGATTATCCTCGGACTTCTCAGCGCAAACCTTACAAGCAAAAAAGCATGAAATCAAATATTTAAACAATTAAGTGAAAGGAAATACCAGCCTAGAATAATATATCCAGCTAAGCTCTCCTTTAGATATGAAGGAGAAATTAAGACCTTTCCAGACTTACAAAAATTGAGGGAATTCTCCACTACAAGGCCTGTACTACAGGAAATACTGAAAGGAGTCAGTTCACCTAAAACAAAATGACCAAAATAAAAAAATATACATAATTAGGAGTAAAGTGACTATCAGGCAAATAGAAGCAGAGGAGTGCAACCCTTACCAAGAACAGGGCAATATAAGTTTAAATAATAAGAAGAAAATTGTTATAATAAGATAGTAATGAACATTCAGCCTACATAGGAACAACTTACGATAACAATGACTGAAAGGGGGGAGATTCAAAGATCCAAATTCACAAAGGGAATGGAGATAAAGCATGTACAAAAGAAAATGGATGACTGCATATATATAACTATCCTTTATATATTCATAATGATAACCACTAGCTAAATATTCAGAACCGTTGAATATAACATAAAACAAGAAGGACCAGAGGGAAAACCCACAAAAGCCAACCAAAATAAAGATAACAGAAACACAAGGACAAGAAAGCAATGGAAGTACAGAGCTACCAGAAAGCAAAAGATAAAATGGCTATAAGAAGACCTCATTTTCAATAATCACCCTAAATGTAAATGGACTGAACTCACCAATAAAAAGGCACAGAGCTGCAGAATGGAACAAAAAACAAAATCCAACTATATGTTGCCTTCAGGAGACACATCTCAGCTCCAAAGACAAATATAAACTAAAAGTGAAAGGGTGGAAAATGATATTTCAAGCAAATGGCATTCAGAGAAAAGCAGGAGTAGTAGTACTAATATCAGATGAAATAGACTTCAAAATAAAAAAGTAATGAAACATACTGAGGGACACTTCATAGTGATAAAGGGAATCATACACCAAGAAGATATAATACTTATTAATATCGATGCTCCCAATTAGGGAGCCCTGAACTATGTAAAGCAATTGCTAACAGAACTAAAGGGAGAAACAGACCAAAACACTATCATAGTAGGGGACCTAAATACCTCACTGTTGGATATGGACAGATCATCCAAACAGAAAATCAATAAGGAAATAACATCCTTAAAAGACACATTAGACCAACTGGACAGAATTGATATTACAAAGCCTTCCATCTCCAAATAGCTGCTTATACATTCTTCTCTAGTGCACATAGAATATTCTCAAGAATCGACCACATACTGGGACACAGAGATAGCCTCAACAAATATAAGAGGGTTGAAATCACACCAACCATATTCTCTGATCATAATGCTTTGAAACTAGAGATCAACTGCAGAAAGAAATCAGAAAGAAACACAAATACATGGAAATTAAACAACATGCTACTGAAGAATAAATGGGTCACAGAAGAAATAAAAAGAGAGATCAAAAGATACATAGAAACAAATGATAATGATAGTATAACATCAAAACTTTTGGGACATGGCAAAAGCGGTCATAAGAGGAAAGTTTATATCATTACAAGCCTATCTCCAAAAACAACAACAAGCCCAAATAAACAACCTAATGCTTCATCTTAAAAAACTAGTAAAGGAAGAACAAATGAGGTCTAAAGTCAGCAGAAGGAAAGAAATCATCAAAATTAGAGCAGAAATAAATGAAATTGAAAACAAAAAAGGAAAAAATAAATGTAACGAAGAGCTGGTTCTTTGAGAAGTTTAATGAAATTGACAAACCCCTGGCTAGACTCACTAAAGAAAAAAGAGAAAAGATACAGATAAACAAAATCAGGGATGAAAGAGGGGAAATTGTGAATGACATCACAGAAATACAAAGGATTATAAAGAATACTATGAAAAAGTATATAACACCAAATTCAATAACCTAGAAGAAATGGACTAGTACTTAGAAAAATACAACCTTTCTTGACTGAATCAAGAAGAACTGGAAAATCTAAATAGACCAATCAGCAGTATGGAAATTAAAACAATCATCAAAATCCTACCAAAAAGTAAAAGTCCAGGACCAGATGTCTTCACCTGTGAATTCTACCATACATTCAAAGAAGATTTTATACATGTTCTCCTCAAACTCTTCCAAAAAATTGAAGAGGAGGCAATACTTCCAAACTCATTTTATGAGGCCAATATTACTCTGATACCAAAACCTGGTAAGGATAACACACAAAAAAAGAAAACTACAGACCAATATCTCTCATGAACACAGATGCAAAACTCCTAAATAAGATAGTAGCAAACCGAATTCAGTAACATATTAAAAAGATTAAATACCACAACCAAGTGGACTTCATCCCAGAGGCACAGGGATGGTTCAACATACACAAATCGATTAATGTGATACACTACATAAACAAATTTAAAAATAAGAATCATACAATCATATCAATAGATGCAGAAAAAGCTTTCGACAGGATACAGCATCCATTTATGACCAAAACACTTAACAAAATCGGTATAGAAGGAAAGTACCTTAACATAACAAAGGTCATATATGACAAACCCTGAACCAACATTATACTTAATGATGAAAAACTAAAAACCTTCCCTCTAAGATCAGGAACAAGGCAAGGCTGTCCACTATCGCCACTGTTATTCACTATAACATTGGAGGTCCTGGTGAGTGCAATCAGACAAGAGAAAGATATAAAAGTCATCCAAATAGGAAACGAAGAAGTCAAACTGTCACTATTTGCAGATGACATAATTCTCTATATAGAAAACCCTAAAGATTCCAAAAGAACACTACTAGAAACAATAAGCAAATACAGTAAAGTTTCTGGATATAAAATCAACATTTAAAAATCCATAGCATTCCTATACTCTAATAATGAAGCGTCAGAAAAAGAAGTGGAAAAAATAATTCCTTTTGCAATTGCAACAAAAAGAATAAAATACCTAGGAATAAATTTAAAGAAACAAGTGAAGGACCTATATAATTAAAACTGTAAGACCCTATTAAAAGAAATCAAAGAAAATATAAATGGAAAGATAATCCGTGTTCTGGGATTGGAAGAATCAACATAGTTAAAATGACCTTATTACCTAAAGCATTATACAGATTTAATGTAATTCCCATCGAAATCCCACTGGCATTTTTTAAAGAAATAGAACAAAAAATCATCAGATTCATATGGAAGCACAAAAAACCCCGAATTACCAAAGCCATCCTGAGAAAAAAGAATGAGGCTGCAGGCATCACTCTGCCCAACTTCAATTTATACCACAAAGCGACAGTAATCAAAACAGCATGGTATTGGCAGCAAAACAGGCACACAGACCAGTGGAACAGGATCAAAAGTCCAGAAGTAAACCCATATTTATATGGGCAAATAATTTTTGACAAAGAAGCCAAAAACATACAATGGAGAAAGGAAAGCCTCTTCAATAAATGGTGCTGGGAAAACTGGAAAGCCACCTGCAAAAGAATGAAACTAAACTGTTGTCTATCACCACACACCAAAATTAACTCAAAATGGATTAAGGGCCTGAATATAAGACCGGAATCAATAAAATACATAGAAGAAAACATAGGAATGAAACTCAAAAACCTTGGACTTAAAGAGGATTTTATGAATTTGACCTCAAAAGCAAGGGAAGTAAAAGCAAAAATAAATGAATGGGACTACATCAAACTAAAAAGCTTCTGCTCAGCAAAAGAAATCGTCAACAAAGTAAAGAAAGAACCATCTGAATGTAACATATATTTGCAAGCAACACCTCTGAAAAGAGCCTAATATCCAAAATATACAAAGAACTCAAATAACTCAATAACAACAAGAAGACAAATGATGAAATCAAAAAATGGGCAGAGGATCTGAACAGACACTTCTCCCTAGAAGACATACAAATGGCCAACAAGTATATGAAAAGATGCTCAACATCACTAGCTATTAGGGAAATGCAAATGAAAACCACAATGAGATACCATCTCACACCTGTTAGAATGGCTATAATCAACAGAATGGCTAATAACAAATGTTGGAGAAAAAGGAACGCTCATACACTGCTGATGGTACTGCAAATTAGTACAGCCACTATGGAAAACAGTATGGAGATTCCTCAAAAAAATAAGAATTGATCTATCATGTGATCCAGCAATCCCTCTACTGGGTATTTACCCCAAAGACTTGAATACTCATATCCAAAAAGATATTTGCACACCAATGTTCATAGCAGCATTATTCACAGTGGCCAGAACATGGAAGCAACCGAAGTGTCCTACAATAGATGATTGGCTAAAGAAGCTGTGGTACATATGTACAATGGAATATTACTCAGCCATGAGAAGAAATGAAATACTGCCATTTGTGACAACATGGATAGACCTTGAGATAATCATGCTAAACGAAATAAGTCAGACAGAAAAAGTTGAAAATCACATGATATCACTTATATGTGGGATATAAACCTAAAAGCAACAAATGAGCAGGACAAACAAACAGGGACTCATGAACATGCACAATAGATTAGTGGTTACCATATGACTATAGACTAGTGGTTACTAGTGGGGTGGGGGAGGAAGGAGAAGGTAGACAAGGTAAACTGGATCAAATATAGGATTTAGGGAGAGGGTGAAGTGGGTAAAGGGGATCAAATATATGGTAGCTGAAGGAAACTGGACTTTGGGTGGTAAACACACAATAGAATATACAGATGTCAAATGATAATATACACCTGAAAATTATATAATTGTGTTAACCAATGTTACCCCAATAAACTTAATTTAAAAATTTTAAAAAAAGAATGACATAATGCAATTAAGGCAAACTGAGGTGAAGAAAATTAAATATCGACTTTCTAAAGATTTTAATTAGTTTAACTTATATGAAACATTTTAGCCCTTCTTTAATACCTGAAGGCATGTCATAAGATAGAAAGCCTATTGAACTGTTCAAACGAACTAAGTTATATAAAGTCATTCTTATAAAAAAATTATTATGCATCTAGTTATTTCTTTTCTAGTAAAGTACTTTTAGAACCCAAGTACTAAAATAATTTCTTTATTCTATTTCATTGCCCTGACATAGGTGGTATGGGAAACGGGAGGAGGTGAAGGAGAAAGCAGGTTGGTAAATGGTCATTGCAATTAATAATGCAAATGTGCCACTGGTTGGTTATCCTAGACTGAGATCCCAAATTGTGACTTTTTTATTGTTTGTTGTTTCTTCTTGAGGCATGTCTGGAAAATGGGAAGATACGTGTTTGGATGGGGTTACAAAAAGAGGTCCTCTAATCTGTCTCCCCTAGGGAACCAAGATTCTAGCAACAGCATCAGATTTACAGTCCAAATTGTGTGAACTCTGTGTGTCCTGGGGTGGAGAGGGTCTGGGACCTTGGCTGGGGGTAGGGAGAGTCACAAGGATTCTGTTTTCATTAAGCATCTAGGATTCTTCTGAGAAAGGAGGCCCCTAAAGAAAGAGATTCAGTCATGAAGTACAGTCAGAATTGGAAAAATGTATCATCCTGTCAGCCCAATTATTTTCCCATTTCTTCAACACATTCCAAAAGTGTTAGGGAAAAGGGGATGAAAGAGAAAGAGCCAGTGGTGTGCTGGTAAACCGCTCTAAGGAAAGAAAAAAAAAACCTGATTTGTAGCATTTGCTGATTTCCATGGCGTGAAAACTCCTCTCATGGCTCATGTCAAGCTTTCAGCTGGCAAATTGGTTCCTGCCACACCACTGAAAAGAGCTGATATTTAAAACCTAGGAATTAAAAGATATCTATCAACCGGCACTGCTCTCAGGCTTGTTTATGAGTGTAACACAGGAAAGGAGAAGGAGTTTCAAGAGCACTTTCTCTCCTGAGGTAAAAAATGGAGCAGCTGCAAGGCCAGGTCATGCCCCTCAGAGCTGATCTTGGCAAACACTAGAGGCACTGTGGCCATTGGGGGTCCTTGCCTTTGAGAGCCAGATTAAAAATGGAAGAAAATGGTGCTTAAAAGAAGATGAAGGAGACTATATTAATAGTGTGAATCACCCCAAGGAGATTTCTAAAAATGGTAAGGAGCTACTAGGGAGCAGAATGGAGTGTCCCCATCAGCAGGGTTTGAGGGGTGGGATCAGATCCAATACCTCCAAAATGATTTGACAATTATCAAATATTTAGATAATTCATAGTGGCCTCGATGTGAACATAAGTGACTATTTGTAAAAAATTTATTTAAACAAAGTTAATTCAAAACTGAGATGATTAAATCATTTAGTAAATATCTCTGACTACAGTAGTCCTAGAAAAGCATTACCTACAAATTTACGCTGAATATTAAGTGGGTTGTTGTAATCACCAAATTATCCAAAGAGTGATACTCATGTTGTATGTACAAGCCAAATGCCACTCAATTAGTGAGACAGAATTGTTTTTCTCATTGTGACAATCCCGGTCCTGGTACTAAGGCTGAATCTTTAGTGAACCACAGATTTGTAAGAAGTTGTTCAGGATTTAGAATGTAAGCAGAGGTCAAGGTAAATTAACTTAAAGATGATTGAATCCCTAACTTTGTTGCCATCAGCCCCAGGCTTTAATTAAATGAACTAACCAGCCTAGACAGTAGATAATAAACCTACCTGATAAAACTCTTGGCTAGGGAAGCAGAAAACAATCTTCATTTATCTTGACAGATGCAACTGAGATCTAAATATAAAAACATATATTATGATTTTTAACTGGACTAGAATTTCAGCAAAAAACTTAAAAATAAATATTATTTTTCCTACAGTACAATTAGAATTCCTACAGTACAATTAAAAAGTGCATTACTTTGCTTTCCATTGGGTGGTAGTGAAATGTTACTAACAATCATTTTTGTTACAGCACACGCCACAGCTAGTTCTGAATTTATATAGCAATTCACATGTAAGTATATATTCCCACAGAACATTATATAAAGGTTATATTTAGTTATGCTCTGGTAACTTGATCAAACCATACAAGATTGTTTTTCCTTTTTTGTTCTTCTAGTGGGTAGCATAAAAAATAATCATCAGTTAATTAAATTGCTGTGAGATACATAACATTTTCTCACAAAACAATTAAAATAATCATTTTTTTTCAGCAACCAACCTGTAGTGGTTTTTTAATTTAGATTAAGAGCTTTAAATAATATATTTCTATTAGTTTATGGCTATTACTAACAGAGCTACTTCTAACTACAAGGCTAAAATAAGAAATATACTGTTATGTTTTCAAATAACGTACATAGACTGAAGATTGAACCATCTAAAAAAAGTAAATTAGTAGAAAAGCCCATTGCTTATGTGGGGACACAATAACTTTTTATAAACTATAATCAGTGGTCTTTTTAAACTAGTCTTTTAATTTTCCTACAGTAATATATATCTGTCAGTAAAAGGATATATGCTTAAATGTGAACGTTTGCTTTCCCTAAGGAGCCTTGATCTTACTAAATACAGAAATAGCTCAGTGGATAAATTGGATGGGTGTATGTGTTAGTGTAAAGTTTTTCAAAAATGCTTTTAAATATTTTTGCTTTCCAATTTTCCCTGAGATATATTAAAACAAATGCCCTGAATCACAAGAAGGCTGGCATAGTTGCAGAACTTCCTCCTGCCCCTATGCCTTGTGATGAAAAAAAAATTGACCAGTGGGCTTCAGTTCATTACAAATATGTTGTCAAGTCATCTGGGGCTTTCAGGTTGAAATTCGGAAGGAATAATAGAAGGAAGGACCAAAACACACACACACACACACACACACACACACACACACACAATAAACACACACAAAACCCTGTTTATAGATATCAGATTAAAATAGAAAATCCTGTCACATCTTATAGAGTTTAGAAGAGTTATTTGTATTCTAACTCCCTGGATGCTGCCAAGCCAGATCACTGGATTCCTGTGCTACAACACCAAGGTGGGGAGGGGTTGTTCAGAGGAGATATTGTCAAAGGAATTCAAAATCTTGAATGAACCATTTCAGAATTCAAAGCTGAATACTCAGATGGAGAAAGGGGAAGAATGTCTTTTTTTAAATAAGCTTTTTAATTTTTCAGTTACAGTTGGCATACAATTTTATGTTTCAGATGTACAACATAGTGATTAGACATTTTTATCTTACCTAGTGATCAGCCCGATAAATCTGGAACCCACCTGACACCACACATTTTTATAACAATATTATTGACTATATTCCTTATGCTATACTTTACATCCCATGACTATTTTGTAACTACTAATTTGTCCTACTTAATCCCTTCCTCTTTTACACCCAACCTCCCCCCCCCCATTTGGCAACCATCAAAATGTTCTCTGTATCTATGAGTTTGTTTCTGTTTTGCTTATTTTCTTTAGATTCCACATGTAAGTGAAATCATATGGCATTTGTCCTTCTTTGCCTGATTTACTCCACTCAGCACAATGCCCTCTATGTCCTTCCATGTTGTTGCAGATGGCAAGATTTCATTTTTTATGGCTGAGTAATATTCTATTGTATATATGTACCACCTCTTCTTTATCCATTCATTCATTGATGGGCACCCATGTCACCTCCATATCTTGGCTATTGTAGATAATGCAGCAATGCACATATGGATACACATGTCCTTTTGAAGTAGTTTTTTGGGTTTCTTTGGAGAACTACCCAGAAATGGGATCACTGGGTCCTTCTTTGTCTCTTATTATAGCCTTTCTTTTAAAGTCTATTTTGTCTGGTTTAAGTATTGCTACTCCAGCATTATTTTTTTGGTTGGTTGGTTGGTTTCCATTTTCATGAAATATCTCTTTCCATCCCATTACTTTCAATCTGTGTGTATCTTTTAATCTGAAGTGAGTCTCTTGTAGGCAGCATGTGTAAAGGGTCTTGGTTTCTTATCCATTCAGCCACCCTATGTCTTTTGATTGGAACATTTAATCCTTTTATATTGAAAGTAATTGTTGGTAGATATGTAGTTATTACATTTTATTATCCCTATTTTTTATCTTTTCTCCTTCTCCTTCTCTTGTAGTCCCTGTAACATTTCTAATACTAGTTTGGAGTTGATGAACTCCTTTAGCTTTTTCTTGTCTGAGAAGCTCTTCATCTGTCCTTCAGTTCTAAATGATATTATGCTGGGTAGAGTAATCTTGGTTGTAGGTCTTTGCTTTTCACCACTTTGAATATTTTGTGCCAATCCTTTCTGGCCTGCAAAGTTTCTGTTGAGAAGTCAACTAGAAGTCTTATGAGAGCTCCTTGTAGGTAGCTAATTGCTTTTTTCTTGCTTCTTTTAAGATTTTCTTTGTCGTTAACTTTTGACATTTTAATTAGGGTGTGTCTTGGTGTTTAGGTTCATCTTTTTGGGACTCTGCACTTCCTGGGCTAGTATGTCTATTTCTTTTGCCAGGTTAGGGAAGTTTTTCATTATTATTTCTTCAAATAAGTTTTCAATTCCTTGCTCTCTCTCTTCTCCTTCTGGTACCCCTATGATGCGAATGTTGGTATGCTTGATATTGTCTCAAAGGACCCTTAAAATCCTTATTTGGGGGGATTCCTTTTTCTTGTTGCTGGTCGAATTGGGTATTTTCTTATTCCTTATCTTCTAAATCACTGATTCGATCTTGTGCTTTATCTAATCTACTATTGATTCCTTCTAATGTATTCTTCATTCATTATTGTATTCTTCATTTCTGAATAGTTCTTTTTTATGTTTTTTACTCCATTTTTATGTTTTCTATCTCTTTGTTAAAGTTCTCACTGAATTCATCTATTCTGTTCCTAAGTTGATTGAGCATCCTTATAACAAGTGTTTTGAACTATGTATCTGGTAGATTTGTTATCTCCGTTTTGTTTAGTTCCTTTTCTGGAGCTTTGTTCTGTTCTTTCATTTGAGACATGTTTCTTTGTTTCCCCATTTTGGTTGCCTCCCTGTGTTTGCTTCTATGTATTAGAGCTGCTATTTCTTCTGGTCTTAGAAGAGTGGCCTTATGTAGTAGGTATCCTGTGGGGCCCAGTGGCACAGTCTCCCCTGAGCTGGGTACTCCATGTACGCCCCTTGTGTGGGTTTTGTGTACCCTCCTATTGTAGTTATGCCTTAGTTGCTGTTTGCACATTAATGGAACTGCCCCTCAGGCTGATTGGTTATGAGGACTGGCCATCACTACAGTGAAGGATATGCTTCAGTAGGACTCTGATGCCTGCCCAGTCTGTTATTTGAGTGTGTTGTCCTCGGATGCAGCTGCAGCTGGTGTTCCATCTCAGTCTGAAGCCAGCCATGAGGTGTACAGGTCCTGAGGCCTCCTGGGAGGTGCCCCACTGCAGGCGGAGTTCAGCTGAAGCTTTTGCCATGCCCAAGGCCACCTTGTATGAGCTACCAAGCAATCCCAAAATGGCCACCACTCCCACTGGGCTTGGAGATACCTCAAGAGGTCAAGCCTCAAACCAAGGCTGGCTGCCACTAGTAGGGCAGAATGTCTTTAATAAAGGTTTCATTCAAATGATAAACAGAATATTGTATAGCACTATGTAAGAGTGGCTGTTAAGGAGTACCACCATAGATCTGTGGGTGGATTTGATCTAACTATAATTTTGTGGCTTGTGGAAGACTTTTCAAGGTGTCCTTGAGAGAATTACAGAGCAAAGCTTACCTGCAGTTTAACACCAAGTCTTCAGTCTGGCTCCCTTGACTCTCTTCCTGTGGGGACTGCATGACATTCTTGCCTCTGGTTTTTGTAAAAATAGGAATTCTAGCCACTCAGACCCAGCTAGTAATTACTTAGGAGAAAAACTGTAGAGCAGGTAAAATGTTTCTGCATTCCCTTGCAACACTGTTCCACATCCTGTTCTCTCTCCCTTTCTCTCACTACAATCCCTCTTCAAAACAAATAAATAAATAAATAAAATTCCTTGTCTTTTTCCAATTCCAGTGGTTCTCAGCCCTGGGTGCTCCTTAAAATTGATTATTTGATTTACTTATTTAGTTAGTTTTTTTTTTAATGTCTGGGCTCTCCCTTAGGCTATGGATTCAGAATCTCAGCAGGTTGTACCCTAGCATTTAATAGCTGCCCAGCTGATTTTAATGTGTGACCAGGGAGGAGAACCACTACAGCAGGCCATTAACTGAAAGCTAACAGGCAATGGTTTACATTCTTGGCTCTGCAGTACAATCATCTAAGATGATTTAAAGAAAAAACTGCCTGGGCTCTACCCTAGACCAATTGATTAAGACACTCTAACAGTCTGCTCTTCAGTGTTTTCTAAAAGCTCTCCCATGAATCAAGGATGAGAAACACTGGTTTCTAGTGTAATCCTGTGCAGAGGTATTTGCATTTTTAAGCCTTAAGGATTCTAAAAAGTTGCTTTGAGGAATGAGTAAAAATGCTGGGAAGAGTGCCTGGAAGACTTCTGTCTGTGCCACCACCCATTTCTTCACTCTTTGCATTCCCCTCCAAACCTAACTCTGTAGATGGTATTTCTTTGTCTACTTATGATTTTATTATGGCTCCAAACGCACTATTTCTATTACTCAAAATTGTGTGTAGTGATATCAATAGTTTTGTCTTTATAGTTGTTTTTGATTATCTCCATTTTTATGTGAATTTTTTTTTTTTTGCATTTTGAGTTTGTATAGATATGAAAAATTGAGCAAGTTTAAAAACCAGTAAGACTTCTAAAAATGTATGTAACTGAGGTTGAATCTTTACATAAAATATTTTTCCTTAATTTGTATTTTCTGTGGATTTCTCAGAATAAAAGATATAAGAGGAATTCATGGCTAATTCAAGGCTAACTGCTTTCTTTCAAGCACATCTGCACTAGAGAGGGGAAGATTTTCTCTGCTTTCTCTTCTACAAATTGTCTTTTACACATAATTATTTGTATACTTTCCTCTTCATTCTGTGAGAACACTAGGGGAAACAAATGGCCCATTTTTCAAGAGCAAAGCAAGAAAGATGGGACATGAGTGGGTTGTTGAACCTTGCTCTTTCTAAGAGGAATGGGGAATAGGATCTATTGCAGGGCCGGGGAGGGGATACACTTTAAATTTTTACTTTAATGTATTCTCTGAAAGAGGTTTATGTATATACAGAAATACACTGCTAGGATGAAAAGAAGTCCATCATACAACTTTAACTTCATATTCGTTTATCAGATATATGTACATTGCTGTTATGCTTTAGTATGAATCGGTATTTTAATACAGCCTTTGATTATGTCCTAAAAAAAAAAAAACAAATATGTTGCATTGTATTTCTGGAATATGTTAAAAAATACTGATTGAAAATATACAATTATGTGTGTGTGTGTGTGTGTATATACATATATATATATATATATATATATATATATATATATAGAAAGGCAAAGAAACTAGATTATTTAAAACAGTTCTGAAAGTAAAAAAGTGAGAAGAATCAGTTTACTCAATTTTAAGACTTACTATATAACTACAGAAGCCAAAGGTAGACACAGAAATCAGTGGAACAGAGTAGAGACCAGAAATAGACCCCCACATGAGCAGATAACTGATTTTTGACAAAGGTGCAAATGCAATTAAATGAAAGGATGATATTCTTAATAAATTATAGAAAAGTAATTAGATATTGATAGGCAAAAAAAAAAAAAAAAACAAACGAACAAAAAACCTTGGCTTAAACCTCACACTTTATACAATTAACTCAAAATAGATAATGAATTTAAATATAAAATACAAAACTTTAAAACTTTTAGGAGAAAATATTTAGGACATAGGGCTTGGTGAATAATTCTAGACATGGCATCAAAAGCACAATCCATAAAAGGAAAAAACAATATATTGAATTTTATCAAAGTTAAAAACTTTTGCTCTTTGAATGACACAGTTAGAAAGATGAAAAAAAACAAGGTATAGACTAGGAGAAAATATTTGAAAACTACATATCTTACAAAGGACTCATATTTAGAATATATAATTATAAACACTCAACAGTTAAAAAAACAGTCCTATTAGAATATTGCAATATACACATACTTTTTACCAAACAGAACATACAGGTAGCAAATAAGCAAATGCAGTCCATATCATGAACCACAATTTGACAATAAATAAGAACAAACTATTGATATTTGCACCAACTTGGATGGATCTCAAGGGCATTACTCTAAGTAAAAAAAAAAAAAAAAAGTCAATGTGAAAAGTTTACATTTTGTGGGATTTTATTTATACAACATTCTCAAGATGACAAAATTATAGAGTTAGAGAAGAGATTAATGGTTTCCAAGGGCTGAGGGAGGCAGAGAGTGGGTAAGTATGACTATAAAGGGATAGTGCTGGAACAGCTCTGTACCCTGATTATAGTAGTGGCTACATGAACCTACACATGGGATAAAATGACATAGAAATATACACACACTTTGTACCAATGTCAGTTTCCCAGTTTTCTATTGTATTATAGCTTTGGAAAATGTTACCAGTGAAGGTGTTAACCAATAAAGATCTAAAGTTGTAAAACAAATTAAAAGTTCATTTGAGGTCTTAAAGGATTCAGATCTTGAAACTTAGATTCAGGTTGCAACTCAAGTTGCCTTGTAGAAAAGCAGGGTCTGTAAAGGCAAAAAACACAAAGTGTAATTCTTTCATGCAAATGCAGGATTGCTGGCTAGGTTAGCAGAGACTGTTTAGTTCTGATGTGCAAATGGGGGTGGTGAAAACTACAAGGAGGAGGTAAAGTCCATATGTGTCCATAGAGTAGTTGTTATTCTAGGATATTTATGAGTCAGCCTTGAGCTGAATTTAGCAACAGGTTTAGCAATTTAGCAGCTCTAAGAACCGAGGCATAAGATGTGCTTAGGTCCCACTTCCTTAATAGCCTCCTGACTTTATCTTACATAAAGTGACCCTCTTAGCAATGCTTATTCCATTTTTTTTTTTCGTTATCAGAGGAAATGACGAAGAATGCACAGGGACCTCTTGTACTATCTTTGCAATTTTCTGTGAATTTATAATTATTTCAAAAGAAAAGATTTTTTTGTTGTTAAATGCAGTTTGGTGGAATATAAGCATTTAAAATATACAAGTTTTGTAATCCTGTTTGGACATTTCCATGGTTTTAATATGTTAAAATCCTCTGAAGCTGGAAGTGGCCTGGGCAGCTCTGATATCTCACTTGGGAGAAGTCAAATGCGCACTCCAAGCGGCCCTCACAACCTGTGAGTGCTGGGTGGGGAACACCCCAGAAAAATGAATGCTTCCTTGGGTTAGCAAGGCCTAGAGTGGGATCTGTAGACAGAGGGAGATGATGGGCAAGACTCTACATGACACACCTGGTCCCTCTTATCTCACACACACACACACACACACGCACGCACGCACGCATTTCATTGGCAACTGCCATCATGGGTTTTGCGGTCATCTTTGCCATCTTTGCATCTGCATCATTGATTACCAATCTCTAATCTCTGCAAACACCCTTGTAGGATCACCTTACCTGTCTTGGCCTTCCTCTTCTCAAGGAGCCTCTCTGGGAAATGCTTCCATAGTGGGTAAAACCAGTCCTGGAGATTTTCCAAACCAGGAGATATTCTTGTTGTGTTTCCTGTTAAGGAACTGAGGTTTATAAAGAAATGAGGAAAGAGAAGAGACCACTATGTTATGTTATAAGTATTTTAACTCATTTTCCTTTAATAACTCTGCTTCCTGTTTTCCACCTTTCTTATTTTCTTTATTCTTTCCATCCTACATCTAAGAGTAAAATAGGACTAGGAAACCTTTTTTAAAGTCTTTAAACAAGAAAACGTACTACCTCCATAAACCCATGTTTACACATGGGAACTATTTTGAATTACAAATAGTATGAAATGAGTGTAACTTCTTTCTTTAGTGTAGTACTTACTGCAAAGTACACCCTCATCTTGATCTCCCTTGTGGTTTAGAATAAGCATACATCTCATTTTTATATACTCCTATTTTTAGGATATTTTCCCAAGAGTTTGGAATTCAATTCTTCCACATAATTGCTAACTTTTTAGTTTTACATGTTATTTCATCATCCCAGTTATGGAAATCTTAGGTCTGATCATTTTTCTTTTTCCATAAAAAAATAATTAAAATATTATATTATCCTGGGTTGACTTGCAAACAGAACTGTGACAAAGGCTTGTGCGCAAATAGTTTATTGGGGAAGTGATTTCAGGAAACAGGAATGAAGGGCAAGGAGCATAAACCAAAGAAGGTAGAAAAAATAGGACAAGAGGGCACTAAGTTGGCCACTGCTACAAATGAGTGGTATTCTAATCCACTGGGACTTTCTGAGGAACCTTATGAAATATGTCAGAACTCTCTGCCAGAGTATGAAAGGAGAAGCACTCATCTATGGAGTCCCTGTTGGTCTAAGCGCTATACAGGTACAGGTATCAGAAATGCCCCAGGATAAAAACCAGGAGACACGAGATGTGGAGCCCCAAAATGAGTCTCTATTAGGCAGTGGAAGCTGAGCAGAGCTCAGTTCTTCCCAAGTACTAGAAATAGAACCAGGAGGATCTGATGTGGAGCTCAAGATGTGTCCAACACAATTACCAACCTTAGAACTTCTATAAACTGATAAGGAGTAACTAACTGCCCAATGGAATAATTACATTTAGCTCTATTAAGTCAGCCAATAACATTTTAATATCACCTTATTGGTTTTGTATCTTCAGTTTTCCCAGTGATGTCTCTGAAAGTTCAAGAGTGAAAATAAATTTTAATGGTTGGGGTAACAGCCCAAGTGTGTTACGTTGGATTGCCAAGCTGCATTTTAAGAAGGAAATATCAAAATAAAATGTGAAAGAATTACAAATTAGAGAAATTCACACTTGAGCTGTTTTTACATCTATGTTTTGATAAATTCATATGCTCTAAAGCCATTTCATGTAGAGTTTTATTTTTAAGAAGTGGGGAAAGCAGAAGTTTCTTAAGAATAATTGAATGCTGTTTCAGAGAAATTTTAGGTATTTCCAATAAACAGTTATAGGAGCATAATTAACCCTTAATTTACAGAATATAAAGGTTATATTAATTATATAATAGGTTTATTAATTTAATAATTAATGGATTATTAAGTAATCTAATAATAACCAATTTACTGTCTCAAAAACTATTTTAAGATGCCTTAATTCATTTGATCCTTGCAAAGTCTCTAGGATGACATTGAGACACAAAGAGTTTGAATAACTTACCAGAGGTCACACTGCTCATAAGAGGTGGAACAATAACAAAAAATAGTACTGTATAGTCAATATCTTTATTAAAAAAAAAAAGTTTATGGCAATTTAGATTAAATGAATACGGTGGCCAAATAGTCAAAATAGAGTCTGGAATCACTCTCTCTTTGCAATAATTAAGATGATCCAAGTGAAAATAATCAATAAAGACATCATCCCTCTCATTACAGGACACCAGCCACTTGATCGAATCTTTATTTTGCTTGTAAATGTTCATCCCTATATAAAGAGAGAAAAATAATATATTAGGATAAAAGAATAAAGAATTGAGGGGATAGCCAAACAGATAGAATTTTTGGAACTAAGCGTTCAATAAATGTAATATCATTGCAAAACATGTCCACATTAAGTGTCTTGGCTTTTTACCGCATCTCTTTATCCAGCAGAAGTTTTTCACCAAAGATTTTGTTGACTAAAACCCAAATAAGAATATATATGACAATTTTTACTGCTTCCAAATTTTGTGAATACCCTTAATTCAGAAGCTTAGAACAATATCAGTCAACCACTGTTTCCTGGAAGTAACTCTCATTTATTTTTCCGTGCCCAGAGCATTCATACTTTGTTGGATATTTGTGTTATTATTATCTTTCAGTTATGGAGAAAACTACAGATACATTTCCTCTTACTATGAATTCTTCAGAAGAACAAGGGAATGTGTGTATTTTTGGAACTGGAGATTTTGGAAGATCACTGGGACTTAAAATGCTCCACTGTGGTTATTCTGTTGTTTTTGGAAGTCGAAACCCTCAGAAGTCCAGTCTGCTGCCCAAAGGTGCAGAGGTCTTGAGCTATTCAGAAGCAGCTGAGAAATCTGACATCATACTCCTAACAATCCACAGGGAGCATTATGATTTTCTCACGGAACTAACTGGAGTTCTCAACGGCAAAATATTGGTTGACGTCAGCAACAACCTGAAAATCAATCAGTACCCAGAATCTAATGCTGAGTACCTTGCTCAGCTGCTGCCAGGAGCTCACGTAGTAAAAGCATTTAACACCATCTCAGCCTGGGCTCTCCAGTCAGGAGCACTGGATGCAAGTCGGCAGGTAAGATTAAATGATAAATTTATGCTCAGTCTTTAAAACGTGAATGTTTTAATGTGTATTTACCTCAAAGATTCCAAAATATAATTCCAAAATAAAATACTGATTAAATATTTCATACCGCTGATATCTATGTGCCATGAATAGTTCTCTTGGGTTTAACCAAGTAGGGTAGTCAATTGTTATTTATTTCCTACTGTACTCTCAGCTTTTAGTTTGATGGAACCCAATGGTGTCAGTCTCTGGAGGCCTTTTGTCAACACTGGAAAAATAACACAACTAAATTATTGATGGATATCCTTTCCATTCCCATTACCATTGTATAAAACTGGTTCCATTTATTCACTGAGATTAGAAACAATCCATAAATGATGCTGCACCCACAAATAAGAAAGAAAGATCCAACTATTCACACTGTGGAGAATCACATCTTATCATATTAGTGTGGTGTGCCTAAAACCAGTCTCAAGTTGAAACCCTGGTACTTAGCTCTCCAGTACACTTATGCAAGTTTGAAACATTATCTTGTTAAATATGTTGATTTAATATCCTTGTTTGAAAAGCAGTTCACCACATGTCTTTATTCTGAGTGGTACTTAATACAAACTTTTGCAATAATTACTAAAGAAAGAATAAATACAAAATGAATTATCTTTAACCCAGGTGTTTGTCTGCGGAAATAACAGCAAAGCCAAGCAAAGAGTGATGGATATTGTTCGTACTCTTGGACTGACGCCATTGGATCAAGGATCTCTCAAGGCAGCCAGTGAAATTGAAAACTACCCACTGCAACTATTTCCAATGTGGAAGTTCCCCTTCTATTTGTCTGCCGTTCTGTGTGTCTTCTTATTTTTCTACTGTGTTGTAAGAGAAGTAATTTACCCTTATGTTTATGAAAACAAAGATAATACATTTCGCATGGCTATTTCCATTCCAAATCGTGTCTTTCCAATAACAGCACTTACACTACTTGCTTTGGTTTACCTCCCTGGTGTTATTGCTGCCATTCTGCAGCTATACCGAGGTACAAAATACCGCCGATTCCCAGACTGGCTTGACCACTGGATGCTTTGCAGAAAGCAGCTTGGCTTGGTAGCACTGGGATTTGCCTTCCTTCACGTCATCTACACACTTGTGATTCCTATTCGTTATTATGTACGATGGAGGTTGGGAAACCAAACTGCTACCCAGGTAAATTTCTATTCACTTGTATTCTCCTATTCCTTAAATCAAAGAGGAATCTTGCTATGTCATATTCCATTCCACAATTATAGGAAATCACTCTTCTAAGCATCTTCATTTTTTAAAGTAACTAGAATTAGACACCTCATGTCTGTTTGTTTATTTTGTTTTTAGTGAATCCAGTTGAGGTCTCATACAACTCTTGAGAATGAGAGTTAGCTTCCCAGGTTCACCTGGGTTCAGATCTGTATTGCTAAGACTGCCTGGGTCATGACAAACTGAAAGATTTGGTGGCTCAGGGAAACTTATGACACCTACTCATATTTCTTTGGGGAAAGTCAATAAATGTAAATCAGTGTGTTTTCAAGCTTTTATTTTTATGCATGCTACTTGCTTTTGGAAGTCAGAACCAACTATCTGGTCCAACATGTTTCACAGGAATGTAGACAAATTCACAATAGGGTGCTTATAACTCCATTAACATTTGACTTGTGGGAAGTTACCACCAATTTAGTTTAGAAAACTAAATAATTCTGAGCAAATATCAAGTAATAAATTCTGCATTGTCAGAAATTCAGAGAGAATCAAGTCAGGGAGTCTAAAAGCAGTCCCAGAGGAAGTGCTATATATAAGTTCTAGTTTGGAAATAATTGGTTTTGATCAACCTTACTTCAGTCTCAAAGTTTATTAGTCAATAACTCATTGATGGTACTTCTGTGTTTTTCTCTACATTACTTCCCCCAACAAATACATGGGAGGTTCTTGGGTAAGAATCACATTGCAGGGGCCTGATTTCTCTCAATCTGTAGTGTGACAGACTAGATTCTATATTGCAACATAATAAACATGAAAGAACCCAGACATTGTGTGTGTGAATAATCAGCATATAAAGCAGAAAAACAGAATTTTGATGTAATCATTTGAGAACATCAAGTTTTACTTGGGGAACAAGAAACCATATGTTAAAGAAGGTTTAAGTAAAAGTTTACTTTGTTTTAAGATGTATAGGGTTGATTAAAACTCCCTGTACAACTCCTAGAGTCAAGTATTATAATGAAGTCCCAGCAGAACCAATTAGTTTTTCAACCAAAAATATAATTTCTAAGTGCATTTTTACAGTGATTTGCAAATGATTATTAAGAAATGTCATATATTTGCCTTGAGCAAATAAATAAACCATGCAGAGATATTTTCGGTCCCCTTAAAAGTTTGAGCCATTTGTAAAAAATGTAATTTTTAAAATTGCTTATAATTTTTCTTAGGCAATATCCAAAAAAGAAAATCCATTTAGTACCTCTTCTGCCTGGCTTGGTGATTCATACGTGGCTTTAGGAATCCTTGGATTTTTCTTGTTTGTGCTCTTGGGGATCACTTCCTTGCCATCAGTTAGCAATGCGGTCAACTGGAGGGAGTTCCGATTTGTCCAGGTAAGGACTTCAAGATCTAATTTACTTTTATTATAAAATGATTCTGGCTTAACAAATATTCTTATTTTTCTTTCATATCATGCATAAATTTTCATTTTGCTCCATCACTTCCCTAGCAATCTCATAAAAATAGCAATTGAAATAAGTTCAAATTAGAAAACGCTAAACTCTGGTACCAAAAGGCAGATTCCATAATGGTTTGATTTCCTAGCAGGACATCCCTTGCCAAGATTCCTGACTACTCCCACCACCACAGCTATGGGTATAGACTGAAAAGCACCAACAACTATTAAACTTTGTGTGTGGAGGTGTACTAGGTGCAAGGTGAAGAAAAACCCAAAGACAAAATTTCTACTTCTGAAATCAACCTTAGAATATAGATACTTTGATATGTAAAGGCATATATTAAAGTTTAAAACTTTTGAAGCAAGAAATGCTAGAATGTCATCATACCAGACAGACTCAGTGCTGGCCTGTAAGGAGGAAAATGGTTTCTTCCCACAGATCAACCACGAGACATGGTTAGTAGTTATTCTTATAGACCAGTGGTCCTCAAACTGTGGTACCTAGACAAGCAGCATGAGTATCACCTGGGATCTTGTGAGATACACAAATACCCTGGACCCACCCAGACACAATGCATCAAATACTCTGGACATGTGACCCAGAAATTTGTTTTGACAAACCCTCCTGATGACTCTGATGAATGTTCACTGTGAACCAATATAATTAGTAACTGAAATTAGATTTGAAAACATAGAACTATTTGAATTTCAAAAGTCTTGCAGTTTGCCCCAGGGACAAAATGTGGTCAGTATTTTCTCATGTTAAGTTATTCAAGGCATTAAGATAGAAATAAACATTTAGCTTTAGTATTTAGGCCAAGCAAACAAAAGTAAAGTTTGGTAATTGCTCTTTATCGTGATAGAAATTAGCTAGCATCTGCTCTTAGTCAGTAACATAGACTACTGTGGTCCTTCTTGAGGGCCTACTGTGTTTTACTCATCTCTGGCCTCCAGAAAAGGTGTTTTACCATTTGGTAAGAAGGCAAGGTAACTTACTTATCTTATTAAAGAGTTTACTCCTGGGAAACTGTCCCATTTTGCCAATCATTTTTAAGTAAAATATTTATCATCCTGAAGGAGGGTTAATGCTTTCTCCAGTATTTAGCAGAGTGTTCTAAATATGATAGGTTTCAAAGATTTGTAGTTGTTAATAAATATCCTTCATTAGCTAAGAGTGTTCTGCTTTAAAATATAAATAGCATCAACATACATATTTTTGTTTCTTGCTTATAGTCCAAACTGGGTTATTTGACCCTAATCTTCTGCACAGCCCACACTCTGATATATGGCGGAAAGAAATTCCTCAGTCCTTCGATTCTCAGATGGTATCTTCCTTCAGCCTATGTGATAGCACTCATCATTCCTTGCACCGTGCTAGTGCTCAAGTTCATCCTCATCCTGCCATGTGTCAACAAGACCCTCACACGGATCCGCCAGGGCTGGGAAAGACACTCAAAAGTCTTAAATTGGCATTGAATAGAAAAACAGATATTTAAAGCAAATTTCAATTCCCCTGACTTCTCAACCCAGAGTTCTGTATTCTATGTGAAGAGAAGAATAATGGGCACAGTTAAGAAAGCGTTCTTTTCCCACCATGGTCTGAAGTTTGTGAATAGAGAAGAAAATGTTGCCAGACAGTTGAGAAATTGGAAGAGAACACGATTTTATCTCAGATTAGTGATGAATTAGTGTAGGTCCCTACTTCTTCTTTACCCTGAGGCAGCAGGGCTGAGGTCCAGATTAGCTTTGTGGCTTTACACTCAGAAGCTTCTCATTGTGCCTCCCAAGCATAATCTAATGTTTTACAAAATCCAGGGGAAGTACATGCAACTTCCTTCTCTGGTCCAAGGGCTGAGTGGAGAGGAAGAGAAAACAGTAAGATGGTGGCCACTGATAAAGACTTTATTACCTGTGTCTGAAGATGAGAGCCAAATGAAGTGAAAGGAAAGATTTGTTTTGTTTTGTTTTTTTCAACATGAAGGTGATTATAAATATTGTCCTAGTGAATTCTGTAGTTAAATATGCTCTTTGATTTTGCTTTTACCAATATGAATGTGTACAGTGAGAACTATTTTATAACACAACAAAAATATCACAATATATGCAAATCTATACAGTTGTCATACAATTCCTCTTCTTCAAGGAGTAGGTGTAGGAAAGATTGAGTTAAAATTGAGGGATACCCACTTGGATTTTCTCAAAGAACTATAAGCAAAAAGTTCAAATAAACCAGAATTTTGAATAGCAAGCTAAATAAATTTTGTAAAGTTGCACTAGATTAGGTTTTGTTTTGTTTTAGGTATTGTGGTATATGCTTTGTAAATAATGTATTACAAATATTTCAATATTAATCATTTATGAAATGAATTTCTTGTATAAAAAAGTAGTTTCTATAATTTGTCATAGTTCATCATAATTTTAAGCAGTGAAATTAAATGAATAATGAAAAGTGTAAGTTTGATGCACAGATGAGAATTATGGAAAGTCTTAGGGCAGAGAGATGTGAGCAGTAGCTGTTACATGACACTTAGTTCTTGCTCAGATTCTTGCTGGAATGCAAGATGATTCTCTTTTTCTGTGCTGAGAGTTCCATTTCCAAGATGACCTTTAGCAGGATTAGCCCTCCTGGCTCATACATATTGCTAAAAGGAGCCTTACGTAAGATCTTCCCACATACCAAAATAACCAAAATGCTTCAGGTATGACATTTTTTCCGCCTGCTCTAAGATCATTTATTTTTCTCTTCTTTACTTTTATTATCATATATTCTATATGACATTATATGAAGTGATTAAAATATTTTAAAATATCACCCATAATCCAGCATATTTTTCTATAAAACTTTTTGAAAATAGTTCTATCAGTACTGCATATTCAATTTTATACCCTTCCTTTTTTACGTAATGTATTAGTAGCTTTGTTCTCTTACTTTCATAGTATATGTGTTTAATTAGTAGCTGCATAATACTACATCAAATAGGCACTTATTAATCACTGCCATCATTAAACATGTCGGTTACATTCATTTTTACAAAACAAATAACATTTCAAAGAATATCTTAGCACTTACAACTTTTGTACATATTTTAAATTATTTCCTTGGTATGTTTGCCAAGAATTGGGATTACAAAACTAAAGAGCTCTTAATAGCATTTCATATATATTACTAAATTATTTATAAAGTGACCTTGTCAATATCACTGGCATTGGATGAGGGTGTGGTTTCATCATACCCTTATAGATTTTGTTTCATATTTCAATTTCCACCCACTGAGAAGATACACAGAACATATGATCCATTAATGTATCTTTGATCCACCCAAGCAAGGATACAATAAGCTGGAAGACTGAACAGAGCTGTGCTGTGTGATGCTGATCCTGAAGCATCAATGAGAAAGAGAGGGAAAATGACACTACTCACCCACTCTATTTTAGGTAAAACAGCCAAGTGTTTTAGGGTTGGAGCCTACCCTTTGGCTAGAGAATTGGTTGATTAAAGATACGGCACTATCTAAACAAATTCAATAAGATTAGGCTGACCGTCAAACTAATTTGACCATCCTAACGCAGCCAAATCCCACAGTTTAGTTAAGGCGGAAAGAATGAGTTTGGAACAGATGGAAATTGCTGCATTGAGTGAATTGTATTCCTTTGAACAGATTCAAACTGTTTTACATAAGAAAATTAGACTAAATGTCTTCGCTCCTGGTGTGTTTCCTGTATTCTAGGAAAATTTTTACTAAACTCATAGACCTTTCATATTTGTATGTTTCCCCCCATGTTAAAGATGACTGCTTTTGTAAATGTGTACTCATTAAACGTTATTTAAAAAATATTTTCTAGTTTTATTTAATTCTGGTTTTGGCTCATCAGCATTGCGAGGAAAGTGATGAAAAGATTTTGAATCACAGTAGTTTCAGCATCTGGAACTAAAAATACCTCTCCTCGGCGTTAAGAAAAAAGGAGAGGTAGTACATGGGTTTTAAAGCACATTAATGGATTTGAAGCTTTATGCACAACATGCTTGAGTTCAGTGAGGAGATGCATTCCAATATCCTGCATATTTCAGTTTTACCCTCAGAGAGGGGAGCACATTGGTTGGTCAAACTGATGGGTCTGAGCATACTACCCTACACTGGACTTTCTTTCCTCCAGGTGGATGCCACCTAGAAAGGGCTAATGACTTAACAAGTGGACGGATTTCAGGTTGGATTTCAGCCTGTGGGACCTGACATTACAACTGGACAGCTGCAGCCCCGAAGGGTGTTATCATTCTTTCAAAAGCAAAATAAAAACTGATAGAGAGCTGTCAATCTACAGTCAGCTGGAAGCAAATAGAAAATCCCCTATTCAAAATCTACTTAATTCGAAATTGCATTAAACAGTTCTTCGTGTATTTATTGTTCAGGGATCACAGAAGGGCCAAGATAATGATGAATGTACATAATGAATTCTACGTTTGGGATCTCAAAAGATGCTGGACCCTCTCTCCAAATCAAGGTAGAATGGCAGTCAAGGTGCTGCACACACCGCTCACAATTTTCATTCTCCATCACAACCGTCATCCAAACCACCACCTGTCTAATACACACACACAAATACACACACACATACACACACACACACACAAACACTCCGAAAATACCCTCATATGATTCAACTCCAATTTCCTACAATGATTTAGGATTACAATGTAGAAAAATCCTCTACTCTTTTAAAGAAGTGTTCAGTAGAATTTAGGAAAGAGAATAAATCACTCTTCTATGTATTTCCTGAAGCTTAAGGCAAATCCCTAAACTCTTATATAAGAGGAAGGAAGAAAAAGACCCAAACGAGGGAGAAGGATCAAAGGTGAAAGAGAAAGGAATGGGGGTCAGAGAAAAAGGGGATGTGGATAAGCGGGACAGTGCACCCCACCCTAGTCCAACCAAGACAAAAGTTTCCAGTTCAGCATGTTTTCTGCTACAAGGGAATCCTGGAAAGCTTTTAATAATGTTTATTGTATAATACTACGAGCAAAGTCTGGGCTAAAAACTTGACATACATTATTTAATCCTCATAACAATTCTCTAAAGCACTGTTAAATAAAAAACTTTCATAGCCAAAAGCTTTTCTAAAAGAAAGGATTTATTGAGGCATATGCTATCCAGAAAAAGGACCAGGTTCTGGGGCATGCAGCCTAAACTACCGGCATCAGGAATGGATAGAGAAGACAACATATCTGCCATCCTGGAGTTGACAGGCGCTTATATATATCAAGTCTGGGGAAGAAAAACGTAAGTTGTTTTGAAAGAATTTACATTGGCTATATATAGCCTAAGGCGGTGGGAGAAGGTGAAGTGGGGCATGATCTGAGATAGGTGCTGAGTCCATAAGGTAGAAATATTTGCTTCATTAGCTTGGTTGCGGGCAACAGTCTGGAAAGTTCAGGCTTAAGTGGGAAGGCACCTGGTGGTCGGCTACTTGGCTATTCTCCTTGGATAATCACGGAATCAGCTACCTGAAAGTTAATTCAAAGTTTCAACACACACCCAGTGTTGTTGGTTTTTGTTGGTTTTGCCCTGCAGTTGTTAACTGATTACCCTCTCTTGTCTCATTGTTCCACCCTCCAGCATACTGAAATTTAATTTAGGGCATTTCAGAATTTTTCCTTGTCAGTACATACTCTTATTATTCCCAGTTTGCAGAAGAAACTGAGCCTTGAAAACGCTGAGTGCCTTTGCTTGTAAAAGGAAGAGCTGGGATTTGAAATGAGACAGTCTGGGTCATTTCCTTTCAATACCACAATATAATGGAGTATACTCGTGCTGTCCTCCAAAATGTCCCTTTGAATCCACAGATTAGGCTGGATGGACTGAACCACTAGGAACTCTTTTTTAAACATTTTTTTAAGGAAGTTCTTTACCACTTTGAATATTCCCGATTGCACCACCATCTTAACACTCCACATCTGCCTATTGTTGATTTTAATACACCGTATAAGGTTGTAGTGATGTGAGAGCTATAGTTTCAGCATGAAGTTCAACTCTTTTGTTACTGACATTTTAATCGTCCTGTTCCTGGCTGGCCACAAGCTTTCCTAAGCATCAAAAAGAGCTTTGTTCATTCAGGTGGAGGTAGGCCAACCCCGCAACAAGAGGACTAAAGGGAGTGGCCAATGAGAGCACAGATCTTCTCCAGAAGCTGAAAAGCAAATGTTTTCATTCTCTCTGGTTTCACCTGAGTGCTTTGGATACTGAGTAAGCATTTCTTCTTGAGATTCGGTGACTCACCTAGGAAACCTCATAACACTTTTCATAGCATTTTAATATTAGCTGAGAAACTTAGTGTTAAAAAAAAAAGATTCAGTTCCATTACCTATAGTTGCCAGTTTCTTAGCTTGTAAATACGAAGGGCGCTTGAATGTGTTGCAAGCAAGAAGAGCAATAAGTAACACTCTTGAATGCATTGGTGTCTTTCCACAATGCCAGGTTTGTTGAGTAGAACCTTCTCAGATAAACCAATGAGGTACTCACAGAGGTTAACACACAACACACAGGAGAAGTACAGTGTCTTATGCAACAGAGCGAAGGGATGAAAATCCTTAGCATCTCCCAAGTGAGGTCTTGACAGGCAGCACTGAGAGCTATGTATGGGTCCTAAGCCAGTGGCTATGACTTCAGAAGGTCAGAATTTTCAGCTCTTTGCTCACCTGGTTGTGATGCTATTGGGTCAGGCTTGAGCATCATTTGTCTAAAGAGTTCAGCTTATGTGGACCTTTCAAGATGGGATTCTCATGCCTATCGGCTCCTGCAGATGTAGCTCATCCAGGATAGTTGTAGCTGATATTTCTGTGGTTTTGGGTGTTCCAGTTACACTCTCAGGGTGTTCCCATTATGTGCATGTTGACATTACTCATTACTGTCATGGCTCCCATGGAATCCATTTTGTAAAGTCCAAAAAGCCCTCATTTCTTTACGCTTGATACAGAATGGAACTCACAGTATATCAACATTATCAGAACAGGATCAACTGGAATTAAACTTTCCCCTATGGTTTTTAGAGGGTCAACAGATTTTTAAGGAACATGAGTATATTACAGTTGATGCTTGAGCAATATGGGTTTGAATTGCACAGGTACACTTATATGTGGATTTTTTCAATAACTACTGTAAATGTATTTTCTCTTTCTTATAACTTTCTTAATAACATTTTCTATATTTTAATACAGAATGATAAATATACAAAATATATGTTAATCTACTGTGTATGTTATCAGTAAGACTTCAGGTAAACAGTATGCTATTAGTAGTTAAGTTTTGGGGAGTCAAGAAGTCACACATGATTTTCAACTGCATGAGGAATGGCACCCCTAGCTCCCATGCTATTCAACAGTGAACTGTAGTTTCATTTTCTACTAATCCTTTCTTTTATAGAGAGAGAAAAGAAACAGCTAAAGAAAACAAATAATAAAATAGAACACTTGGAGAAAGAAGAAAAATTACTTAAACATTTTTTAAAAAGAAGAATGACAGTTACTGTTCAAATTTCATTAAGGCAGAGTAGTAAAATCTGTGAAAATGGTAGAAACCTGCCACCAAATACAGGGATTTATTTACAGTCTCTATAGCTAGGCAGCCAAACGGGCTGAACTTTTCTCATAAGAATACTGACTGACACCAACAGTAAATCTCTTCCATTTTTAGGCATTCTGGGCAATTAGAAAATTCTCTCATATCTAACCAAAATTTTCCTAGTACTTCACCCATTGTTACTGCCATCATTTAAAGTAGTGTCTCTTCAACTACCCAAGATAAAGTTCGGTTTTTTGGGTTTAGTTTTTTTCCAGTTCACCACAGACCACTGTGTGTATGTGTGTAAGTGCGTATAATACACAAAACTACATACTTAAATATTGTGGCACCATCAAGTTGCTATAAAAGTTTCCAAACTTTTAAGCTTACTTTCTAAATTTATCAAACAGGCCACAAACCAGCACCATCTGCATACCGCACTTTGAGTAGCACTCAGGGATAGGCCCTAACAACTTGGCTTGGCTTGGGTGCCTCTAGAAGCCAACCCTGATGCAAGGATTCTAATGCAAATAGTTTATATGAAATGAAATCATTAAGTATGGAGAATAGAGTAGGAAAATAAACAGAGCAAGGAAGGAATAAAATGTGGGTTTTCAAGCCAGTTCTTGGAGTAGTGGAGGCCAAGCTAATCATTTCCTATAATGGTTGAAGGTTGTTCACAAGGGACTTTTCAGTGTCACAGCTGATGTGGCACAGACCACTGGCCCTGGTTGGTAACTCCCCTTACGGCCCTCCAACCATTAAATAACATGAGGAAGTATAAAATGTATATAAAAGGAAAAGCCCAGCTGAGATCGGGGATCAGGTTTGGATGTGAATCCGCTGAGCCCCAGCCGGCACCAATAAATGCTACTTCCTGCTTATTGCCTCAGTGCCTCAACTCTCTGTCTGAGTATCCTGCAACATTACACTGTGGGTTTCTCCACTGAGAAATTCTGAGAGACAGTGTCAAATACATCTAAGAGTTATTCTGTCAAGGAGAAAGAAGGACAGGAGTTTTAGGCACCAAATCCCTGTTTGTTGTCAGATGAGAGAAGCTTCTAGGGCATTAGCGTTCATGGTCTTCCAACTTTTTCAACATGCTGGCGGCATATTCCACCATGGCCAGAAAAAGAAGCCTGCAGGCAAAGTGTTACAGGTATCCACACAAGCAGCTTTCGGCTGGTAGAGGTGAATGTCAACAGGTTGTGTGTGCAGCACTGACAACAGCTATACAATCCAAAAGAAAACTGTGGGGCGGGTATGAACAGAGAGTTCACAGCCACAGGGGGAAGGCTCTTAAACATATGAAAGATATCCTACTTCATTCATGGAGAGATGCATGAAAATTGAAACTGCACTGAGATGCCATTTCTCACCTAACAGATGGGCAAAAAGCCAAGAGTTCAAGCATAAACTCTGTGGGTGAGGCTGTGGAAACCTGCGTTCTCATATATTGCTCCTGGATATGCAAACTGGGAGCATCCCTATGGCGAACAATTAGACAACATCTTTCAAAATTAATAATGTGTAGTTAAATTTTGACCTAGGGGCACATTCCTGAGAATTTATCCTAAAGATATTCCTGCAAGCACTCGAAATGAAAAATAGTCATTGCTATTTATTTTTCTTGTTTCTCGTGACAACATCGTAAAAATAGAACGTGGGTAAGAACTCAAGCATCTATCTTTGGAACTGGTTAATTACTAGTGATGCTTTCACAGAATAGAAATCTACGCAGCTGTTTAAAATAAATGGGGCACCTTCTCTATACATATATGAAAAAATCTCCAAATTTATTACTAATTAACAAAAAAATCAGGGTGCAAAATAACATGTATAGTTTGATTCCTTTTGTATATATGTGTATTTGCTTAAAATTGCTTGAAGAAACACTAGACAGATTAAAAAGAAACTAATAAAAATCATCTAAATAGGATAGGGAACAGAGGAGTAGAAACAGGAGTGGAAGCACTGTATATCTTTTATATAATTTTGATTTTTTAATTATATGAATACTGTAGCTAATTTTTTTAAAAAATTTAATTTAAAAAGTAATTGGTTATATATCCCTGCTAAGTCTGTCTCCAGCTAAACCTCTCCAGCTCATTCACTCTTTCCTCTTATATAATAATTTCCAAATCTGTCATCGCCCTGCTCCTTCTTCCTTGGATCTCCTATAAACATTTCAATGTTCCTTTTTAAACATAGTTCCCCGAACCAAAAACAGAACTCCAGATGAGGTACAGCCAGGTTAGAGTACGATGTGATTGTTGCTTCCCTTTTTCCAGATCATGCATTTCTATTAGTATAGTTAACTTTTTATTGGTTTTTATTTTTGATAGTCACCTAATATCAGATTGCATACCATAATATGCCTAAGTTCTTTTCACATAAAATGTTAAGTCTAGTCTCTCCACAATCTGCCCCACAAGCCCCATTGCTATCCCCTTCCGCCACTGATACCACCCACGCAACACTAATTGCCACAAATATTTTTACACTTAAGTATAAAGCAAATACAAATAAGTACTCTGTACTATCTTCACAATAATTCTGTAAGTCTAAAACTGTTCTAAAATAAAAGGTTCATTTTAAAAAAACAAATAACCCACCGTATCCTTATTAAAGTTTCCCTTGCAGAAAGTAACCTCTCCTTCCAACTGGAAGACTGTTTAAATATTAATTGCATTTTCTAATATATGTGTTGTCCACTCATTTCCTAAATAGAGCTTCCATGTCTTCATTTTACTTTTTGATAACAAATATGAAAACATTTTATCCATAACTCTAATTTCAACTATAACATTTCACAGACTACGTGAAGCCTAGAGATTATCTAATCTACTAAACTCACTTAACAGATGTGGAAACTGAAGCCCAAGGGGGGTGAAGAAATTTCCGCAAGGTCACACAGCCATATTGCAGCAAAGCAGAATTAGACCACAGATGACCTAATTCCCAGGCTGAGTTCTCTGGTCTGTTTGGAGCAGGGGAGTCAGTTGAAAATAAATTGGTGGTAGATCAAAATCAAAAGAGTCAAAAGGACAGACTGATCAGGAACAACATATCTAATTAGCGATTTTGGACTTTTCTGTCAGTGGTAAGTGGTAAAGTACTCTACCTTTAAAAAAAAAAAGACTAAAGGAACAGCACTATCTAATGGTGTATTTAGATTGTCTATGACTACTAGAATATTAAATAATTATAAATAGTTTTACCTCTTCATATTCTTTAATTAAAATAATATTTAAATTCTTAGTAGATATTTTAGGAATACCCAACAATAAAAAGTTGTCCATTATTTAATCTCTGTTGGAATTTTCCCCCACATAAAAAAGACTTTGTCAAACTGCTTTAATAAAAATAAATTTACAGTAAAAATGTTTTTTTAACTAGATAAATACATAAAATAGGCTTCAGTGGCAGCCATGGCAATGACCTACTCAGATGTCCCTTTAAGAGAACCTTCTGCAAGGGAACATAGCTGATTGACAGCCTCCAGCTGCCACACCTTGTAATAGACCACCTCATTAACCCAATCCTATATGTCCCTTGGCTGCTCCAAGCCAAGGACTGTGCATGACAGAGGTACTACAACCAAGCCATTACTGCATCATGCAAGGTTCCGCTAACAGGCAACTGCTGCATGGGTATTTCCCATTGACCTAGCTAAGAGTTTTTCACAACTGTGCTGCAGTTTGAATTTCTCCTACCTAGTCTTCTCAATTTCAACTTTCCCAAGTGTGAGACCTGCACTGCAGTACAAAGGCTTCCTCCTCCTTTATCCTTCAAGTCATTCCCTCCAATATATCTCTTATCCTATCTGTTGTCTGCTTCTTGGAGGAAATAGCTGAAAAAGCATCATTGGTAGAAAAGTTGCAAAATAAATTAATTTTATTAATAATATATCTAAATGGTCACAGCATTCATTGTGTCTTTCACCCAAATTTACCCTTCAAGAGTTAAACAGTTTCACTAATTACTGTATATTAAGATAAGGTAAGCATACATTCGTGAAAATGCATGTAACAGAGTGCATTAGGAAAGTGCTAACCAGAGTTAGCATCTACTTTCCCAAGCTCCAATCCTCTACCCATAAATGAGAAGATAACATATGTTTCTAAAGGTCTAATGATATAAATACCCTTAAAAACCCATACACAAAAGAAAAAATGTATTTCTATTTCACTGAAAATTATGAAGCTGATAGTCTTAGAAAGTGGCTAAATGTGGTGAGGAGATAGTAAAGGGAAGAAGCTTGGGTAACAAAAGTTGAAAATGGTTAAATCTCAGAGACAGATATGGATCTAACCTCTCCTCCACCTGGAGACTGAAGCAGACAAAGGAATGAAGGTTGTGGAATGAAGCATCCCAAATACTGAGAGATGCCTTACTGAGTTTTAGTAAGATACAAAGGTTGTAATAAGATTCTTCAGTGTAGTGAAGTGCTCTGAGAAACATCTCCACGACCACCTGAAGCAAAGTGCCTCAACTGAGCCAGCACTCAACAGCAGTATCATATGGCCATAGGATCCAGAAGATGTCAACCACTGTGGGCACAAAACCAAATCCCTCCTCCATCTTCTAACCCCAAATAATTCCTGGATTCTGCTTTGATAGAAGGGTGAGGAGAATAAGCCACAAAGTATTAATTAAACAGAATCTGCTATTGGCTGGATGGGTGGTAGCTCCACAAAAACTTATTCTGGTTTAAAGAATTAAAGAATTGTAGAATTCTTTATACCCAAGAGTTGTGCACTAAAAAATTATAGAAAGATAGACAATGAGAATTTTCAAATGTCATGAATGAATTGGGAAAAAAAGAGCAAAGAATGAGAAATAAGAACTAAATTAAAAGGAACACACAAATCGATGCCATGAATGCATAGTAAGGAAATGGAAAGAGAAAATTGAAGAAACTCAAGATAAAGATGTATATATAAAGATTTAGGAGAAAGTAATAGGAACAGCTACCAGAAAAAGAAGATCCAATATACATGTAATTGGAGACTCATAAGATAGCATCTAGGAAATGGAACAAATGAAACATTTAAAACTGTAATTCAAGAGAAGTTTCTTAAATTTAAAAATTCTTAGTTCTATATACAAAGGAGAAATGACACAAACGTTCAACACTGGACATATCTTATTAAAATCATTGAACTTTAAAGACAAAGAAAAAATTCTTTAGGCATTCAGGAAAAATGAAAATCAGATTGGCATGAATTTTCTAAACAGCAGCATTTTATAGTAGAAAAAAATATATAAACTAAGGATTTATATCTACTCAAATTTCTCTTCAAATATAAAGGTCACAAAGAGTTGCAACATACTAGAGCTCAGGAAATGTTGTTCCTATAAGATCTTCCGGAAGAAGGTACTAGAAAACAATCCAGTAGAAGAGGATTGCAGAAGCTTTAGCATAAGGCTGAGAGGTAAACACTGAATATATTCAACTGTAGAACAAAGGCTAATAACAAATACAAATAAGGGTAATGGATAAAAATATCACTTGAAGCTGATAAACCAAATAACAGTAGATTAATCGTACTCAAAACAACATACAGATCAGGTTTTGTTTTTTTAATATTAAAGATTAAAATTAAGACAAAAAATAAAATTGAATGGTGGGGGGAAAGAAGAGGTGAGGAAGCTGTAACTAGCTATTTTAAGTACTGATTCTCATAAGAAATAAACAGATAGTGTCTGAAGAAAGAAAGGACTAAGTGCATTAGTATAAAAATAATAATTAGAATAAAAATGAAAAGTATTCCTAATTATCATCAGGTATTAAGATATATTTTTAAACCAATATAATTAAAATAGTGTGATATAGACTAACAAATACAACAGAAAAGAAAATGGGTAAATAAACTCAAGTGTTTCAAATTACTGAGGAATTAGGTGAAATACAATAGAACAAGTGGACGTATACTTGGAAAAAAATAAAATAAAATCAAGTCAGTACTTCATACTAGGATAAATTCCAAATAAATCAAAGTTTAAAAACATACTAAAAGAAAACATGGGAAAATTGCCTTATAATCTGAGCTGAGTAAAACCTTACTATTTCAAAATCTAGAAGCTTTGAAATAAGATATTGATAAATCTAATTGTTACTTTTCCTTAAATATTGGCATGACACAAAAACAACATAAGCAAAGTTAAAAGACAAATGATAAACTGAGAAAATATATTTTTATTTAAATGGCCAATATTCTTAATATATTAAGAGTTCTTACAAATTGAGAAGAAACAGAGTAATAGTCAGAAAAGTGGCAAAATATATAAGCAGACATTCACAAAAAAAAGAAATGAAAATGGCACCTAATCATATGAAAAGATGCTCAAACTCACTCTTACTCAGGGTAATACAAATGAATGAGCTACAATTTCTCATATATCAAATTGGCAAACACCCAAATATCTGACAATATATTCTATTGGCAAGGTTTTAGGAAACAGCTGATCAGAATACAAAATGGTATAGCTCCTAGGCAAAGGAATTAGATAATATCTTTTTTAAAAAATTACTAGCAATCTATCTATCAATCACATTTCTAGGAATGTACCTCTATTCTGGTAAAATATTACTCATATGCAAAATATATTTTTCTAAAGGCAAGATATAGAACAGTATACATAGTGTGGTAACATTTAGATAAGAAAAGATAATTAATGTAGACACACGTTTGTTATATTTACAAAAAGAAAAACTAATGAAAATAGTTATCATTATATCATTGGTTCTCAAACTTTAGCGTACATAAAAATCATATTCAGAGCCCAGTTCCTAAAGTTTCTGAGACAGGGCCCAAGAATTAGCATTTTTCACAATTTCTTAAGTGATGCTGCAGCAGCATTGGGGAAACCACACTTTGCTCCTAAACTTAAAACAAATGGAAACAATTAAACCTATCAATATCAGATTAATGATATAACACAAAGAATAGATTTATTTCAAGTGATTTTTTGACTACTTTGAGTGTATATTTTAAATGGAATGAGTTCTAATTACAGAGCTTCAAATAAATCTTAAACTTAATTCAATACCTATTAGTAATATTGTATTATAAATCTGAAACTAGTTTGCACATATACAATACATGCATATATTTACATATGAAGATAAGTCAAATAGTGTCAATGTTGTTAAGAACTAATATTAGCATATGAGAAAAGAGATTAAAGTTAAAGAAGTTAAATAAAAATTCTATGATGTTAAATTTGAGTTGAATATTGATATTGAATATCAATATTATTTCATGATTTTGTTTTTCTTTTCAAAATATGTATTCCTTAGGTCTATAACCACAAAGGCTGGAGGACAGTGACCACTGAAAAACAAGAGTGCTCCTCCTGCCCACATTTTGTTCTCTAAGTGGTATTTCCCATTAAAAGGAACCAGAACTTTATGGCAGAATTCCAATTCCAGATTTGTGGGAAAAATACATTAAATGGGTTTGTGACAAGTTATGCCAGAAAGCAAAGAGACACTCAAAGACTAATAGGACATGTCAGAAGTAAATATAAACAAACAAGAGCAAATATAAGGGAAGAATCCCATTGGCAAAATATGAGAATAATGAAACAAATAGTTACTTAATTGCAATTCAGTTCATTCTATTACTCAAAAAAGATGGGGAGGAAGAGGAGGAAGGGGAGGAGAAGGAGGAGGGCAAGGAGGACGGTGAGGGTAGAGGGGGAAGAGGGGGAGGGGAAGAAAGAAGCAAGAGGAGGAGGGGGAAGAGGAGGAGGGGGAGGAGGAGGAAACCCAAACTGCACACACACATAAAACTCTAGTTGGTCAGTGTTATATTTAGAATATAGATTTTTTCTATATTTGTGGTTAAGAACTTTCCATCATCAACTAGGTCTATTTAGTTACTTTGTAGCACAGAGAAGGCAAAATAAATGTTTAATTCTTTTCTTTCTATTGCCAATTTGTATTTAGGAAGTATTAATCAATTAAGTATTTGGACAACATACTATAGGGAATACAGAGAAATACAAGAAATGATCAACTTATAACCACCTGGTTTACAACTAACAATTACACAGCTTACATTAGCATCAATAATTTAAATTTATCTTTTTCTGAGCATCTTATATAGGCCAGAAATGAAAATGAAAATGCATGAGACTTTCCCCTTCATGACTTTTATAAGGTACTGATTATTTCTCTCTTCAAGGTAAAATCAGGTTGGTTGAACTTGGCTGATTAAGGTGAAGTAAAATTAAGCAATTATGTAACAAATTAACTGTACGGGCAAGGAAAAGCCTTTTATGATATCCCTGGAAAGAGGAAATAAGAGCAGCATAAGCTTTTATGATCTAAAGAGTGAAGAAAATGAAGGAGAAATGCAATGCAAAGGGATAATTGGGCTAATTCAAATTTGAACTGGGCATTATAATTATTATTAGGAAATTAATATTAATTTTGTCAGATGTGATGGTGGTATAGTGTTTATGTAGAAAAATGTTCTTATTGTTTAGACATAAAAGACATATTTGGGACCAAAATATCATGATGTTATTTATTTTAATCACTTCAGGGGCAAAAAACGTGAAATGAACTGAAAGAGTATCAGATACTTTGGCCTGTTGCAAATGTTTGTCTGCTGCGGAACTTTGATCCATAAAATTGGAGGTATTTTTGTTTGTCTCCCCATGTAATATGCGCCCATCTTCTGAGAACCACAATGGCAGATTAGAGTTATTGTTCAGCTAGATATTAAATATGTTTTTAGGCTCTTCATCACACTGATAGATTATGTCAGATAATCCTATTTTGCTCTCATTTGCAATATTAGATTGTAAGATAAAATATATCACACATTAAAAAATGTATTTACCTCTTGTATACATCTTAAAATATGCACCTGGAATGAGATTGACTCTATATATTAATTTTTGGAAAAATTGACTTTATTATTTTGAATCTTCCTATTCTTGAACATAGTATGATCCTTTTTACTAGGTCTTTCTTTAACATCTTTTTCTGTTTTATAATTTTATACAAAATGATCTTACACTTCATTTGTTAAATTTATTTCTAAGCATATTATTTTGTTGTTATTATTGTTTCTATTGTACATGGAATAATTATTTTTTAATTTTCTGTTTGATGCCATTATAAATATATACAGTCTATACATGTATATAGATTGGTATATATATGCATCCAATGTATTACGTTGATCTCATACCTGGAAACATGCTAAGCTGTATTAATATCTTTAAATTCTTTAGAATTCATACATAAACAATCACATAAACTGTGAATCGATCTAATTCTTATGTGTATATTTCTCTTTCTGGTTTTACTGCACTGGCAAACACTTTCATGAAATTTTAAATAAAAGTGGTGATGGCTGAAATTGTTTTATGGTTCTTTTAGACAGAAATGTTTTCTAAAGTATATAAAATAAATACATCTTTTAATCTATTGTTTGTATTTCACTTTTTTAGATGCCATGTATAGGTTAAAGAAGATAACATCTATGTCTAGTTTTAGAGCTTGTATCATATGTTAATTACATTGACTATGAGTAACTTACATTAATAAAATTACACACCTGAAATACTCCAACTTGGTCAAATTGTATTATTTCAGCTATACTTTTTCAGATTTGATTTGCTAATATTTAGGATTATTGCATTGATACCATGTATGAAATTGGTCTAAAGTTCTTCTCTCATGTTATTTTTCTCTGGTTTTGTTTTTACAACCAGCCTCATCAAATGAGGTGGGAAATGTTTCCTTTTTATGTGCTATAAGTGGTTGTGAGATTGGAATTTTGTTCCTCAGATGTTTGTAGAATTTGCCAGTAAAACTAACTGAGTCTTTATTTTATGTGTGGGATAATATTTGACTATTGATTTAACATTTTAATGCCTTAGCTGCATCCTACAAATTTTCAGATGTAATGTTGTTAGTTAAGTGTTTTCTAATCTTTCTTATAATCTCTCCCTTGATCAAAAAGTTGGTTTTTAACTGCTTTTAACTTCCAAGCATACATTAGTTATCTTTTTTGTTAGTGACTTCTAATTCAATTACACTGGTCAGAGAATGTGGTCCCCATGATAGCAGCTCTTTGATATTTGTTGAAACTTGCTTTATGGACTGATACATTTTCAATTACATAAGTTCAACATGTCCTTAAAAAGAAGGTACATTTTCCTGTAGTTAATAACAGTGTCTATATACTTCCATTAAATTAAGCTTGTTAACTTTGTTTTTTTAAATCTTCTTTCCTTAATCTATTTTTGTCCACTTGATCCATCAAATACTGAGAGAAGTATGTTAAATTTTTCAATGATTGCAGATTTGTTTCTTTTCTTCTGTAGTTCCATTGGTTTTTATTTTATATAACTTGAAACTATGCTGATGAGTATACACACTTGGAATTGTTATATATTCTTGGTAAATAAGCCCTTTATCAAAACTATCCTTAATGTGCACTAATGTTTCTTGCTGAAAGTCTATTTTGTCTGATAGCAAATCGCTACATTGGCCTACTTTTTGTGAGTACTTGGCTTCTATTCTCTCTTCCATCTCTCTTTTTTTAAAAACTTTTCTGGAGCTCTGTATTTGAGGTGTATATATTATAAGAGCATAACATGTATACTTTTTAAAGCTAATCAATTTTAACTGGAGATTTCGGTCCATTTAAATTGATTGTGATAACTGATATATTCATAAATGTCCTATGTTGTTCTTTTTATGTTCCTTTATAATAATTCTATTTCCTCTTTTTTGCCTTCTCCTGGATTGGTGGACCATTTCTCCTCATTCCATTTATTTCTTTTCCTACTTTGAAAGTTATAGCCTATTTGTTTTCTTATGGTAAGTACCCTAGAGATTACAACATACATAAATAACTTTGAAAAAGTTTAATGATAACCAATATTTTTACTCTTCTGAATAATACAGGACCAAAAATGTTTTAATTCCAGCTACCATCCTCTTCTACTTAATGATTATGAATAACATTGCTTATTTATTTACTGTTTCTTAACTCCAAACCCACTCTTTTCTATTCTGCTCTGTGCTGAATAGAGACTATTCAGACTCTATTTCCCAGACTCTGTTAGCCCACTAACTTCCTATTGTGTTGTTACTAGAGACACAAAAAAGAGGTGAAAAGTAAAAGAAGAAAAGCATTCCTTCAACTTTTCCAGTTCTGGTCAGTATTGTCAGCAGCAACTTTGCTGGTCCAGCCCTCAGCTTTTTTCAGAACTCCAAGCACTAACCTGGCAGTCTCTCTCACAGCAACCAGCAGCCTTCAGGGGTGCTCCCTCTGAGAAGTCCAAGTTGCAGCTTACTACAAATGGAAAAATTAATAAGAATGAAAATGGAAGGCCGGTTCCAAAATAAATATAATGCTACCCTGACACCTCGTGGATTCTGTCAGTATAGCACTGACCCAAGCTTCAGTGAAATTCAGTGAAATTATACAAACACCAAAGATAAGATAGTAGGTATTTTGAAATGTAAAAAAAAAAAAAAAAAAAAAAAAAAAACACTTCATTTTTCAAACTGGAAAAATGAATAACAAATAAACATAGGACAACACAAAGTACAAATCGATGATACCACTTATACTTCTTGTGCTACACAGCACTATATCACTCCTTTAAAAGACTAACTTTCTGCAAATCAGTTCACTACCCTGAATTTTTCTAATTTTTCTGAATTTTTTCTTTTTAAAATAGCTTTCTAGTTTTTAATAATTTTCTGTTGCTATTTCTGATGTGTGCCAGAAATCACTTCGACAGAATTTAATCACTTTCATGTTTTAAAGTTAAATTGATATGAAAAGAAATTTAGTAGACTGTATAACATATTAGAAAACAAGAGACTTGGTTTGAGAATACCTAAATTCAAGTCTAGCCTTTCCATTTATTAGTGAGACCAGGGCAAGTTATTTCAATTTAAGTAGCCTCAATATAACCATCTAAAAATGGGGATGACAAACACAACTCATAACTTTCAAAATATTAGAAAAATATGTACATAAAATACTCATATGTTATAAAGTATTAAATAGATACATGTAGTTGAAATAACATGCACAATGGTCAATATTTTTATCACAAGAGTTTACTTTAGGATTTTGTCTGGAAGAAATTTCAAGTAGCCCATTTCATGCACGTAGGAAACAATCATCACATAATTACTCAGGGTCTATTTTTTTTGCAAGATACTCTGAAAGACAGAAAGGTAAATAATATCCAGTGACCATTTTTAAAGTTTCATCCTGATTTAGAGGACTCGTCTACACATGATAAGCTAAAAGAGATTTAACTAATTCTTTGATGACATCACAAAGGAAGTGTTCAGCTGGGTTGGGGTAGAATATAGTTGAAGAGGGACATTTAATGATGGCAAAAATGGTGTGAACAAAGAGATACTTAATTTTCCCTGTCTTAGCACTGCTACAGTATTTACAATTAAGTACAATTATTAACTTTTGGCTCCTAACTATATATTCTTTTAACATGTAGTTTTGGCTCCTAACTGTAATTTTTGACTCCTATTTAATTTAGGACATCTGCATGTATGTTCAGTTAAGCTTGGTCAATGATTTTCTTTTCTTTTTCTGTTCTAGTCGTGCATTTTTACCAATGGCACATTTTTTTGAAAAAATGAATTGGATAGTGTCTCATCTTTTTCCATGTTCTGTAATAGTTTGTATAAAATGAGAATAATCTGTTATTTGAAGATGTCGTAGATTATGCCATTTGATTGTAGGAGTACTTTTCAATATCCATTTTATTTTGTGGTAATTCCTCTATTTGAATTTTCTACTTCTTTGGGGCCTATTTTGTCCAAATATACTTCTAGAAAAATTACATGTATTTCTAGTTTTTCTAAGTTATTGGTAACATAGTATGCTGATCCATACTACAATAATGCTGTGCAATAAATCACCCAAGATTTGGAGGTATAAAGCAACATTTAATCTAGCCCACATACCTGCAAAACAGCCAGTATTGGCTGATCTCTGGACTTGGCCAGCCTGGGCTCCATATCTGAGGAAATGTCTCACATCCTTTTTGTACCAACTATCCACTCAAGACATGTTCTTCTCATGGTAATGGAAGAAGTATAGGAGAGATAAATGGAAGTTTGTTATGCCTTTTAAGGCCTAGTTTCAGAACCAGCATACTCTCACACTTCAGCTCATCAGCCAAAGTCAGTCACATGGCCCAGCCTTATATCAGGAATGGAGATGGATATACTCTACCTTCACCATAAGTAACTGCAAATTTACGTTAATGAAGGGCATTAATATAGGGAGGGATGAAAAATTAAGAATAACTAAGCGATCTTCCACAGATTGTATTCTGTTAAAATGTATTTTAAATTTCCGGTGTCCTATTTTTTTTGTTCCTGTTCCTCTCTTCTCCTTGATAAATCATATCAAAGATTTTTCTACATTCTTAGACTTCTTAAAGACCTAGCTTTGATTTTGTTAATAAACTCAAATTATTTTTTAGTTTTCTTCTCTTTCTTCAATATTTATTTCTAAAATTCTTTCATTCTACTTTATTTGGGTTTATTATGTCATTCTCTTTCCCAGTTTCTTTGCTCATTTATACTGTACTTCTAATTACAAACATTTAAGGAGATAAATTTCTCACTGAACACTACCTTGGGTATACAACAATGTCCTGCTTTCATTATCCTAGTTCCAAATTTTTATAGTTGCATTTTTATATGCTATATTTAACCAAAAAGTTACTTTAATGCGTGTTTTTAAATTTACAGCTACATACAGAACTTTTTAAAATATACTTTTGTTGTTGATTCTTTTTTAATTCTACTGTGGTCAATGAACAAGGTATGTATGTATGTTTTGGGTTTGGGGGGACATTAGTGCACAACTTCCTTTGTGGTCTATTGCCTGGTCAATTTTAAAAGATAGTCTATATTAAAAGAATGTGCACTTCATTTGCTGGGTATACAGTAGTATATGTGTATTAGATACTGCTTGTTAATGATATCATTCTAGTCTCCTCTGCTCTTATTTTCTGCATAATTGATCTTTTAATGTCTGAGAAAGACATGTAAAATCTCTCAATATGTTGTATTAGTCCATTTCTCCCTGTAGTTCTATCAGTTTTGTTTTCTAAAGTTTGAGACTGTGCTGTTTCTGCATAAAGGTTAAGGACTAGTATTCATTCTTGGTAATCTGTAGAATTTTTTTTTCCATATGAAATATCATTCTTTAGCCCTTTTATCTTGAGAAGTAAGTGAGTACAAAAACTGGCTTTTACTCAGATAAGCAAACACTGGTGCTCTTGGGATTCTTACTGAAAGCTGTACAGGGACTAGAAGATGTCAAACAGTGGCCTGGAAAATCAAGAAGAAACCTTTCAAATCACATAGAAAAAAAAACCCACCAAAGAGATTCAATTCATGAGGGAAAAATATTAGAGAATTGGAGGAAAAATTTAAAAAATCTAATATGCAAACATGTTCTAGGAATAAAAAAAAAAGAAACAAACAAACAAAAGGAATGGGTTATAAATAAAGAAATAATAGAATTTTTCCCAGAGCTAGAGAAAGACCTCAAAAAGTTCCAGGAAGTGTCACCAGCTATTATCCAAAAGATCCTAATGTTTCTCAATATCTAAAATATGTCACAAGCTATGCTTGTTTATAGGAACTGAAAAAGGATTCCCAACAGAAAAGACCAAGGTGCCAAGTGCAAAGACCAAGATGGCAATGGGACATTGTGTGCAAAAAGGACTGTGCGCAAAAGGGCCGAGTGCAACAGAAGGATAACTGTGCATGCCTAAAAGAATTTAATCGCTCCACGCCACCGTGTATAAATACAAAAGGCTTGTTCCTAGTCGGGAAGGAATTGCCACAAGAGCATGAGTTCACCCTTCTCCAGTGCTTGATTAAAGAATAAAGTATCTGCTCTGCTTTACCAAACTCAGTCTTGTTCTATTAGCATAATTGGCACTGGGCAAGACCTTGGTTTGGGTCTTTGGCCCCCCAAAAAATTGGTAACAGAGGACTGATTAAAATACATATACATACATATATATATATACACACATACACATACATACATATATATGTATATATACAGCCAAAGTACATTCTAGAAACTCTGAAACTTCAAGAATAAAGTGAAAACCTTACAAGCATTCAGACAGAAGAAACAAGTTGCCCATTAATGAGATTGGCAATGAACATCTCCTCTGCAACATTAGAAGATAGACTGGCATCCACACAGAGAACAGACCTGTATTCCAACTATGCCATGTTGACCATAGACTCAAAGATAAGCAAGGATTCAGAAAATAGATCTAATTTAAGGAAAGACTCAAGGAAAGATTTCCAACAACAAATGAATGTGAACAGAATACCCAAGATAAGGGCCTATGAAGAAGCGATGAAAAGGGCAGTGAGCAATAAAATTTCCAATGTAATCATATTTAAATTTAAATGAAATGATAAATTATTAATTTAATAATTTATGGATAATGATATGGAAAATATGTAAAAACAGGAAACACTGAACTAGAAGAGACATAATGCCAGAAACAATCTAATGTGCTCAGCCATTCTTGGAGCAGATGGTTGAGAAAGGAAAGAAGTTAAAACATTCAAAGGTCAGAGGAGACTAGGAGGAGAGAGGGGATGAAAAGTTATTCCAAAGTTCTTATCTTTTGGGGGAGTGGCAGTTAGGAAATTGAGCATTCTGGTGGCAGAAATATTGGATATAGTGTTTTCTACTAATAAAAGAAAAATAGATGTCTAATTATAAGTGTAGAAAATTAAGAAGTATGATGAAACTTAAAATTTAATGAGATAAAACAGTAAACAACGAAGAAAAAATAAATGTAGAAGTGCTATGGAAAGAATCTCAAGAACATCAGCCAGGGCATAATACTCCTATGAATTCTCTCATGTAAAGACACAGATTCAGTTGAACGAAACTCAATTACAGGCTGTTTAAAAAAACAAACAAACAAACAAAAAACAGGAAAAAGGGTAAAGAAAGGCTGAAAATGAAGAGAGAGGCAAAAAGATATCAGAAAAACATAAATAAACAAAACAGTGGCAGGAGGAGTAATATTACTATCTGGAAAGATTAAATTCAAGTTGAAAGTAATATAGCAGTAAGTAATGCTTATGCGCCTAGATAGAGATATGATATGGATGTGGATGTGGATGTGGAGATTAGATATAAATGTAGATATAGATGTAGATATAGATCAACTCTTACAAATTGTAAGAATAAAATTTCCAGTAGGAAAAATATCAAAGGGCAGAAGTATAAATTTTTACAAAAAAATGTAAATATTACAAACATTAAAAAATGTTTAAACTTTACTAGCCAGAAAAATATAAAGTAAACTTATCAACGAGACATCAACTTACTCCCATCAGACTGACAAAATTAAACAGAACGATAACACATTTCTATTGAAGATATATGAAAAGTTTGTTATTTTGTTTTGTTTTGTTTTTAAAGAATGTGAGCAGAAATGGGAACAATTACAGCTTTTCTAGAAAGCTGTCTGGCAAATCTATTAAAATTTGGAGTAGTCTCTGATCCACCAGTCCTACTTCTGGGAACCTCTTCCATAGAAAGAACACGAGAAGGTAAGGATATATGTACCAGATGTTTATTGCAAAACTGCATGTTAAGGCAAAAACCATTAATAAGGAAATGATGTATAAAATACAGTGTAACTACACCATAAAATGATATACAGCTAATTAAAAATATAAATTAGATCTTGGAGATCTTTCCAGGTAACTGAGAAAGGCAAAAAAGCAGAAAAGTATACAAAATACCATCCCATTAAAATCACACATTAAATCCTATAAAGGAGTGTAAGAAAATGATTATGTGATATGATTATGGGAGCGTGTAAGAATTAGAAATAACAGACATAGAAACAAAAAAAGACCTTTGAGTCCAGAGAGTTAGATGGACACCGCCCACAGCAGCAGCTTCCTGGAATCTATAGGAGAGAGGTATTAAGAATCATTGTTTGGGTTATTTGCAAAGTTAAACAAGTGTGTGTGGTGGGGAGAGAATATCCAAAAAATGAGAGTCTAGGAGCAGTTCCTAAGAGTTTTAAGTCCTATATGAAAATAGCAGAATCAACTTGTTTTTGCTTTACAACAGCAACGAAGAGAAAGATCATGGGTTTCAAATTTGTGAATTTTAAGGGCACTTACATCTAGGGCAGTGGTTCTTAACCTGGGAGACTGTGCACCCCAGGGGCATTTGACAATGTCTAGAGACATTTTGATTGTGATGACTGGAGGTGGAGGTGTTACTAGCATCTAGTGGGAAGAGGCTACGAATGCTGCAAACATCCTACAATGCACAGGACAGCAAAGAATTATCTGGCCCAAAATGCCAATACTTCTGAGATTGAGATACCTTCCTAGGGTGACCAACCAACATCCTGGTTTGGGCAGGACTGAGGAGTTTCTCAGAACTGAGGACTTTCAGCTCAAAAACCAGGAAAATTCTGGGTTATTGCAGATAAAAATGATTAGCAAAAAAAAAAAAAAAATGTGACTGTGCAGAGCACTTTTGGTACTCAAGATACTGATCTAAACTGGACTCATCTCTACTTCTACAGATTTCTTCACAGCTCTTTTAGAATTTGGAGTTACAAATATAAAAAGATATTGAGTTTATCTCATTTGAAGAATAGTTGTTTTCTCAAATAAAAGCTGAAATTAGGATAATGTCCTCACAGTTTTTTTACTTGGTAAGTGGATATAAAGACTAATCCATAATGAAGTATGTGTTTGTCTAAATCAAAACTGTATATACGAAAAGTAGAATTTTGCTGTATATAAATTATACCTCAATAAACCTGACTTTTAAAAAAGAAAGTCTCTTCTATATTTTTAAATGTTATCCTAATTGATAGATTAATTCCTAGATCTAATGCAGGTTAATTTTCAAATAAAAAATATAGTTTAGATAACTTGCCACGATACTTAAAGAATAAAATGATGCTTTAAAAATCTGTCATCTATAGCCATGCCACCCTGAACAAGCCCGATCCTGTCTGATCTCGGAAGCTAAGTAGGGTCGGGCCTGGTTAGTACTTGGATTGGAGACCACCTAAGAAGACCAGGTGCTGTAGGTGTAAAAAAAATTTAAAAAAAAAATAATAAGGGATTGTAAACTGACAAGGTCCTTGCAATCTATGAGGTCAACCAAGGTTTGCCTTGCTTAAAAAATAAAAATAAAAAGTAAAAATAAAAATCTGTCTTAGGGAAGATGTTTCTGTGCAGCAAGTAACAATAATCACTGACTCAGCTAAATTAAGTAATAAAGAAATCTATTTCTCAGAAGTATAATAACTTTAGATGCAGTAAGTCAGTGGTCTGGCTAAGTGCCCTTAAAGTGTGTTGGTACATTTATTCTCAGGCTAGTAATGAAACACATAACAATTCCAGATAAAGATTTTTTCTTAATTGTGGTTATAAATAAATTTACCCCCTAAACAATTTTTAGGTGTACAGTACTGTATTGTTAACTATGCATAGGTGTATAGCAGATCTCTAGAATTTTTGATCTCACATGACTGAAACTCTATACCCATTGAAAAACTCATTTCTTCTTTGCCTAAACCTCTAACAACCACCATTCTACTTTGTTTCTATATAAGTTTGATTACTTTAGATATTTCATATAAGTGAAATCACAGGTATTTATTTTTTGTGCTTGGTTTATTTCACTTAGCATAATGTCCTTGAGGTTCATCTGTGTATAGCATATGAAAAGTTTTCCTTCTTTAAGGCTACATATTATTCCATTTTATGTATATGTCACATTTTTTTGTATCCATTTTTCCATTGATGGACATTTGGGTTGCTTCAAAACACTGGCTATTGTGACTAATGATGCAATGAACATGGGTGTGCAAATTCCTCTCCCAGATTCAGTTTTCAATTCCTTTGGATTTACCTAAAAGTGACATTGCTAAACTATATGGTAGCTGTATTTTCAATTTTTGAGGGATCTCCATACTGTTTTCCATAGTGGCTACACCATTTTATGATCCCAGAAACAGTAGTACAAGTGATCTAATTTCTTCACACCATGGCCAGCATTTGTTATTTTCAGCCTTTTCGGTTTTGTTGTTTGTTTGTTTGTTTTGATAATGGCCATCCTAATGGGCATGAGGTATTATCCCATTGTGGTGTTGATTTGCATTTCCCCGATGATCAAAGATATTGAGCATCTTTCATGTGCTTATTAGCAATTTGTACATTTTCTTTGGAGAAATGTCTATTCAAGTCCTCAGCCTAATCTTAACTGGGTCATTTGTTTTCTTGTTGTCATTATTGAGTTATAGTTCTTTAAATATTCTGGATATTAACCCTTTATCCGATATAGGGTTTGCAAATATTCTCTCCCAATCCATGGGTTGCCTTTTCACTCTGTTAATTGTCATGTTCAATCTTAAATCAATCATTAGTAAGTGGGATGGGATTACTAGTTTTGGAAAACCAACCAACACGTGGGTGTAATGGTTATTGGGGAATCTATCACTTAGGCAACAACAGGACACCTGCTTCAATTTTGGGTTTCATTTCAATTTCAAATAGAGAAAAGAGTTTATTAAAGATAATTATTAATAGTGATTATCTCAAATAGATGTATGTATACAGCCACAAGTGTAAATGAGGACACGGGATAGAGTCTCAGGTGACCTAGGTTCTTTTTGGACTCTTAGAAATTGCCAGCAACACAACCTTGTCAAATCACTTAAACTTTTAAAACTTTATCTGTAAAACCAAAGTGCATTTTCATGATTCCAAACTAAATCATTATTTTTTAAGATATTTATAAGCCTTTCAAAAGTGTGGCATCAAATTATTGGGTGGGTAGGTGTGGTCAGGAATGAATGCATGTGGATATAGGTTTGTGAGGGTATGTGTGGGCAAGGATATGTGTGTGTGTGTGTGTGTGTGTGTGTGTGTGTGTGTAAGTAAAGGATAGGGCAAAGTGAAGAGGAGACAAAGGACAGGATGAATCTCCATCAAAAATACCTCTCCATTTTACTGATTTATATTTTATATGTGTAAGATATAAGCCCTTTATTAAAGATGTTGCCATCTGCCTTTTAATTTTGTTAATGGTAGGATTTTTTTCAGGTGACAATGCTTATTTAATTAACGGGGCTCTACTGTTACTGTTCATTAAAAAATATTACAAAATACACATAAGGAAAATTTAAGAAAAAAAAGTCCATAAACTCAACACCCAGGAATAATCACATTTACAATTCAGTCTACAATCCAGATCTATAGAGAGATTGCTCATGACATCAGTGAACATTACACACCTCTCTATCTATAGCTCTAAATACCCTCATATCCTATTGATAGTATAAATTGGCTATATAAATCCTGTGAGGCAATTTACAGTAACTATCAGTAATTTCAAAAACCTCACCCCACTAAGTCTAGTTTTAAGAATATGTCTAAGAAAACAGTCCAGAATGTAAGCAAAATTTTAACTATGATATTATTTCAGCATTGTATGTAATAATAAAAATTTGCAAACAATCAAATAATATGGCAATGATCAGTTAAAGTGTAGAATGATCACACTACACTTGAATAGTCTGTGGCCATCAAAAATGGTGTTGAATTAGAACAGTTAATGAAAAGATGTTCACTCAATATATTAGGTTAAAAAGCAAGTTACAAAAAAGTATACATAAGACGATCCTATTTTTAGGCGTAGAAAACAGCCTGGAAAGAAACATCAGAACATTTATAAGGAGTTTCTCTGGATAGTAGGCAATTTTTCTTTCTTCTTTTCATTTGTATTTTACAAATTTTAATAAATTGCATTATTTTATTTTTAAAACCTACCACATATCCTATTATTAAAGATTAATTTCAGGTAAAAAAAAAAATTCCACTGCAAAATGCTAGCATTTTGTATTATTTATTTTTTAATCAAATTACTTTCTACAGTTAGTTATAAGAGGTCTTCCACATCTGATAGACAGGAGTTTAAATGAGGCATAATGATGATTTTAAAGCTTAGCGACTCCTCAACGAAGGCTGAACGGTGAAGCAGGGACTTTGAACAGTCACAGAGCACAAGAGGGAAACTTAAGGGTCTGTGATAGCTACTGGAAGATAAGAACAGAAAGGAGCATTTGAGTGTCCCGAAGAAAAACTTTTAAAGTTTTATCTAGATGTGTTTAAAATCTCATTACATGCTACCTTTGGTTTTCCAGTCCATATCAAGGCCATTGCCTGAGCCCAGATAGAGCTCTCCAAAGTTTTGAGTTCAAAGTACACCCTCCTGTCCTTTGGGCTACAGCTAGTGGTGTGCTGGTAAATTTTTAACAAAGTTCTCTACAAAGGAAAAAAAAAACTTTACATGTAAATATATATATACACACGAGATCATTATAAATTTTACTGATGTAAAGGATGTGTAGCACACAATCTATAAATAATAATAAAATATACAATACTTTTTATTGTCAATTTCATATAGCCAATTGAGTCTCACAGCATGCTTTTATTGATTTTTGCCAAAGTTTTCTATCCATAGCCAATCTATGGCAGGAATTCGACCATGATTTGACAAATGGAGTTGCATACCAATCCGTTAACATTTGTCAAATTTTCAATTTCAGGACAACTGATTGCAATGCTTTCTTTTCAGCTATTTGTGTAATTGCAGGGATTAGAACACTGTTTATTCTATATTATTATCTACAGTCCTGAAAATCATTTGAATCAACTTCATGTTTTAAAATTAAACTTAAACAACACAATATTTTTTCATAGCTGGTTATAGTGAAATTAATTCTGCATAAGGCCAGTAAATTGTTCTAATGAACCAAAATAATTTAAAATGCTGAAACAACGTTTTCTCAACAGTTTGTGCAATTCACAATGTAATAGCTGTAAATAACACACTTTTAACTTTAACCTGTTATTAATATTTCCTCCAACATGTCAACTCCATGTCAGGTAGACAAGCAGCAAAACAATAAATCAATCTCTTATTTATAAGTACAAGTTTATTTCCATCGTGTGAATACTCCTATCACGGCCAATTGTGAGCTGCTAAAATGATGTGCCTAAGTCTGGAGTTGGGGATTAATGTCCGAGCAGTAAGTACTCCCTTACGCAGTATCAGTGCAGAAAAATAATTAAGAAATGATGCATTCTGAGTATTTATTATCTTTGTTTTCAGTAAGTTAAAAAATTTAATTTATAATATTGATAGTGTTTAACAATGGGCTAGCAAAATTCCCAAAAATTGGCTCTTAATAGCCCGCTCCACTGGCACAGAGCACAGATCTGTAAAACTTCAGAAGTTTCTGATAGAGGCAATAATTCCAATGGAATGTCAAATACTGAGATGTGTATGTGTTTAATACTGTTGCTATTGTCTCCTGCCTGCCTTACCTAAGGTAATTCTTTCTAATGTTGAAATGCACATATTTCAGAGAAGGCCTCTGGAGCCTACGGGAAAGCTGTCTACACTGCTGAATGTGTTTATAGTTGGTTACTGTTTGCCAAGGATCAAGAGGGCAATGTGATTAATCTACTACTATAGTTTATACTTGATTTTTCTGTTTGGCCAACCTGCAAGGACACACTCCTCTAAGAATCAATAGCTTCTGCTTCCAAGGCCTCACCTCCAGATGCAGGTAAATAAAAGACATATATGTAATGTTAGACAGTTCTATAACAAATCGAATGTTCTAAACCTACTGTTAAAAAATAAGAACGTTTTTAATCTGTGCAATTCTATTAACTCGTTTTTCAGGCTGAGAATATCTGCCAAGTTTATTTTTCTATAAAATAGCTGAATGCTCTGTGACAGGCAAAAATTTAAGAATGAACTGTAGAAATAAATATGGTAAAGGAAATTATTTACGAATTAACGAATATGGTAAAGAAAATTATTTTTAAATAGAAAACTGTGTTCTCAATCATGAGATTTTAAAGAGTATACAGAAATGATGACTGAATTTCCCCATTGAGACTCTTAGTATAAACTCATAGAATATTAAGCTCTCTACATAGCTTCAGCTTCCTAGAGAATTTAGTTCCCCTAATTTCTCTCATCCGCCAAGAGAAAGGTTTTCCATTTGCTCTGAGAAAAATGGATCAAATTTAAAGTTACTCCTCTCATTTTAATAAAATGTCCACAATACAAAGTCTTCATAAAACAGTAATTCTAAAGCATGTAATATAATTGAAGATAAAATATCTAAAGCTCTTCTGATATGTTTTAGACTGACATAGTTAGATTGATTCTCCCATAAAGAGTCTGAGATACTTGATAAACCGTTGCCTTTCGGTGCATGAAAAACTCAGTTTGAATACAACATTAAAATACAGCATAACTGATCCTTTGCTTACCACAATAGTAATAGCACAATTTGTATTTTCTCAAACAAAATAGTGAAATGAGAATCAACCCAGATTCCTTTCTCAGCTTTGCCCCCGACTTCCCACTATATGAAAAGTAACTTCCTGAAAAAAATTATATAAAGTAAGAGACACCTTCCTGTTAATTAAGAAATTCCCAAATTCCAAATTTATAAATAACTGACATGTATAAGCTTCAAACAAGTTTGGCTTTCTGGAAATAGCTATTCTTCCTTGTATCTGGGAGTCAAAAAATAGTCATTTTTCCTTCCCCAGAGCTCTAGTTTAAAAATTTTCTGCTGTTTTTCTGTCTCCCCAATGTCACCCCCAACACACACCATATTAAGAGAACTGATAGAGACTATATCCCTTTCTCTCCCCACCAATCCTGGCTTTTTACTTCACCTCTGGTTCTGGGTAGACTTTGTGATATTAGGACTGGCAGGATAAAGGGACTGAAATGCGAGGCAGAAAACAAGCCTAAGTGAGTCAGTCGTCCCTACCTCCCTCTGTCCTGTCTCCAGGATTGGTTGTCTTCAGATGAACACTGAGGGCTTTGAAGAGCCTTTGAAGGCCTGCATAGGAACCAGTCATAAAGTGACTTTTAAAGGAGAATACATCCTAGGTTGCAAATAACCAGCTTCCATAACCCAGCCTCTGTTAGAGTTGGGGATACCTTGTAACACACTACTAGTCTGGTGCCCTTAGAAACAGGCATCCTCAGTCAAGGCTGATGCTGAGCACAGGTGATGTTCTACCTGAGAACACAGCTCCCAATATCCAGTGTTTCCCAAAAATGGCAATGGCTACAAGTACCAGTTGTGGAGACCCGACAATCAGTGTGAGCCTCAGGGAGGGCTGATTAGAGACAGTTCCTAATTACAGCTTTCTTTTTTGGACGTCCTTTTGCCCATGAATATTTACACCCTGTTTGTCAAAAAAGTAACTGCCTAGCCTAAAACCTACCATTATACTGAGTAATAATAGAGATAAGGAGGTGTCCATTATTTTAAACAATTATTTAAATGTAGTATTCTGATTTCTGAAAAACATTCTATGAGAAATAGGAGGGAAACCCCCCAAGTTCTGATCCAGTGGAATTGCAGAACCATAGAAGAAACAGTCTTGAGAGAACATTGTGAATATGAGAAAAGATTTTAAGTCAGAAAATGAGTACGTAGTTGGGTATTACTGCTATTAGCCTGGTGACCTAGAACAAGGCACAGGACCTCAGCTTCTTCATTTTGCAAAGTGGGCATAATCTTAATGGTATGGCTGTGACTGGGGTAAAGTTAAGAGAAGACTATTAGAAAACACTGTGTAGTCTACAGAGCATTATTTCATCCAATCCTTTACCGAAAGTGTAACCCTGTCCTTCAGCATCCCTTATAGCCTTTGCTTCACCACCTCCAGTGATGGGGAGTTCATCTATAATTGTCCATTTTCAACAGCTTTAATTGCTACAAAATTACATATATATTACATATAAACTACACATACATAGATCACATATGCTCACATGTACATGCATACACACACACACACACACACACACATCCTCCAAAATCTGCTTCCTGGTTAATCTTGATCCTTCCTCCTGGCTAAGAGCTTCACTAAGAAAAGGAGATCAATAGGAACCTGTTCCATAGCCAAAAGGCTATTTAAATTTCAATTAAATTAGTTTTTATTAAATTTATTAGAGCAACATTAATAAAATCAAATAGGTTTTAAGTGCACAATTCTATACTACATCACCTGTATATCACACTGTGTGTTCATTACCCAAAGTCAAATCTCCTTTCCTCATTATGTATTTGACCCTGTACCTTTATCTACCTCTCCCCAACCCCCTTATTATCTGAGTCCGTGAGTCTCTGTTTGTCTTGTTCCTTTGTTGCTTTCAGTTTTATATCCCACATGAGTGAAATCATATGTTTCTCAACTTTTTCTGTCTGATTTATTTCACTTAGCATGATAATTTCAAGACCCATCCATGTTATCGCGAATGACAGTATTTCATCTTTTCTTATGACTAATATTTAAAAAAATCAACCGGAAAGAAAAAAATTTTCAATTAAATTAATTTTTAGTTCCTCATTTCACCTGCTTATAGCCACATGTTATTAGTGACTACTGTATTGGATGGCACAGATAAAGAATATTTCCAGTATGATAGAAAGTTCTATTGGCCAGCTGTGGTTCATGATTTATTATTACCTACAATGTGCCAGGAACCCATTAAATACTTTACATGCAATTAGATTAGAGTAATATACAAATTAGAATTAAAAGAAAGTTGAGACTTCAATCTGGAAAGTGTCATGGCTCTTTTCTTCCTGAGATGTTAGACCTATAATTAATTCACCTGCAGGAAATGGTGAAACAGAGGCAGTTACTTAGCTAGATTATTTCTTTCATCATTCTTCTGAATGAGGAAGTTCAGTCTAGATACTACACATTGTACTTCATGTTAACTCTTCGCCAGGGACAAAGGGAGAGTCCACACTGCCTTTTGTCTTGAAAACAAGATTGATTGAGGAGAGTATACCACAAAAGAACACTATCCTTCTTGAGAGTAATATTCAGATAATGCCACCACCTTGATTGGAAGAGGGAAATATTTACATCAGGCTAGGTCAGCCCTTCAAGAGTTGGAGCCACTCAGTTGCCTTCTCCCAGGCTCGGTTTCTTCATCTTCTTCATAAAACAACATAATTGAGAAAGAGGATCACAAAGGTTTCTGCGATCTCAATGACTTCTGCAAATGATTAGGATCCACATCCTATCTCTAAAGCTCCTATAGCTTTTTCCATAACTCATGACGCTGCCACAACCTTCAATCACTGTGGTATGGCTGTGAAACCCCTGCAGTCTTTTGATAGGACTTAGTAAATTGTTAGGATATATAATACAGTATTCTAGTTCCCAGAATGTCCATATCAGTTGGGAATCCCTCTTCTGACTAGTATATACTCCTTGGGGGTTCTGTTGCTGGGTTTCTTTAAATGGCTTGAGGAAGGCAGTGTCCATACCTAGGATTCTGTGACTTGAAGGTATGAGTTTTTATTCCACTGGAGTTTTTATTTGGTTAAAAATTAAAAGAGACAGAACGAATGAGTTCTATTCTTCTAGGTTATATTTAGGAATGAAAGAAATATGTACCACTCTTGGAAGATTTGTGTGGTCTTGCTCGAGGCTGACACTTATGACCTTTGGAGAGTTTTTCTATCTCTAGGATTCTTTTGCTGCAGTCCCTCCTATGCCCTAATTCCTCAAGAAGCAGGTATAATGAAGAAAGAAATATAAGCTTGGTTTATTATATTTGTAGTTTGTTTATATTTTAAAACACCCATACTTTAGAGTTAGGTAAATCAGGGGTTGAAAACCTGGTGTGTCACCTTGGGGAAGTTACTTAAGCCTCAATTTCCTCATCTATAAAATGTGAGGAATTGCATCTCCTTTTGAAAGTGATGTTTTTTTCAGTGCAATACCATAAGGAAGTATCTACAACACTGAGCACATACCAAGAACTTTGTAAAGTTCTTAATTTCTCTCAGTCTCCACCTTCACCCCTTCTATTGGAATGAACAGCAAAACCATAAAAGCAAATTACCTGTATTCACTTGTTTTTGTGAAGTTCTTATTCCTGAATTTTTAGGTTTGACAGTACTCAGCCTATGAATAAAGAAATCTATGATACATGGATAAACATTTAAAAGCTAGCTTTTCAGCCAGCTTTGTCATTGTGCATGTCCTCTGGCTATTACTACATAGGACAAGACCCACAAGTCAGGTTTCATAGAGTTATTTTGGTCATTTTACTGGACAACAGTGAAGACTCTGAAGAAGTCTGAAGATTCTTTATGTGGGATCCTATTCTGAGGAGGTCAAAATTCCTTAGCATGACTCAGCCATCACTACCCATAAGCTTTACCTTAAAATCTGAAGTTTGGAGGGGTTTCTAGCATTGGTTGGCAAACTGCTACTCAAGGACCAAATCTGTCCCACTTCCTGTTTCATACATCAGGAAGCTAAGAATAATATCAACATATTTTAATTGTTGAAAATAATAATGTTTCATTATATATGTTAACTATATGAAATTCAAATTTCAGTGTCCACAAATAAAGTTGTATTGGGATAGAGCCACACCCACTCATTTGTGTATTTTCTAGGGATGCTTGCACACTACAATGGCCGAACTGAATAGAGACTATCCGGACAGAGACTATCCGGACCACAAAGTCTAATATATTTACTATCTGGCTCTTTACAAAGTTTCCTACTCCCTGGTGTAGAGCACAGACTCTAGAGCCAGACAGCCTAGCAGCATAGGTCAGCTCTGTGTTGCTTCCACTTGAGTAAGTTCTCTCAGCTCCTCTTTCCTCAACCATAAAATGAGGATGATAATAGTATTTATCTCATAGGGTTTCATGAGGATTAAGCAAATATGTAAATTTATGCTTAGAAGAGGGTCTGGTACATATTAAGTACTATTTATGTGTCTGTTATTATTTAGTTGCCACAATTTTTTCTATTCGTAAGCAGCAGCTTACGAATCAATTTGTTGGTAATAACTGTAAGAATTTCATTTGCAGCGTTCCATTAATTCTTTAGCAGTGGGGCAGTAGGAAGATGTCTAAAGTCAACTGAAATGACAATTAGCATAGTTGCTTATCCACAAAGCTAATTCTGCATTATTTATATGCCATATACTTCTTTCGAATTTGAGTCTTGAAAGAACTTACATTCAACTTTGAGTTCAGCCTTCACTATCTATTCCTTATAGTTAGTTAGCTCTTTTTGAAGAAATAAACTTCAAAACAGAGGCCAAGGAACAGAATAAAGAGCTCACAAATAAATTCACACATATACAATCAACTAATCTTCAACCAGAGTGCCAAAAATACACACTGGAGAAAGAAGGGTCTCATAACAAATGGTGCTGAGAAAACCGGATATCCATATGCAGAAGAATGAAATTGCACCCTTATCTTACACCTTACGCAAAAATCAACTCAAAATGAATTCAAGACTTAAAACATAAGACCTAAAACTATAAAACTCCTAAAAGAAAACAAAGGGGAAAAGCTTCATGACATTGGCCTTGTCAGTGGTTTCATGGCTATGACACCTAAAGCACAGATTAAAAAAAAAAAAGTAAATAAGTAGGACTATGGCAATCTAAAAAGCTTCTGCACAGCAAAGTAAACAACAGAATGAAAGGCAACCCATGGAATGGTAGAAAATATTCGCAAACCATATATCTTATAAGGAGTTAGTCTTCAAAGTATATAAGGAACACCTGCAACTTAACAGAGAAAAAAAACAAACTAATAACTTGATTAAAAAATAGGCTTAGGACTAAAATAGATGTTTCTCCAAAGAAACAAGTGACCAACAGATATATTAAAAAGGGCTCAAAATCACTAATTATCAAGGAAATGCAAATCAAAGCCAAATTGAGATATCAACTAACACCTGCCAGAATGGTTATTATTAAAAAAAAAAAAATAGACAATAAGTGTTCACAAGTATGTGGAGAAATTGAACTCTTGCACACTGTTGGTGGGAATGTGAAATGATGCAGCCACTATGAAAAACAGTATGGAGTTTCCTTAAAAATTGAAAATATGTTTCAGCAATCCCACTTCTGGATATATATCCAAAAGATTTTAAAAACAAGGCCTCAAAGAGATATTTGCACACACATGTTCACTGCAGCATCATTCATAATAACCAAAATGTGGAAGCAACTCAAATGTCCACCATTAAATGAATGCATTTTAAAATGTGGCATAAACACGCAATGGAATGTTTATGCCACAAACATAAAAAAAGGAAATCCTATCGTATAACATAGATAAACTTCAAGGACATTATGCTAAGTGAAATAAGCCAATGATAAAGACAAATACTGCATGATTCCACTTTTATGAGGCTCTGAAGTAGTCTAATTTATAGAAACAGAAAATAGAAAGTGGCTGGACTTAGGAGGAAATGCGGAATTGTTTAATGGGTATGAGTTTCACTCATGCAAGATAAAAGGTTCTAAAGATCTGCTATACAACACTATGCATATAGTTAACAATACTGTACACTTAAAAATTTAAGAGGGTGTATCTCATGCTGTGTTCTTACCACAAAACAAAAAGGAAAAAAAACCTCATAGAGGCCAAAGTACTCATAAAATGTCTAATCTACCTCGATAATTGCTATGGCACTTGAAAACAGTAGTCTACTTGCTGAACCAAATACACAATAGGTAACACATAGTTTATTTAATATGAGACAACAGGGACTATTAGAATTTGTTTTCAGGACTTTCATTTTTGGAATTCTGGTACCCAAAAAGAGGATTTGGAGGGAAGTTATACATAAGAGAAAAACGATGACTCTAGTAAAAATACCACGCAGGAATTTGGAATGGAACACTGTCCACCATGGCGAACAAGCACAGTACCACAGTCAGCAGATGCTCCAATGTTTGTTCAACGTTGATGACTCTAAATTTTTCTATGCAGCCTCCACAGCAAATACTGTGAATTTTGCTCACTATGCATTTCTAAAAACGTTAAAATTCACAAAAACATTCTGCGTGACTGAAATTACACGAATCGAAATCCAACAAGAAATCTTGCATCTGAATAGCTTCAGACTGCTCAACAGGGTGACAAAGAAAAGCTTGTGAAACAAAACCACTTCCCGAATCACCTAAGTGAAGTTCCAACCTCTCACCTTCCTGAATATTTATCAGCACACTTTGCTTGCTCTAAACTTCTCTAGTATAAAAAGTATATGAGTCTTTTTGGAGAGTTTATTTTGCCTCATCCAGATACTAATTCAAACAACTCATTTTCTAAGAACGACCTGGACAAGCTGCCCGGCCCAGTAAACTCCTTTGGTCTCCCCCCTCCCCAGGCCTTATCCAGATACGCCCAGCTTAACCAGGAAATGGCAACACCCCCTAGAAAGGAAACACGCGACTTGTTCAGTGAAATGTGAAACCGCAAGCCACCCGCTGCCTTGCACACTGTTCCCTAAGTTTATTCCTGATTTCCAAGGTCGCTTTCATATTTTGACCTTTCGACGCCTCCTTCACCCACAGGCATCTAAGAGGGGCCCTAATGCACGTAGCCACTCCCCCGGTCGGCCCTGTCCAATAAAGTTGTTTAAAATAAAAAAACGTCAGAAAATAATCCAGTAGAAAGAAAAAAGGAATTCCCGGGGCCCTGAATTGATGTTGGATTGTGCCATCGTTCCGACGGGCGGGACGTCCCAGGCGTGAATTAATTCTCAGGTCTTAAGTCGCTTACCGGACTTTGGATGATGCACGGCCCCAGCATTGGAAACACAGGGAAAGGGCTGGGCGCAGGCGGGGGCCGCGGCGGGGGCGGAGACGGCTGAGGGAGGCTGCTCGCGGCGCGCCCCCCCCGCCCCCCGGCCCGCGTGGTACGCTCCGAGGCGGGCCCTGCGGGCGGGGAGGCCGGGCGCGCAGGGCGGCGGAGCACTCTGCACCATGGCGTACCCCGGACACCCTGGCGCCGGCGGCGGGTACTACCCAGGCGGGGTAAGTGCTGCCTGCGCTGGCCCCCGGCCCGGGCGCGACCCTTGGACACCGCGGACGCCAAGAGACTACACTTGGGGACTTCGCTGGGTGGCTCCCCGGGCGCCTCCCGACCCCAGCTTCTCCCTGTGGCTGCCTCGCCCCAGGCCCCGGCTATTCAGCCTTTCTCTGGCTCCCTCCTTCTTTCTGTCCCTTCTGTCTCCCCATGGGTGGCTGCGCGGGGCCCAGGTGCGGTGGATTGCGACCCCAGAAGCCCACCCTGTGACTCCCGGATACGCGGCGGGAGATCGTACAAATTGGGTGTTGGCTTCCCTTCGGTGTTTTCCATAACAGCAAGAGCCATTTTAATCTAGAATGGTCCCAGCGATCCACCCCTCCCTTTAAAAGAAAGGGAAAAAAAGCTCAGGGAGAGACCGCCAGAGTAAAAGTCCCCCGGGAAGAAGGACCCCTCGCCCGGTGTCTGGGATGCGCGTTGTCGTGGGAACTGTTTCCAGGAAGAATATTCCCTCGCGGCAAAGTAGCCAGGCGGAGACACCCTTTACCCCACCCTGGCTACACCTGTCTCAAAACTTTTGAAAATATCATAAACGCTATAAAAAATTTTAAGCCCTACTCTTAAATTGCTCGCCTAGGTTGCGTTTAGCTCAGTAACCTGGGTTTTTTAAGCTGCTTCACATATGCAGCTGTCAGTGTCAAGACAATTCAATTTGGTCCAAGCCGCCAATTTTTAAATTTGTAGTGGAAGTGGAAGAAAGGGATGGTGTGATTGCAGTTAGAGTATGCGTGGTGGTGGGGAGGTAAATGAAATGGTCAAGGAATTGTCTGGCTTTGCACAGTGGCACTCAGTGATGAAAGAATAAAACTTCGTTTAGTGGAATGATGTTGAATTTGTGCTTCCTATTTTACAGTATGGAGGGGCTCCCGGAGGGCCTGCGTTTCCCGGACAAACTCAGGATCCGCTGTATGGTTACTTTGCTGCAGTAGCTGGACAGGTTAGCTTTTCCCTTTAATATTAAAGAATGGTCAGAGTCTACATTTCTATTGGCCTTTGTTATAGTGGCACAGAAAAACGACCTTTCCTCTGGAATATAATTCCTTCTGCAAAAGAAAAAGAAGGAAATTTATAGTCAGTTATTTATTTCTGAATGTTCAGAACTAATTAGAACAAAGTGTTACTGGTGTTTATGTTACTTAAATTCAGAACTAAACTTGTGATTGAATTAGGGTCATAATGGACAGAATATTAATACACTTTAAGATCTGTGAGGTAGAAAGATGTCTTTAGAATTGTGATTTCTCAGGGTCTAGGGTGGTTTCCAGAGAAGAAATTCCATATCTGGTAAACGTAAACCCCTATTCTTACAACTTAAAGGCATGTTCTAGTAGTTCTGTAGCCAGATTCTAATGGACACTTTCTTTGGGTTGAATTTGACTGTTAATCAGTCACCCCCTTAGGAAATAGAGGTTTATGGTAAAAACCCACCAACTTCAAAATTACGAAAGTTACTATGCTCTTCTTACTATCAAGAAGTTAATCTTGTGAACAGTTTCACTTTGATGCAGATGCTGTTACTAGGTCAGCTCTTCTGTGTCCTTATTAGGTTTTGTGGCCTGTTGTCCCAAAGAGAGGATTAAGGTCTGCTCCCCAAGACCTTTCAGTTCTCTACGTTCTGAGCTGTATGACACGTGCAGGTGTACATTGAGGGAGGACATGTCCCTAGCCCACACAGTTACTATGCATGGTAAATATGCTGTTGATATAAACTCTGACGTGTCCAAAGGGAATATTTGCTCATATGGATTCAACTTAGCTTTGTTTTGATCAAAAGCTAGAAGTAACACAATCTTAATGTGAAAATGCTACAGAATGTTTGGGATAAAAACCTAAGACCACATTTTAGAATAGCACTCTAAGAAATACAGTTTGAGAAAATGAGTGGAAAATTGAGTCTAAAACTGAAAGAGCTTCCCTTGAGGTATCTGCTTAATCTGTTAATGATCTGTATCTTTGAAACCACAAGATACAGCAAAGCTCAAGACTCATTCTTAGATTGCTTGTGCCTCTAGCCCTGCCCTGTAAGTGACCCCACCTGCTTAGCTTTCAGCAGCCCTGACCCATATCAGCATATCCCTCATCTTTCAAATTGTTGATCTTGCCCTTTATTTCTAACTTATAATACAGTTAGACTTCAGGATTTAGGTATTTTATTTTGAAATCTCTAAAAATAACATATATATAGTTCTGACCTCGAATAGGCATTGGGAACCTCTATCTTCCAGATATATATAGTTGTCTGAAAAAACTATTCACCACATCATAAGCAAAGGTGATCACGAAGGTCTATCTCTGTTTGAACCAAGCTTTTTATTTACTGATATCAGTTGTGAACCCTCCTTCCTGCTCGTCCCTCCCACCCCCTAGAAAAAAAAGCTAGAAAGATTGTAAACAACTATATAAATTATTTTAAAGTGTTTAACTTTGGCAACTTCTTAGTTCAGAGTAAGAGAAGACAAAGACAAATTATTTTTTATTCATAAAAAATATGTATTCATGGAAGAAACTGAATTCACGTTAGTGTCTTCTTAAAAGGGGAACCTTATGCTTGAGAATGTTTATGCCAAATTAATTCAGAAATTTAGAAGAAATGATGAAAAGATATTGGTAATACTAAAGTATAGATATAAGCAGCTTTCTGACTGTTAATTCTTATGATTATTTAAAATAGTGTGTGAAATTGTCCACTTAGATATTAAGAAATATTTTTTGTTTATGGCTTCAATTATCCATTTGTGGAAGAGGATATGACAATTTGTCTTTCTTTCATTATGAAGTTATTTTTGGAAGATGAGGAAAAGAATGCCTATTTGGGGAAGTTATTCCTTTAAAAAAAGTCATACATGCTAATAATCATTTTCTTGGTTATTATGCTACATTGAATACTGAAAATAAAGAACGAGAAGGTACAGTTGCTATTATGATTCCTCTTCCTATTTTTTTTTCCAAAAGGATGGGCAAATAGATGCTGATGAATTGCAGAGATGCCTGACACAGTCGGGCATTGCTGGAGGATACAAACGTAAGTTGACAATCCCAGAGTTTCTCTAGTACTCTTGAATTTTCTAGTTGAGCTGTTACTTGTGATTACAGACTTCACGGAAACTGAGCTTTTCTCATCCAGCAACATTTAGAATTTCAAAAACTAAATTTGTTTTATTATTTCAAAACATGAATTTTAAAACAATTCTTAATAAATCTTTCTTTTAGTGGGTTTCTTAGATTTGGGTTCCATGTGTCTGGAACCTTTCGAAGCAGAGGTAGTTACTGTGGCCTCCTTAACACAGGACGAGTTAAGGTGCTGAGGTGAAACTTCCAGGTCAGGTATCATTAATGATAGGAGTGTCAGTGAAAGAATGTCCATTCTATAGAAAAGTCTTCTAAGAGTTTATTTGAGCCAGAATTTTGAGGACATGCCCAGAAGCAAAATCTCAACAGATTGAGAAAACACTCCAGAGAACAGCAGTTTTGCAGTTCCTTTTATGTATTTTGAATCAAAGGAGAAAACGTAAGGAAGGTACATGAAATCCATTGGTGGTAGATTAAGGGGGTGAGAGAAAGCAAAGCAGGGAGATCGCTAGGATTGGATAAAAGACAATGGAGAAACACATACTTCTTTTACATTAGTGGGTATAGGATAGTTAATAATTAACATTTATAGGCCATAGAGATGGTATGCAGGGAACAAGATAACGGTGAGGGGTTCTGTGGTCTTATGCACTAGTCTTATGCTTTGGTGCCTGCGGTTGTGCCTTGGAGGGGTCTAGGGAAGAAAATTACTCTGACATTTCAAAGGTATGCCATTCTAGATGCATAATAACAATGGACAGGGCTCACGTAAGGTAAAGATTGACCTTTACTAAGGAAGATACAAGCTTGGGACAGGATACCCACCATGGCCTGTCTGGTCAGGAATTTATGTTGAGACCATTCTGTGTGGTTACTTTTGGTCACTGAGCTTGTCAGGCTTGCCATGTGAGGTTTATTAAATAGCCCTCAATAGCTTGTGAGGTTTATTAAATAGCCCCTTTTTCGTTCACAATAACTAACATTTACTGCTGTTTGCTAGGACCCTACTTTGTCCCAAGCCTGGTGGCACTTAGGGCTTTGAGTGGCTAGCCCTGTGCACTTGGTCCTGAGTGTCCTTCCCTGCACTCCTAGTTCTGAATGGCTAGTCCTATCCCCCACCCCTATACCTCAAGGAGCCAGTTCTGCACTCCTGGTCTCTGAGCATCTGCTGGCAACATGAAAGCGTGCCATGAAATCCCCCAGGTCTTTCCTCTTTCCACAAAAGAGAATGTTTGGGCTAAATAGGATAGGCCCTTCCTAATTTCTAAACTCTTTATTTATACTAGCGCCCCCCCCCCCACACACACCCCTTAGTCCCTCACAGACTAGATCTACTGCCTTATAATTCAGCAGCTACACCACCTTCCTGCCTTTTGAGCCCTCTGCCACGAGCTACAGATAGGGAACCACTGAATAGATGCCACATCCTGACAGGGCTTCTCAACACACACACATCCACCCCCCCCCCCATATGCCTCTTTTCAAATCAGATCTTGACCACGACTGATATCCAGGGTAGAAAATAGTGTTTGACTGAAGTGCTTTAGCTGCCAACTTCTTTGCTAGTTGTTAATTAAGGCAGAACATCACATTGAAGCCCCAATTTCCCCATAAACTGAATTAAAATGCTCAAACTAAAATTCACTTTTGAGGATTTATCGTGGCATTTTTTGACTGGCATAGTTACTAGCTCTCTTTTTAAACTAGCTCTCTTTTAAAACTCTGGTATAAAAAAAAGAAGCACTTTCTTTCTAGATAGCGGATTTTTTATTATTATCGACAATACACTTAAATTGTTAATTGTTAACCTCAAGCAGTTGGGGCTAGTGAACAAAGAAGGTCTCAGAGTGGGGTTTACAAAAGTGAACTATGTCACAACATACACTATTATTCTACACTCAGTAGAAGAGGTGTGGTAGGTTTTAAAATCTGGCTAACAGAATGGGTTCTACATCCTTGGAGAGCAGTCCTTTTAAATTTCTTTTAAGAAAGCCGCACTTAATGACGACCTTAGATCACTGAGCCAAAGAGAAGACATTTCCTGAGTCATTAGGACCATGTGATTGAATTAATTTACTTACTGTCATCTGGTGGTGGAGGCTGTAATCAACCACAAAAGCATCATTTTTGAGAGATATCAGAGTGAGTTTTGTAATACAGAAATTATACGTTAGTGGGTCTTTTAAACTGAGCTTTCAAACCAAAATAGCACAGATAAGGGGCAGGGGTAGATACTCCAGCCCAGTACATACAGGCACCTTCTTAACCAGTTTAAAAAGAAACTCATACGTAGAGGTGGAGTAGATGAGGGCAGTTGCTCTAGTCTATGAGGGTAATTTAGCTCTCTTTTCCTTCAGTGTAGTTGTTTCTCTGTGGCACAGTTGAGAGAAATAGCTGGAGGTAGGGCTTTCCTCTAGGTTTGTTACATCGTGGATTTCTACTAGAATAAAAGATGTTTGAGGCATTCTAGTAAAATGAACAAAAGAAAGTAAAATTGTAGCAAAGATTATTTTGAAATTATTTAAAATAGAATTAGCATTAAGCCATTTCTGGGAGAAAAATACAAGTAAAATGAAGTATTTCTTTACCCACACTTACTAGACTTGAGCATTCTAGTTCTTTAGAACTGTCTGGAATGGTGAATTTTCTGTTTATTCACTGCCAGTTTCATTCTTTCCCTTTTAAATTCTCACAAAAAAATGACCAGATTTCTGTTCTTTCTGACACACAGTTCGAACCTGTCGCTGTCCTCTAAAAAATCTGAGTAGTTCCTTGGTGCCTACAAAACAAAAGCCACATTGCTTAGTGGGAATTTAAGATCCTCTGTAATGCAGCCTCATTAAAAGGTATTTTCTCCCACTTGCTTTGCCTGCCCTGGACTTTCCTGTTTCTCTGCTTAAGCTGGTCTCTAGCTCTATTTGGCTGTCACCAAATGTCCCTCATCTTTCTGTCATTCAAGGTTGGGCTCAAAGGCTATTTCTATGAAGTATTTTTCTTTCTCCTTTCTAGAAAGGAGCCTCTAACTCCTCAGTCCATCCTAGTACTTTTGGTGCCTCTATTATAGTTTACTGCTCTCTCCCATGACTAGAGTTGTATGTGCATATGACTTACTTTTCCCTTAAACTCACTGAGGACGGGACCCAGTTCCACATTTGTTATCTCCAGTGTTTTGTATCTGGAGCCCTGCACATGATGAGTACGTAATAGGTATTTGTTGAGTTAATGAGTATGGAAGATTTTCTAAAATGGACAAATCATAGTCTTATATTGTTATTGTTGTTTTGACATAAGATTGATATTTGACAAGAGATTATACGTTACTTGTACGTATCCGTTAAAATCAGATTTTATTTAAAAAACGTATCCTCTAGACTTTGAGAGGAGTACACAGCTTTCTGCAGAGGCATGAGAGAATGCAGTCTCATCTGTTTGTTCACTTGTCCAACCAACACATTTTTTTTTAACACCTACAGCACCTGCTATTCTGAGGTGGTCTCCCATCCAAGTACTAACCCAGCCTGACCCTGCTTAGCTTCTGAGATCAGACAAGATCGGGCACGTTCAGGGTGGCATAGCGGTAGACCCAACACATTTTTAATAGACACCATGTGCTAGGTACGATGTGCCACCACAAACAGTGCCTGTAAGACATTGTGAAAAGCGCTGAGCTAAGTGAAGTATAGAGGCTGTGGGGTCACCTAGGAGGGGCACGTAACCCAGACAGAGGTGAGGAAGCTGAAACAGGCAAAGTTCCCAGCATGTACAAAAGACCCAGGATGAGAGGGAGCATGGTTCAGTGCAGGAACTGAGAAATTCTCATGAAGATAGCATATGGGGGTTGAATGAAGAGTAGAAAACTAGCTGGACTTAGAAAATGTGTGTATGACCTTATGTGCCAATTAAGGTGTTCGGGCTTTATTCTCAGAGCAATGGAACACCGCTGCTGGGTTTTATATGGAGGACCATATACTACCCTGGCTGTAAGATAAGGACCAAATTGGGGGACATGAGTGTGGGGGACATAAGGAGTCAGGGATACCTGTTAGGTGGCCATTAGAATCGTACAGCTGAGAAATGCCAGGGAAGTGACAGTGGGACTGCAAGTGGATGGATCCCAAAGCTGTCTAGACGGTGGTTGAATATGAGGGGAGAGGGAATTGTCACCACCAGATTCCTGGCTCAGGTGACTGAGTGGATGGTGGTGCCATTCATAGAACTACAAGACAGGGAAGCTGTCGACTACACAGCCCCTCAAAAACCTTGATAAGTCAAACAATTGGCTGCATCCTGTGGTTATCAGGCCCTCTAGAGCAGTGGCTCTTAAACTTTAGCAGCCTCGGCATCACCTGGAAGGCTCGCTGAAACCAGATCGCTGGGCCCTGCACTAGAGTTTCTCATTCAGGAGGTCTGGGGTAAGACCTGAGAATTTGTTCTTGAACACATTTCCTGATGATGCTGGTCCAGATTATACAAGCTGCTTTAATATAAATATATATGTCCCGAGGATCTTGTTAAAGTGCACATTCTGATTTTGTTGGTGTTAAGGACTGGGATCTGCAGTTCTAACCAGTTCCCCCGTGATATTAACATGGCTGGGCCAGGACTCAAACTTTGTGTAGAACAGTTGTCTTACCCTTGGCTGCTCACTAGAATCATCTGAGAATCCTTAAAAAAATACTGATATCTGGGTCCCACACTTGGAGGTTCCGATTTGATTGTTCTGTGGTGATGGTGACTATCCTTACAATACTTATTGTATACTTGAAGGTTGCTAAGAGTAAATCTTAAAAGCTCTCACACACAAAAAAAGGTAACTGAGATGATGGGTATGTTAACTATGTTACTATAATCATTTTGCAATATATACATAAATTATTACATTGTACACCTTACACTTACATAATGTTGTATGTCAGTTCTTTCTCAATAAAGCTGGAAAAAATAATAGTTGTTGTGTAGTGCAGCCCAGGTATCAGGATCTTTTGAAGCTTTTGGGTATTTCTCATAAGCACCCAAGATTGAGAACTGCTGGTCTAGACTAGAGAGACTTACTTCATACCTCTATACGACTTAAAGGTCAGAATGAAAAGTTGACTCTTTCTCAAAAGTGTTGGAAAGTGTTGCGTCCTCTCGCCTCAGAGATTTGTATTGTGGATCAGATGGAGATTGCAGGACTAAAACAGAAATAATCTCTAATCTTTAATTTCAAATTCCAGGATATGCCAAAATATGTTAAAAATGGAAAACCTGTAGTTTGTGCTGTTGGGAGACATTAAGTAATAACACAGTTAACTCCGTTGTGTTTTAAGTTCAGTTTGGTTAGAGATAAAAATGAATCTAGTAAGAGCTATAGAAAATGTCAGTTCTGTGTGCATCTTTATAAGCTTGCAGAATTTACACTGTTTTGCCCACATTACACTTGTTACTTCTGACTTGTAGCCTCACAGTTTCTTTGTACTTATATATCTCCTCAAAGTCACTGATTCCCATTAACATAATGTAAGATGCAAGGAATTCTTAGTAATTTGCCAGTATTTAGGTAGATTATCAGTAGGCTGTTAGCCAATAAGTGTATTCTGTTAATTGTCTAAGTATGGAAATGCCCACCTAACACCTTCAAACTATAAGTAAATTGAAAGGGCATCTAAACAGTGTCCATCACTGAGTTGTTCATTGGGTCTTATTGCAGGCAGGTCTCATTTATCACAATTCTAGTGAGTGTCTTTATCTGATTTCATATATAAGCTTACTGTATATGAAAAGAAGTCATAGGCTATTTGAGGTAAGTGGGTACTATTCAGTGAGTGACAAAGGGAAAAGAAAAAAAATGATTAGACAAAGAACTAGCAAACCAGCTATTTATAGTCAGTTATGAACAAAGTACCCCTACCTTTCCACTCACCGTGGCGGATATAATACATTGTGGTTCATTATGGTGAACTGGACTCACTATATTACAGTTTCAAAGGCAGAATGTATGTAATATTTTTAAAAGACTATATAGAAAACTTTAAGCCTATCCAAGAATAGAGAGAATTATACAATGAATTTCTCTGTACTCCTCATTCTGCTTCAACAATTATCAATATATTGCCATTCTTGTTTCATCTATAATAACCCTGCCCGTTTTCCTTTGGAGAAAATTCCAGATACTTAACATTTATTATACCTACAAATAACTTCAGTGTATTCTTTTCGAAAAGATAAGGACACTTTTTTCTCTAACTTCAAAACCATGATCACACCTAAAAATATTAAAAGGTATTATGCAGTACTTTTTAAAAGATTTCATAAATTTGTTAAAATCAGATTTGGGTTTTAGAAGAAATCCTTTCTGGAAAAAAATATACTTCAAAGCTCCATAAAATTTAGTTCCACAAAAATTGTGTAGCATATAAAAACAAAAGTATATAAGTAATCACATTGCTAATTAATTAGAATTAATTAGCTAATGTAGTGAATTTTTGAAATTGTATTAATATTTTGTGTACTTTTCTTGAATTAACAGCTTTTAACCTGGAGACTTGTCGGCTTATGGTTTCAATGCTTGATGTATCCTTGATTGGTGTCTAGAGTATTTTTTGACAAAAATTTCTTCCTGAAGGAATTCATTTAAGAATACCCAGTAAACAGAGAGTGACACAAATGACCACAAAGAAGTTTTCTGAAATCATTAGCTTTAAAGATAGAATTTGGTGTGAAAAAAGGAAGAAAGATTAGAAGAAAGGAAGAAAGCTTGGTTATTTGAGAATTAAAGGAAGCCACCAGGGAGAGAGAACAGTATAGAAATCTGAGTCATCAGGAAAGCTGTTTTGCTTTAATAGTGATTGTTCAGCATGACTCACACCTGACCGTCAAGCAGTAGAATTTTTCACAGCACAGTTGTTGGACTCAGTATAGTTAGTACTGACCTACGGGGCCTGAGTGGGCTTACCAAGGGAGCATTAGGGCCAAAGAGGACCTAGGACAGAAGCGTAAGCCACATAGCCTGGGACACTCAGAAAGTGCAGCCCAGGTCCAGTAACAAGACTGCATTTCACATGTAGCTCACAATGGCCATCTCAGTTCCTTATAATCATATCACATAGATTATCTTTTTCCCCACAAAGAAAATATATACTTAGAGCTTTTTCTCCATAGACCCTTTTTATTACATCACTAGACTGTCTTTTTTCTATATCATATGAAGAAGAACGTATAACATTTTTAACCTTTTTAGCGGAAAGAGCATTAAATTTTCTTATCCCTGATATTTAATCATTAGAAAATGTTACCCTTCTCCCTTCCCCTCATCCCCCAAAGAAAAAGCTCCAATCCTTAATTACATTCAGAGAGATATGTCAGGCACAATGGGTTTCAGTGAATTTAAAGAACTGTGGTCTGTACTGAATGGCTGGAGACAGCACTTCATCAGCTTTGACAGCGACAGGAGTGGAACAGTGGATCCTCAAGAACTTCAGAAGGCCCTGACGACAATGGGTGGGTATGGCTAACTTCATTGGTAGAAGTAACTTTTAATTTCTAAAACTAAGTGCTACACAAAGGCAATTCCCATCTTCTAAAGGTGTGTGCTCGTAATTAAAATGAGTATTCTGTCTTAAAAAATTGTGCTTGATTATTTAATGGTCTTTTGTAACCCTTTATTTGTTTTTTGTTGTTGTTGTTGGATGATTTTTCTTCCTTTCAGGATTTCGGTTGAGTCCCCAGGCCGTCAATTCAATAGCAAAACGGTACAGCACCAATGGAAAGATCACCTTCGATGATTACATAGCCTGTTGTGTCAAACTGCGAGCTCTAACAGGTGTGTTCTTTGAGACAGTATCATCTCCATAGGCCAAGAAACCACAATTTTTATGACATTTCATTTTTCAGTGCTTCTGAACTTTTATTGTCTCAATCTTTTTTTTCTAACTTTAGTGGCTTTTTAACATTGCTGTTGAGCATGTTTAGCAGAATTATTCCTTTTTTAACCCAGAATTTCTTTTAAAATTAGTGAGTAATCTGCTTTTAAAATAATCCTAATTGAATTCTAAATGTTCCAAAACATAACAATCTAATTTTTGATCAGAATATGAGCAGTATTCTGTGATTTCTCTCTAGAATGCGAAATATTTGAAAAGCGAAATTGTTCATTTATAGTTCTCTTTCCTATTCCTCCTGTTGGAGGTTTAAAATGGTGGTCATCTGTTTTAGGTGTAATTCTTAAATGAGGTGATATGAGTAATTTCCACTTTTCTATTCCCTCTATTTCTTTTGTATATCTTTCCTTACTCCATTCCTTTCTTTTCTTTTTACTCTTTTTAATATCTGGTTTCATAAATTTTTTTGCATCCTGACAAAATTTGAAAGCAGGTATTTTTTTTTTAATAAAAGTAAATCGTTTTCAATAGGACAGAGCTCAATGGGTAGAATATTTTATTGCAGCCCATTTTTCCTATTAGGGACTCATCCATCTATTTCTTAATTACTATTTATATTATTAAGAAGTTTGAAATTCTTGCTTTCATCACCATTAAGTAATGGCCTCGGAAGCTGCACCACTTTTACTGACTTGAGATAAGATGTTTTCTTCCAGCTCCACACTGAAAAAGACAACTGGCCAACTTCCTCACATTGTTTTACTTTGTTGCGTATTAAATCTCATATTCATACAGTTGGCTTCTTTGATCTGTTATGTTGGCTGGTTGTACAATCTAAATGCTACTACAGTTTGAACCCCACGCCAAAATAATTAGTGTGAGTTCACATAAGATGTATAAAAAAAACATAAATTTTACTGTGGTGTTTTACAGACAGTTTTCGAAGACGGGATACTGGTCAGCAAGGTGTTGTGAATTTCCCATATGATGATGTAAGTTTCAATAAATCAAACTGGGTAGATAAATAAAATGTACACCAAATGGGCATCTCTTTTAAAGTTAGCTCTTAAGAGCATTATCAGGATGCAAGAGAGTACTCGAGTTATAAAAGATGAGAAGGAGCTACCATTCAAAATTTATTAATTTCATTTGTTATTCATCTTATCCATAGACCACTGTTTGCTTTGCATTAAAAGACCTGGATGAAAACCCAGCTTGTCCCACTCAGTAGCTGGGTCACTTAGGCAGGTTTCTGCATTGCTCTGAGATTTTGAGGAAAGAGAAAGTAGTAGTAATGCCTTCTTGACTGTGCTATTGTGAGATTTTTATGAGAAATGTCCTTGAAAAATACCATGCAGATGTTGTATCTGCTCTTGCCTTCGATAAACAGATCATTTCAGAAACTGAGAATTAATTTCAACATCTCAAAGCTGTACTTGGCTCACCCATGTACATCAGGCAGAAACTTAAGTCATAATTTAAAACTATGTATTTACTAAATAGCCACACTAAATGAGGTAGGATAAGGACATGTAACCAGTGTAATGGTAACTAAGTACCATCTTTGATGGCATTAGTTGAATATACTTAGCAAAGTTGTTTCCATTTTTCACTCAGCCATTGATTTAAAAAATCACTTTTAGAATTGAAATCGCTGAATATTCTAAAATGTTTCTCCATTACCAAATACAGAGATGCACATGCATTCAGTTTAGCAGCTATCACAGTTACGTGTACACTTTAGACAAGCTTCTTGTTAGGTTTGTTTTTTTCTGCTTAAATGTGTGTTCTCTTTAATGTGCAGCTTCTCAGGTGACAATCCCATCATTGTTTCCAAGGATGGGGAGGTGGCCTGTGGAGTGGAAAGTGTACAGGCCTTGGTCTGAGATGGAGCCACTTAAGAGATATCTAAACATCTCGACCCTTAGTTTCTTGTTTCGTGAAATGGGAGAATCAGCGTGGCCTTGCAGGAGTGCTGCAAGGGTTTGCAGTGTACAGTGCCTCACTGGTGTTGGAAGAGTGAAAAAGAAAATTAATAGAAAAAGCAGTCTAGTGATTGATGTGTGTTTAGTGGCGAAGCAAAAAACATTTCAGAGCACACATTGATGCTTCTAAATTGAGGTTTCTGAATTGCAGAAGGGTCAGATAGATATTTTGTTTCTGTGAATACATATACTTGCATGCTAAAATTTAATTAAGTGTATTTTAAGAGAATAAACTAAAGGAGCTCTGTTAGGGTAATGGGGTAATCCTGTGCAGTTTGGAAGTCTCCATATGATATAACAGTATAAACTCAACTTTTTGTATTTGGTTAGGTACCTTTGACCGTGCCTATTGCTAGAGTCTTAGATATTATTTGGAATTTAAATAACTCTTTATCCTTTGGAGTAAGATATCCTTCCTGTAAGAAACTGTGATGTGAGAAACCCACTAGATTTTGTTAGACTGTTTCCCTCAAATGAACCTTTCTGAACATCACTCTTATTTTATAAAGGATTTTTTTTAAATCCATAATTCAAATTAGAATATGAAAATGTAAGCTGCCTAAATAAGCTAGGGTGCATTCAGTGTAACTAATACTGACTTTTCTCTTTCAGTTCATTCAGTGTGTCATGAGTGTTTAAATCAAGAGGAAGCTGTATGAATACAATCGACATTCCAGCTTTACTTCTCTTTTGTTCTTTCTCCTTGCCTTCATAATGTGTGTAAACTTGCATTGCCACTTTTCCTTAACAGTTTTTGTTAAGGTTCATTACTCTATGTACATCTGAAGTTTTGTTTTCAATTTAGATAATAAATTCTTTGAAATTTTATTGATATTTAAGATCAGGTCTCTTACGCCATTTAGAACTTCTTTGAGCCATTGTCATATGCCTTATTTTTTTGTTAAACCTCTTTAATGTAAACTTAAGTGTGCAAAATGTTTAAGGCACATTATATAATCTGTCGTTGTAGGACACTAAAACCTTTTCATCAGGCTACAGCTGTTGTCATTCCTCTCCCAGAAGGGCTTTCGCCTGGTACTGAAAGCCTTATGTGTGGAGTAGCCTTATCATGTAAAATGGTTTAGACCTACTTGGATGCAAAAAACTGTGCAAATCCATGTCATGGTTCACCTTAGTGGAAACTTGCACAGGATTTAAGGCTTACAGACCTTTTGATGGCCATATGAATGGATAGAGAACACGAGTGATTATTTTCTGCCTCTTGGAAACCTGTTGAGTAATTTGAGTGGTAAACACTGTCTGTCACCAAGATCTTTGTCATCATCCATATATACCTTTGTTAACAATGCTTAAAAAGCTTGTACATTATGAGCTTAACTATGTATAAAAGAAAATTGATAGAAAAAGACTACGGGAATATATGAAAATATAAACTGATTATTTTTGGCTAATAGGGTTCTAGGAGATTTTCATTTCCTTTATACATTTCAGTATTTTCCAAGTTTTCTATAATGTGTGTGCTTTCTTTTTAAAATCAGATGTTAATTTTGTTGAAATATTGCTATTTCCATTTGGATATGCCATGTATTCACACTAACATTTAAAAACATATACAGCAAAAGGACTGGAAAGAGTGTACCAAAATGTCGGTGTGACTGCCACTGGAAGTCAGGATCATGAGTTTATTTTCTTCCTTCCTACTACTTTTCCACATGTTCTCTGATAAGCAACTATTACATTTATAATGGAAGTCTTTTTTACAAAACATTTTAAACCATGTACTTTTAAGTAAGATCTGGATTCTCGTGCTGGCTGTGCCTCTTACTAAATATGTGGTTTAATCATTTTAGATAATCTCAGCCTCAGTTTCCCTGTCTTTAAAAAATAGATAATTATTACCTCCTGGGGTAGATCTGAACATGAAAAAGTGTGTTGGTGTAATAGATAGGTATCAATAATGTTTCTGTTTCTTAAATTTAAAGCTGGCCTGGTTTGCACTTTTTTGCAAGAGAGCTTAACAGATAAAATAATGAAATTAGCCTGTTTTTTCCCCAACAGAACACCTAATTTAAGGCACAATGTGAGAGTTACCATTCTGATAATCAGTTGGTTGGCAATCAATGAAAATAAAACATTTCTAAGCATCTTTAGCCCCATTTTACTAATGATTTTTTCAAATATTGCTAATATATATTCATTTCATAAATATTTATTCAACCCTAACGTATGTATTTATGTCAAGAAGTCACACCTGGGCTACATATCAGAATGTGAAGCAAGCCTGCTTTATATCATGTGGTGAGTCTAGGTTTCATTCCACATATATTATCTGTGAGGCCACAAAGCTCAGCTTGAGCTTTCCAGAACAGGGCCATAGAGGGCTCAGAGGACCAGGAGGCAGAGAACTCATCCTGAGAGTCCCAGTTTCTGCTGTTTCTTCAAACTCACCAGGATCCTCTTAGGAAGTCATAGTTTAAGGAAAGGATTGTTTCCTAGATCACTGTAATGAGGTAAGGAAGAGGGCCCTTGCTGACCCGAGGTTATGGGCCATAATTAAACCATCCTTCTTTGATGAGTCCCAAGGTGTGCTACACCAGCCATGGTTCTGAATTCGCTTTTGGTTAAGTGCTAAAGTATGAAAACCATGTCTCTGGAAATAAATAATTCAGTTTTAATTATTGATACCTTGTAGCAAGTCTCCTTATCTCCTCCACTTGTACTTTCACTTTCTTTCTGAGCATGGAGCCTAGTCAGTATGTCACTGCAGTTAGAAAGTTTCCTTCCCCTTGACAAATTTGACGTATCCATCCCTTTCCTTCGGTTACAGCCAAAGTCTTTATTACAAGTGAATCTTGTGTTGCCTTATTTGTTTTATGTTGGGTTCTGTGTTTCTTCCAGTGCAGACTCACTCCCTTCTTTAAAAGTTTCTTGGTCTGTTTTTCCTAAAGTATATAGGTGGAGCAGATAAAGCTGAGCTCAAACTTGAATACTTCAGTCATTTGGAGGATTAAGTTCCTCAAATCACCTCAGAATTTAATTTAATTTTGGAGATGTCTGCTTTAGTCTCATGCTTCCACAGATTCACGAGTTATGAAGTCCTTAGAACCCTTTTCAAGCACTTCCGTGGGAGAGGCCTGGTGCCTCCCTGGGGGTGACTGGCATAGATATGCAGCACAGTGCTCTTACATAATCACAGCTCTCACCTCCCGCTGAGCCAAGGTGGAGTTCAGTCTCCATATCAGCATGGTGTTCCAGGTGGTATTGTCGGCCCATGTGATGGCATGTGAGCTAAAACTTCTGCCTCTGTCTAAACTAGACTTGATTTACTCATCTGAGCATGTTACTCTTTCACTGTTCATCATAATGAACTATTATGTATTATATGCCTAAAATACTATAAATACAAGAAATGGAGCTATATGTGATCACTGTTTTTTTACGCTCATAATAAACATACAAACACTTAGTCAATGAATTGTTTTCCTCACAACTACTTTTTTCCTCAGACTGAGCTGAAGGCAGGGAAGTGCAAGTGCCAGGGCAAAGACTGTGGCTAAAATGCTGCTTGGGAGACGAAGAGGCCAGGTGAGAGTTTTTAATTCAAACTGAGCTCTCTAAGGCCCATTGTTTTAGAGTCTAACACAGGTGAGCTTATTATATAAGTAGCACTGCCTAGGCTCTAGGTTAGGATACAAGAAATTGATCCTTGTTATGATAGGCAGAGAGTGCAAAAAGATGAGGCAAAGCAGGTGGATAAATAGAGGACCTCTGCCTGCCACCCAGCTGAGGAAATTATCCAATGAATTGAGCATTCAGACTTTACTGAAGAAGTATTTTTTTCATCATGCTAATGGTCCCTTCTAGGACAGCATGGAAGGGAAAAGAAGAAACCAACCCCTAACATTACCTCCACACAGCTTCTGAAAGAGAAACGGCCGCTGGGGAACAAATAGGATAAAGGGAGTTATGCATCAAAATAACATAGGTCTTTTATTGAAAGTCACTTTATTGATGTTACAATGAGAGAAACAGAAAACCATCGTAACTTATTAGCTTCAGAAGTGAGTACTAATAAAATTGTGCCAGACATTTAAACCTCAAATTACAGTGACCTTTAAAAACAGCAAGATTTTGTTTACCTACAATATAAGAACAACTTCATAACTTGAACAGCCATAAAACAAATCACGCTTGCTTAGGAAAGCAGTTGTCATACACATTTCAGTTGGTGTTTACCGAAACCCAGTTAATTTTTAAAATACCTTAACCTGAAGTGCGGTGAGGCAGAGAGAATGTGTTAAAAAGCCCATCTAAGTATATACACAATTATCTGCTAACCATAATTGAAACTATGCTGCTATTAACAGTTCCCCACCAAGCAACTTCTACTGTAGACGTTACCCCTCACAGATGACAGTGGGAAAACACTAGCACAAACCTATTCTGGCTAACATATAAACTATGTTTAGGTAGAATGCCCAGTTTCTAAAAAGTTGTCTTTTGGGGATGCTAGACTGGAGGGTCAAGTCTCTCCCAGCAAGTTAAAAAGGTACATGCTTAATTATCCTGAATAAGCCTTTTGTTAAGCACTTTTGAAGTCAGTGTAAAAAAAAAAAAATCCATACAAAACAAAGATCTTGGGTCATTTTTACCCATTAAAAAGACTAGAATCAGTTTGGTTTTGTGCTGGATTAGAAAGAAAAGGGAGTTTTCTAATCAGGCAGTGATACACATGTAATTTAGGAAGAATGCTTGTATTATTACTGAATACATATTAATTCATATCAGCACTTTCTATATTGTGTTATCTGGTATAACTTAGCACCTCTGTGTTTAAAGATTTGGGGGCCACTGGCATTATTTTAGAGCGTGACCATCAAAACAAATCTATATATTGAAACTTCATAAAGAGGCTAAGCCCTCAAAATAAATGTAATTAGTATATGTGTGTGTTTTTTAACTTGAAAGGAAAATGCTCTCTTCATAATTTTTTTGAAAACTTTATTGATGAATTTGTAAATATTAATGAGATTACTAGTCTCATTGTATGCCTTTTTGTAAAAAAAAGAAAAAATTCCCTGGTTTTGATTTCAAGGATACCTAAAAATATGAAATGATGATGCCAGCCTTGAAGCACCAGCAAGTATTCTATAGGTTCTATGCACAATGCAACAGGTACACACCAGGCAATAGTAACTGGCCCATCATGGGCTGGACCACCACAAAGTATGTATAGAGCCAACAGTCAGTAAAACTGCGAAGCACACATCTGTGGTAGGCACTCTGCAGCTCTCCCCACCTCCCCCAGTGGCCATCTTGTGTTCGGAGCTCTGCATGTAGATCTCCATTCTCCTAGGCCAGGGCTAAATGCCCCATGGCCTCCCAAGGCTTGTTGCTTATCTCCTCTCTATCCCTGACGACCAATCGGTGACTAACAAAATTGTACAATCTATGCCCAGGTGCTAAGTGAGAAGACTAAGGGTGCCTCTCCCTGTTACTCTGCCCCACTGTGGTTCTCCTGAATGCCAGTTTTGGCAAAGAAGGGACTTAACCTCTATGGCAGTGAAAGCTCCTAGGCGGGAGAAAAGGGCTGACTGCTACTGAAGGGGGAGCGGCCTCAGAAGGAGGAAGGGTCTGGAAGGATTTCTCAAACCCCAGAGTGAAGATGCTACTATTTGTCAGGCTCTGGATATAAAGGACAAAAATACTAGCAGGTTTTTGTTTTTGATTGTGTTTTTTTTTTTACTTATAACCTGAACCAGAAGATAATCCATTTGGAGGACTGACAAAGCAATGAATGTGAACAGAAATATTATTCCCTAATTTGTCAGGTCCTGCTGCATCTTTGTTTCCTCCGCATCTTCAGGTGTGGTAGAAAAGCTCCTCTTGGAATTAAAAGCACCTGCCCACAGAGCATATGCTATGAGCATGTGCCAAAGGTACCCAGCAGGTGTGGCTGCAACCACTCCCCCACCCCTACACAGCTGCTGCCTCTCAGTAGATTTTCAGAAGTGTCTAGCCACCTCAGAATCCAATAAACGGGGAGCTGTTTTGTCAAAGTCCTTAGCTCTCCCACGCCTACTCTGATTTTGCATCTAAAATCAGAGTAGTGTTACTAATTCAGAAAAGATCTCTGAGGGGAAAAATAAAGCTTGAGCCCCACATTAAGCCCTATTCCATAGAAATGTCTGCTGCTTATAAATGTTTGCTGCTGTTAAGCCAGGAGAATGAGAATGAGAAATTCATCTTGACTCTAAGTAAATAAAGCATTTGGGTGGCAGTTTTAGAGGAAAACATAGAAGTGAAAGGAAAAAGATCATTAAAAGCATAAATGGAAATGCCACAAATGGAAGTCAGAGCATTTCATGGAAAATTCATGCCAACTTGCCAACTGGCAGGACGGCATTTGAAATGTGCTGCTATAGAGATGTCCAAGGCAGCAGCTGGCAGTGGTGTCCTAAGCAGGCTGTGGCAGCAGCTGTCTGAGCCCCCTTCACGCCTTCACTCCCTTCAATCAGCACTGCGTTCTCCCATATACTCTGCAAGCTCAATATCCCTCCAATAAATTCCCTTTTCTTTAAAATAAAGTAAAATATAGTCAACTTCTATTTAGGTAAGGATTTATTATCATGGTGAATAACACAAGGAAACACTTAAAGCATTAAATATATAAGTTAAAATAGAACTACATAACAGCAAGAAATGAAAAATGGATGAAATAAATGAACAGACTTGATTTTGAAACACTGAAAAAGCAGATAGAAACACTGTTATTTCCTCTAGTTCACAGGTAACTATACAAAGAAAAAAAAAATCTAAAAAGAGAAGAGGTAAATTAGCCCCAAGAGATCTGGGACCATGGACAGAATTAAATTATACAAATCTGCAAGGGAATCAAACGAAAAAATAATAAGGGAAGAAAATGTCTTCCTTCTCTGGAAGTATGCAGAATATCTAAATTTATCTTTTCAGCAACTTCTTTTAGAAACCCCTATCTTATTTTCAGAAATCTGTGCTGAACTGACCTTATGTATTAACACAATTTTAAAAGCCTTTTTAAAGCAAGGGGAGAGAGAGAGAAATTGTATTATCACTTAATAAGCAGCTATATCAAAATATGTTTGGCATTTTAATCCTACATTTGCTTTATTAGTTAACTTTTCTTAAGGAACAACACTGGGTTTCTTGAAAAAAAAAAATACAGCACCTCTAGCTAATTGAAGGCCCTCATTATGCTGCACTGTTTGATTTTATTCCTTTCCATAGATCGCATGGGGCCTGGGGATCACATTTTAACTAGGAGACACCAGAGGGGGACACCACTTCCTGTCTAAAGAGAGAGTGGCTGGACACAGAGACCAATTATTATGACCAGTCAGTCCCTTCAGGGCTCCATTACCCCACACCTACCGTGTTGAAACTCTTAGCGGAAAGACATAAATGTTTCTTTAAGTCAAAGTTTACTACACTGTAATGACTATGGATTAAATGGAACATCTCAGGCAGCAGAGTTGTCAATTTGAAGTCTTTATCATTTTTTCAGAAAGAGAAAAAAGGCATACAATGAAACATAAAGGCCAAATGACTGCGTTTCCCTGCTTAGCATAATAGTCCTATAATAGACTGGGGAATAAAATATTAGTTGCATGATACAAACTGCTATGTGGCCTCAAAATTCCTCTCTAAAATAGATATTTAAAAATATAATGCTGTGCTTATATTTGGTATCATGGGTTCATTCTCCTTGCCTCAGTAGATGAAAAGTCATAAATATTTAAATTTAATATATCTAGAACACCAAACATGAGTACACATATAGGTACTTCTAGAAATTATCCACTAAGATTATAAACTTGCCAAAGAATTCTGCAAATGGTTATAACAATGTTTAAACATTCTTAGATACAGTATATACCCAGAATAAAGTATTAAAGCTACTATAAAACCATAGCCTCCCTGCAAATAAAACTTTTCATTCAGTTCCATACAAAGCTTATTACTAAGAAGGATGCCTATAAACTACATATACACCTCTAGAGCAACCACGTCTCTCAAAAGGCACATAATAATGATTTTCGCTTAAAATAATTTTCACAAAAATAATGAAAAAGGTGAGGAAAAGAGACAGGGGTTAAGGAGATCTGTTGACTACACAACTAACCATTTGTAGATTCCTTCAAACTAGGGCTGTGTAACTGGAACTTGGGAGCATATATACATGAGGGACCTTACATTCAAATCTATAAACTCTTTTATAGTCAAAATAAGCCTTATAACTTTAGCATTTTATACACTCCATAGCAGAAAACATTCAGTGCACATCTAAGTGATCTTGGTCAGAAGTCACTCTTTTGCTGTTATCTTTAAATCTATCTGCCCTCCCATCCTTGGCTTGAGCTATGTGGCAATGTCACCCAAACTTTAGTCTGATGAATCATTATTTTGTAGAATTGACAGTTATGAAATAACTGTCATGAAAAATGCTGTCATGAAAAATGCTGTTTCTACTTTATTGTTTTGGATGATTAAATTGATTTTCAAAAGTTTTCAAAGACTTTCAGAAGAGAGGTCCATTACAGAAGACAAACACACACACAGCAAAAAAATGCTGCCTTCTAACTTGGCCCTTTGGTTTGGGCATCCAAGATGAGTGCACATGGAAGTGAAATGGATTTGGTCCATGGACACTACTAGGAGAAATCAAATATAGAAGATATTTCTGCAGTCTTGTCTGCAGATTCCATTTCTTTCAGATTCCAAGAAAAATGAGAGAAAATGAAAAAACTTAAAGTACTCTTCACATGGAAGCATTCGGTTGATCCCAACAATTTCTGAGCTCATGAGGGTAGCCCCTCTTAGGAAAGCTTTCTTTTAGAATGGCAGAGCTGCATTATGACAGCTATCGAATTGTTGTTGTAAAAAAAGGGCTTTACCATAGATTTCTTACTTTTCTATGCATTAAAAAATATATATGGTTCAAAACATCAGATTCTTTCCCCTGCCAGCTGTTTGGGTAACTTCACAGTTGCTGCACACTTGTGCTTTTAGATTTCTTTTAACCCCCTGCGTCCTGTTGAGGCTTCCTAGCCCAGCTGGTAGAACCTTCTGTCACCTTGTTCAGAATGACCAGTTGGGACTCAAGTATCCCACTAATGATAAATATTCTTAATAAGCAGTGTAAAAGTTGTTTTTATTAAAACAAGTCATTCATTTTACAGAACAAAACTTTAGGCCACAAAGGGTTAGAGTACTGGTGAGTTGGAGGCCACCCATACATCAGTAGCCCATGGACTCGTGTCTTTGGTGTACTTGGCTCAATATCAGCAGGACATACTGCTGTGGGCCTCATAGACCTGCAGGGTGAGACTAACAGATGTGCTCTGGCACTGAAAGATAACAGCTGCTGAGATACCCACTGCAGCCCTAGAAGGCAAGCAGACAAGCTGAGGGACTCCCAAGGAGCAGCCATCAGCAGCAGAGTGCCTGCAGGCAGGACAGCAAAAGCAATACTGGACTCCTGCCCCAGCAAGCTGTGGAAGCCACAAGTTTTGCTGGGCGTGCGTTCTCTTTTTCAATAAATTACTTGATAAAACTGCCTCCAGACTATGCACAGTTTAAAGGGATGTCGCATTTTAGACAAATACCAATTATGGAGAGACACATTTACAGCATGGACTACTATATTTACAACATCTTCTGCTTATAATCTTTAAAGACCATTTGATGGATGACAATGATGTGAATGTGACTGATTGTTTTTAGGCATTTGGCAAAATACACTGTGTGTAACAGCTGTTTTTATTTTAAAAATGTTTACATATGTACAATTGTCTTTGTGTGCTGATATAAATATGAAAAGTAAAAAACAAAACAAAAATAAAAATACATGTTTAAAGTTGGCATAAGGGATATTGGCCTCTCAAAGCTTTAAAGTCCTGCAGAAAAATTCTATATGTCTTAGCCCTGCATGCTAGTTTCTATTATGGGATGTTGTTTCCTTAAATGTGGGAAATAATAAACAGAAGCTTCATGCACATAGCATTACTGTCTACAATGAGGATGTGCTTCAGAATGTCAGGTTCTAAATCCACTACTGTCCCTTAGAAAACTTGCTACATTTGGGTCATGTGAGTTAATTTAAGTGGTATTTCTACATATATCTGTCATGCGGGTTATCCATTAACATACCAGTACCTTTACTGTTCCATGTTATAGTGTAACATTTCAATAGTTCTTTTCATGGTTCAGTTAAATCCTAAGCCAATGACAAAAAGAAAATGGTATCCAGATGTAAGACTCAGCTTCCTCTCCTCTGTGACATCTCAGAGGGTTTTCATATCATCTGAAGAGCAGATAGATTTGCAGTGATTCCGTGAGGCTGGGTTTCTATAAAAGTTGAAGTAAACAGTTTCGATGTATCACATGTAAACAGTTGATCTTAAATGGATGTCTCCCATAGCTGCACAACAGAGAAAAGTAAAATTGCACATTGTGAAAGCAGGAAACAAATGTATTCTGTCATGTAGATAAAAAAAGATTTAGTGATTCCATTCATATGTATGTGAGAATGGATGCAAACTCTTGCAAAGTCTAATAAATTGATAAACACCAGTTTTTAGATCTCTTTTCCTCTAAATCTACCTCAACCTTTTTAACAATCCTTTTAATACAAAAAAAAATCCTCACATGTTCATTTACTGTTATTCAAAATTTTGAAAAAAATTTAATGTGTCTCAAATGAAACAAAATAATTAAAAATATTCTTTTTTAAAACTATATATACCCTTCTTTTCCCTAGGATTCTGACTTATACAGCCAGCTACAGCAGTAGTTCTCAACTCAGCTGCACATTTCAATGACCTGGGGACGTTTTAAAATCCCAGTGTTTAGGCATCACACCAAACCAAAATCTCCAGGTGGGACTCAGGCATAAGTGTATTTTAAAAGCCCCTTAGGCAATCTCATATATAGCCAACACTGAGAACTACTGACCTCAGGGAAGTATGATTCTATCAACATCACCTCTACCGACTGCAAAAGCACTGCCCTGAACCAATTACCAGGCTGTGTACCCTCCAATTCCATCTCTACCTCCTAGACAACTGTCCTCTCTCAGGAGCTGACAAATCAGAATATAATCCAGGGCAGGATATCAATTTTCTTAACTCCCTCACCTCTCCCCTCTCCTTGCCTCTACCACCAGTTCTTCATATTCGCCCTGTTCATATCTAATTTATATGACATTCAGTAATTGCCTTAATGGACTAGAAACAACTTTGGCATAATTAAATATGAATGCAACTCAGTTTGCCAGAGAAGGAAAGCCAATTATAAAAAGAAAAAAAATCAAGCTGATAAAATATTTCCAAACAATATAACTTGGTATAATAATTATAAACATGAACAAAGAAAGCCTAAATGTGACTTAGGCTGCATCGAATTTCCACTGGAAATCCGGGGCATGTCATTATATACCTAATGAGTTTCTCGGAAAGAAAAAAAAGAAATAGCTAAGTGACTGAATGGCTATTTCTATATAGGTTCACTTAATATGTTTTCTTGAATCTTCATGGAAATCTCGTTCAGAATGCCAGTGTTGGCTACCTCACAGGGCTATGATGAAGACACTTAAGTCATCTGCCTTAGGTCAGCTTTATAGGTCATTTTCATTTAAAAAGACAGCCACCTCCGCACCCTTTGGAACTAAATCCTTCAACTGTGAGGACCTTTGTGTGTGGATGATACCTGTCAGTGGAGACATGTGAATATGGATGGTTAAACAGGGAATTTGCAGGGGGTCTGAGGGGACAAAGATCTGGATGGATGCTCTGAAGCTGGTAGGGAGTAATAAAGAGTTCAGACTTCAGTGAGCTGTTTCCTCACAAGTGATTATGAAGATTAAATTTTAAGTGACAGCTTACAGAAAGAAGAGAGGAACAAAGAATGACCCTTCAAAACCTGAAGGTTATGATTATTCCAGTGAGGAAAAAGGAACAAAGAACTGCCAAGCATCACTTTTAGGAATACACATGACCTTGGCCATGTCTGATGACTGTAAGAGGGGTTGCTGATACAAAGATCTGCTTGTTTGAGTCTCGATAGTCCACAAACACAGCCCAGAGACAGGAGCTGTCTCTTCTGCAGGATTCTAGTGCATGCTCATATGGATGTTCTACAGTGGATGGAACCAACCAGACCTTTCACTCAACTGTCTCAGAGGCTACAGTCTTCATAGTCGCCCCACTCAGCCCAGAGAAGGGGCCATGGTCAGCTCTGTGAAGCTGTCTTTTTCATAAGTTCTCATGTGGGAAAATCTGCAATAAACTACACCCTGGCATGATGACAGCTAAAAGACTGTCTCTAACTACAAAGAACACAGTAGCAATATAGATAATTTCTTGAGGAGATAAAGGGGGTGTTATATTTTGGCCATTACCTAGGGAAGTAGGAATTATATCACCTTAGATTTCATTATCACATACTCATATCATGAACAACCAGATACCCATTAAAAGTTTTTTTAAGGCCTAAATACTGAAAATCTGAGTTTTCTTCTTCCCTTCCATCTTTTACTATTTCCCTTGTTAACATATCATGGTAATATTTTGTATGATTATCAAAACACCACTGATCATTTTTAAAATCTTTTTGATTACAGTGACCTAATCAGCTTTTAATGAGTCATGTTTTCTTACTGACTCGGAGTTGATGGAGTTAAAATTTGAATGATCCATGTTTACCTTGAACTCCATGATTTAAGTTCAGGATCAAAGAGGATCTGAAATATCTTTCAAAACCAAAAGACCTAGGAACCCAGAACCCACTAGCTGATGAATCCATTCAGGCTTTTAAAACTTTGTTTTATTTAATTTTTTTGCAAAATTATTTCTGAGAAGGTCATTATAATGTAGCTGACCAAAACAAAGCCTGGACGTCAATAAAAGTAATTATTCTTCAGTTAAATTTTTCACTTAAGTCCCTGAGGACTGGTCTGCTTCTCTAAACTCGACTGTATTTCCAGTTTCATATAATGGATCTGTTCTGCGAACATTGTTGAGACTGATCAGAATCACAATTAAAATGTAAAAGACTTAGTATTTAAATGAAACTTCTGGTAAATTGTATTTTTATAAAAATAATCAACTCCATATACGCTTTTAAATCTGCTTTTTAAAAATACAAAATGTTGCTAAATTTCACCATACCCTTTGCCATACACTACATATTACAGATTTTGAAATCCCCTTTCCTTGTATCCAAATTCCACCCCAATCTCTAAGACATTAACCTCATTTTCTGCCATAAGTTCCTACTTCTAAAATCCTATTGGATGTTTTCAGCAGGTGGAATGGTCTGAGTAATCAAACTGGGCATGGAAATAAAGCTAGTTTACTTAATCTCTTACATTTCTGGGTATATTAAAAAAAAAAAGATACAGCAAAATATATGCTCTGCTTTACCTATTCCAAGTTGTAATGTATTAGCTACAATTAATAAAGGATATAAATATATAGCAAGGACTGATTAATATATACCAAAGATTTCTAGAATTTATCGATGTAGTAATTAAACTAATGTGCAAATATAAATCTGAGTCAAAAAGCCTGAGGAATCTACTGTTTTTCAAATTTATTTGCTTAGGAACAAAGAAAGGGGACTCTTTTAAAATATGAACTCATAGATAAGTGATAATGACTGAGGATGTCAGCACATTGGAAGGAAGAAGTTTTCGCGTACCCTGGCACTTTGTCGGTTCACTTTCTTCTCCTCGTCAGGAAGTGGAGGCATTGGGTAGGGATATTTTCTGCTGGAAGCAATAGACCCAGTTGATGAAGAAGGAGACTTGGCAGGAGATAAAGTCCTGAGACGTTGAGAACACATGAAATATTATGTGATTGCCTAATATCTTTTGCAAGTATCTGAAAATTGGGTTCAGAATGAACCCTCTAATTTCTACTTTCATAGGCTATTATTGCAAAGGTTTAGCTATCAGGAGATAATCTGTCATTCACAATGCTGGAATGCTGGAATGCTAGAATTTTATCTTTCTAATTTCATAACTGTAATGAGTTGCCTAAATGTTGGTACACAGAATCATACTTTTCAACTAGAAAGCCAATAATGCAGTTTCCTATAGAATAGATAAAAAGCTAAAATGGAGAAGGGATAAAATTATTCTAAGAGCTCATAATGGTAAATTACATGTACAGCATATCAATATTCTGCCTTATATTTATCATTTAACCTAAAAGATATTTTTAGCAGTTATTCCAATTATATCTTTAAGGTTCAAAAATACAATGCAATTGATATATTTATTAGTTGCTAAGTCACACACCAGTTTACACAAAACTCATGCATTCAGAGGCCAGTGTGTTAGTTGTGAAAGAACAAAGGCAAATACAGAGGTTTTAATAATAAATTAGTAAACATGCAAGCAGTAAGGAGTGCAGAGTTCCAGCCAAACAAAGAGTCTGATGAGAACATACAAAAATGGTCTGATTAGTCCCTACAATTCACACTTCTGTACAGGGGATGATTCTAAGTCATAAAAGTAGATCTTGATAACTCATGTACAGTATCCTTGTCACGTCAATAAGGTGGCTACATTTTATTGACTGGAATTTTACTAAAACTAAAATAAAACACAGTGACAAGAACCCTTCCTATCTGGATAACATGTTTCCTCTTCTTCACCATGGAGATACTCCATATGAAAGATCTGCATAACTCCTTGGTGAATTATGCTGTTCTTGTTTGATTCAGCATGTGTAGTGGTAATATTTGTGCCTAAGCTGAGCACACTGGAAGATCCCATTATCTACCATCTTGTCTTTAAAGTGAAAAGAACAGCTGAGAATGAAAAGAGTCAACTTACACCATGTCAATTGGAAATAGATGTGATAATTTGGCAGCAGCTATCCATTCACAGATGTTACTACTATGGATCTGTGACTCCTCAATTCCTGGTGCAAGGTGGTCACGAACCACATCACTGACCTGGTTACATTGCAGTGTAAGAGCACATGCACTCCTTCCAGTAGGAGGCACCTGCATCCCATGAGTGACGGACTCAGCCCAGAAGGGTTGGTAGTGGAGTGATACTGGGTGGGGGAAGGCCTACTACCTACACTGCATGCAACAGCATAAAGATGTCTTTTTTTCTCCTTTATTTAAAATTTTAGTTCCAATCCATATTTTACCCTTTGTTTGGGTTCTGCTGTAATTTTCAAATTAGTTTCTATTTTATGGACACTGAATTCAAGATAATCTTTTAAAATAATTTTTTCTATAAACCTTGAGATCAAAGTGAACATTCTTACTGAATTATAAGAATCATGAGTTATTCGGTTTACTTTTAATCTATAATTCCTAACGTTTCCTCTTTTAGAAAATGTCTACAATTACTCCTTAGTGTGAACTGCTAGACTATTTCAGCTGTTTTACTTCTCATGTGAATGCTCTCCACTGTGGAGCGAATGGGCGGAGGAACTAAGACTATCAGTACTTCAGATCCTCTAAATCACTGTTAATGCAAAACACTACTGGAGTATGTGTAAAATGAGAATTTTTGTATTTAGATATTTAAATACATCTTTCTAAAACAAGTGATATTAACCTGGGTTCAAATATTCAGACTAATTACTATTGATAAGATAACTAAGTTCAAGAAAGCTAGTCAAATAAGTAAATCTCAGTTACTTCAGGGGATCATGCAAAACGAGTTTAATTTGCTGCAATATGTGTGTCCATAGCATGAGCTATTAGCTTATAGCTTCAAAGTCATGCCAGCCATTCGCTTGGCCATGGTTCCAAATGACCAGCTTTGTCCACATACAAGGCCATCCCAATGAGGGATGCTGAAAGGCTAGTCCTCCCCTCAAATATCTTTCCATGGCCAAAGCTGATAATGAATTAAAACAAAACAGGAGGTATTTTCCAGAACCCCAGAGAAATTGCACATATCCCACTTCTCACATAAACACACTAGTTAACTGACACTTTGGACCCTCAGAGGGGAGAGAGGCCAAGCAGGACGGTTTTAGTCCCGTGAGGGGCTTTGGGTCCTGGAAGCTAAGTGGAGTGTGACAGAATAAAGGAGATTATCTTAGGGGGATGGAGAGCACCAGATTAGGAGTCAGAATAAGAGTAGCGTAAATCAGTTTAAGGAAAACACAAAAACAAACTCAACTTTTCTCACAAATGTCTAAGAAAGATATTTCTTCAAAACCACCTCCAGGCCCTTTTCTGATCCTGGCTAATTGCCTAGTGTTTCCAATCTGGCTTTCACTGAAAACCAGGCACCAGCCCAGCTCACTCATTTGCAAAGTAATCTTTGGACAAATGCTAACCATTATCATCACCATGTTTTTAAAAACCACAGTAACCATAGTGGGTGCCATTTAGAATTACAGAATGAAAGTATGTCTGTGTGCCAGTGGACTGTGATGTGTTATGGGGCTACCTCAGACTTCTTGGGCTTGCCTTTAGCAGATATGCCTATAAGGCCAATCTCAGTTAAGTTTTGCTCCCCAGAACAAGCTAAAACCAGGCCAATCACATACATGAGACACAGGACCACCTCTTATTCATTTGGCTGTTTTTATATGCAAATTTTATAGTAGCCTAATCCAGAAAGATTTATAAAGTGTCCTAGGATAGCTTGTAAGTAATCAATATCCACCCTGTTACTTTTAAGTAATTACAGTGCAATGGAAAGGGAACAGTTTTTGGGGTCGGCTAGAGCTGGGTTCGCAATTCTGGTTCTGACACTAGCCACACTACCTTGTTACTCTTTGTACCTCAGTTTCCTCCATTTATAGAAAAGAAATAAGAATGCCTACATCTCATGATGTGAGAAATAAAGGTACATAGTAAGTAATCAATACATGACAGTTATTATTAATAGTTTCCTTTCAGAGTTATTGCATTTTCCATAAGGTCATGGAGGTGGACTCAAAAACCACTGATGAAGTGAGTAATCAATTCAATAAAACCCAAGAGTAAGGATACCTTCTAAGAGCTTGTGAAGCTCTGTCACCAATGGAACTGCCCCAAGGATCTAGGTGTTGGGAGAGAATGCTCTTGCCCCAACCTCGCCCACTCCCTCCTGATGTCCTGAACATATGCCAACAACTTGAGCAACTACTGTCATATTAGAATGGGGCAAGGGAGCATGACCGAAGCACTCTGATCGGTCAAAGCCTTTTGGCATTTGCTTTGCTCTTCTTAGTGATGTGGATACTATATTTTAAATGCTGGGCTGGATTTTGCTACAATCACAAAGTCCCCAACGTATTTCGATAAGGACGCTACAAATCTCACACTACACAGATGATTAACAAAGTGAACTTTGCCCTCATTGATGGATTTGGCAAGAGAAGTAAACCTAAATGACCCCGCAGAGGAAGTAGACCCAAGCTTAAGCACAGGGCTGGCAAAGCACAAGCCAAGGTGTGGATGCACTTTGGGCCTCTTATGGGAGGCTTGCTTAGATGGAAAGTGGGTAAAATTCTCTCTGTTGCATTAGAATCATTGTGTTAAAACCCCTAGGGTATCTCACTTATTCAGCACTTGCACAGAACTTCTGTATTGATTTTCAAGCCTGACCAATACAACTCTTAACAACCCCAACATGACATAACTTATAACCCTCCACTGAATTCTATCTAGCCTCTAAACATAAATATGGATTTTTATTAATTAATTCTTAATGCGACTATCCACTGTAGGAACCCACATCTCATATTAAAAGAGGAGATAAAGGAACTCTCTAAAATTGCCCTTGCAGCTTTGCACGTGCAACCAGGGGTGCTAAAGCATTTCCCCATCCAAATTGCGTTTAGTCATGCAGCTTCTGGGCAGACCTGGGTGCTGATTTTAACAAATGTGAACTCTTCTCTAGGAGTCACATAAACTACTCAGCTCACCCAGGGGAGGTGAATCAACTCTTCCGGGGTACCATTTCACAAATTGTTGCTGCAAAAATGCTTTATGCCATTTAGGCATAAAAGCCCTAGCCCGTAAGGGACCAAAGTCATTCTGTTTTGGTTCCATGGCTGATACCAATTACAATCTGCCCACAAGCCTGAGGAAGACAGAAAGGAGAAATAGAACTGCAGGTGAGCCAAGATTCCAAATAACATTGAAAACCATCTTACCTGTCTTCCCGACGTTGGCCATCTTGGGAGCTACAGGTGAGGGTGGGATGTTTGAATGTGAGTGTATGTATATGAGGTTCATTGGGAAAGTGGTAGAAGCAGAGGGACAGGGCAGAAGGGAAAGGTGGGGTATAAAAGCAGGATATATTTTTTTGTGAGCAGGCAGGGGTTATGCTTTCCTTGGGGCATATGCAAATGTATGAATCAAATTAAAATGCAGGTAAGTCTAATCATTTTCTCAAACTGTACGTGTCTAAACTAAATGGTACACAGGAAGAGAAAGTCCACCTTTTATGGGTGCTGAGAGTTAAATACACATACATGTTTTTATATTCGTTAAATGTTGACCCAAGTCATGGCAATAAATAATCTGAAAGCTTATTGTTATATTCAGAAGAGGTAGCAGATGAGTCTATATTTCTTCTTTACATTAGTTGTCACAAAGTAGTCAGATAGAAAGTGAACTTTTATTTCTAGGAAATCACGTTGGCACTATAGTGAAAAAATGCCTTTAAGAGCTCTTGGAAATTCTTGCTGACCTCTAATGTTACACAGAGCTGCAGTGAATTGAGTAAATTCACTAGTTTCTGAAATGCACAGACACCCTGTCTGCTTTTTTCTGAATCAGGAACATTTCCAATCTGCTTCCTATTCTATGTGAAGTGTTAGGCAACATTTTTATTGGAATAAAAAATTCCTTAGATGCTCTGTTGAAAATCTGTAAAACACTTATCAGCACAGCCCTTCTCTGGCAGCAAATGGTTGTACTGATCAAATAAAACATAAACTCATTTCCATACATGCTCATGTGGTCAATATTCTCTCAATAACTTTCAAATTACATCAAATCACAGTTGTTACTTGAAGTAAAATTCCACTATATTGCATTTAGTTTCTCCTCATGTTTTCCTTTGAGTTTTCATATTTTTATATGTACTATGCACTCTTAAGGCAGTAAGTAGGAAAAATGCACTATGGAACTACTAAATTCTAGAAATTAAATTGCTCAGGTTAATAGTGCTTCTTTATTAGTGGAAAGTATGTTTCATGCCCAAAGAACACTACGTAGCATAAAATGAAGAGAAAGCTACTAAAAAGCTCAAGATGGTGATAGAGACATGCACTAAATGGCAACCCTTTCAAATGGCTTCATTTGAAACATTCAGAAAAGAACTAGACTTGCTCATGAAGCCAAAAAAAGAGATCAAAAGGCAGCAAAGAAACAAGAACCCTTTTCCACCTTCGGGAACTTGTATTGGGAGATACAAGATAGAGAGCCAGTCACACTATAGTATTTGTATGTGCTGGGAGAGTTTGAAAAGGATATAAAATTAATTTATAAAATACCTAAAGTATGGTCCTTCAGTGTTTTTATTCACATCTTCTACCCACTTAGCTACATTATAGTCTCTTTTGAACCATGGGTTTAAATACCTGCAGAAAGCAATGGAAGGAACAAAGAAAGCAGAACAAGATAGAAATCTGAAAATACACAGCATACGCTTAGCAAGGATGTTCTTCACCCTCCAAATGCAAGTGACTTATGGCAAATAAACCAGGATGGATGTTGGGTGATTATGAGGCAGTCTGTAACAATCACATGAGAATAAACTCAGCTACAACAAGGCTCAAGGCATTCTAAAATGTGTTCCACATTTCAGGAAAGCCTTTCCAGTGGTTTCCCAAAGTGACTCAGAAGTTCTCTTTCAATCATAACACTATCGGCAGTCCCATTAACCCACCTCCAAAGTGGCATTTTCCAGGCCGCCTCTCATTTGGTTCTTTGGTTTTCAAATGATAATGTAATGGTGCTTTCTGAGAATATTCAGATGGCTGCATTTCCACCTGATGTTTGGGCATATAACACGCCAAGAACCATTCGAAGGAAAGACTTTACATGGCCTCTGTCTTTCTCTTGATACCAGATCCCAAGCTGGAATTAACAAGAACGGTGCTCCAAATGGCTCTATAAGGAGCAGAAAAATGCCCAGTCTTCTAATCCTGGAGCCCCAATGCACATTAAGTGTGGTCCAAATGCAGCTTGCAGCTGGGTTTAGTAATTACGGTGCAGCTGCAATGCTCTTTCCTCCTCTTGGTACACTCCAGACTAAAGTATTTCCGTTTTCATTAGGAAACGACATACAGAGGTTGCCTTCTGAGAGTCTAATCACCTTGTGAGTAACCGTCAATGGATAGTAACGGTCTTAATTAGCATTTCCCTTATGGATTGGGCAAAGTCTCTGTCAGAATTACTGAACAAAGAAAAAATTTAAAAGCATTAAAATTGGGAGTGCAAGTTTTGTTTTTATTTCGTTCTATTTTGTTTCAGAATTTCCTTTGACTTTTTAACCCTGGGGGCCAACCCAAAGTACATCCCCTTAGAATATGCCCATGTAAAATACGGGTTCAATAAATTTAGTCTTGAAAGAATTTGAAGGTTAAGTGAGTTTTCTCACTTAAAAAGTAACTTCTAGAGACACTATAGACAACGAAGATCCAAGCTCTATAAAACTTTTAATGTTATTTGGAAACAAACCATGGGAAATTATAAAATACACTCTTCGTTTGTGGTTAAAGTTTGCTTCTTTCTTCCATATTTAGTTTTAGTTTGTAAATACATTTAAGTCAAGAAGACATTTTCACAGTTAGATAAACAAATCTGATTATTTTTCCATAGTCCTTTCCCTTGTTTTTAGCTATAACCAATGTATACCAAAAAATAAGATCATGAAGTTCCCTCCTGGGAGAAGGATTGGGGTCTTTTCATGCTTATAAGACCATTTTTGCTAAGACAGGGTCCCCTGACTCAAGAGCAACTCACGCTAGTTTTGCCTTTAACCACAATCATTGCCAACTTGCGCTTTTCACAGAGATAGCCAATTGAAAGTTGCATAAAGATTTCCACTGCGACTCTGAACAAAAATAAAAAGTCAAAAAGCAAGTGCAGCCACAGATGAAGACTAGTGAACACTCTGGCCTGGGGAACCATAGAAAAAGCCCATGCAGCTGTTACAGGTGAAACACAGCCACACAGCAAACTGAATCACCCACAGGTAGTTGGCCACTTCCAGGAGGAGACATGAATTCCTTTCACTGAACATTTTAGAAACTCAAAGAACTGGTGTCATGGCTGTTCCATGAAACCTACAGCCACATGGGTTGACTTGTATGTGATGGACCTTTTCCTCCATCTCAGGGAGCATTTCAGAAGGCTGTAGTCACTTTACTAGAGGTCACTGAAGAGAGCTCTCAATTGTTGTTCCTTCTGGGGATCTGCCCGTGAAAAGTGTCTTCACAGTGGGTTTCCTAATATCTCTAGGCTGTGATGGCTGAAGTGATGGAACTTTATCAAACACCTATATACCTGCCTATGTGGCTTGACTTGGCTTGTAGCGCAACATGCAAAAAAAAAAAAAATGCATTAGACAGGTTAGGAGAGCTCTTTGTGTTCTCCAGGATGGAAAGGCAGAGGAAAATTAGCTGGTGCTGGCTGGACCAGGACCACCTCTAAGCAAATGTTGGGGGTCAGTCAGACATTAAATAACCCTGTTCTCAGCCACGGAAGGGACTTGGAGGGAGATTAAGTGACAGCCCAGAATGAAGGGGCAGGTGGAGACTGACCTGTGATCCAGACTCCCTGTCTGGGGGCTGTCAGAGCCCCCTGGGCTTATGCCTTGGGATTGGACTGTCTGGGCGAGGGAGTGCCCAGGCTCAGGTGCTTGGGGCTCCCTCCTGTAAAAACACAATATATAATACAAAGTCTAAGCCAAAACCTTTTTTACATCATGTACAACAGTGAGGAAGATGCAAAAGCTTTGAGTGGAAAAACAATACATTAAACAAGGACATTTAATGTTGTTAATTAGCAGAATATGCATTTGTGGTGCATGTTTTAATTTGTGTCCCAATGTTTTATCATCCTGTGGGATGATGAGATACTAAAAGGAACGTTGAAATAATGGACCTAATAATATCTCTTAATCTAAAAAATAAAAAAGATGTTTGTCCATGGTCTTTCTGCTCCTCATAGAGTCATACAAATGACATTGTTATAAACAAATGGGATTATTTAACAAACATGAAAAATATTAAAAAAAAACCTGTTAACAACATAATTCTTGATATGCTATTAGAATTCCTTTTAAGAAAAAAAAATACATATATATAGTGCCTGTACAATAAGGTATGCGAGAGTGTGAAAACGGTGGTAAGCTTCACAGACTTGGCTTCATTTAGGTAACATGAGTCATGTAACTCAAATATGAAAAGTCCTTAATAATTCTCCATAAAATGATTCCACTATGATATCTTATTTAACTATTATAACTTAATTATCTCACTGGCAAGATTTCTCAAGGGCTATCTGTAGTATCACAATATTTATCACATGATATGAGTGGGATTTTATAGAAAATTAAAAAATAAGTGATTACTCTAGAAAATATTGTTATGGATTTTGCTAGACACCAAGTATTCTTCAGGTCCTAAACTCATAGCTTTAATATAATGTTGGATTTTTTTTTCCCCTTCAGTTAGGAGTTTTCAAAGCCTTGTTATAGGAAATACTATTAGAATACTAAACAGTACACGAAGTTCTGAACAACATTTGGTAGTTTTATCTATACTCTTGTAAGCAACTGAGATAAGCTAAGGAGCTCTTACCAGGTGACCTCATGCAAAACAAATCAAACAACATTCCAAGAAGAGTTTATCCACAATGAGTCCTAAAGCATCCACAGTGCTTTGGGAATTTATAAGATAAACTCTACCAGATTAGTTATTTATGATGGAGTTCTATGATGCCATTCTGGACCATGCAATGGTATTACTTGAACCTATCTATTGTTTCTATGGTAAAATATCCTCTAGTAAACTTTGACAAGTCACTTACAAGACAATACCATGAGCAGGAAGGTCCAAATTTCAGGACAATGTTATTGTCCTGGACTGAAAAAGGCAGGTATATGATGGAGAAGCTAACGTAAGTTTCTGACAAGCAGTTAACAAATACCTGCTATTCAGATTTTTTAAGTATTAAGGCATAAAGAAGCAATAGAGACCCTGGGAATAATAACTAGCACTGCAGTGAGATATCAGTAAAAAAAAAAAAAAAAATTAGATAAAAATTTAGGGTCAAAAAAGTGTGGTTAATTAAAACCAGGTGGCAAAGTCCAAAAGGATAGCAAGGATGTGTGTTTATTCCATGATGAGAGATAAAGGTTTAAGGAAGCTTGGTTTTGCGTGTATTTCATTAAGTGGAGAAACAAACAAACACGGGTGTTCACCTCATCATAAACTTAAATGTAACTTCAGATCCCATTCCCATTTAAAAGAAAATGTGTGGCTATCATTCAAAATGGAGTGTTTCGCATTTGGTGACAATGATTCGTTAAAGAACAAGTTCAGGTAAATGCCCTTTTAAAAATGTCCTCAGAAGGAAAATCTAAAAGGGAAACTAACTCCATTAGTCTGAGAGAATGCTTAGATTGCAGCCATGAGGCCCCCAGAGCGGTGGTTCCACACTGTGAGCAGGAGCATGCTCCAGTACGGTGGGGGTTCCCCCCGATGCTTCTAGGCTGTGAGAGTATTGGGGAGAGGAAGGGTAACCCCTCGGAAATGGCTGGACCCCCAGTGATGAGAAGAAAGGAATGTTATCAAAATTCCCTTCAAACGGAACCAAGACACCACAATGGCAGGTTACTGGAGGAAAAAGCCTGCAGGGAGGGTGAGACACCCACTATCAGTGATTATTGGTATGGGCACAGTTGCGGAGATGCCTACGTAAAAAAGAAAAGCCATGGTTAATTTTAAAACTGCAAAAAAAAAAAAAAAAAAGAATTAAAAAGACACAACCAAGACCAGAGGCATGGTTTATAGTTCTTTGACGTTTAGGTTAATTAACTTTTCACTAAACTGCACAGGACCTCAAAAATGCCTTTTTCCATTAGAGGTTCAGACTTACTCAGTTGAATTAGACCGAGGTCTAAATCTTTTGCCTCTGATTTTCTTTCTGTTGCCTCCCAGGTTACCTGAAAAAGATGGTTTATAGCTAGATTTGAATATAAATAAATAATCACCATATGTTTAAGAATCTGGTATTTCAAGTGAGTGTAATTCACAACCCAGAACATAGGGCTTTATAGCTCTGTATGGCCTTCTCACTCTGTCTAGCACACTGGTGCTATAAAATCTCATCATTCCCCAACCAAGAAAAAAGAATTAGCTCATAATAAATGCCCTCTTCTCTACTGGGAGAAGAAGAGCTAAAGAGCTTACAGAAAAGAACAAGTGCTTAGAACCAGGGACCACAAAATATAGAACTTGGGTTCTGTGAACAGATGGATTCAGAATGCCACCTTATACCTTGCCAGGAGTTACTTCGAGGTCTCCCATTTTCACAGATGTCTGAAATATGTTTTGTGTCTGGGATTCTTTCACTCCAAGAATGAGAGAGTCCATTTGACCTGAAATTGAAAATGTATATATATTGTTCAAAAATATAATCAAATGAATGTTTTGAAATCAGTAAGCAAAATTTCTAAGCATTGCTGTGTGTTAAATAAATCAAGAAAGAAAAAAATCTGAAATGAAAGAATGAAGAGAACATGAAAGTCTTCGTGAAGAAGGCAGAATTACGCAACATTCAATTTAAGAAAAGTCAAATACAGTGGAACCTCATTACAATAGTTAAAATTGAAAAGTGTGAGGATACAACACAAGCCAATTACATTCCCCAAAACACAGCTACTTATAGCAAATTCACTACATACTTCAGGTATATAACCCAAGCAGTAGAGTTATAATGGGGTCCCACCATAGATGTTTCTTAATTGTAAAGCAATGATTTCCATTCAAATATTATGAGAACATAGACTTCTGAGAGATTTCATTAAGATTTCCTCTATTGAAACTTTCAAACCTTTATCAGAATAATATTAAAGTTTTCTTAAACAATAAAATTATTTTCTGAGAATAGGCATATTTCCCACAAATAAGTCCTCCCCAAATGTAGTACTGTTAGTTAACTGTCCAATAACTGAACTGTCACTCACAAAGCCCATGTACCATTAAGCCCTCTGCTATTTGTGTCCTGCCATCTTACAGTGAATTGTCTACAAGAACAGAAATTTACATACCTACCTTGTACCACATAAGAAAAGGATTTTAACAAACTATATAAACTTAGGAGTCACATAATTTGATACCATTTTTAACTGCTTAAAAGCCATGACTCATTGAGAACTTGCTAAAATCTGGATATTATTCAAATCAATATTTTAAGCTCTTCCTTAGGTATTTTAAAAAATAGCACTATGCTTAAAATCTTTTCCACATATCATCCCAGATAACTGCTAATAATGACTGTTTTAAAAGGGAACTTCTACTGATGAATGAAACTAAATGAAACTCAGCATAATTACATATTAATTCCCTAGATTAAAACTTTTTGAATATCCTTTGCTAAATACGGAATGATTCCTATTTTATACAAAAGGACAACAGAAATTTTCCTGGAATCCACTGACTTCTCCACTTCTTTACCATGTTATTTAATTTAAAATTATTTGACCAAGGAAATATTTATAAGCTGCAAGAATTTAAGTAAATCTTATTCTCTTGGCCAAAAAGCCCTCAATAAATCAAAAAAATAAAATTTTTGAAACATTCTTCCTTTGAATTGTACTCCTTGTGCAAAAATTAATATTTTTACTTTTCCTTTAAGCTATGTTATCTGAGTAAAAACACTCCTTCATGCTTGAGACACTTTCATAAAAGTAGAGTTCACAGATCTCACTAATTCCTTCTATTATCCTTCCTGATTGTTTGTAGAGTGAGATCCACTGTAGAATTTTTACAGATAATTCACTCTGTTTAGAACTCCAGAAAAAAAATCATGTTTCTTCTCAATAAACTAGTAATTTTCCTTTTAATCTACGAAGTAATTACTGTGCCCAAAGTAATGCATGGGGCTATCAAATCTATTTTTTCTATATATTACCCCTTCCCAACAATTTTAAAGAAACTCTTCCACAAGAATATTTTAACTTCCTTCAATGTGAATGCAGATCTCATTTCCCTAAACCATTCCAACTATTTATATCTTCTATCAGTTTATTTCGTCAAGCAAGTATAAAGTATGCAGAATTTTAAATGGTCTTATACACCTTAACATCCTGGGGCAAGACTACAGCATCAAAGTTTAAGACATAAATATATTAACCCCACCCATACTATTATAAGATTCACAAACATTATATATACTTAAATTAATTTGGCAATCAAGCTCTAAGTAATAAAGTCTAGAAATAATCATTCCAGGAATAAAAGGCAAAATCATAATATTCAAATATGATTCACAGAGAAGCGATCTTTTTTCACAGCAAGCTTAGCTTTGATATATTTAAAATTAAAAAATAGTCAACGCAGCATTCATATTAAAAAATTTATTTTAACAAATGCTTTTATTGAAGCATGACAGTAACCTTTTTCTTTGACTACCAAACATGACATAAAGCTCACCATTTAAAAAATATTAAAATACTATGTATATAGTTTCTTAAGCCATATAAGAGCAAGACTGAAAAACCCTAGGGTTTCTGTATAGATTTGAAGTTATTATGTTTAGTTTTATTTCGTTTGGATTTCTGGCCTGATTTGCTAAACAAGTGGTTCTGAGCATATGGCATTTCAAAGTACAGTAATCAAAGAACAAAGGATACCATTTTTTAACATTCAAGAAAGAAGGAAGAAGTAATCAAACCTGCTGCAAAATAATGAAATGTTCTGACTAATGGAATAATGTGTGATGGAACAGGTAGAAATCTGAAAATGCGACAGAAAAGCAGACCTCTTCTTAGAACTAGATGCTGAGTTTGTGCTGACTCCAGGAGGAATGTCGCTATAAAAAGAGTCACCATCTCCAGGCTTTTTTACATAATCTCCCTGGGGTAACTGTCTAAGGCATAATAAACATTTCAGAGTCAGAAAACAAGACACACACATGAACACAGACATATACAAATATTATTTTAGGAAAAAAGAGGTAGGGATAATGATCTACATGAATCAAACCTATAACAACACATAAAATTATTAATAAATGTGACAAGTTAAATTCATTCTAACTGTAGATCAGAAATGCAATCACTGAAGTCTATTCAGTCTAGATGGATAAAACCTTGCTTCAAGGGAAAAATATAGTCAGATGAGGTTCTTCATTGTAACTTCTTTATACTTGGAGATGTTAACTACAGTTTTGTCTTAAAAAAAATAAAATAAAATAGTGCCAAAGAAGACATATTGGGGCAGACAGTCCTTGCCCAGAAAAGGCAGTTTTTTCACCATGGTGAATAAACTATTCATGATTTCTTAACATTCTATAATGTAACTTTGATTGGCCTTAAAATAACTGACCGATTTCTAAGCTATGTTCTATAATTTAGTCCAAATAAATTCTTATTAGAGTTATTTGCTCAATTTGGAATGAACCTCAATGTTCATTTAACAGAAATATGAAGAAACTGAAAAAGATTCGAAGGTGAGTCAAAAATATAATTCTCTAACTGCACAATAGAATATGTAAAGGAAGATAATTTAGCAAAATGAAGTGTTAAAAAAAATAATCGAATTCTTGTTGAGACTATAGAAGGATATTTATAAGTAGTTTGGTGGGTGACCTTGGTTCTCTATCTCCACTGTAGAGGGGTTCAACAAGGGAAAATTTATTTAATCTGCCCTATTACTGACTTCACTCACTCTGATTTTGAATTAACTAAAATTGGAACAGATTTTTATTACTTCTCTTAAAGAATAGGGTAAAAAACTTTAGATCAAACCACCTAGTCAGCTAATCTCAGTAGCTAATCTGATCATTTGCCAATATGTGGCCCCCACGCAGCCAACTGAATCTCAAATTTGATTCAGTCCCATTCAGTAGTATGGTCAGAGGTGCCATAAACTAATGTTGGATGGAGAATTTCAAACAGAGCTGTACTTAAATAGGTACACATTTGCTAACTCCTTTTTCTATCTGTTTTTTTCTTTCATTACCATGCTAGTCATGGTTACTTGCTGACACTAAATTCTATCCCCAAAATGCCACTTTCAAATGTTTGTTTCCTTATATCGTTTACCATACTGCTTTAAAGGTTCAGAACATTTGGCCATTCATTCTTCTAAATGACCAAATATCCTCTCTCATATTATTTCAATCCTATATATTCACATATCTCTCCACAAATCTAAAGATTTTTCAACTGATATAAAGCACGTATATTAATTTGTATGATTAAATCTACTCTTCCCCTTTAAAGAAAGTTGAATTTCTCATTAGATTTGTATGTTGATACATATTCCTTCAAAATATTTTTAATTCTTAAGTGACTTCAGCTCATAATTTTAATCTTTCTTTTTCCTGGTACATTAAAAAACATTAATTCTATAGAAAAAATAAAACAATTCCCCCATATTTATAATGTTAATAAAATAGGACAAATGATCTTTTTATGCGAGAGCTTGAATCTCTGCAATCATTATTTTCTGGCTTGCCTGTCAATTAGTCTATCAATGCTTGAAAAATGCTCTCAGTAAAATCAGAATTGTCTATGTTGCCTCAGGGAGGAAACTTCTGTTTTGTATCAAACTCATATTTATAAAAGAATGCCAGAGGATATCCCATCAACATCACATTTCCAACAATAATCTTCATGGTAACAAATCATTTTTGTCACTATTACCTTTAATGAAAGCTTTCTAAACTGATGAGAAGTGCCTTGCTAAATTTAAATTGAATAAAGATAAGTTCTAATTATGCTTGACTTTTCCCACTAATCAATTCCCCCAAATTACCTTCTCCTTACGTGGTTCTGGCATTCAGGCATTCACCAAGGCCTCACTTAGCTGACAGCGCAGACTTATATGGACCACCTCTCACAATAGACGACACCCAGTACTTTTCTCAACTGAGCTTGTTTACCACCCCTTCAATGTCATTACTCTGTAGTATGTTGTCATCTTTTACGTAGTGCGCAAACATCTTAAATGCTATACATATCATAAACTGTAGTCTTCAGTGAGAGAGTTGGAAGGGAGTTTAAGTTCAGCGACTTTCTGGGACACAGCCCTGTTTTTAACATCCCGGGAAGATTCGATTCTCACCTAGATTGTGAAGTCTCCAAAATACAAAAACTTCTCTGCATTCTCTTCAAAATTCTACAAAGAATACCTTGTAACTTTCTCCACATTGTAAATGCATAATCTTAATGGTTATTCACTTTGTTAAAGATCTCAAGAATAATATTTAACATCTTTCACCAACCGGAAATTTACCTTTTTTCAATATTACATATTAGAACAAATCTATTTCTTCTAGTTTAACCTTTAGTGGAGATAGACAATATCAGGTCCCCATGATCGAAAAATAACATTTCATTATTTGTTATAAAAAATCATAAATGACCAAGTAAATGATCTCTTTAAACTTTTTAAAGATGAATTTAATTTTCTAGTCTTTATGACTTTCTTCCTCAATTTTGCTGATTCCATAGAATTCTAGAATCTAGAAGTGACTATCACTACCATATGAGGTGGCCTGACCTGTGCTAAATTTTATAATGGGAAAATTACCTCATGTTTCCCATATTACATGTAAATATCTTAGACATGTAAATGAATTTTTAAATAAATAATGACCAAAAGAAAATAAAATCTTACTTAATTAAATTCTTCTTTCTCAAAAAGGATATCTGTTATGAAAGAAGTATGATCTTTCCTACAAGGGTCCAAGGAATCACAATGTGTAACTTAATAATCTTTGCACATATTCAAAATGAGAATATAATGAAAAGAATTAATTAAGTCTTAACCTTAATGCTGAAAGAGGTATTTCTCCAGTGCCTTGTGAGTGTCTGGACTGTCTGTAATTGAAATTGTTACCTTACTTTTTAAAGATATATTGTGTAATGTGTACCAAGTTACATCGACAGATGTATGACTATCACTGAAATAATAAAATAAAAACAAACTAAGGAAAGTTTGAAAAAAAAAAAGGAGGGAGGTTCACAAGAGAAAATAAAGTGGCTAAAACAGGTGAGAGAGAAAAGAAATGGGGAAGGGGATTTCTGCTTAAGGTATAGATCAGTATGATACGATCTAATTGTTTATTCTATTTCACATTAATCATAATAACATGTGTTCATTTCAGATAAAGGAAGAGAATATTTCAGCTGAATATAGGTGTTTTATAAATGCAAATTCAGTTAACGTTTTCTTATTCTATTATTTGCAAAGCTGCTTGAAAACTAAAATTCAAACTTATAATTCTTGTTATAAAGTATACAGCTGCTAAGTCCGAAAGGAATTATGTTAAAATATAAACAATAGCATCAACTGAAAATATTATGTAGGTCTTCTTTCCTGGATATTTTAAAGAAAAAGATCAACAGCCATCCTAACTACATGATGTATGAGAATTATCCACGGCTCCTCAGTCCCATGGTCCTACCCTTCACAATATGACACTGGCAGATGTAAAGTGCTATTACTCATGTATGAGGTTCTGCCTCCACGTGCCCCAGGATTGGGCTTTTATTTTTCATTAAGCAGTTTGTAAACAAAAAGAAAAAAATGGGTTTGTTCCTTATCTTTTTGTCAGACCTGCAATTAAGCCTTCATATAATGAAAACCCTTCATATAATGAAAACCCTGAGGACACATTCTCCAGAGGGAAAGTTGATGAGGTTATCATGTTCTTTCACAGAAACATTTGCCTGATCTCTCCAATAATTTGAAAGTTATGTCCAATGTGGCATTTCTGAGCTGTTACATTATTAATATGGATCTGATAACTGGCTACCTATTTAATATGGTCTTACATTTAGTGTCAAAGCCAACCTTTAGGTTCATCAACTCTTTCGCTAACTCAACCAGTATGTGTGGTTCCTGCTTATGTCAATGAATGCTGCCTTCCTTTTTGAGAACAACCATCTCCACCTTTCATTTAAAGATCAGAGAAACACAAACACTTCCCTTACAATAATGCTTCCCAGATTATGAAGAAGTTTATCTGGTTTTAGAGTTGAGGAAAGTTTAAATGATTTCCCAAGACCACATCTGAGCAAATGGATTTCTGATTCCTTGGTTCTTCCATTATGGAACTTCAAAGAAAAACCTAATTTAAAGGCAAGGACAACTCAAACTTCTTACTTCTACTTCCTGGCATCCTTTGAAACTGGGCACATCTTCATTTGAATATCTGCAGATATTTTTACAAAATTGTAAATTTCTTAATGCATGCTTTGCTCTGTTAGCCTTACCATCTTCTCTATAAACACTAACATATATTCTCAAAAAGGAAAATCCTTTTTATACATTCACAACTTCCTGATCTAAAGTCCATTCTTTATTTCTTCTCCTTTGTGAGAATTATTGTACGAACCTAAGATTTATTAGCTATGGACAAGGGCAAAAATAAATAAAGGTTGTGGTAAAATAAATCAAAGTACATAAAATAAATATTTGCTGAAGGTGTGGCAACTCTCAAAATATGAACTAAATTCCAAAAGAGTAGTCAGATTGATGAAATGATTCAGTAATAATAGGAGGCAAGAAATTATATCAGGTACATATAGGAGAGTCTTAATGTAAAATTTTTCTTACCTAAACCTATCCATCCATACATTGAGTTAGAATAGGAAATTGGTATAGTTTTACATAGTAATCATTTTTTTGTAGTGTAGACAATTCCTTTATCCTAGATAGTGTTCCTGGTGAGAACATGTCTTAGAGTACTGTTTTAGTTTTGCTTATGTTACATATTTGTGATATTTTACTTTCCTTTTTATATAGTCAGCAATATTAATTACATTATAGCCTTAGCTCCTATGGAAATGGAACTGAATCATCACTAGCCTAATTCTACTCTTCACTCAAGAAAGCCACCAAACTTAGATTTCTGATACAAATGATCAGCTTCTACCCAACAGAAAACTTAAATGGCTCCAGCTCTTCTCCAGTGTTTTAGGATACAAGAGTTCAAATCATGGCACAAAAAAATCTAGTTGTTTTAAATTTTTAATTAATTTTGCCTCAGTTTTAGTTGTTCCATTAATGAGTTATTTATTCCAGGGCAAGGTCAATATTTTCTACTATCTATTTTAACTGACCAGGATTTCAGGTCGTACCCTGTGAGCATCACTTATTTACAAAGATTCTGTAGACACTTATGACCAAAGCTTTATAGGAATTTTATATTACAATATGGAAGGGAAGAGAAAAGTTTACAATTTTAATTTGTGAAAAACTGAAAGCTGTAGTTGGGGCTTGGAGTCTCACCAGGTTTATTACATCTAATCTGCCACAGGCATTTAATAAAACAGTAAGAAAAGTAAATGGGAATCTGCAAAAATATCTCGAGTACAAAAGCATATGATGTACAAGACCTAATCTCAATTATTAATTTCTAGGATATTTAAATTTTTTTTGTATCAATAGCTAATATCGTTAGTAATTTTTTTGATGTGAAAAGTAAAGGGTGTACCTCAATACGGGCTAATTTAGATTTATTTAAAAATAGGCAATTCTTACAGAACTACATAAATGAATTGTATCCTTTTTGACACTGTTGCTTAAACATAGATTTTTAAGGTTATGATGAAAGGGGTGCCTTACTTTATGAGCTTTTTGTTTAAAAAAAGTATAGTAAACAATCAAAGATTTCAACTATGCAAATTATTTCTTTAACTACCTGTGCAATTACCCAATCGGTAAAAACATATTTCCTTATGCAGAGATTAAACAGGCTCATCAAGTGCCAGGACATTGTCTTGACCTGTGCGCATAAAATTTTATCACTTACGAATGAAAGTTACTGACAAAACAACAGTAATCCCCTCAGAAAGTATTAGGCAACAAGAGTGTTATAAACATGAAGGGAAGCTAACTAATGTAAACAAAGGTGACACCTCAACAGAGGAAGTTTGTTTTAGATGGAAAAAAATAAATTTCCAAATATAGTACCATGAAAGTAACACAAATAAGAACTTTTATTAATTGTAGTATTGTTGGATGAAAGAACCATTAAAATTAAATAATGATACATCTGTTTTAAATTAATAAATTCCACAGCACCACTATTAAAATGATCATTTTGAGGTCATAAAAATAATTAAGATTAGTTTATAATTGCTACAGCATAAAAACAAAATAAACTTGATTTATAATTGCATGTATAAATTCCAAAGATGCTAATAAGATTTAAACCTTTCAGTTACATGTTCAGATTATTCTCATCACATACCTCTGTTCTCGATAGTTTCTTTTCATGGATAAGACGAGAGGGGGGAAGAAAAAGAATTAGTTACCTATGAAAGTATATTAAGAGAGTACTATATATAAAAGCTCTAGGATTTATTGAAAGGTCTCCAAGAGGGTTCTGAATTGCAGAATTAAAATGGGGAATACAAATAGTCACACAAACACAAATTTTACTTATCTTTAGGGGAAGTGACATCAAAGGGTTAATGACAATATTTTCAAATATTTCTAAAGCATAGAAAATTACATTATTAAAGAGTAACCTTTCTCAATATCAATTATATCACATTAAATATTTAGCAATGTTCTAAAGTTAATCCTATTCCAAATACAGGTTTTCAGATGTGTATATTGATTTAAATAATAAAATTAAGTAATCAAGTTACTTATATAAATTACCTGTGTTTTCATAAAAATAAAAATCATAATTTATTCCTTTTCAGTTACAGTATATACCTCAATCTAAAGCTTTTCCTAAGAATTGAAAACAGAAGAACATAAATGAACACTAGAACATTTTATTTCATCACTTATGATAAATTAGAGTGAGTTAATTCACAGCTATTATGGACCTCCTAAGTTATTACTACTTAAAAGCTTTACGTTTAGCAATACTTTGTTCAAAGTTTGGTCTCTGTTTTTTATTGGGCCATATACTAAAATAAAATTACATGAGTTTTAAAATAAACCAATCTTAAAAATGTACTCTAGAGGGTATGGTTGCGAGGCACCAATGACTTTTATGTATAACTCAAAACAGTTAATTTTTAACTTTCTATTACAACCTAATTAAATGTTAATATTTTGAAGATGTGTTAGAAAGGCCAAGCAACTGAGTAGTGGGCTCCTTCCTCCAAGATCAAGATCAAGTTCCACACGAATCTGTAGCATCTTTATCTGTCTATCTATTCTGAGCACCCAATAAATATCTTGTTTAATAATGAGCCCATGAGGGTAAACGTGCTAATTAGTTACTCATTATTTTTCATTCCTGAAACCATTAGATGGAGGGGGAGATAAGCCCAGAATCTTTCTATTCAACACATTTTTCTTTTTATTCTCTCAATCCGATTACCTGAGCAATCCACCTGTTCCTAATGAGTATTCCTCATTTTCTACTCGGCTTGGAGAAGGGGTAGAAAGTTTAATTGGAGAGATTAATGAGAAAATGAGTTCTGTTTCTAAATCTAATTCTTGAATTTTAAATAGAATGTGAAACATCATATTCATGAATTTAATTCCTGCATTAAAATTTTCTACATTCTCATTTTATTTTTAAACATATTCTGAATAAGTATAGTAGCATTAAAACTACATCATTTAGGTTCAAATTATTTATGAAGATACTAAAGAATGAACATGATTTGTCTTTTTCCTTAATGAATCTGAAAAATACATATGTTCAAAAATAAAAAAAAGCAATGACACCTCAAAAGAATTTCATAAAAATAAGAAATGACATACAAAAAGAAGTATTTTTAATTAAAATCATTGAAACATGGACACAGGTCATTTTATTAGTAACAGGAGATATTTAGGTTTTATATTTTCCAAAAGGTAATCTTTTCCAAGACTATAAAAACAAAATAACAATTTGTATCAGTAGGTGGCAGAAAATCACACAACATAGAACTAACAATTTTGCTTTCCCTTTTCACATGACCAAGTGAAACCACTTACTTCAAAACAACAATGCTTGTGAAGGCAATTACTACCTAAGTATTGTATCACAGAAGTCAACGATATTGTGCAGCTCCAAGATGGGGCTAATTCACCTGAGGTGTGAGGGGAGATCAAACAATAACTATACAGAAAAGCATTCTTTTCAGATATATAATTTTATAACTCCAAATGTTATGCTGAAATTGGCCTGGGGAAATATAAGTATACAATATATCTAATGACCTGCACATCAAACAAGCCCATAGGTATTGAGCATCTTCTATGAGATGGTACAGGGCTACATACTCATTTAATCAGGGCAAATCATTACTATTATGCTGTGCTCTCTTTCACTATGCTATGCTATATTAACTATGCTATGCTAAACTTTACTATGCTATCTGTGCTATTTGTTAATATAGCCTTTCTCAAACATCTTTCTGTATTTTAATGCTTGTAACACACAAACTAACTGCTCTCTTCAGTCGACAAAACTTAGGGTTTTGACCTCACCTTTTAAAGGTGTTTCCATTGATTCAATTGGTTTAAGACCATGTCAGGTGATACTAATAATAGCATACAATTACATAGTGCCTAGTCTCTTAAAAGATTTGGGGTAATTTTAAAGTTTGAAATATTCTAATTCCCAAGTCTTTTAATGAACTAAGTTTGATCTATGTGAGGGGGAAAATGCTATAAAGTGAGGTCAAGCCTAGAATGCTTAGCAAAAGTTACAGGACTCCCAAATTGAGAAACATTCTAGGCCCAGGGACCTGAAATATCATCAGAGAGCAGCAGAACTTTTATTTTTAAGTTGAAATATTAAAGAGAATTTAAGGTTTGCCATGATTAAGTTTTAATTTATTAAAATCAAATAAGTTATTTGAATATAAATAAATTTTTCATGTTATAAGATTGAAATACTTAGGGAAATGGAACATATTAATTTTATGTTTGGAATGTTTGAAATCATTTACTTAGCTAAATGTTCAAGGAGAGCTAATTTCCAAAAGTTATATATCATAACTTTTTAAAATTTAGAAATAGAACCAAAAAATTGTCAGCTGAACATTGAAGCTTAAGAAAGAATAAGACTTTTAAAAGCTTTAACTTAAAATTTTTAATTGAATTTTAATTTTAATAAACATTTCTGAACAGCTTTTTCTTCACACAAAAACAGCCACATTTTTTTAAAAAGTGCCTCCATACTTGTGAAGATAAAGAGGTTTTGCCCTTAGCACGATGCACGGACACAGCAAGCACTCAGCAACAGATCTCCTGCTGCTGTTCTCGTTGATGTGACTCTTATTAAAGCTCTATGCTCCCTAACTGACTACTAGCTTTCTGGGGATGAGTTTAAGTTGAGGGAAGACCTATGTCACTAAAGAGCAAACAAACATAACCTAACCTCTGTATAAGATACAATTTTGATGGATTTTACTTCAATGATTTTAAGACAATACTCAGTACTTTTTGAATAAACAGGAGGTATCTCAAGATCTAAAAAAATGATAAATTATCATTACCTCTAATCATGCTAAGCACAATCACCAACTGAGTGTAGAGCCAGACTGATTTTCAAGTGTATTTATCCAATGATAAAAAACTTCCTAGATGTTTAATTCATTTAAACAAAATGTTTAAAAGTATATTTTGACAGTAAAAATACTGAGATTTTTCACTTACTTATAACCCCATGCAGTTATTCCTAAGATGAGGGCCAGCACTAAAATGGTGCCAGCAATTATGCCTATTATGATATTGGTACCAGCAACACCTGTGGGGAGAAAAACACTGAAGATCAGAGTATACAATTGAAATTTTGATATAAAAATCTTTCAGGAAGTTTATTCTCCAGATTTATAATCATCACACCAATAACATTATTTAAAAATATTTTTTCAAGTGGGTATTTTTTAAAGGGAAGAAAAATCAACCATAATTTATCAATGGGAATCAATTGCTTTTTTTTTAAATTATTTGTGTATGTTCACTTTTAATTCTTTTCCAAGTGTATTTTGTACAATTGTATTTTCTGCATATTTTTATGGAAAATATGATTAGGACATAGAACTAAAAGAAAGAATAAAGAAGAGGGGCTACATGGCATAGCACCAGTTAGGGAGGAATACTTAGAAATCCATGTTCCTTTTGACCCTGACCTCTTCCTCAAAAATTCTAGAAGTGTTATTTTTCATATCACTACATTCTGACAACAAATGCAAGGTCCTTATTGCTCTCAGGTGTGTGTGTGTGAGATATTTTGTCTCTCAAAGTAAAGATAAGCTTCTTACAGGAGAAAACACATCTCCATGTTTATATAACCAGTGCTCAAGTGGTATAGATGTTAAAAGCACTGGGCTTGTACTTCCCAATTTTGGCAATGATGACCGTGGCACATTCTAGAAAAGAAAAACCAAAAGAAAAGAGAGAGTCAGGTGGGCTGGAGATTGGTGCTGGTGAGGCATGAGAGCCACGCAGCATCAGACTGGCAGAGGGCCAGGGCAGGGCTGAAGCACAGAACTCAGTAATGGCATTGTGTGTCAGCTTCCCATTAGGCAGGCTGAGATGCAATTCTTAAGGGCATTTTGGCAGTGAAAGTGGCCCAGTGAGTCGAAGTCTTGGTCCACAAGCCCAAGTGAGGGCCCAAGAGCAGAAAAAGCATATTGGAGGCCTGGCTCTGATCCCAGGAGACTTGTTTTGCTGATAATGACTTATACCACATGTTTAAATCACCTGGTCTATTTCACCCAGGGCACTTCAGCTCTCTCTCTCCTTATCTGCTGCACTCCTGAGGCATCCTTCATAGATCAGTAATTATGGGCAACTGGCGCAAATTCCAATTCCCCATGACCAAAGAGGTGGCCTCTCTGCCTAGGAGCTCTCAGGTCAGACTGCAGGACTAGTGCATCTGAAGAGAATGGCAGACTCCACCCTGCCCAGGTCTTAGTGGATGCTGATGCCAGAGGACCCCTGGGTCATTAGGATTTTCATACTCTAAGACCTAGCATGTCTGTCTCCCCTTCCTTTTCTTCTGGGGATTTAACAGGAATCAAAAACCTTGGATGCTAGTCTTGATTATTTCTAAATAATAGTATGACTTTTGATAAGTCACTTAAATTCATGGGCCTGAATATCCTCATCTCTGCATTAACTGCTAGAACAAGCTCCAGACTACCATTGCTAAGACTGAAGATACCAAAATCTTAATCATTCTGTGACTTTCTTTATTAAAGTGATATTGGCTAAGATTTTCTCATCCTTTGGAAGTGATGGGCTTCAGGATTTGAGCATTATTTAATGAGAAAGAATACTCAATAATGAAATGGTAAACTAGTTTCAAAGGGGACATTTACCCCCAAGGTCTGTGTCCTTACAACTATCTGCATTTAATTTCTACTCCATTTGGACCTCTCTAGCTTTTAGAGCTGCCCTCATTGGTGTCCTTAAATCCCTTCCAGGCATGTTGGCAAAATTTCCTACTTCTAGAATTACCTACGGTTTAGGTTACAGAACTGAGGTTAAATACAAATGAGATGCTATGATAAAGAATATTAAAGTCAATGAAATATTTCAAAGTCAATTCTTCAATTTTTATTATTTATTCAGTCCCGATATATAAAATTTTTTCTTTAAATTCGGAGTTAAAAAGTGACTACATTCTTAATTTAAAAGAAATGCTAGAGTTTGTTGTTGGCCTCAAACAAGTACAATACTTGAAAAATCTCACTCTGATGTAGGACAAGATAACACTAAATCAGTAGACAGTTATACTCAACATTACATATCATTATAATTTAAAGGAAATAATCGGTTTCATAATGTGGATCCCAGTCATATACTGCAATTCATTATTATGTGGCTTTAACTTATATTTGCGTTACAAAAATAATCCAAATGAAACCGTCTAAAGGGCAGTTTTCTCCTTCCTTGTGTATAAAGGCTATGAAATGATACCAAATTAAGTACTTACCATTGCCAGACAGAGTTATACCAGCCTTTGCATCATCGTTGTGAGGAAAGTAAGTGCTGCAGTCTGCACCGATCCAGTGTCTATTACACACACACCTCAGCTCATTACTACAAACCTGAAATCCAAAATCAATCTAGAGTAAAAGTCAACTCTCTGGTACAGAGGCATGAAAAAATAAGCATTAATTTCTAATTATTATATGCCTAGAGTTTGATGGTACTGAAAAATTATTGGTACTTTTTTCCTAATGCTAATTACTTATTTCTTATCAAAGTGTCTAAAAAAATATTTTCTAGAGATCAATGGCTGACTCAAAGGGATAATAAATTTTAACAGAAGCATGAATTTATAAGTCTACAAAAAATGAAATTGTTTTGAATTTCATTGACTTAGGTTTTATAACAGGGAGATTTAAAAAACTGAGCAGAAATATAGTCATTTGACAATTATCCAATACAAAGATTTCTTTCTTCCAAAGAAAGGATCTTAATAATAAAATTTTATCCATCTTTTAGAAAGCAGATGCAATAAAGAGAAATCAGATGAATCAGAGAGGCCTAAACCTTTGTTGTGATCTGAGAAGAAAGTTTCGCACAGCTATAACCTTGGCACCTCATTCCAAGCTACAGAGATTAGCTACTTCAGGGTCATGGAAACTGAGAACTCCCTCAAACAAAGTGCAGGAAAAAATTCATATAAAAATGGCACCAAGTTTTAAAAATTATCAGACAGTAATCTGTCTTCATTTATATATCCCAGAAACAGAATCTATGCCTAGATCTTATAATTCAAAACAGCTTTAAATAGAATGGAGAGTAAGAGAGACTTGTTAGAGTTAAGATCAGAGAATTTCTTTAAGAGATGGGTTTTCACTGGATGGATTTCTGTATTTTGTCTGATCTAATTTGCCAGAAGATGACATACATCAACATCTAAATATAACTTTAAAATATAATTAATAAATTTCAGATCTCAAATTCATTCACATGAACACATTTCTGTGAATTAACAAATATGCAGGAAGAAAAAGGTTTATGATTAAAGTCAAAGGCATGGGTGTTAGTCCCCATTTCACCACCATCTTATCAACAGACCTTAACCAGGTAAATTCACTATCAGTTTTCATATCACACACTAGCACTAGTGACATAGTGATATGTGCACAGTGATCATGATTAATAGAGTCATAGCTAACATTTATCTAACATTCACTATGTCGCAGACATTGTTTTAAGTATCACATATAAGTTACATTTATTAACTCATTGATTCCTCACAATAATCCTGTAAAGCAGGCAATATTATTATTCTCTCTTTACAGAGAAATTGTCACAGAGAGGCTAAGTAATTTGCCCAATCCTACCTAGTTCGTAGGAAATAGAGCTGGAATTCAAACTCAGACTGTCTGATTCCAAGTCCATACTCTTAACTATACAATGTAAAGTACATAAGAATATCTACTGTTTTTCATTTAATTTTTGTCACATATACAGAGTTGAGTTATTGTAAGTTAAAAATACATAGGATATAACTTTTCTGTATTATGCTATTATTGTAAATGATTTGGATACTATTTGCCACCTAATTTCCTTGGGTCTATCACTCTTAGCCATTAAACAAATTGCTAATTAACACAATGAACTATGTTTGGATTCTTTGTTATACACTCAGATTTCTCGATGAATAAGCTTTGGTTATTCATTAGCATGAATGATAAAGAAAAATTTCCATTATTCATTACCCCTGTCCCCCCAAACATCATCTCCCCCTAACATATTGTTGCTTATTAAGGAACAAAGTCTTAGCAGACCCTTTTACAGAAGCAGAACTATTCACTTCATTCCTTCTCTGTTCTCATGCGCTATAAGAATTCCTTTCCTTTGGCAAAGAGTAACAATTAGTAAGACTTCCCTAAGGACATTCTTGGCATATCCCTTGGGGATACACATGGAATGACCAGGATTGTAGGCTTACAATTCCAGAACAGGGATCCTTTGCCTCCACTGAGTAACACAACCAGTTTAAGCAAAGAATCTGGAATGAGGGTAAGAAGAAAATCTTAGCACATGCCAAAAGAAAAAGAACTGAAAAGGTTTCATTAGTATAGGAAGTTCTAACTAAAAATGGCAAAACTGTAATCACTAATAGAGCATGTTTATTTAACCTATACATTTATTTCTATAGAACCTACACTATCAGATATGACTGAAAGAATAGAATTTAGCCTTTTAAACAATGCCATTTGTCTATTCATCTATGAGAAACATTTCCCTAAATTATTCTGTTTTTATTTCTAGGAGTTCTCCTCAGCTGATACACACTGGTGTGGCTACGGCAGTTATTTATGATCTGCTCTAACTGGTTAGTGCCTGGACCATACAGTTGTTAAATGCTGTGGCCACTGCTTCTTCTTTTTACTCTTGTTTTTATCTCATTATAGTTTGTTAAAATTTGTTTTCTAGATCACTTGTAGAAAACTGGCATTATATTATATGAGATCATATTCAAACATAACAATATTCAAATGACTATGATAAAATAACTGTTTACATGCTGGCTAGAAACAGGGATAGGCATGTTTTCTATTGTTACCGAAATAAGCAGTTTAGGGCCGTATCTATTTCTGTGATATAAGAGAACTGAGTAGTTCCCCATGGCGAGGTACTGAATACTTACTCCATTTCCTGAACAAACAGTGCCTTCTTTATTGCTTAAGCAAGTACTGAAGTTGAAAGAAGCCACGGGAAGACACCTATGTTCTAAGCACATCATTTTGGGACCACAAGGTGTTCCATCTTCCACATAGCCAAGATCTACATCTTCTTCAAGCTTAACATGCCCACCACTAAAAATAAATTGAGAACAAAAAGAAAATGAGATTCCATTAATTCACATTAATTTGAGAATATACTTAAAAACTAAAAAGTAGGCATTATCACTTTCTCTATTTTCTATATATTATCTAATAAAAACCAATAGCAAGCATTTTCAACCTGCAAATGAAGCAATTGATCTAATTCTTTTCAGAGATATTGATATATTTTAGGATTTAAACATAATTATAAAGGCCTGAATTGAAATGGCTTTTTCATTTTACCTTGGATATCATGTACAAGCCAAGTAAGCCATTATTACTAGTATTTGATTTGATAAGTAAGTAGGTTTCAAGATTTCACACCTGTTTTGAACAAAAATGAGAATTGGTTTTAGTTTATATTTACCAAAAAGATTGTTATATTTACAAATTATATTTGAGAATGGCTAAACTATTATAACTTCACTATTCAATACAGCAAGTCTACATGTTATATAGAAATAAAAAATAAACAGAATAGAAATTGAAAATGTATATCCATAATCAACTTATTCATATGGTGCCATGTCAATGCTAGTATCAAAATTTCCATTCTTTTATTTTTTATTAATTTTTATCAAAATTATACATGCATATAGTTTAAAGACAAACAGATAAATTATCTTTTTAAATGTCAAAATCACCACTCATGATATGTCTGAACATCAGTTCATCTTCCTACAGTTTCTGTGTGGGCCTTCCCCTGCCCCTATCAGATCTGGCTGTCCCATGCACCTGGTGTAGAGCTCTACATCTTGGATTTCCCTCACCTTTCATTGTCAGATAGCCCTCAAGGTGGGGATCTTGATTCCTAAATTTTTTTATCTCTTTCTTAGTCTACTCCTTCATTTTGGTGGAGCACAATTTCTAGTAGCTTCCTCAGAAAGGGTTCAAGGAAGTAAATCTGTGGGAAAGTTGCTTATTTAAAGGAGTTACTATTTTCTATCCTCGCTGTTAATTGGTATTTTGCCTGTGTACAGAATTCTAGTTTGGACATCATTTTTTCCATTGTCTTCGGGCACCTGGGGCTCCTTTTGATAGACCCTAAGCCATTCCATTCCTCCTCTTTGGGATTCTTTCTTTGTCCTAAGGCTCTGAAATTTCACAATGATATGTTTAGATATGCCTCTAACTTCACTAATTGTACCTGGTACTTGGTTAGCCTCTCAATATGGAAATTCAAGTCCATCAGTTCTAGATGATACCCTTGAGTAACTCAATGGCAATTTCCTCCCTGCTATTTTCTTCATTCATTATTATTTCTATTCTAATATGATGAGCTTTTCCATATGTTCATTTCTTTTCCTCTTTTGCCTTACTTTCTGGGAGATAATTTTAACTTCTGAATTTAATTTCTGATATCATATTTTAAATTTCTGACAGCACTTTTTCCTTCTCTGAATGTTCTTCATTGTTTAAAGTAGTACTCTATTCTTGTTTCATGACAGAATTATCTTATCTCTCATAAATATTGATTAGTAGTGGTTCCTTTTTTTTTCTATTTGATTGTTTTTCTCTTTTTCATGTTGGAGACTTTCTTCACATGTGTGATAATCTGCTCATATTTGAAGTGGGGGAGCAGACAGATGTTTGGAAATTCTCGGGCTTTCTGACTGAACATCAGTGAGGCTGGATCATTTCCAGACAACACATATATCAATATTATCTGCTGTCCTTCAGTCTGGAAACCTTCTATTTATTATTTCACAATATAAAGCTCAAATCTTCCATGGGAGGGTGAGTGATATTCTCTTTAGCCAAGTCAAAGAAGTAATGTTAGTGCTTCTATAACAGACTTTCACCTACCTTCTTTATTTTAGCCCCTTCCCTGCCCCTTAATCCTTTACTCTTTCTTCCCAAAGTAAATGATGCTGCCCATTTTTGAGCTTTTTGGAAACCAACAGTAAATATTGGCTTAGTTCTCAGTTTTTCCCATTGACTAATTTAGGAGTTCAGCTTTCTTAATTTTAATAATCATTTGTCAAACATCCATTTGCTTTCCACATTCCAAAATTCTGTTGCTATCGTCTCCTCTCCCTTTCTCTGCCTCCCTGTGAATGCATGAATTCTAAAAAGGTTCATTTAGTGTCATTTTAGTGGAATTTCAGAAGGGAACAAAAGAAGATGCATATATTTAATCCAATAATTTTACAAAGAAGTTCACATTATTTTTCCTTGATAAGAATTAAATGTAAACTGAACCCTAATTCTGAACCCTAATTGAAAACAGAAATAATCCTAAACTGCATTCCTCAGAAGTAAGATGACTAATATTCTCATAGAATGGTTAGATGATTGATTACCTGCAGTTTAATGTTCTTCCCTGCTGCACAACTAAAGTAGATGTGATTTCACCATCGAGTTCTCCAAGCCTTGGCATATTACCAATATTGGCACACAAAAGGTAACCACAAAGCACATCCCTGTGTAAAAGAATGCCATTATTTACTTTATAACCATGTGCAGTTAGAACAATAATCTTATTTCATTTTAGCATTTGTTTTTCATCGACTATATTATATGCTCAAGTTATAAGAAAAATAAAATAAACACAAATTAGTTTATTCCAGCTTTAAAAAGTATCTTCTTTGAAACTTTTATTGATGTACCAAAATGCCATTTTTTTTTAGCTTTTGCTTTACTGTCCGTTAGTTCAAGTATTTATCTAAAGGAAATTACCTACCAGATAGACTTCTGTTATTTCAGAATCTCTATCTCTATAACACATCATTGGATATGCTAAATCATTTTTTAATATTTGATAATTAATGAATGACCTTTAGGTGAGTATCCTTTTGGAATATAGTTCTTTCTTCAATTTATTGCCCCAGAAGTCAAGAATAGATTAAATATAATACATCTATGTGTGTAAAAACACACACGGACACATTTTATAGATTCTCAACCACATAGGCTTATGATCCCTTCTTGGATATATTTCACTACTCCCCCAACTACCACATATGATTCTAATTTAACTTGTAAAATATCTTCACTGGTGTCAAATACTATCTTACGTAGTCTCGTATCTAATACATTTTAATTATTAATATAGATAATAATAAATTCATATTCTAATAAATATCTTGTGAAGAATGATTAGTAGATCAGCAAGATTATATATGTAAATATTAGGCTTTATCAAGTAGAGAAAAGAAAAAAAATTAAGACTTATTATCTATCACTGACACAGAAAAATGTATTAATTCATTCTTAAAAATAATTTTTAAAAGTTCTACTTTCATTTTATTGTATCCATCATAAATAAAAATGACACAGAAGAGATATTCATTCAATATTTTTTGTTTCACTTATGTATATGGAGCTTACTAAATATTTTAGTATATAAAAAATAATTATACATATTTCTTATCCTCAAGGAAATTATAATGTTGGATGAGGAAAAAAAACACATACATGAACAACTATAAAATATAGAGCTGGGGACAAGGGCCATAAGAATAGTACAAAGGGCTATAGGATTTCAAAGAGAAGAAGATGATTATTTCAAGAGTGAATCCAGAATTAATTTATAGAGAAAGTGTTGTCCAAGCAGGTCTTTGAAGAATGAATAAATTTTTGTAATAAAGTGGGTTTAAAGAGTGCTTCCAGAAGAATGAATAGCATAAGCACAGGCATGGAGATAGAACAATATAATGGACATGTTAGGAATGTGAGGTTTGCTAGACTTCAGAAGAATAGAGAGAAAAAAAAATGGAAGTTGGGCAAATTGTGGAGGTACACTGCAAACCTAAGGTTTCATTGTGTTTGTTAAACAAAATAGTATGACATTCAACAAAGTGGTTACAAGAAGAGTTCTAAAATCAGGCTGCCCGAATTCTAATTCTGCTTCAATTACATCCTAGTTACGTAACCTTGGTCAAATTAGTTAACTATGCCTCAGTTTCCTCCTTCATAAAGTGGGGAGAACTGGAATATTAAATGACATACCTTATGCAAAGCATAATACAGTGCATAGCACACTGTGTGCATTCAACCAATGCTCAATATTAGTCTTACTATTAATTAGCTATGTGGAACCAGTGAAATTTAAACAAAGAATTGACATGGTCAAAAATAGTCAGTAGAAGATTATTCCGATGACAGCCTGATGAACTGCTGGCATAATAAACTGTTAAGAGGCCTTTCTAATAATTGCAGAATTAATGTAGGTCTTAGTTGGGTCCTTACTTTAGGTCCTTAATGCAATAGGAATTGAAATGATGGGATGAATTAAAGACAAATAGTGGAGGAATAAAGGGAAGAATGGAGATGATTTGGCCATTTGGACAATGTGCCAGAGGGAAGGTGGAGTCAGGGATCATTCTGAGGCTTCTAAACAGAAGGACAGAGAGATATTAAGTCCTTTGGCAAAAAGAGTGTTTTAGAAAAGTCAGAGCCAGTTAATTGACTACATATTCTGGTAGCTTTAATTTTTGTCGCTTTTAAGATGCTGGCAGGTGTCTTCTAGGTGAGAAAGTCCTGAGGCAGCTATAAGCATGACCTGGCCTTAGGAGAGAGATCCGTGTATATGTTAAGATTTGAGAGCCTCTGCAAAGATGATGCTGGAATGCTGGGAAGAGATGAACAGGCAACATTCATTTCTGCTTTGTGGGATGCAGAAAACAGGAAAGTCCTGGTCACTTAAAAACAATGCTTGTAATTAACTAAGGGATAAACTTGGGGCTAATTTGTCTATCTCACCGTTTGTTGCACTGTATCCATGTGTCTTTGTCCTTCCCACAGTTACCCTTTTCGGTCCCTTCGATATTCAGTTTCTCATAACAGTATTTGTCTGATGCCATCACCTCTGAAGCAGAATAGAGTTTTCTATCAGTGACATATGTAACACGTGAGCCACTCAAAATGTTTGCAGTCAGGGAAATAGCCATTTAAAGAACTCTTCTCCACTCCAATTTTATCAATTTCAAAAGTGTACCTATGGTTTATAAGAGTTTTTCAGTATTCAGGCTTTGACAGTATTCAGGCTTTAGGTTCCAAGAACACTTCTCAGAATTTGGCCCAATAATTAGTATTTATTCAGTGGTTCCTTGAATAAATATTGCATACTTTAATCTCAGTATCAAATATAAAGCATGAATTCCTCGCTCAGTGACTTTTATTAATCATAAAGACAATTTTCTTAAAATAGTGATGTACTATAAACATTTGAGAAACAGCGGTTCAGTTCCTACTTCATTTACTTATTGTTAATAGCTGGCAAAAAAAAAAACCTTTAATTTTATTCTGCTTGTAGACAAACAAATTCAAGCTAAATTAATGACAGTCAAGTAACATTTTAAAATATGTCAGCATCTTTGTCAGGATTTCATTTTTGCAAAACCAAGGTTGGTTGACTAAGTTATCCAAGATTTAGATCAAAATGACTTTTACAAACTAATCAAAAGATGACTGTTGATGTATGTTTAAAAAGAAAATAATAATTATGTTGGTATTTTCTTGCCCTACTTCTTTCTGTCTGCTACTATTTTTTCTTAAGTGGAGGAAATGAAAACTACATCTCTTTGTTTAGAGTAAAACCTGTATGACTAAATAGTCCTTCACCTCAATATTTCTCTAGTTGCTCAAAAAAAGCATACACTTCTCCTCTCAAAAGGACTATAGCCACTGTGACAATAAGGATTATAATTATCTTTATAGCTTCCTTTCTAATACAAATTGTCTTTTGAGAGTTGAAAACAAAAATGGCTTTCCATAGGACTGGTAATACTTCTAGGAAAAATATATTAGACAACATTTAAATATGTATCTAAATAGAGATATAATTTAAATAATATGTTTTTGATATAAATGTTATATAATTCCCTCTGAAAATGTGATAAACTTTGAAGGGAATAACATTAAAATTTCTTTTTGATATGGCAGAGCTACCTCAGCAGAAGGTCACCTATATTTAGGAAAGCCAGTTAGAGTTTAAGAAAGATAGTTTAAGAAAAAGCAACTCTAGCTAAAATAACTAAAGTTCTAAGCCAAGAGTGCACCATCCAGGGCCCATGTCCATCCCATACTGTTGTACAGGTTTTGCTTAAATACACTCAACTGAGGAGAATGTAAGCAGACTTGAAATCCAGGTTTGCTCTATTCTCTAAGCTACACATCCTGGAGTGGACTTCACCTGCATGGCAGCGAAGCCACCTTCTGTCTTTTCCAAAGGCACTGCCGACTAGACAAGATGTGTACGGCTGCACCCTTCTCTAATTCCACAAAAGTGCCCCTGCTAAGATTTGTAGTGATTTTAAGAATCTCTAACTTATAAAGTGGTTGAAAATTTACTTCCAACTCACGTGTTCTTTGGCCTGGTATCACACTTTAAAATGATCAAGCCACACTGTTTACTTACTTTGTCCCCAGATGTATTTGCATTGTCTATCCCTGGTTTTACATCTTCCTCCAAAGCAAATTCCCTAAAATGGAAAAGCATACATATTAGCTATGCAATGTCTGCTTTTGTCAGATAACTGAAAAAATAAATATTACTGGGAAAACTAGTAGATGAGTATTACAAAGCCTTTTATCTTCAGAATTGATTATGAAGCATTTACAATAATCTGCCTACTTTGTTAAGATTTCAGTATTTCTTCCATGCTGACACACATGAAAAATTTAGGTAAAGATGAAGTAACCTACCTGAACACCATCACATGAATACCCATCCATTTTATGAATATTTGGGGCACACTAAAAAAAGAAACAAAACTATGAACCAAATGCACAGCCAAATGTTTGGATAATATTTTAGAAATAAAGTCTGATAATATATTAGGTCTCTTAAAATATCTGAAAATAAAAACAAAAAAGATCAAGAACAAGCAAAAGGAAATACAACAATTGGTGTACTTTCCCCTAAAATTACTGATCTATCAAAGGTAAAAACAGTTGATTATACAGCAGCAAATAAAAGGAATTAACGGCAATGACTCAGCTAACACTAAAATTTAAGTACAACATGCTTTATACAGACACACTGCTCCTTAGAGCAAGAAAAACAAGGGCACTAAGCAAAAGCAAAGATGCCAACATAAATTAAATAATAACTATATTTCTTCTTTTTCTACCACGAGAAGCAACACAGCCTTTACACCTAAAATGACTCTCAAGTAGAAGTCTACTTTGGACATGTTAGAAAGAGACATGCTTTACAACAATCGTCTTTTTTCCAAATCTCTTGCAGCAAGTATTGAAAATTGCAAAGCATTCTTGTAAGGATATAAACAGTCAGTGATTTTTAAATGTATTGTACATTTTCTATCATTATAGCAATTATATACTCATTTGAGAAAAGGTAGGAAATGTAAAAAGTTTTTTTATAAAAATGAAAGACTAAAGTCTTTCATATTCCCACCACCCAAAGACAACTATTTTTAACATTTTGGTACATTTTTCTCATTTTTTTCCTACAAATTTTGGTACTATTAAACATAGGTATAATCAAGTTATAGATGATATTTTACATTCTGCTTCTTCCCTTTACTTTTGTCATACAAATTTCTTCATCTCATAATAAACTTTTTTGTAATATCATCTTAATAGCTCAAATACATTGCATTGAGCTAACAAACCATATAACCAATGTACTAAAATATTTACGTGTAAATACAGTAAGTCCTCACTGTCCTCGAAAGAGTCTGTGACTTTAAGCAAAATGATGTATAATGAAACCAATTTTACCATAGGCTAATTGATATAAACAAGAATTAAGTTTCTATGGCATCTCATCAATGTTATAACAAAATGACATTGAACAACACACCATTACTCAAGGACCTGCTGTATCTCCAATTTATGCTGTTAAAACTAATGCAACAAGAAATCTTTGCACATCCATCATTTCATTATTTCATCATCACTGTGTTAGCTCAGAAACACAATGCTAATTAGATAACAAGAAAGAAAAATACTTTTACATGAAAAATATTTAGTATTTTAGAATGATTATCTTTAACATAAAGCATGTTTAGTGGTTAATGCAGATAACCACTACTGATTCCCTCTTCTCTAAAGGAAAAAATATACAGGCAGTCAGTCCTAGCTTTGCGTGGCTCCAATATGCATGAATTTCAGTTACCACAGTTTAGTTAAGGAACACCAGTACCCCCATAATACAGTTCCAGTTTTAGTTACCATATTAACTGTGAGTAATTGTATAAAGTACAAACGTTGCTACCAGCTCTTCGGTCCACTGTTCACAAGGTAAATAACATATGCCTATCATGGTGAAAGACCCATGTTGTCACTTCTTTCAAGACCTCTCAATGACTGGTCACTTGCCATCTGTTCAGTCAGTTCATGCACAGACAACAAAGTTTATAGTTATGTTGCCTGTCTTTGGTTGATAGCATGTTAAATTTTACAAAATTGAATTTTAAAAAAAGGCAGAAAAAGAGAAAATTGATGATACTTGAAGTGAAATTCTCATTGAATACAAATTCTAACTGAGTCATAGAAAAAAAAATCACTGACTATGGCAATGTTGATACTGTTGTTTGGCAAAAAAACTTCACATTCACATCTTCATGTCTCTTGGAGATAGTTCATGACATTGAAAGCACAGAGGATAAAGTGCTGAGATCTGATCCAAACTTAGAATGGAGTATGACAATTCAACAATGCTTGAAAAAGATGCTCACTATGACTAAACATAAGGTTTACAACAAGAAGGCACTCACAGTTCCAACTACTCCTGATAAGTACTGTACGAAGAAGGAAAATGCTTTAATTCTCAATGTTTCCGTTTTTATTTAGTGTGCTAAATAAATATTAGTTTATTTTTTCATTTCACTAATCTTTTAAAACCAATAGTCTGACAATGTTTTTTGAAGATCACAGAACAACTGCAGTTTTTTCCATTGATTATTAAGATGACTTTACATGGTTTCAGCTTGCATGCTTATTTTCATGGTCCTGCACTACCGTGCAAAGAAAGAACTGCCGGGATACACACTGGTCATGTGAAATCTGGGAACCACTGCCAAAGTTTATCAACTTCTCTATCTCTTCTGTTTACGACTAAATAATATTAAATTCAAGAGCAGCTATTAATGGCTAAAGTGATGTGAGCCAGATAAATAAGAATCAAGAGAGAGAAACAGACCCCTTTTCAAAATCCAGGGCTCTGTGGGTCTCTCTGCCTTGGGAGACTCCCGTTTCAACCAGCTTAAGAGGGTCTTTTTGGTTTCTCCTTCACTAATTATAGAAAAAGAAAATGAATTTTACTCCCTACTTAAAACAAAAACAAAATAGTTAAGACATGCATGCACTCTTAGGTTTGCTCTATATTAAGACAAAACTATACTGAACATCTGCTCAAGCTTTAATAACCAAAACTTAAATTCCTGAAAAATAAACAAATTAAAAGAGAGTGAAAGTTGATGTGAAAGAGAGACATGAGCATCTTGTCCATTTCAATGTGTCCTGGGGGTCAGCGCACTAAAGATACTCCTGTTTTTTCTCATCTGGTTTAGAGTAATTATTCTATAAATTACCTGGCTTGAATTTCCTGAGCATGTTTCATGAATATCACAATCATTTACTGCTTCTCGGCACACAGTCCCCATAGGCTGAAACTAAAATGAACAAAAATCAATGTGTAAAACTGTTGAAGGAAAAAATTCTCACAGTATCACCTTTAAAAAATCAAAATGAATATATATATTTTGGATCAGAATATCTTAAACTATTTTAAGATGGTAGTCTGTGAAATACACAGTTACTGAATGAAATGTTAATAGTTTTCAGAAAGAGTTTCTCATAAATGAAGCAATTTGCACAGTCATCACACATAAGCCTTACATATCTTGCTAAAATAGGATAGTGCTTAATGGTACACTCTCCATCCAGAAGGATGAGTCAGCCCAAGTTCCAGTAATTCTTCCTTCCAAACAGCTTTTGGATTTACACTTTACTCTTCATTCTTACTTGCACCTCTTATTACTCCTTTTTTTGCCTTATCTGCCAAGAATTTAAAAGTTACATTTTGAGCCGAATTGCAAAAGTTAGATTTTCCTCCATTTTACATAGATGCATAGCTCAATCTTTTATTCTTTTCTAATGTTTCTATGATTTGTACCAGTGTATGGGAGTGTTTGTTGCTTTTCTTTTTTTGTCTGTTTTCAAATATATACTGCAAATATTTCTTAAGTGTGAGGGTTGTACAAATAAATTTTTAAGCTCATTGGACTTATAAATTGTAAGAGTATTTATTATAACAAAACACAGATAAAAAAAATGTTCATCCTTCCCTTCTCCTCTTCAATGCCATTCTCTTTCCCTCTCCAAAGTGTTAATATTTGGGGCTGGATCCTTCTATGCTTTCATCTGTGCTCACATAAACATACACATTATTTGGGACAGCGACCCACACCCCACAGATTTCATCTTCTCTCCCTTGCTCACAACCCTCCAGGCAGTTGAGTTTCCTGTTGTTCCTAGAACATGAACAGCACACTGCCAACTCCAATCAGCATTTCAACCGATACTTTGTAAAAGATTCAAGCAAAATTTGTGTTCACTCATTCATTCATTTATTCATTCATCCATTCTTTCGTCAAGTGTTTACTAGCCACTTAAAATATGTCGGGGCACTTTCTAGCCACTGGAGATTCAACTAAACACAAGAACTCTGTTCACAAGGAGCTTACATTTTAGTGGGGGTAAGCGGGCCACAAAAATAAGGAAACAAGCAAGATATTTCATTTTTTACACTATCTTCCTCTTTCTCCTTGAGACTGGGGCAAACCATAATTTTAGAACATCTGAGGTAGAAATATGAGCAGATCTAAGATACTAGAATTTATATGAGAGGGTAAATGTTTAAGAACTGCCAGAAACTTCTGAGAGAAAGCATAGTGAATGACGTGCTCTAAGTGCTGGGATATAGCAGTAAACAAATCAACCCAAATCCCTGCCCTCTTGAAATTTACATATTAATGAGAAAAGAAAAATAATAAACAAGTAAATAAGCAATGTTTCACAGCAAAGGTCCACAAATTATGGCTTGAAGGCAGCATTTTGATTGGCTGCCTGTTGTTAAAAAGTTTCACTGGAACACAGCTGTGCCCATTTGTTTCTGAATTTTTGATGGCTGCTTTCAAAGACAGAGTTGAGTAACTGAGACAGAGACCTGTGGCTTACATTATTTACCATCTGGCTCTTTATAGAAAATGTTTGCAGACCCTGACACAGATACATTATTATAATGTAGAAAAAATGGAGACACACATAATTTCTAGTCTTGTTCTTCTATTTCCCCTCCTCCATTCACTATACTGCCTCTAGCTCCTCCAGGAGCCCAAGGGAGGGGTGAGAGCGGGAGATGTGGAGTAGAGAAAGTGGCAAAAAAGATCTTATTTGACTGGTACAGCTGTAACTTATTTTGTGGGATGTTTAATCATGCCACTTTATCTTATTTTAATTTTGTTATTTTTACCTGTTCCTTAGAATTATTACATCACAAAGAGCTGAATGTTATAAATCAAAGAAAAGGGGCATAATCAAATGCATTTTATGGATGGGCAGACTTAAAACATCAAGGATTAAAATAAATGATTGGAGATTCCTTGTTATGGAAGCTGGGAAAACTGACAGAATAAACAGTTGAAGCAGCCAAAATGAAAGAAAGTCTGTTTCACATTTAGTTTAATCTTCTACTTTTAGAGAGGGCTTTCAGAGATCTCCGTCAGTGTCTTTCTTGCCTTAAAAACCTGCCGGAGACACAGTGATAAAGCGGAAACAACAGAAATTGCTGCCAGCAGATCTGGGAGGAAACTACACATTTATTCCTGCCTGGCTGAATGAGCCTATGCACGTTATTTCACTTTCTTATGATGGAGATTGCTCAAGTAGAAAAATGTGGATAATAATGCCTATCTCAAAAGTGTGGTTATAAGTATTATCTAAGATAGCAGTCTCATCCAGAAGTTATTTTGCCCCCAAGAGGATATTTGGCAATGTCTGGAGATATTTTTGATTGTCATGACTGGAAGGGGTTGTGTTTGCATCTGGAAAACAGAAGTCCAAGATGCTGCTAAATATTCTACAATAAATAAGACACACCCTCACAACAAAGAATTATCCAGCCATAAATGTCTTGGTGCCAGTGTTGAGAAATCCTGATGATATAAGATGATACAAAATAAAAGTGCTTAGCACTATCTCTGGCACTCGATATATGACAGGTTCATATTCTACCCTCTCTTAACTCATTAGACTAAAGCTAGTCAATCATCAAATAATCACTAAGAGAGTGCTATACATATTTATTCATTCATTCAACAAATATTTATTTGTTGAACTTGTACCAATTATTGTGTAAGTCCCTGGCTCTGTCTCCATAAAATGTACAAACTGAAAAGAGACAGATACTAAGCTTCAGAAATAATGTAGAATATGGTACCAGACGTTATATGAGAAGAGAAAAAAGAAGTAGATTTCTTGGAAAAAGGTAAGCTTCAAATAACTGTTAGTCTTGATGGAAAGACTTAAATATTTGGTATGAGGACGCTATTAGGAGGATGAAAACAGATAATGTGTTTAAAGATATATTTTAAACTCTCAGGCACAACACATGTAAAGTGTTATCATGTCCAAAAGTATTTCTTTTGGTCCCTCAACAGCTAATGCAAGAGATACAACAAGCTGAACAGCAAGAAAAGAAAGGTCTACTGAATATCTGCTTGGCTTTACGAGAAAGGAAAAACATCATTCAAAGATTAAACACCTGATTTCATTTAACGTGCATGCTCTTCAGGGAGGCAGAAGTGACAGGACAAACTGGGAATTACGAAGGTTCGAGCCCTAGCTCCCTTGGTGTAAGACCCTGGGCAAACTAACCACTACGAGCTCAGTGTTCTCATCTGTTAGATGGGAATAAAAATAGTTACCACATCTCATTGATTTTGTGAGGATCCTGTAAAGCACTTGGTACCTAGTCACTTAATATATGTTCGATACTAGTATTGTTATTAGATAATATTTACCAAGCCTTAACAATTTAATCAAATATGTCCTCTTTTCTGTCAATGGGTTATGAATCAACATTTATTTACCTTGCACTTTTTACAACAAAGGCCATCACTGCATTGAGAGTCTTGCGTCAAGGTGCATTTCTTACAACACTCTGCTCCTTCAAGTATACATTCCTAAGGAATATAAACATTTGCACAACATCAGAAAATGATGTAATTTTCCTGAAAGTACCCGCATATTTTCTAATAAATGTATAACTTCACAATAATAATCTTTCTTCCACAAATCTTATAAAATTTCCGGGAATAACACTTGCTCTAAATGTCTCAGTGTGTGATCCTGGAATGACCCTAAACAACCTAAAAAAATCATCCAAATTCCCAAAGACTTACTGCTGGGGTCCCACAGTCACATTCCTCTCCACTTTCAATGAAGCCATTGCCACACTCAGGAGGATCAAGAAGCTGTGGGATGAAAACCAAAAAGTGAACTAAAATATAGGAAAATCAACATCAAAGACCTTATGAGAGACCGTAAGTGCCACATCTATACTTCTAGCAGATCTGTCAGATATTCCAAAATATATGTTTATTTTCCTAAACAGAAAGCATGACTTTTTATAACTTTAGAACTGGGAACTTTAGAACAGAAGTGTCTAATGTTATTTCCAGTTCAGATTTAATTGTATTTATGTATATAACACATATCAAGTAAGGTCTAATAAATGCCATCAAAATAAAAGATGATCTAGCCATTGACTAAAACCAAGCCAGACTGATTCCTGAAATTTCCTTTCCTTCAAACAGGAACAAGGGACTTAGAGTCAGAACGTCTGGATTTAAATCTGGGCTCAGCTACTTATCTTGAGCAAACAGCTTGCCATCTCAGAGCCCAAGTATTTCAGTATTTAAAATGGGAATAATGTTAGCTTCCATCCACATCATGAATTGTTGTGAGGATCAAGTTCAATTACCTGTGAAAAGCCCCTTTATTAATTATATTTCCTTGTGTAACAGAAAGTTATTTCGTTGTTAATGAGGAAAACACCACAAAATAACAAATCCATTGATTTATTTGATACAAAACAGCTCCTCCTATTAATGTAGTTCTGTGGAGAACAGCAATGATAATTTGCCCAGGAGACAGAAGCAGTTTTTAGCCTGTGCAAGAGTACACTGTAAGAGTGTTTTTACTTTTTAACTCTCCATTGATATTATTATCTTTTGAGTATAATTTATCTTATGATGACAGGTAAAATCAGTAAATAGTTGCTCTGCTCCAGATACATAATATTCATTCGAAAGTTAATCACAGTTTACGTGTTATAGAATAGAAGTGAATACACACCTATGAACACATAAACACACACTTTCTTAACTGGCTAGAGGGAAAAAACAAAATGAAATAAAGCAACAACAACAGAAAAGAATCCCCACCTAATTTCAAATAATCTCTCCTCTCCAACAAAAGAATCATCTCATCTCTAGATTTCATTTTCAGTTGGAAGGGATCATAACACATGAGATAATTTGAAAGCCAAAACTAAAACTCAGCCAGATGAAAAACAATCTTATTCTCTTACTCTGGGTTCAAAATAATCAGTTATTTGGGTAAAAAGACTTAAATTGTTTTTTATTTACAGTAGCAGGGATGTAATTCAGTTATTAATTCTGAAACTTTTGGAAAGATTCTTAAAATCAATTGACTTTTCAATGCAATGTGATACATTTCCTAAATTTCACTGGAGTAAAATTACCTGGAATGAAACCAGGTAATTAATTACAAAGGCACATATCACTGTGGTGCACAGAAGCATATCAGAGTTCATGTAATTAACAAGGAGAAAGCAATCTTTTTAATGTGCAAAGTCTTCCAAATACAGGAGGAAACCTGCTTTCTAGTCAGTAATCAAAGGAGGTACCGCAAGTTATAAAAGCCTCTGATAAGCTCTAAGCACAGACTTCCCTTTTCTTCTTTAAGCAGATTTAGTTTTCATATTGAGAAGTACTTACAATTTTAATCATACTCTGCAAGGCAGTGGTGGGAAGTAATGAGGGGAGATTTACTCCCTTTTCCACCAGTATGAGTTGTGATTAGATACCCGTGGGGCACGGGTGGAACTCATCAAGAAAATGAAAATGAAAGGTAAAATAAACAATTTTTGTAATCTAACCTGGAATAATCATTTGGCAAGATAAAAAAGAAAATGAAAAATTTTCAGAAAGCACTTGTTTCTACCTGCTTTCTATTCCCATCAGAATAGCCCTAACTGCTCAAGATTAAAGATGACTTTGAAAATGCAGATATTTAGCAAATCTAGGCTATGTACATATAAGCCAAGGTGAAAAGCTCTTTTATGAGATCTCAAGGTTGAAAATTTGTGTTTATTAAACTTTAGAAAGATTAATAACTAGTAACTGATCACACTTATTACCTTAGAAGGTTTGTTGAAAAGGCAGGCACCCCCTCCACTATTTAGGAAGTCATGGTACTCTTCAATATTACACTGGGTGAATTTCTTAGGAAGATAATAACTATAAGAGAGAAGAAAAGTAATAGCTGGGTACAATGTTTATCTCCCTTGTTTGTATATTAGTCTTAAAATTGAACATTGTTAAAATTATACATTTTCTTTAAAATGAGAAAAATACATTATACTTACGTACAATATTTGCATTCAATCCCTAAGAGTTTTATTCAATCAGTATATTTCTAGATTCTTCATTGGGTGATTAATTGTGACTATAGTTTGGTTATTATCTGCATATATGTTCAAGGAAACACATACATACAGTACCTTATAATTTTGATCAAAGCAAGTTAGGAATAATTTGTTTCATAACAAGTCTTTCCTAAATATTACAACTGGGCTGGAATGTAAAGCATTCTACTTAATAATTGACCTATTAATCTATGCATGCGACAAGGTCATGAAAGTCAAGTAAAGACAGGAACTGTTCCAGAAACAAGGAGGCTACAGAGACATAAAAACTAAATGTGATGCCTGATTCTGAACCTTTTCTAAAATGACACTGTTGAAATATAGGGCCAATCTTGAAAGAGGGCTATGAATTAGATAATTTTATTGGTTGTACTGTGGTTTTGCAGGAAGATGTCCTTGTTTGTAGAAATGTACTCTAAAGTTTTGGGGATGATGGAGCACCAAGTTAGCTACTTATGAGTCAGGGACAAAAAAAGGTTCTTTATTACTATCCTTGCAACTTTTCAAGTTTCAGATTGTTTCAAAATACAAAAAAAAATAAGTATACCAAGAAAAGCAACAAGGATCAATACAAAAAGAAACTTGACTATAGAGCAATTTGGCAATATGCATTAAGAATCTTCAAAATGAGAAATATCCTTAAATATAGTAATTCTATTCTTAGAAATTTTCCTTGAAGACATAATTGGTTATGTATACAAAGATGTCTGAACAAAGATATTTATGGCAGCACAATTTATAATAGCAAATAATATGAAAATAACCTAAATGTTCAATACCAAGAAAACTGTTAACTGCAACACATTAATAAAATAGAATACCATGTAGATATTAATAATCAGGGTGTTCAAGAATGAAAACTCAGAAAAATGCTGACTATATAATGTTAAGTAAAAAAATGAATAGTTATATACACAATAGGACCCAAATTTTATAAAAGAATAATAAAAATGGAAAGAGAAAAAAATACTGGATTTAAACATTATTTTAACATTGTTTATTTTAATATTAATCATGGTTAATATTAAAATATTATACTATTTTAATATATGGTGAGAAAAGAAATAATAAAAATTTTATTTTCTATACTTTTCAAAAAGTTGTTTTACATTGAGCTTATATAATAGTAAAAATATAATTAAGAGAGTAATAGATAGTTTTTATAAAGTCTCTCCCACTAGTCTGCAAGGACTGTGTTTATTTATATTCCTACTTCCTGCTAGCATAGTGATTAATGCATAGTGAATCAATTAATGGAATTTACAATGATTATTTATTCCAAACTCATTTTTCAAGTTTTCATGCCAAACTCTCCAAATAAAGCTATCATGGGTATAAACTGTCTAAACTACTGTACTTCCTTCACTTCACTTTCCTAATAAGTCATACACTTAATTCTTTATCTAAGGATTTTCACACATATATTATTTCCTTTTTTCTTTTCAATGAGAACACCTCGGCCAATGTGTTTTTATCACCATACCCACTCATCTATGCTGCATATCTCTGCCAGAGTTATGGAATTTAAATAGGACTTTCTTCAAGTTTCCTGTTTATTTTACTAGTCAAAACCTGAGATGGCCCCTACTGTCAAAGAAGAAAGTCACCAATTGCTAGTGTTAGACCCTTAGAAGTCAAAGCCTCGTTCAACCCCTGCCTTGCAAAGGACCCTCAGAGGTCTCAGCCTCGCACAGCCTCCTGCCCATTGCACAGTTGGGAGCTCAGTCTGCTCTCCAACATTGAAAAGAAACTCTTTGTTAACAGGGAAGCTCTTTTTATACATGAACAGTCGAAATTTATAGCTTGCTCTTACCTTCACTGTGCCACATCTGACTTCCTATAGTTACAGTCTATGTTGTTAACTGTATCAAAGAAGACTTACTCCACTACCATATCTTAAAATACCTGAAAGCAGATGTCATGGCTTACCCTAGGCTCTGCCTCAAACCTTCTTTTTTGCAGGGTAACATATCTATTGTATTCGATGAATTCTTAATATTTTAACTCTTATACCTTTAAATAGGACTGGTATTCATTGCAACAATATTGCTTTCCAATATTTAGCAGTAGAGAGGAACTTCAGAAAGTAGAAATGAGAGGGAATGAACCGGTGGAAAATAAATATCCATAATTACTGCTGTTAAGTGATGTTTGGTACAGATAAATTATATATGGCATCATGCCAGACAATGTTTCATGCAATGAGTTTTTCTCAAATATGCTGCATCTATTTGATATAAGAAGTTTCAATGCAAAGAGCTATACATATCTGTGACATCATTTGGTTTTGCTACACATATGCTTAGTGCTAAGCAAAGTATCTATAACATTTTGTGTTTAATAGTTAATCAAAATAATCAGGTACAATTTACTAATAGCTTTTTAAAAACAAGAACTTCTAGCATGGAATTTAGTAATTGTTGGAAAATTAGAACTAGAGAAAGTTGTAACTTTTAATGTCCTCTTATTACTAAACCAAAAGTCCAAAGATATTTTAAAAATATTTTAAATATATATTTCCATGAACACTTCCTCCTCCATCACTTATTTTCCTTATCATACATATCTTGAGAGTTCAAAATTCAAATATAACGACAACATGGATGGACCTCGAGATAATCATGCTAAGCGAAATAAGCCAGACAGAAAAAGGTAAAAATCACATGATATCATTTATATGTGGGATATAAACCTAAAAGCAGCAAATGAACAGAACAAACAGAGACTCATGGACATGGACTATAGACTAGTGGTTACCAGAGGACTATAGAGTAGTGGTTACTAGTGGGGTAGGGGAGGAGAGGGGAGGTAGATGGGGAAAGAAGGTCAAATATAGCGGGGTAGAAGGAGGGTAAAGTGATGAGAGGGGATCAAATATATGGTAGCTGAAGGAAACTGGACTTTAGGTGGTAAACACACAGTAGAATATACAGATGTCAAATGATAATATATACCTAAAAATTATATAATTGTATTAACCAATGTTACCCCAATAAACTTTAAAAAATTCAAATATAAACAATAAATATTTCTTGAAAATCAAGTCTGTACAAGATATTATGGTGTGAGGTCTGACAAAAATATACATTAGTATAAGATGTAATCCTCAAAAAATGTACAACTAATTGGTTAGTGGCACAGCACATACAAAATTAAATTATAACGCAGGAGTTAAAAATTATAATAAATCTCAAATGGCTAGAAATAGGTTAGATTGAGAAAAATGAGAATTCCAGATGAAGACAGTATACTGAAGACATCAAAAGAGGCTGAAAATTCATGTACAATTTTGTGAGCAAATATTCAAGGAGCTTTGAAAATCCACATAGGATTATGGTTAGCAAATCAAAAATAGCTGGCAATCCATGCATAATTATGGTTAGCAAGCTGACCATGAATAGTTCAGAAATATGAGATTGCAAATGAGGATGAAGAAAAATTATGGACACCTAAATATTGGAGAAAGGAATTTGAACATTATCCTTTAGACAATAGAAACTCAACAAAAGTTCTGAGCAGAAAAATGATAGGATTCATGTGTTTGACACACATAAATCCAGGTGCATTAAGAGGATAATGGAGAAATTGTGCCATATACAGCAAATGAACTAAATGTCTGTATTGTCAGCATGGATAAATCTCACAAACGTAAAGGTGATCATAAAAAAAGGAAGTCAGAGAAGAATACATATAGTATGATATCTTTCATATTAACTGAAAATATGCAAAGCAATGCTGTGTATTACTTCAAAACAAACACAAATATACAGTAAAAGTATAAAAAAGGATCTATGAATGATATTAACCAAATTCAAGATGGTGGTTACGCTGGCTAGGGACCAATAGGAAAGAACACAAGGGAGATTTAACAATATAGGCACGGTTTTATTTTTTTAAGCTGGGTAATAGTACACAAGTGTTCACTCTTCTATTCTTTATACCTTTCAATGATGATGGAAGTGCAGTTCAAGAAGGGGGAGAGAGCCTGAAAGCTGCCCAAGTATCTGGAATGTTATTGAAATAACAGCACAAGATGATAAAAGTTTAAAGTAAGGCAGTAGTAATAAGTTTGGCATGAAAAGAATGGTTGTAAAATTTGTTTAGAAAAAATATGATTGGTTCCTGATGGTGTGTGAAAGGTAGGACAGTAAAAAATGACAACCTTTTTCAGGAGAGCAAATGTACACAATTCTTCCCACTCCTTGTTCAGTGATGCATCATTGGTAGCTTGAAATCAGCCATTACAGTATCTACACTATAGGCGTCTACATGTGGTAGAAGGCTGCTGGATATCTGAGAAGCTAAAAATCTGGGCTCTTTTCTTGTTTTTGTTTTTGAGAGTCAGCTTATTGGCACACTATTGTTTATAACCCATTTAATTAGAATTGGAAAAGAAAAAAGGAAAGGGAATTAGTACAAACCAAATAGTGTTCTTCATTTCCGGCCTAGATTCAAGGTTAAAAAGGTCTTTGATCTATCAGCTTAATGAACATCAATTGTTTTCATAAACAAGAGACTATTTTGTGAAAACATTTTACATACAAAGCCGTTGAGAAAATCTACTTCAGATTTTCTCTTAAATGCCTGGGGTAAGGTTCCATGCAGTAAGTTATTGAGCGTCATCTTCCTAAGAAGACAACAGCCCTGGAGAAAAAGGAAAAGTGAGTTATTTTCAAACAGAAGTGGCTTACCCAGTGTCTCCCATTATGCATCCAGACCACGTGTCCTCACATTTACACTCGCCTAACAGAAAATGAACACACATGCCTTATTACAAAGTAAAAACAGGTGCATTAGAGTACCTCCTCTTTTAACAAGGATAGCTTCACTCTGACCCAAGATAATATAATTTTTTACTAAAATTAAATCTTTTGATATTTAAACAAGTGGCCATATTTTTAAAGCATTCATTTAAAATGGCTTAAATAAAATACAATCAAATACCAGTAAAATAGCAACATACCACTATAGAATCCTGGTTTCCTAGACCTTTATGGGAATTCTTACAATTTCCTGTTCATTTTTAAAAGCCTCTGCACCAAGGCTGCTGGGAGAAGCCAGTTTGGTAGGCTAGTTAAGCAGATGGGCTTTAGAAACAGAAATACCTAGGTTTACAACCTGAGCTGTAAATTAATGTAATTTTGTGTAATCTTGAAGACATCACCTTTTAAGATCCAATCACCTCATCTATAAAATGGGTTAATAATGCATATCCTGCAGGATTATCTAGAGGATTAAATAAGTATCTAGATGTAGATAATACTGGCATTCAATGATGTGTCATATAATGTGTACTCCATAAATGGTAATAATTATTATTAATATAAACAATCATATTTGTATATTTGTTATTAAAATAAAATAAATATGGTTATAACCCACTCACTCAAAATATAGAGTTTGACCATTCTTGTTAAAATAACTTGGGAAATTATGTTCTTCGTAGACACTAAACTTTACGTACTTTACTAGGTCCATATTGTACTGTGCCCTTTATCAGGTCTGATCCAACCTGGCAGACAAATTCTACCTCTGTGGCCATATTAAGAGATGTTTTAAATAAACATAATATGCCTTAAACCTATATGCCTACGACTCTTTACTAAACCATTTAAAATTACAAAACTGAGCTTTTTTGTCCTTGTATAGGTTAAATTCAACTGTTAATTTATCATTACATGGCTTTAAATATTTATTGCACATGGAGAAACTTTATCTGTAACATATTATCTTGTATTACTTTTTTAAAAATTATTTTGTGCCTGGCTGCTTATCACCCAAACTCTTTTAATCAAGCAACTGAATTAAAGAATCTCATTCTCCAAAATATTTTACAGATAGTCTATTTTAAACATGACTAAACCATACATGTACTTAAAACTTACCACTTGCTAACTTTCTTTTGTCTGAGATAATACCAATATTATGCGCTAATGACTGAGCAAGTGTAACTGCCATTAAATCAGTTTTCCCAAACTGAAAAACAAAAACAAAAATAAAATACATGTGAATGCAAATTTTTTATTTAAGATGATCTAAAGAAAAAAGTCACAATATAATTGAAAATAAGTAATTTCTAAGCATACTATTTAATACAGTTGAACACATAATAGCTAGTGCTGAACTGTTGAGCATTTGGGAAGAAGTGGTAAGAAAAATCTGTGTTTGATTAAGTGTTATAGAGAAAACTAGAAGCCAGGAAATCATCAGTTTTGGAGTTTGGAAACTTAAATCTAATTCTGAGTCCAAATTTTGCCAGTGACTTTTCTGAAAAACTTAATACTTGCATATAACTAAAACAGTCTTTTGGAAAATACTACAATAAAACTAAATGTGAAATTTCCCCAAATTGTATAGAAAGTGGCTTCAGAAAATGCAATTATACATAACAGGAAGTGGTGATGATCTCTGGCCAAAAGAAACTTAAGAAGATCTAGGGAGATTTTTTCAAAAATCCCAAAGAGTCAAGTATTTCTTTTAAATCACTTCCATCAGGCTTAGTGCCTTAGGAGTAGAATGAACACTTTGAAAACGCTGGTCTATTTTTTCCTCCTAAAATTTGCCAAGTATCAAAGAAGGAAGAAAATTTCTAATTCAGTTCTTAGGCAGTAAACCAATACTTCAGAGAATTACCAATTCTCTGGAAAATCAAAGTGATAAACAGGACCTTATTGTCAATAAAGGTTAAAGTAAAGATTTTCTCTATATAATCTGTAAATAGCAAAATCTGGAAACTATTCTAAGTAGAACATAAACAGAATTATCAGTTATTTTCAATGATTTCCCTATTCTGTCCTCTGGTAATTTACAGTAACCGCATTGGTTGTTAATAAAACAACCTAACATCTGGAAAATGTGGAATACTGAGAAATTATCTCTTAAATATTAGGAAAACATTTTCAGCTATCATACCACTTTCTACTGTACAGATGTTCACACCTACTTCATTCACGCCTCCTCCTTTCAGCAACGAGCAAATCCCACCAATAAAAGCTGCCCCGCTCCGGCTACTCTCAAATTGACTTCCCCTTTCAGAAAAGGAAATGAAAAATACTTACTGCTCACAGTTCAAACATCATAGCACCTCTTATTATTAATTTACCACATTTATTTTCTCAATGCACCTAACATTTACATACTATATATCCCTGAGGTAAGGGAAGAATGTGAAAATTGTTTATACACATAACCAAAGAAAAAGGTTTCTGAGGGATGTTTCCCACATGATCAATCAATATCTTCAATAGAACTGTACCTATTAAAGAAGAATTACTAATATGATATATCCTGAGAAGGATATAAAATCGCCTTTGTGGCATTTCTGCCAAAAATGCACAACTTGAATCTCATAATGAGAAAATATCAATGAGGACCATGCTATAAAATAACTGGTCAAAAGCTCATAATAAACAGAGACAGGATGAGGGAATTTTTCAGATTAAAGAATACTAAAGAGACATGATAATTAATGCAGTATTGGTTCCTGGATTTCGGGTAGTGGGGGAGAAACAGCTACAAAAGACATTACTGAGACAGCTGGTAAAATTTGAACATAGACTATAGATTAGATAAAGTAGTATACCAGTGTTAAATTTTCTGTTTTTAATGATTTACTACAGTTACATAAGAAAATGTCTTAAGTATTTAGTAGTAAATGACCAGTAAGTAAATGTCTGCAAGTTACTCTCAAATAGCTCAGGAAAAAAAATAAATGACAGAAGGATAGATAAAAGGAAGAAAGTAAAGGAAGGGAGTAAAAAGGGTAGAAGGAAAGAAATCATAAAACATATGGGGCAAAATGTAAACAATTGATAAATTGGGGTGAAGGGCATTGGATATTTTCTTGTAGTAGTCTTACAGCTTTTCTGTAAATTTGAAATTATATAAAAATAAAGTTACCCCCAAAATGTACTTTTTTACTTCCATTTATAACTTTCTTCAACAGCTCTGTCTTTGAATAATAGTTTTTTGAAAGCTACTATACATAACCTGCTATTACATCAAACATGCATGTTACCAAAAAAAATTTTAAAACCTTTAAGAGTGAGAAAAAAATAAAAGATAAACTCTGGAAATACTAAGCTCTCACCTTAAATCAAAAACAAATAATATTAACATTTAAAAGACAGCAACTTTAAAGAATATAATTAATCTCTTACCCATATGCTTTATGAGCATTAACTACTTTTACTCAATAAATGCTGTAAATAAATCTTCAAAAAATCAAACATACATGCAATGTTAAAATAACAAAATTAAACCTCTTAAATTTTCATGACAATTCAAACAATTTATACTTTATCTATTTATTTTTAATTCCTTTTTTTTATAATTTATACTTTAAAACTTCTTTCAAATGTATCTTCCCTGTCAAATCCCAATTGCATTATGTTATAAAAAGGATACTGCTGTCACAAGTCACAGAGCATACAACATGGAACCAAAAAAGGTAATTATCGCAAAAGTTACGTACGAAAAAAGGTGAACTGCATCACTTTTCTCTTTGATAAAATCCCTTCTGTATTTCATAAACTCACGTAGGGTGATCAGTGGATTTTCAGATATGGCAAACTTGTTGTCAGCCGCCCAGGTTTCCATGGCAACCAATACTATCCTTGTCTTAAGTTGGTCTTTATATATCTAGTATATTAACAAAATGAACATACCAGCTATACATTGGTAAAATCAATGATTTATAAATAGGATTATAAAGCTCCTTTTATGGAAACTCCTTGAGTTTTACTGAAATGTAAGAAACATCACTGTTTTTAAGGGGGATGATTGTTTTTCTAATTTACATGCACTTACCTTAAGTAACAGAGCATCAAGCTGTTTATCAAGTAATACCCAAAGAACAGAGAACCAGTTAGAAACAAAAGGTGACTTTTTGACAAATATTTGCACCCTTATTCAAGGCTCCCCTGAGTTCATTTTCTGGCACCTACACAAAGAATTAATGCATTCTTGAGTTTCCCTAGCAAAAATGGAACAGTGACGACTCCACGAAAATAATTTCTATATAACCAGCCTGGCCCTGATTAAACTCATCGAGAAGGTACTGACACTGCCTTGTCAAGGGAAGATTTGGAAAGTAGGTACAGTAGAATTGTTGAGTTGCATCATTCCCATAGCACCAGGCACTTTTGAAAAAGGCACAACTCTTCTACTGTTTTTCCATTGGTAGAAGTATACAGATCTTTGTTAGGGGCTGTGACTCAACCTTTTCTTCTCCAATGTGAAAGATACAGGAAGGAATTTCATGCATAAATGTGTCAGTTACTTTGACCACTTCCTTTTAGCATCTTCTCGGCCAGAGATGGAAGTCAATAAGGTCATTTGCAAGGTTACCAGAGATTTATGGGACAACTTGGTTAAAGTGTAATTTAGAGTAGTGAATATATAAGAACCATACTATCTGTTCCACTAGCAATCAGGAGATAAAATTCGTTTATGGCAATATTGAATTGGGTTGATACTTACTAAATCTGCCATGTTCACCACAGATTTTGCATACGTATTGGTATGTACAACTGAAAGTCGATGCTTTTTAAACTGAAAGCAAAAGAAAATAAGTGAAGGGCTTTGAAAGTCATCAGCAAATAATCACCTCGGCAAAGAAAACATGGTGTAATTGAAAGCTCTCTAAGCGTTTCTGTAAAAAATGTAAGAATTGACACCTAGTCATTTACATGCTGTGCATTTTGAGACAGGTTGTTAAAAGTTGGAGGCCTCAGTCTACTCATCCATGAGATGAAGTAAAGAATATCCATTCCATCAATTTCACAAGTTTATTTCTATCACAGGATTATTCAAAATGATAAAACATATGAAAGTTATCTATGGATTGCAAGACATACAAATACAAGTAGCATTACAGTCAGAAAAAGTGAATGTGACTACTGCTAAAAGTATAAAAATTTATAAGTTCTATACGACTTATTCAGTAAGGAGAAGAAACCCCAAGGGTCACAAAGTGGTAGCTTATAGGCTAGATGTGAATCACATATATCAATGCTGTTTTAAAAATCAGGAAACACCATGTGAAACCTGATTCCTAGCTTCACTTGAAATAAGCATCACCACACGGTAATAACTGGTAAGTGCTAAGAAGCAGCTGCTGCCATTAGACAGGCCATGTGACCATAGCTTCCTATTGTTGTATACCTGGCTCACTTTATTTGTGTTAGCTGTCTTAAGATGCCTACAGACATCTGAATTTGTGATATCCTAAAATGTCCAAAATTATGTTTTTGCAATTTATTCATATTTTGTAAAAAATCTCAGGGAACAGTAACATTTACTAAATTCAAAAAGGTAGAAAGATTAAACTTAGTCTTAGCCTGAACAAGTTAGAAGAACTAAATCTTGACTGTATTATCATTAACCATAATTAAAATTGATATTTGTTTATCATTTGTAAATAAATGACACATTTTCCCTCAAATAAATCATTCAAAGTAAACCTGTATGTATTCACACCTGAAATTAAGTAACATTCAACAACGTGAATCATGAACACTTTTAGTTCAAAACCCCTGGTTACATAGAATGATTAGCATTATAATGCACTGATGTGCTATGACTATAAACATACTGACTGTGACATGCCCATGAATTGAATGCATACAAAATAACCGACTCAACAAAAATGGAAGTTTCGCTCGGTTCTTAACCTAAAAATCTTCATTACTTGGCTATGTAAGCTTTTTGTGCATAGGTTTACTGAATAGCAAGACAGAAATAGAACAAATTGTTTTCCCTTTATTAGGATAAAGCTGTATATTACAAACTCAAGTGTCACATTATTGGTGCCTCACTTCTTTTTTTCAATATAAAATTGAAGTTTCCATTTTTTTTAAACCTTGCCATTTCAGTGAAAGGAGATGTCAGGCCCTATGTTAATCAATTAAATCCAAAGACTTTACATTATGAGTCTCAGAAACATTTTTGGAACCTCACAAAATACTGTTAGTTACTTTCACCTAAGAGTGTTTCCTACCTGCAGGTTGTTGATGGGTAACAAATATTTTTGCTTACACCAACACCTTCTCCATAAAGAAGCTTTATGGGTTTCTTTCTTCTAAACATATTTCTGCAGCCACCAGTTTTACCCTAGGCACAGACAAGTTCAAACAACAAAAAATTCAGCAAATCCTACCATCAGATGATCATTCACAATCATCAGTTCAATGTATTTGGTTTCCTCCTCTATGTTACGAGGATGTCGACGAAGCTGCAATATAGTAAAGGAAATAGCACCTAAATAAGCTTTCAGAACTTGGCTGTGGAAAACTAAAATATATGTTCTACATTAGATCCTCAGACCTTATTTATCTTACAGCTGAAAGTTTGTACTCTTACCAAACTCTCCCTATTTACCCCACTCCAGCCCTGGGCAACTACTTTTCTTACAGTTGAAAGTTTATACTCTTACCAAACTCTCCCTACTTACCCCACTCCACCCCTGGGCAACTACTGTTTCTGAGTTAGACTTCTTTTTTTTTAAGATTCCACATAAGATATCACGCAGTATCTCTCTATCTCTGGCTGATTTCACTTAACATAATACCCTCCAGGTTCATTCATGTTTCCAGATATGACAGGACTTCCTTCCTTTTAGGGCTGAATAATATTCCTCTGTATGTATGTGTATTGCATCTTCCTGATCCATTCATTCATTGATGGACACTTACATTAACACTGTATGAACAACTGAAATTTGCTGAGAGTAGAACTTTGATGGTCTCACCAAAAAAGGGTAAATATGTGAAATGATGGATATGTTAATTAATTCTATGGAGGAATCCTTTCACAATATATATGTATACCAAATCATCCTGTTATACACTTTAAATATCTTACAATTTTATTTGTCAATTGTACCTCAATAAAACCAAAAAAAATTTTAATTAAAAAATTGAAAATATGGGAGAAATAAACCAAAATTTCCATTTATTCAGTTTTTAAATTTTCATTGATTAACTTAGTTTTTGAGTAAATAATAAATTTCATGGTTCAAATATTTAACAATTATTTTAAAAGTGTAAGATGAAAGTCTTCCTTTCACCTCTGCCCCCATCTACCTGGCTGTTATCCTTCCCCAACAATGGACACAGTTACTGGTTTCTTTCAGAAATATTTGTGCAAATAAAATCAATCATGACATATATTTTATTTTGTACTTCCACTTATGTCACTCTCTTTTGCATCAAGCGTTTTTCATTTCATTCAGGAGCTTAAATGGTTGAATTTAAGCTCCTGCGAATCTCTGAGAGGTGTACAGGGAGTGAGATTATTGGCACTTTCAGTCTATGATCTCCAAATCTGGAATTGAGACATGCTCCTTCCTCTAGTAGGGTGCAGGGGATCCTCCAAATAATACAGGAGCTTTGTCAGGATAGTTTTAAGAGCTCCCAGGTGGTCTTGGGTTATCTAGTGGATAATGTCTACTCAACAACAAATTTTCTCCACCTTCAAAATCATGATCAACGAATGCTACTGGCAAAAGCCATCAACCCTTTGTCCTCTGCAGTTAGTCAATAACACAATATTTAACAAGATCTCCAAATTAACTTTTTCCTTTATGCCATGCTTTGATACACATTTTTTTCAATACATTTTTCTGCTCATTTGCCCAAGGGCCATTTTTATGATGAGGATATACAATCAAATCTAAATTAATAATGAGCATATGTTTTGAGTAATGCATTTAAAACAAACAAAATTTCTGCCATGTGGATCTTGTTTCACTGTTAACGTATTTCTCAAAATTAAAAAAACTTTTTTTTCAAAATCCCTTATAACAGATTGAGAGGAAATAACAGAGTATAATTTTGGAGTTGGGATCCAAAATGTAACCTAAACTGCATCTAATGACAAGAGTCTCTTTAAAACAAATAGATGTTTTAGGATGATAGTATCTGTTTCATTAATTGTGGAAAAGACATGAGCCTTACCAGTTAATACAGTAGACTTTTTAACAAGTTTCAACATTTTCTTAATGTCAGAGAGTTGCCATTTGACCACAGTTTTACAACACTTCACCTCCATGGGCCCATAGGTTTCTCAGAAGGAGAAATTAAAGGTTTGTCTGCTTAGCATATGACTGGATATTGCAGATGTTTATGAAGAACATCAAGGATCATGTCGACAGAAAATTATCCTATTCTCTCAGTTCAACTCATGAAAACAAACACTGTTTTGAATTAAAGCCTGATGGCAATTATTTTTATCTATTTAATTAGGACTCAAGATATATGTATATTCATAAAGTATTTAAACCTCATGGTAATAATTCATAGAACACAAAGGCTTCTGAGAGTCAGTATATAAAGCATATGTGGTTATAAGAATGTCTCTGAAACCAGAATTCCTAATTCCGAATCCCAGCTCCCTCAGTGGGTAACCCAATGTAACCATGGGCAAGTTATTTAAGTTATTTAAGCCTCTTATACTTCAATGTCCTTGTAAAATGGGGATAATACTAATATCTTCCACATAAGATTAAGAAGATTAACTGTTAATACAATTAAAATTCTTAGAACAGGGTAAGATACATGGTAAATACTCAAATTAAGTAATTATCATTCACATTAGAAATCTATCTATAAATATATTTTATTTCATACTTATTAAATACATTTTAAAAAGAAAATATCTGTTCCCTTCAACTGTTTGATCTTACTAGAGATCTATTTCTCTCATCCCATGTTTTTCATGCCACACACACACACACTCACACCAACCACCATCACAATGGTGATGATAACTGAATTCTGCTGACCAGAGTTCTTATTTTGTCTGAACCATTTACCAGCTCCATAATTTTGCACAAGTTATTTCCACATTTCAGCCATCATTTCTTTTCCTGTGAAAGAGGAATAATAGTTCCTACTTCATGTGGTTTAAAGCCACTGTACAAATAGTTATTATCACTAAATTCAAGAACTATTGAACATTCATAAAGTGTACATCCTAATTTTACATTCTAGACTCTGCAGTAGCTCAAGTGTGACAATAGCATTTTGTGGCTTCAAAACCTGATGCATTCATTCTTAAGGGGGTATTTTTAAAAGTATAAATAGAAGGATATGTGCCATATAAGTGGATTCCATGATGTGGTTCACACCAGGCAAGGAAAGAGGCCTGTGGTAGAAAGAACCTGAGGTGCCACTGCCGGGGCCCCATAATCCATCTATATGATGAATAACCAACCATATTATCACCACTAGCTTGAGTCCTTTTAGAGTCTATAAAATAATATGGCCTCATCTCCACTGCTCCTACAGATCCATCACCCTTACTGTTGACCACACTCTGACAAATGCCTGAACTAATATCTACCCTCTTACAAAGACTTAATGTAGATTCAACTGATTTATAGTTGCCAAGTGTTTTTAAACCATCATGACCTATACCTGTGACTACATACCTGCCGTTTACTCCTTTTTGGTCTTGACTTCAAAATAAATTTTGGAGTGATGTTTACTTGCTGGAATTCTAAAAGGAAATAAAAATAAATTTAATTTAAATTGGTGCTTTTTCTAGGTTTCTTTCATACAAGGCAATCAAAGTTTTACTAGCTCTTCCTACTATAAATTGTATACTTATACTTTATTAATTATAATTATAATTATTGATAATTATAACATATAATTGTATAAATATTTATCAATTTTACAATATATAATGTACTTGATATAATAGAGAACATTAATGAATGTATGTTCATAATACTAAATACACATATCATGAATAAATACAATTCAAAAATCTCACATTATTTCTGTTCTAAATTATATAAAAACTTTTCTCATATTTCTTCTATAAAAAACATCACATTCTTTATTGGGAATCTTCTAACTAGCCAACTTGACCTTCACATCCACTACTGACCTTCATTAACGAATGACACACTGTATGTTGGTGAAAATGTAGAGCAATTAGGATTCTCATGTAGTGCTAATGAGAGTGGAAAATGGTGTAACCACTTTGGAAAAGGGTTCAGCAATTTCTCATATAACAGTTCTCAAAGTGTGATGCCTGGACTAGTGGCATCTGCATTATCTGAGAACTTTCTAAAAATGTAAATTCTTATAACCCATCCAAGATGTACTGCATCAAAAACTCTAGAAATTGGTGTAGCCACTATGGAAAACAGTATCAAGTTTCCTCAAAAAATTAAAAATAGAACTAAAATATGGTCCAGCAATCCTACTTCTAGGTATGTAGTTAATGGAATTGAACTCGGGATCTCAAACAGACAGCTGTACTCCCTTGTTCACTGCAGCATTATTCACCATAGCCAAGATACAAAAGCAACCTGAATGTCCATTGATGGATCAGTGGATAAAGAAAACGTCTATGCATACAATCGATTATTATTCAGTCTTATAAAATAAGGAAATTCTGCCATTTATGACAACACAGATGAACCTGGAGGATGTTAAGTGAAATAAGCCAGACACAGAAGGACAAATACTACATGATACCACTTTAATGAGGAATCTAAAATTGTCAAACTCACAAAAGCAGAAAATCGAATGGTGGCTGCCAGGGGTTGGAGGTGGGGTATAGGGGGAGGAAGGTATTAGTCAAAGTGTACAAAGTTTCAGCTGTACAAGATGATTAAGTCCTAAGGATCTATTGTACGGCAGTAGTTGTAGTTACTACTTGTAGTTAACTACACTATATGGTACACTTAAAATTTTGCTAAGAGTGCAGATCTTATGTTAAGTGTCCTATAATTAATAATAATAACAATAACAAATAGAGAATGGGAGGAAACTTTTGGAGTTGATGGATATGGTTATGGTACAGATTATGGTGATGACTTCATAGATGTGTATTTTTTTCCAAACTCATCAAGTTGTATACATTAATTATGTACAGCTTTTTGTATGTCAATCATACCTCAATAAAGTGGTTAAAAAAAGAAAAACTCCCAAGATGGGGCCAGCACTCTGTGCTTAACAATTTTTCCAGGTGATTCAAGTGCATGCTAAAGTTTGAGATCACTGTTATACAGTTAAATATATACCTACCTTATGACCCAGTTATTTCACTCCTAGGTGTTTGACAGAAGAAATGTAAACATGTATCCACAAAAACATTTTTACAAGAATTTTCAGTTATTTTATTCATAATAGCCAAAAATTGGAAACAACCCAAACAGCTGAATGGATAAAAAATTGTGATATATTCATACAATAGAACATACTCAATAATTTAAAAGAATGAAATACTGCTATCTTGACAACATAAGTCTCATAGGCATATGCTAAGCAAAAGAGGCTGGATATAATGCATGAGTCCATTTGTGTGAAGATCTACAACAGGCTAAACTAATCTATGACCGAAAAAAAAAATGTCAGAAAGGGGATTGCAAAAGTGGGAGGCACTGACTGCGAAGGGACACAAAGGAAGTTACTGGGGGAATGACAAAACTCTATATCTCACTAAAGGTGTACATATGCATCAAAACTCATCAAATAGTATACAAGATTTATGTATTTCTTGTAGTAATTTTTAAAAAACTGTATGCTAAAGGATCCACAGGAAATAAATATGCTTTTCTCAAAATGTATTCTTAAGACACTAGTCCTGAGAGATGTGTCATGTAAAACAAAAGGTTCTACCATCAAATAAGTGTGGAGAACATCTGATCATATTCTACATCTTGGAAATACATAATACATAGTAGGACAAAGGTGATGATAATCCACAACCCAGTGTCACTATATGAAACTAAAAACAAATAAGCTTACTTTTGAGCTTATTTCACAAAAATTGCAGGCATTTATTTTTATTTCTTGTTTTCTTTTTAGCTATCATAGTAAATCTAAGCATCTTGGAAGATAAATAAAACTCTTAAAATTGACAGTGCCAACTTCTAATATGAAAAGAAAACCAGAAACTAAATGAGATAGATCTAAGTTTTCAAAGAGTATGTTCAAAACTTTTTAATAACAGCAAAATTGCCAAGTCACTTCCAAAGCTTCTGTTAAAAAGAAATCCTAAACAAAGTTTTTAAAAAATTATAAGATTGTATCATGGCAAGCCTAACAATAAAGTCCTTGGGGAAATGGTTTTTATTACTTTAAATATTAATTAATGTCCATTGCTTCTAGTACTACCTATTAGATTGTAACTTTATTCTCAGGCAGCTGATCATGATTTATTTTCTTTCCATAATAAGGATTATAAAAAGTTCTATAAGGAATTGAAGGAACAGTCTAAAGCATCTGTGTAAAGTAAGCATCTACATGCTCATTTGCAGATTTTTCAAAATAGTGAATTCTATAAAATAGGACCTTCTATCCCTTTGGCAACAGAAAAGAAGAGGTGGGTTTTATTTCTCTCTAGAGGAACTGCAAAAGGTCAAAGGGTTACAAATTTATTTCAGAGAAGAAGGAACATTAGAAAACACTTACTTCATTTTCTGATGGGACAATGTAAACTTTTAAGTCATTTTCCTAAGCAGTAGTCTAAGATTTGCTTTCAGTCTAGTAATTTTTCCTTTTCCCCCTGTGCCTCTTTCCCAGTAAACCTTTTCACTGTGCCATAATCCAAACCCCCACTCAGTCTCTTACTAGCTGTGGGACTCCAGAAAGATAAACTGCTTAGTTTCTGTTTCTTCATCTATAAAATGGAAATAATAATACTAATCTCACAAAACTGTGGCAAAGATTAAAGTGAGACTAAAATTTAGAATGTGTTATGGCCATGGTCAGGACTCACTAAACAGGGGAGGCAGCATCTCCACACCAGATATTCAGAGTGTGCCCTGTCTTCAGAAGGAGAACACAAATGAGCCTGGCACAGCGCTCTGCATAATCACTGCTCCACTAACAAAGCCAAAGTATGAGAACTCTATCCTTGTTCTCACATGAAGATTTAGAGGCAACTCTCAAATCAACATCTTTTAATAGATGGCCCTATAACTATACATGAGGAAGAAAGACTAATTTCACACATAGCACATAATAATAAAGATGTTAATACATAACAGCTCTTCCTTTGAAAGTTTTCCTTCAATGAGCTCAAGCTATATCTTTCCAAACTCATTCACTGAAAACATGAGGTCAGTCAGCATTTTATTCTCTCTCTTGATGGCACTTGACTTTCTCTCTAAAATTGGTAGAAGTAGTCATGGGCTAATGATATTCCACATATAGATTAGCTCTAAAGCATTACAGTGAATTATTAAAGTTGTCTTTTTTTTTTTTTAAGTTATTATAAGATCATACCAGATGGAAGATCATCCAAGGGAAATTCAAACAGTCTGGATTTGTAAACCGAATGAAAATGGAAATCCTCCTGAAATAAAACAAGCAACAGAGATTAAGCACATGCTTCCAGATGTCTCCAGCCTCAGGCAATCACAGCTGGAGAAGCTAAGACCTTAAAAAAATCATAACTTGACTACATTCTCCTGGGTTTAAAGAGATGATGAGCCATTGCTCAACCTCTCCCACTCACTTCTGTATTCTCCCAGCACCAGAGCGATATCCTATTAGAAGTAGTGTTCATGAACAGAGAAGCTAGAGCCTGCAGTAATGGAAAATAAGTGAATGGTCCTATACTCCCAAGGAGAATTAAGACAACTTGGAAAATGGGTTGATGTTTTTTATGACTGGTTCCTTTCCATAGGTCCCTGCCCACTTTGAGAGCCAGATAGCTTCTTCGCTAGGCAAAAACTGCAGAGCTAACACTCTCTGGTGTTGGAGAGCATGCTGACTGGCACGACTGATGCCCAAATGGACCTTGCTCCAAAATTCAAGCGTAACACAAAACTCTGTGAAAAACCAACAGATAAAAAACCACATTCAAATAACTTCATCTGGCTTCATTTGATTACTAAAATTATAAGAAATATAATAAACAATCAAGTTCACAATATTATCTTTTTAAAAATCACATGGTAAAGCAAAATGACAGAACAGCAAGCAGAAAATAATACACAATACAGATAGTCTCCCAAACAAGATTTATTGTGGGTAGGAAAACAATGTATGTTTTATGAAATTATTTCCCTAAATGTTGTATCAATGTTCCATGATACAAGGAAGAATATTTGTGTGTACAGAGCTAGACTAGAACATTTATCTATAGTCTATACTATTTTTTATATTTATCTGTAGTCTATACTATTAACTTAATCCTTTTCTAATTTGTGGGAAGTGAACATTTCAACTAAAGTGAGGGAATAATTGAGAAAATCTAAATTTCTCTAAACTTCATCAGCACAGGGCTTTAAAAGCAATGGTAACAGGAAAAAATCTCCGATCTAGAAAATAAAGGGAGAGTGGAAAAATCACATATCTGTGGTTTTGTTCTGTTATAGAATAAATGTTTGTGTCCCCTCAGAATTCATATTTTGAAGCCCTAATTCCCAATGGGACTTTATTTGGAGATGAGGCCTGTGAAGAAACGATAATAGTTAAATAAGGTCCTAAGGGTGGGGCCCTAATTCAATAGGGCTGCTGCCCTTATAAGAAGAGGAAGAAACACCACAGCTCTCTTTCTCTCTGCCATGTGAGGACACTGCGAAAAGGCGGTTTTCTGCCACCCAAGGAGACAGCCCTCGGCCAAGACACCAACCCTGCTGGCACCCTGATCTTAGACTTCCAGTCATCGGAACTGTAAGAAAATACAATTCTTTTGTTTAAGCCACCCAGTATTTTGTAATGGCAGCCTGAGCAGACTAAGGCAGATCACAGCACATTATAATGGAGATAGAAATGGAGAATTAAAAACATCTTAGAAGGAAAAGTATTTCTAACATAAAGTAAGAGTAAGTAACAGATTTTCTAAAAAGAAAGAAAAAGAAAAAAAGACACTTGTGGTTTTGACATGCAATATTTAATGTAGAAAACATATGTATAATTACTATCCTGACCCTAAAAATATGAAAATAAAATAAAGCAGAGAGAAAAAGGAAGACAAAAAAAAACTCCCAGCATCAACCTTCACATTTGCCACACCAAATAGAAAAAGCACTTACCTGGGAGGTGTCATTTTCTTCCGGCTCAATGAGATAGGTGTGGTTCCCATCATAGAACATCCCACTGCCAATGAAGAGAAAATAATTAGGCATGGCTATCAACTCCAGCCTCAGAACAAAATCATTTTAAAATCAGCAGCAGAGGACCCATTTACTTCTCAACATCCACTTCCCAGTACCACCTATCACCATATCACACCACACACACACCACAAACTATACAACACACACACCACATATATACACACACCCCTATACTACATACCACACATACAAAGACCACACCCCACACATACACTGTTGAGAAAAAAAGGCCCCTCCTTCTGATTCCTGACAAGCAGCAGGGTTCCCTCATCCAGACCCTTACCAGAGGCTCAGAATTACCCCGTAATTGTGGTCCATTATTCTTCTCTCCAACATATAATTCTAAAACTTTAATATGCAAATAGTCACCTGGAGAGATTGTAAAAATGCTAAACTTTCAGGGCCCTCTTCAGATTTCTAGGCTGAGACATTTTAAACAAAACCCAGATGATTCTGATGCAGGTTGTCAGGGACTATCCAGAGAACGTCCTACCTATCACACACCTGAAAGATGCTCTAGTAACAAGAACTAACACATTTCTTGAGTGTAAAGCTGAATACTTTACACTCATTTAATCTCTTCCACAAATGTATGAGGAAGATACAATGACTACCCACATATTACAAGTAAGGAAACCAAAGACCAAAGAGACAACTTGCCCAAATTATACAACCAGTGACAGCAGAGGCAGAAATAGAGCCCAGGCAGATCTGCAATCAGCTACCCATCTTCATTCATTCATGCATTCATTCATTCATTCAACAGACATTTACAGAGCACCTACAATGCACTGTTCTAGGTGCTAGGGATACAGTACTGAACAAAACTGACCACTTTCTTGCCCTTGTGGTGCTGTTGTGCATTCTTGGGAGGACAAATACACACACACACACACACACACACACACACACGTGTGTGTGTGTGTGTGTGTGTGTGTGTGTGTATAATTAACAATTAAACATATATGAAGTGGTGATAAATTCTAGGAAGGAAAATAAAACAGGTTAAGGGCAATAAATGGTACCAGAGGATTGGCTGTAGGTACCAGAGACATAAGACTGTTGATTTATATAGAGGGTCAGAGCAAGGCTTGACAGAGAAGATAGCATTTAAGTAAAGACCTAAAAAAAAGTGATGGGATGAGCCAAAGGATATCTGTGCAGACAGCATTTCAGAACAGAGCCCTGAGGTAAGAATATCTTGGCGTGTTCCACAAACACGGAGGATGCAGTGTCACTGGAGCAGAGTGGGTGAGGGAGGAGAACCAGAAGGGCCTTGGCTTTTACTCTGAGACAGATGAAGAGCCACTGCAGGGTTCTGAGCAGAAGGGAAATACAATACCCCTTACATTTTAAAATAATTGTTCCAATGGCTATATCACAATAATCTTGCAGATATCAAGGAACAGAAATGGGAAATTATTGCAATAATCCAAGTGAAAGGAGATGGTAGCTTAGATCATGTTGGTAATGGTAGAAATAGTGTGAGTTGGTCAAATTCTGGCTATTTTTTCAAAAGTAAAACCAATGGGATTTGTTAATAGATTTGAAATGGAGGATTCAGAAAGAGTCATGTTAGTGAGGACTGCAAGGTTTTGACTGGAGCAACTGGCAAAATGGAGTTGTCATTTAATAAGATGAAAAAAGCTGCAGAAGAGCAGACTGGGGTAGGCACACGGAAGCAGGATGCAGAAAGCAGGGCGTAAATCTGGAGTTCAGTTTTGGACCTCTTAGACGGCAGATGATGATCAGCCAATTGAGAAATCCTCTTGAGGGCATTTTAAGCCACAGATGGCTTCAACTCCCACTCAGAGAGATCCTGATAGCCACTCCTTTTAGGAGAACACGATTTTTCTACTGAGATCAAGATCTTTATGATGCTGAAAGAATGTGTCATATCATTCACACATCTGGGGGGTGGGTGTGATGAAGCTGTGATCTTCTGCAGTCATTTTTCAGTGTTAGGTGGAAATGAGTGCATGACACCCAAGCTGTTAAACAGGGGACAGTAACTGTCTTTCATTGAAGGTTGAGTAAAATCAGTTGGTTTCCCTAACCTATAATGACAATGGCCTCCAGCTCTGCATCTATCCAAATACTTTCATTCTTGCCTTAACAGCTTCCATGTGTTCTCAACATTCATATACCCGTAAAACTGCTATTCTCACATCTGTAAGGTTTTCAACCAAAACTGCACTTTCTGAATTTGGATGACATTATATATGGAATTTAAAGATAAAACAGATGGTTTTTAAGATATACACCTAAGGAATCAGTGGGGTGAAACTTTCAAAACAGTTGACCAAATATGGCAGTAAATGTTCTTCCTGCCTGATGAGAACTTGTCAGACCCACTGAGAAAATTTCATAAAACCATTACCTTTTATCAAAGTTCATACAATTATACTGATTAAGTAACAAGCAAATTGTTTTGTTTAACTAGTAACTAACTGGGTGTTATGTCCTCTTGCATTAGGTTAGTGCCCAATGTGAAAATCAGTTATTTTATTGGGTTTACACATCATGATATAAAGTGTAAAAAAATCAGATTCTGACACCATATACATCTACAAGATTCTGGTTCACTATATGACAATATGCCATTATTGATTCTTTACCAATTAAAAGGCATATGTGTGTTATTTGCTTTGTTTGAAGATGTACACCTTTATGTTATATTTATATAAATTACAATAAGTATATTGAGTCCATAACACAGAATATATTTGATAAAAACCTGCAACTAGGACTGAATCATTATAAACCAATTGAACCAAAATTTTGAAAGGCTGCATCACAATATTTTGAAAGGAAATGGTCATTCTTACAAATTGCCACAAGAGGGCAATAGACCTATATTAAATTACATTCTTTAACGTTAACAGTTGAAGGATTTTTGTCATCATATAAAGCATACCAGGACCAAAATATTACCCATTAGTCTTTCAAATTTGAAAAAATGTACTCTTGCAGGCTCTTTATGTAAAAAAACTTGAATCTGACTATTTTCCCCTTTATATCCTTCAACTGAGTTCAGTAAATCAAGAAAAATGAAAAATTTCAATATACTTGGTAATTAATAAAAGATGAGTCATGGATGAAATTATATATCTCACATCTAAATCACTGCAATTGAGACAACACAAATTTAATATTTGGTAATAACCCCCCCATACACAATATTTGTCAGTCATTTTTGTTCAGAAGGTAAAATCAAGATGACAGGTAATAATAAATAACAAAAAAGAACTAGCATAAATTTATCTAACATGCTTATAAAAGTCTAAGAACACCCAAACACACTTGTACACAATCCTGACAGTTTTCCCAGACATGCAGTGGGTTTCCTGCTTGTTTTTGTTTAGTTTTAAATGAAGAGATTTTTAAAGGTATAAGTATATTTTACTTAGTTAAAACTATGGTAGCAGGCTCTGAGTTCTACTCCTGATCTACTCACTAAAATTTCCTTAAAGTTGCTTTTCTATCTTCCTTCAGACAACTATGTAGGGTTAGTAGCAAGACTTCGGTCTCAGACTCTCTACTCTATTAAAGCCCTGAGAAGGCAATACCTTCTCTCTGATTCTCGCAACATTGTGTCATTTTGGAAAACTGGGAGGCAATTTGGAATAAGTACTAGGTCAGATGCTTACTTACAAAGTGACTTTGGATTGAGATTTGAAAAGGAAAAGAGAGGTGGAGGGAAGCCTCTTGTTTTTTATATCACTCTCCTACAATATACATTTGCCATCACAAATGTCAACAGGCCCAGAGTACTATTCCTAGCTGACAGCTGCGCTCATCTTGAGATCAGATATAAGGATGTTACTGCTAAAGGGGATTTCAACGTTTCTTTTTCCAGATAAGAAAACCAAGGCCCTTAGGCATGGACTCCTCTTGTAAAAATGTCTTTCTGGAGACTGGGAAAAATGGCATAGATGATAAAGGCTTTGTCGATCTGCTCTTATGAACACATCAAAGATGTGTTAGAAACACAGAGCAAGCAGCAAGCAGAGTCACCTGGGGACAAGATGGAATAAGAGGAGGTAGGACAGGGCAAGGATGCGAGGCTGCCGTGTCCGAGGAGCTGAATGGGACAGAGGCTATGGCAGCAGCAGCAGCTGCAGATGCCTCTTAAAGGGGCCATGTCCACAAGTGGACTTTTGCAGTGATGGACGCATCCACTCTGAGCACTAGAGCCTGTTCAGCTGCCAAGGAGGCACCAGGGAATTATAGGGGGATGCTGAGTTGTTAGAGAAAGGACAGGAGGCGAAGCTTTCTCCTGGGCAGAAGTGCTGGCAGTATCTATTGTTCCTCTGTTGAGCCCTTCCCCATCCTACTATGCAGACCCAGGAGCCACCATATCTGAGATATCAACCAACTGGGTAACAAAGGTCACTCCACCCAGAGGAGTCTCTGAAACTCCATCTCCCCCAACTTACGGCCCCACCCAAGCCACATCCAGTTGTGTCCTTAGTGAGTCCAGTGCAACTTGCTGAGTAAGTTCCAAGACCCACACTGGTGGAAGCTGACCACAGTTTCTAGCGTGGATTCTTGAGGCAACTGTAAGCACAGCATCTGTGGATTGCTTGCTGAATCTTAACAGGTGGCCCTGGAGGGGCACAAGCTGGGGCTAAACTTGGCCTGAAGCTGAACCCCTCTCTCAGGACTGTGCCTCTGGACGCCTACTACATAAAGTCATGTTAATAAGACTGGGAGACCTAGGAGCTTTGCTTAGCACATAGAAACAGACACAGAAAGGAAAGCAAAAATGGGAAGACAAAGAAGCAGAAATCATATAAGAGACCAGAATAGAGATCCAGAAATAATGGAGTCAAGCAACCTAACAGATGCAGAGTTCAAAACACTGGTTACAAAGATGCTCCGTGAACTTAGGGGAAGTATAGATGAACTCAGTGAAAACTTTAACAAAGAGATAAAAAACATAAAAATGGAAATGGAAATTATAAAAGGGAACCAGTCAGAAATGAAGAACACATTATCTGAGATAAGAAGTATATTAAATGGAAAAAACAGAGTGGATGAAGAAGAGGATCAAACTACCAATACAGAGGATGGGGAAGCCAAGGTCACCCAATCAGAATGGCAAGAAAAAAGAAACCAAGAATATTATAATAATTTAAGGAGTCTTTGGGACAAAAGCAAGTGTAAAAACATCCGTGTAATAGGGGTACCTGAAGGATGACAGTGAAAACAAGAAGTAGAAAAGCTATTTGAAATAATTTTGGAACTTCCCTAAACTGGTGAAGGAAATATGCATACAACCCCAGGAAGCTCAGAGAATCCCAAGAAAGAGGAACCCAAACAGGCCCACACCAAGACACATTATAATTAAAGTGCCAAGGCTTAAGTACAAAGAGAGAATCTTAAAAAGCAGCAAGAGAAAAGCAGTTAATCACCTATAAGGGAGCACCTATAAAACTGGCAGCTGATTTTTCAAAAAAGAAACCATGCAGGACAGAAGGGCTCAGCACAAAATATTCAATGTGATGAAAACCCAGGATCTACAACCAAGAATACTTTATTCAGCAAAGCTATCACTAAGAGTCGGCAGATAAAGAGCCCTCCCAGACAAAAATGAGCTAAAGGAATTCATTACCACCAACCCACTATTACAGAAAATGTTGGAGGGACTTCTTTAAGAAGAAAAAAAACATGTATCAAAATCATAAATAAAAAATGGTAATAACTAAATATCTATCAACAAGTACCTTAAATAAAAAAGAATTAAGTGCTCCAATCAAAGGATAGGATGGCTGAATGAATAAGAACACAAGACTCCCACATATGTTGCCTACAAGAGATTCACTTCAGATTAAAAGACACACACAGACTAAAAGGAAGGGGATGAAAAAAGACATTGCCTGGGTGGTCTTACAGGGTATTGCACTACATAAAGTAAGTCAGAGAAAGACAAATACTACATAATTTCACATATATGTGAAATCTAAAGAACAAAATAAACAACAATAACAATGAAAACAGAAACAAAATCATAGATACAGAGAATATTTTGAGGGCTAGATAGGAAGGGATGGTGAAAAAGGGCAAAAGGATTAAGAAATACAAATGGATAGTTACAAAAGAGTCATGGAGCTATAAAGTGTAGCATAAGGAAAACAGTCAACAATGTTGTAATAAATATATAAGGCAGAAGAGGGGTACTAGATCTAGTGGGGTGATCTAGATCTAATCACTATGCCGCACAACTGAAACTAATATATTATTGTATGCCAACTATAATTGAAAAAAAACTCATTGAATTGTACAATGTTATAATGTAAATATGAGCAACTAATTGTCTATTATATTTCAATAAAGCTGGGGAAAAATTAGAGGATCTTTGGAAATTGGAATCAGGGAACAATGTATATTAACTCATTTTTTTAAAAAAGTCTCTATTCAAAGAATTTATTTAAAATAAGTAAAATAGTCTTTTAGAACAAATAATAAGCAAATAGAAATCTTCCATGCTCTCAGGCATATGGCCTCCTTTTCCTGGCTATATAATTGATCGTCACACTCTCTTCTTTCTGCCTCTCATGCACCTACTGCTAGAGCCTAACCAGAGGTACCATTTAGACAAACTAGCTAGATTTTCTGGTCTTTCCTATTAGATCTCTTTCCTTACTTTCTTTAAGACCTGCCAATTTAACCTCATTCTATCAAACTCTGTTCTGAGTCCAATCCACCTTCCTCAAGTGACATTTCTCTGTAGCCCTCGAGTACCACTTTATTCTTCAGTTCCCACTCTCCGCTCACATTTTTCTCAGTTTTTTTCTCTCTCAAAGAAAACAAATATATCCATCACATTCCATAGTAGGAAGCTGAGCTAGATTTAGCTTCCCCAATGGACTGAGCTGTTGGGAGCAGGGTTCATGTTCTAATCACCTTCATATTCCTAGTGGCTGCCACAAAACAGACACTCAGTAACTGCTACTTCCATGAAAAAGCCACATCTTTAACTTATCCAACTTAGTAACAGACAGAAAAATTTTAAAGTTGCCAAACAAAAATTTAACAACCCTGAATTAAAGTGCTGGCTTGTTCTGTGCCTCCCCCAACCCGCCTCCACTCTGCCCCAGCCCCAAAGTAAATAAGGAGCTGAAATGATTTAACTTAAGGAAAATACTGAGAAATGACACAGTAGCTTTGTAAGGAGTTACAAAACAAGTGAGAGACAGCCACCTGTGTATCACCATTATCTACAGGATGGAGGAAGTAGATATATTCCCACACTAAACATCAGCAAACATTCTTCGATAATGAAGTCTATAAGAAAGAAAGCAAGGCCCCGAGGAAGGATGAACTCCAAGCCTTGAAGATTTCTGAGAACAGACAGACCCTTCCACGAGTTTGCTGTTAGCTAGGTGGGATCCTGGCATTAAAAAAGAAGGGCTGAAACACACAAACTCAGAAACGCTTGAGGTAACTTGCAGCCTTTTTTTTCTTTGTGCAAGAAGTCAAGAGTTTTCAACTATTGAAATTTCTATTATTTCACAAAAATACGAAAACTAACATCAAGGAGGAGTAGCAGAGCTGGTATCCAGGGGCTAAATATCCACAGAAACAGAGACCAAAGTTACCCAAACCACTCCTGTCTCAAATTGGATGAAACTAGAAAAATACTTCAAACATAACTATAAGGTATCATAATTCCAAAGCCCTTGGTTTCTGTAAATCCCATTTTAAAATCTGCTGGGTTTATAAACCACAAAGAAGAAATGATCAGATCCATCTCTGGTTTAAAATTACTTCTCTACCAAAAATAAGGATTTCAATTACAGTGCATTAAAAATAAAATAAGTGATTGAAAGAGTACATAGTACCAAAATAATCTGGACACTTACTGAAGTCCATGGCATGTTGACAGTGCAGCAAAGGAGGCAAGGTTTCCTCGGATATGGCCCTGGTAGTAACAGTGTTCTCCTCCCTGAAAACAGACACAGAGAACGTGAGGTTTTGCTGTCACATCACAAGGACAGTCAACTGCACCATCGCACAGGTTTCTGCCTACGTTGCACTTCCATATGTAAAGCTCTGAACAATATTTCATTATTCAAATTGGTATTATCAAATCATTTCTAACAGAATTATTCATAAACATTCTTAGTGAGCTGACTCCAAATCAGAAGACAGGGAAATAAAAACTGACTTAAATTTCCTTTTATGCAAGTGAGGATAGAAGGAACAAAGAAACAGATATTGGAATACACACGTGGGCCTTGCACCAAAATAAGTTTAATCTATTTCCCTAGTCATGAGAAACTCAACCTTGAGTAGCAGCAAGATGATGCTTTCACATAAAGCTTAGTAAAAATGAATATGTCATTTGAGAATCACTAAATTAAACCAATGAAGAAAAATGCCTATCTTTACAGTGCTTATATCAAAACAAAACAAGTTTATACTATGCTTTTCTCAGAAGAAAAGGCATATCAGAAACGTTTTATAAATTACAAAAGTTTTCTTTAAAATACTAATTCTGGAAATATGTTATATTAAATCATAAAAAGGACAAAAATTCATGTTTCAAAATAATCTTCCATTATCTTAGGGTTAAATAAATGATTAGATAATGGAAAATAATCTTTCACTAATTTCTGATTCTTAAAAATAGAAGTCAATCCAAAAACAGCATATGAACAGGATTCATCTGCACAAAAGCCTAACGCTGCAAATGAAATGAAGAGCTCAATATGGTTGATTCATTATCAAATGTTTGCATGACATTTCAAGAGAAGCATAAATACCAGGGGGAAAAAATGTCTTCAATTTGGATTATTATAACAGAAATTCTGAGGCTCTCAACTGGTGGTATATGTAATTTTTCTAAATAATGTTGGAAGTTAATTTTTGTGTTGTGATTTTTTTCAGGGTTTATCCACCATAAGCCAATAATAATTCAAACTAAGGACTAAAGCTTTTTTTCCCCCTTTAACATGCTTAAAAATTTCTTAGTCCAGGATAAAGGCCTTAACGTTAAAAGGCTTCTTTAATTTATAAAAATATATTATACAATTATTATACTATAATTAATATTAAAATATACTATAAAATATTAAAATAAATTTAAGAATTATTTTAAATCAATATTTTAAAAAATAAATGCTTACAGGAAAAGTTCTGAATATTCAGGAGGTACACTGTGAAGAGTAAAAAATATCTCCTTCATACATATTGCCCAGGCTGCAGTCACCTCCTTTAAGGTAAGCATTTTTGACAGATTTTGTGCAGCATGTCAAGAGTAGTCTATGCATAGTTAAGGAAATGTGTATATTCACATATACATAAATATCCTTTTCAGTGAACAAATGGGTTTACACTATGCACCCTGTTCTGCCACTTGATTTTTTTTCCTTAATCTTGACATCTTTCGATATCAATATCTCATTCTATCGATGATGGCATAATATCTCATTATAGGAGTGAACAATAATTCATTTAAACAGTCTGTACTAATGGACATTTGGACTGTCTCCATTTTTTTGCTGTCATAAACAATATTACAACAAACACCTTTCATATATTTTGTGCACTTCTATCAGTATATAGGTAGATAGATTTCTAGATATGGACCTGACAGGTCAAAGAGTATGTGCACTTAAAATCTTAATAGATAAATTAAAGGACAAATATAATAGTATTTCTTTGCACTTACATCTGTTTTAAAAGAGTACATTTGAAAATACTAAACTGCCTTTTATTAAAAATTGTGTATTTCAATAGACCACTACATAAGCCAATTTTGCCAAGTCTTGTGAATGATAATGGTTCTCCATATCTTCATATAACTTTCTTGAAGAACCAATGCTTTATGCAAGTAGGTATTACATATAATAATCTAAGACAGATATTATAGAGAAAAAGAAAACACAGCACATCCTAATAGTTTGGTTCTTTATCTGACTGCTATTCAGCTTTTTCCTTACTGTCTCTTTTTTTTTCAGAAATAAGTTCACTGTCCTTGAAACTTTCTTCATAGTCCTTGATTTAATAACACATTTATAACAGTACAGGTGTTTATTTTTAGCATATTAGTTATAGCTAAAATAATTGTCTACCTCTATAAAAATGAACTATATAATCATTTATTTGTCTACTGGTTTATCTTCCCAATGGACAAAAAATTTATTGAAATTTTTAGTCGAGAAAGTCAAAATAATCATTATCTTGCAAAAGTTGAAGACAAATCATACCTTTATTAAAGAGCCAGAAAGATGTCAAAAATTTTTAAAAAAACATAATTTACTACAAATATGATTTTAAAAAATATAACACAAAGAAAGTTACCCAGACTGGGTTATAAAACTTTGAAAATCCAATAAAGGGCAGCAATGCAAGCACAGCAGCGAGGCCACAGTCATTGCCCTCTATCCAGACCCTCAAAGGACCCTCGACGAGTCTATCAGCTCCAAGATGAGCCAGGGCAGCCTCCTCCAAAGCGCCTCTGCAGATTCCCTCCCCTCGACAAATGACTTCTCACTAACCACTCTTTCTCTGAATGTTCATTTTTAAAGAAATTTGTACTACCTCTCTTACACTTACATTCTTGTTTCTATCTTATGTCCCCCATCAGACTAAGGTTTCCTGCCAGGGAAGAACATGCGCCTGATTCTATGTTTATATCCCCCAGAGCGCCATTAGAGAGAAAACCTCCTTGAATCTCAGTTTCCTCACCAGTAAAATGGGGATAATATCTACCAACGCCGCTTCACAAAAGTATCAGAGGAATCTATGAAATAAAAAGTAGCATCCACTATAAACTGCTATAAAAATAGGTGAGAGGTGCAATCAGAGAATATTTATTCAATGAGGGATTCTATCATGTCCCTTGAGCAGGAATTCTCATAATTTCTTTAAGAGTAACATTTCAGGCCATTGACTAATAATGCAGATTACTCTCTCTCTCTTGCCCAGAAAGTCTATTTAAGCAGCTCTGAGACCAAGAATCTGCATTTTAACAAATACTCCATGTTTTTCTTACACCAGGAATACACTAGAGCAGTAGTCTCAACTCTGGCTGCATTATCGGCATCACCTGGGGAGCTTTTAGAATCCCAATGCCCAAGCCGTATTCCAAACCAATGAAATCATAAGCAAAGATGGGATGCAGGTGTCAGCATCTTTTCAAGTGCTCCAGATGAATCAATGAAGTTGCAGTGGGTGAGAAGCCCTGCTCTAGAGAAACAGTGCTCAATAGCAGTAGTTCTCGAAACTATCAGAATCTTTGTGGCGAGCTTTATAAACTGACTGATTCCCAGGCCTTCCCTCAGATCTATGTGATCAGAATCTCCGTGGAGGTAGGGCCCCAGGGGATTTAGAGTCGCAGAAAGTTCCCCAGGTGTTTTTGATTATTGTATTTGGGATTATTAACTTACAATAGTCAGTACAAGACCAAACCATCCCCATGCAGAGGATACCAGAAAGACACTGGGACCTTTCAGAGAATGAAAGTGTCCACCATATCCTGGCATTCTGCTTGGTGACCTTGGTGATTTATGTGATATTTCATGATGACCGATGAGGTGAATAAAAACTTTCCCATTTTACTAGTGAGAAGATATAGACGCTTTCACACTCAGGTATCTAAAGTCACGTGTCTTTACGCTGCTGGTTCTCAAATGAGTGGCTTCCAGACCAATGGCATCTGCTTTTTAGGAATTCAAATTCTCAGGTTTCCCTCCAAACTTAATCAGAAGGGTGAGACATATGACCCAGCCACCTGCATTTTAGCCAACCCTCTAGGTGATTTTGATGTACTCCATGAAGTTTCAGAACAACTGCTTTCCACTACACCTGCCTCTGCATTCTAAAGCTCCTCACTGCTGAGCTCTCTGAAATCCTACATTAGTTCCTGAGCAGATTCTTACAGAAGCAGAAAGTATGTAACAAGCCATAGCTCTTCTCCATATTTTTTTCTTGTTCCCCCAAACCACCTGGCTTTATCAGAGATAAAATGGAAGGTAAAAGGTGAGATAAGAATCTATAGAATTCTGCCATGTACTGAGCCAGGAAGAGCAGAAGTGCTGGTAATAGAGTACCACACAGGATGCTCTGGCCAGGATTAAAAGACTAGAGAGATCAACTGTACCAGTTAGCCTAGGACCAAGTGGTTTCCCAGGATGTGTGTCATTTGGTGCTACATCCATGAAAGTCACAGGCAAATCCAAATGATTTGATTACCATGAAAGGGACAGGACCAGTGCCAACACCCTCAGACCAAAACACCAAACCTGCAATTCTTGTGTTTCTGCTCTTCTCCTGAATCATAGCCCTCAACCCTCTCAATGGGCACCGGTCCCAGGACTGGCCTTCTGCCCTGAAGATTGGGGTTCTGGCCAGTCTTCCTTCTCCACAGGTGAAATCCTTGCTCACTCTAGCACAGTAGTTCTGAACCCTGGGTGCACATTAGTTTCACAGGGGTAGCTTTTTAAAAAAATACCAAGCCTCACTCTATACCGACTCTATCAGAACCTCTGGGACCTGGGCATTTTTAAGATAGGCCCAGATGATTCCAACATGCTGGCATGATTGAGAAGCTGTATACCTTTGCAAGAGCTTAAGCCCTTGAACTCCGTTGCACACTAGAGTCCTCCCGGGCATGTACACTGCCCAGATATGTTTGTGGCTGCATGGCTGGAGTCTTCTCCACCAGGTGCTTGCCAACAGTAAACACCTCCCAATTTCCTCTTAATTGGCACCGACATAAGGAAACTCCTCTTCCTACGCTTGCCCCACCCTCCCAATAGTGAGAAATAGCATTTTCAGGTGTTATTGAGTCAGGACTGCTCTGAGTCTCTGAAGGGCCATTTGCATCAAGGAAACTCCTAGAAAAACTAAATCTTATGTTGGAGAGAATCCACTAACCCACCCTGATTAAAATTCATAACCTGGGATTAAACAGAATTATACTGGATTCATAAAAGAAACATAGACTAAATATCTGTTTAGGCAAAGGGTATCTGATTCTACAGGCTCTCTAGGAAAAGTAGAAAGGTAATTTTTGCCTCATTTTACAGTGAGTTAAAATTAAATAAAGCTACCCCATAGAGGTTCCCAGATGTCAATAATCTGTGGATCATACTAATGTATTTCAAAATCTTTACCAGCTCATGCAAAAATGAGAGAAATAATGGAGTCAATTTTTCACAAAGCTAAATGTATTTAATTTTTTTATAACTGTCCTTTGTTTAGATTCACAGAAAAGTTACAAAGGTAGTAAAAATGTTCTAATATATCTATTACCCAGTTTCTCTCACTGTTAACATCCTACATTCCCTGAGAATACTTGTCAAAACTAAGAAATTAACATTGGTATATTACTGTTTACTAGACTCTGACCATTCAGATTTCATCAGTGTTTCCATTAATTTCCTCTTTCCGTTCCAGGATCCACACCAGAGTACCATATTGCATTAGTTGTCATATTCATTCTTTTTGAATTGTTGGCAATAGAAAATAGAATTTAGGTGTTTTGAAGGAGTTGTTTCCATACTGATCAGTATAATAAGGTTGTTCCCTAAAATTTGTTTTGTTAGTACACTGGCCATGAAATAGAACTCTAAGATAAAGAGTATAAATAAATATTAAACACTATAGATTTTTTCAAAAGATTTTTTAAAAAACTATCCCTATATAATCAGGTTTAATTTAAATGACTGATTAAAATGTCATTTTTAATATAACCCATGGAAATAAATTCTGAAAGGTTACTCAATAGCACTTGCTATAATATAAATCTAGGACTCCTTGTTGCCTTGAGATTGTTCTGGACTTTCCTTTCAAGGGTGTTTGTATAGTGGGCAGTTTTAGAAGAAATATGTCCCTCTAGAGCAAAGGGGAAGCATATTTACTTCCTAGTATGAAAGATTCAGGTTTCCTAAATTTGGAATTTTTCTCTAGTAACAACACACTGTGTGTGCAGGTGTCACCTGGTCCTTCCTGTGTCACGCTCTGGGAATAAAGGTTCATAATACAAGTATAAGAACATGTTGATATTCTGGCTACTGCTATGGCCATGTGTAACAAAGTACTTTGTCTCTGACCAGGAGCCCCTGTCTCTCTCAGCACAGATCTAATTGCAGCAGGCTAAGTTATTAACTTGCAATTAGGATAAAATCTTAGCCCTTCACAGTTCTTGAAACTTAGATTTCCATCTTCCCCTAAAAATTAGCAAATTTGTTAACAGTGAGCCTCCATTCTCACATTTTCATTTTCTTGTAGGACAAAATTCACTTGAAGATGAGTAAGGCACATTGCCTATTTATCACAGCTACCTTGTATCTCATTATACTACCAATTGACACCTTTAGAAATCTGCCACCCCACTCCAAAGTACAAGTGTTCAAGCAGCATCTAAATTATCATCTCGTCCTAACATCTAAAGCTAAGTAGTCATTAAAATCTCTGCACTGTTTTCATATTTATTGATAAACATCAGGTTCTTATAGCATAGTTATCAATCAAAACCCATTTTAAAAACTAAAAAGAGACAAATCAAGCTGACAAAAAAAGAGAATACTTCATTTAAAAGATGCATGGTTCCTCCTAAAGAGGAAAAGATTTAAAAAAAAAATTATTGTAGCAAGTTTCTGCAAGAAAGGGGAAAAAAAACTAGAAAGCCACTGAATATAAATAAAAGTGATGAGGAAATAGTTAGTTTTATTGGAAGATGGTGAACCCCGCAGAAAATAGGGGCTATAATTTTCTTATGAGCTCTCAAATTAAAAGAAAAAAAATGCCCAACAGGGAACTAGTGAGCTTATAATCTATTTTTATGGTTGTGCAGGAGTCTTTCCTTATACTGATTTCCCCGGGGTAATGTCAGCTATGGAAAACAAAGTATGAAAACTATGATAGGTTCCCAGGAGTTACAGCTCACAAGCACCCTAAGTAAACAATTCTAAGTCTTTTGAGCTGCAATGCATTTCCAAAAGGTTAAGACTTACTCCCTCTCAGGCGCCTCCAGCATACACCCTAATTGATTTTACATTAGTTATAATCAAAAGAACTCTGTGTTAGTTTCCTAGGACTGCCATAACAAATTATCAAAAACTGGGTAGCTTAAAACCACGGAAATTTATTCTCACAGTTCTGGGGCAAGAAGTCTGAAATCAAGGTGTTGGCAGAGTCACGCTCCCTCTGAAGGCTCTTGCTTCTTCCTAACTTCCAGTGTTTGCCAACAATCCTCAGTGTTTCTTGTTTTGTAGACATATCCTCCAATCTCAGCTTCTGTCTCCACATCGTGTTCTCCCTGTGTGCCTGTCTCTGTCCCTACGTCTAACCTTTCCTTGTGGAAGAACACCAGTTATTGCATTAGGGCCCACCCCAATTCAGTAAATCTCTTCTTAACTTGATTACATTTGAAAAGACCTATTTGTAAAAAGGGTCACATTAACCTATACCAGGAGACATTAATTTTGAGGAACACAATTCAACACAGTATAACTTCTCATGTCTTTGAACATGACTAAGTGAATTTTTATATTCATAACCCAAGGATTTTTGCTTCTAATAAGCTTGGCTCATTGGAATAAACTGGAGGTGCCTACCACAGCATTATTCATCTAATAAGATTAACCTATATCTTAATTACCTTTTGCCAGCTGTTCTAGTTCCCACAGTGTCATTTAAAAATATTCATTACTATTTTTACACAAATTATACAGTAAACCTGAACTTCAATTCTATTATCAAGTCAAACACAGCTTCCCAAACTGCTTATTTTGAACCAAAGAATAGGCAAGAGAAATTATTTTTTTAACTGCCAGTAATCATTACAGACCCATCAATCTCGCAATCTCTTATCAGACTACTAAAAAATTTTAGGTTCCCAGAAAATGCTCCACAGTAACAAATCACTGTAATGCAGAGAAGATACTTATTAGGTTCTCTGAGATGTAGCTCTAAACTGGAAGAATGGAAAATCAATGTGGACCACATACAGTGACTATATAATTACAAACTCATGAAATTATAACTCTTTCCAGGAAACTACTACATAACTGTATCTTTTTATAAATAATAGAAGTTTAAATGTATTGCCCTATATGAGTTTTTAGCATCAGAGATGCATATTACCTAAAACCTTATTCTGTAGTTGATGTTTGACTGTAATGAAAAAAATATCATTGCCTAGAAGACAGTTACGCAAAAAGAAAGCATATTTGGCATTCCTAAAATAAAGGAAGAAAAAGGGTTTTTGTTCTATCTGAAAAGATTTTCTTTTCTTTTCCTCCTTTTTTTAAGAAAATGTAACTATACGAGGGTCTGAGGTAAAGAAAAAAAAAAGAGGACATGTTTTTTTTTTCTACTTCTACTACGAACTTATCCTCCTCTAATTTATTTCCATTTTATCATCTTCTCATCTATTCTTTTTTTGAAGGAAGGATAAACAGGGAAAACTTCCAGATGCCAAATAGGCTGTTTTGCATCTCTTTTCCCTCTTGCACCTAGAGCCTTAACCACTGTGCTCCAGAACTCATCATTAGCACTCAGTGGTCATTTTTACCCTTTTGTGGATGATTTTGACTTAGCACGGGACTATTTCAAAGGTACAAACTAAGAGGAACTTCTAAACAATGTCTTCAGGGAGGCAAATTAGTATTTAATGCTGTATCTGGTTAAAAGGTGATACTAAGCCTGAAAAATATAAGTGCTTTTTTTTTTTTAGCAACTGTTTATATAGACACAGGTTGGTGATTTGCTTGTTTTTGTTCTGTTTTGTTTTGATTTGGTTTGGTTATTTATTTTCCTGTAAAACAAAGAAGGGAGTTGAATTAGGTGATCTCTGAAGTCCTATTTGATTCTATGATTTGCAATCTATTTTTAAAAAGTCAAAGGTTACCAACTGTTTCTTATAAATACTAGGTCAACTTCCAAAGAATCAGTATCTTGTGCACTGCACTTGCCACAAAAGAATAAAAGTTACAACAAACAACAAAAGATGCTCATACATTTGGAAAAGTTTTAAATGTTAAATACAAAAATTTTAAACAATTTAAAAACTATTTGTAAAAATCAATAATTTATGAGTCATATAAAAATCATGGTATGAATTACAAAATATATATATGGACGATGAAAGAATCTAGGTATTAGAACTTCTAGGATGGTGCTAAAATTGTACCTAAGGGTAAATTTTACATCCTTAGATGCTCATAGAAATGAAGATTGATAATGAATAACTTAAACATTTAACTTGAGTTATAAAACAGAATTTTTTTAAGTAAAAGAAAGTAAACATTAGAAACAAAAGAAAACTAGCTCTTTGAAAAAAATGTATTAAAAAAACTAACAAGATTGATCAACTAAGAGTAAAGGCATGAAAAAAGCACAACAGAAGTGAAACAGAAGATATATTTGACACAGAATTAGCAGATTTTTAAAACCATAAAAAGATTTGAAGAAAATATAGCAAAATATTAACATGTTAAATCTACATGTGGATATATTATAATATTTTATACCATTTTTTATATCTTTTAAATATTTCAAAATTACAGAATTTTTTTAACACAGGTCAATTGCTGGTATTTCACAACTTCAAATTTAAAGTTGATTTAGAAGTGGCTCTAAAATACCTTAGAAAAGACACACATGTGAATATGAGCCTCAGCATACAGTATGGAGTTGGCATCAGGTAAACAGATGTAAGCCTCCCTATCTGTTTTTTTTCCCCCCACTGGATCTTTTATAGCAGGGGGAATAAGATGCTCTTCCAGTCTGTCCAAACTGGACTTCTCGCCACATAGTCTTGAGTGAACAGAAGAAACTACCCAATTTCCTAACGTCTGGCATAATTCATTCACTTATTTTTTTTTTGGTTCAACAGGCATTTGTTGTCTTCCAGGTACACATGCCAAGTGCTAGGTATACAGTACAAGTTCCCATGGTAGAGTACTTTTGGAGTAACTTCTCACAGAATTGATAGTCTAGGGGCATAGAAGATTGTCTTATTATGAAACAGAGAGTGGAGGACAGCTATTGGTGATTTTGACGTGCTTCCTGTGTCTTGAGCAGAATCAGAGACCAGAGTAAAAAAGGGTAGAAGCCACCAAACACCTAGCCAGAACTTTTTACTAATTGCCACTTTATCTCAATAATGATATCAATGCTGACATTTAGGGAACACTTCCCATACCCAAAGCTCTAGGCTACATGTCTGTCTTCCTCATGTAAGAGATGAGAAAATTTTATTAATCAGAAAAGTAGCATGACCTCAAGAAGACAGCACTTACTCTGTCCAAAAAATGGAACTTCTATGCAGAACACCTATTGATCCCACCCAGAACTACCAAAGCAACCACTCTGCTTTCCAGAGAGAGTTAGAGGTATACTTCCAGATTATCAAGAATAACAAGAGAAGAGAAAACAAAGGCAGAAAGTAATCAGTGTGTGAAGTCCAGAGGCATAATTCGTCTTGCTTCCTTTAGGTTGTTCCTGATTGCTTTGAGCTGAGGCTCTGGTCAAAATTGTACTCCTACTTTCCCTCCCTCTGTACCAGTGTCTGCACCTCCGTTTTCTTTCCATTCCTCACATGTACTGTGGCCTCTGGGCCTTGGCATATGCCCCACCCATTCCACCTGCCTGTTACTTATCTTTAAACCTCAGAATTAGTGTCATTTCCTCAAGAAAGTCTTCCTGAACCAACCAGACTAGGTGAGGTCCTTCATCAAATGCTTCAAGGACAACATGGACTTTTCTTCATAGCACTCTCGTAACTGTCGTTTAAAAAAGACCTTTTGGTAGTTACTTTTATTAAGCCTATCACACTAATAAATTATTAGCTTTATGAGGGTGACAAATGCATCATATATTGTTCATAGCTATATCCATGAGCTGATGGCAAGCACGCAACACATTATCTATTGAATGAAAGAGGGTTGAGAATACACGTAAGAAATGTGACAGTTTGGGCTTTTTTTCCATTCTGCTATAAATCTCTAATGTCAGCTTTCCAGTCTAAGTATCTCCATGTGCTTACGTTTTCAGGAATTTCCTATGGGGATAATCAAGTCCACCTGCATCCATCTCCTCTTCTACCTTATAAATGCAAAGAAAGGCTACTATGATAAAATGTTTGATAGCTGATACTAGAGCCCTGATCAATTACCCCACCAAAATGGATAAACACTCAAACCACTTAGTACCAGGTACTTATCCTCTGGTCTTTAACCTATTCCTATTTTTATAGTGATCACTTATTCACCATAAAATAAAAACTTTTTTACAAATGAATAAGAAAATAACATAGTTTGGGACAACACTGAGGGAATAATTTGTAATTTTTTTTTTTTTTGCTTCAAACCAGTTTCAAACGTTCAAAACCAACACGTCCATGACTTCCTGTTCAGTCATAATTACTCCAATAGTTCACTCTGAATTTCAAAAAAAATTGCAACAATAGGTTTATATTAGACACTATACAATGAAAAGATTAGTTCTATAATTAGAATTAAAATATGAAGAAATCTAGTATGAAATAGTTAATTTGTTCCATACAAAGTAATACTATTAGTTAGCGCTACTTTGAATTTTCAAAAAAATTTATAGCTGAACATGTCTTTTTAAGTTTATAGCTAACACTCTGAATATTAAGAGATGAAATAATTTGGATATTGAATTGAAAAATATTTCACACTAGCAAGAAAATAAAGAGGGTTTTCTCTACTCAAATCAGTTACAAACAGAGCTTAGAAACAGAACTCATGCTGACACTAGCTGTCACTTTTCATTTTTCCTTATTCCCAGCACTAAGAGATCTGACCTGTATAAACCAGTAATAGGTCAATACATTTTCTTCAGGTTACAGAGTTAAGACAACTTGCAATCGACAATGCCATTAAGGCAGCTGATGCATTATACATGATGATGGACCTTGAGCAACCTTGCTTCAGTCCTAAGGGAAAGCAAATTTTACTTAATCCCCAAAGAATTTTTCCTATAATGCAAAGAGAATTAAATCATGAAATCTAAAACCTTCCTGAAACCACAATGATTACAAGATGAAAAAGGAGCATATGTCTGCATAAGCCTGCCAGGGGGAGATGTGCACACTGTCCAGTTCATCAAAAAGATACTAAATAGATGACTCGTGGTGGATAAACAGGTGGTGGATAAATAGTAAAGTTATGAGACATACCTTAAATAACTGTTGTATGTGAGAAAGAAACATTTTATCAGTTTATTAGATCTGTATAGCTCTTTTATTCTTTCTGTGCATGTGTGCACATGAGTGTGTGTGTATGTGTTGGGAAAGAGGGGGGATGTGTATGCCTTGGCAGGGATACAACCAAATATCTTCTAGTCTTTTGGCATGATGATGATATGTGTCAGCTTAGTTACTCTTGTCCATAAAACTTCACATTTCCTTCATATGCAGATAAATGTACACATAGGCATAAGATAGGCATAAGAACAGAACCATGTGTTTACCATGTGCAAGACAGCAACTATTTCAAATGGTTACAGTTTAGAAGCCATGGCCATCCCACTGTAATACACAGTACTCAGTCTAACTTGTATGGAGAACAGAAAAGGACTAAAAATAAACTCCAAGATAAAATGGTTGGAAAAACAGTGATTCCCTAGAAAGCATTTGGTTTTCATTAGAATAATGGAAATTTTATATTTAGAATAATTGACTCACCTAAACCAAACAATTACATCTTCAATTTATGGTCTACTAAAACAACTGCTAACAAACATGTAACTGAAAGTGCTATAACTTAAATATTTGCATTCTTACTCCTTGGCCATTATTATTATTTGTTTCCACAGAAAGGTTAGACCATAGTGCATAATAGCATAAATTCTGGCACCAGACTGCCAGGTTTCAAATTCTTGGGCAAGTTAAACTTTCTGTGCTCAGTTTCCTCATCTGCAAAATGAGAAATTGAGAATAATAAACATACACCTGGAGGACTAGATGACTTAACACATGGGAAACACATAGACAGTATCATGCAAGTGTTGGCTATTTCTCCAACTGCTACTAGTATTTCTACTAATTCCTCAGTCCAGTTACCAGTATTGATCCCATCAGGATATCAATGTGATTCAAAAAGGCAGAGATGGTATAAAATAGGAAATCCATAATGGCAAAATAAGCCCCTATAGGGGTATAATAATTATTTGCAAAAAATACAAGATTTTGAGAATGATTTCAAGTCATTTTATTTTTTAATTCCATTAAGGTAAGGGTTTTATTAGCTGGAGAGAACTTGCCACTCATAGCTTTAAGGAAGTAAAATGAGTAAAGAAAGAGAAGTTAACTCTTCCAGGTGACCCACACTGAACCACTGGCAGCAGTTATCCATCCCTAAGATAAGATTTAGTCCCTGAGCCTGCATTCATAGATAGCAAATAAAAGCAAGTCTTTCTATAAGACAACAACATGTGGTAATTAGCAGTCAAAGAAACCAGTTCACTAGGACGCCCATATACCAACCAAAAAATATACGGTTTTTCCAACTACGCTTTTCTTCAGGATTTAAAATACTTTAAAATACTTCTGTGGCTCTTACACTAATAACAGAGAAGATTAAAGAATCCTCCTCCTGATATAATACACTATTTAAAAATGAAAGGATTTAAAAACGGGCAGCAACTCAAACCTACAGGACCCAAAGGACAAGGTTTCCTGTGCTGGCTCTATTTGCAATTACAGAATCATCTCTAACTCAGAAGATCCTGGAATTGAATCCCACCACCATCCCCGAAATGCAATTTAATAACTTTTTATTAAATTACAGGATTAACCCTTCTTGTATATTTATTTCTTAGAAAGTATAGATCTTATTCTTGTAGGGTCCTTATATCCTAAGACAAAAAAAAAATCATTTATGTCAGCAATTAGGGGCTAATGAAGTCATGAAATATAATAGAATTTAAAACTACTCTAGCTACAGTTAATAACTGCATATTCATGCATAAGAAAAATATATTAATCAATATTTTAAAAAAGTATTCTTGTTTATTACTAGTCAGATTGATGTTAAGTCATGGCTAAACTGTTTCAGGGAATGAATTGAAATTTCTCCAAATTATCTAATTTTAATGTTTTTTATTAGTGTAAAAAGGCATCATGTTCAGAGCTATGACATCTGAAATGTTCCCCACTAGCAGAGAGAACTTGGTAAGGTATCTGCACTCCTATACTCCAACCTGAGATGCCTATGCCTGAAGATTTCCCTCACCCTGCCCCAGAGGTTCTTCTTTCAGATTTAGGTTCAGTGGTGAGAATCCTTAACCTAAACCTCCCAGAAAGAGCATGGGAAGAACATCAATATAGATCTAATTAATATACTGGAAGTTGCATCTGCTACACATTCCTATCATTGCTTAACTAACTGCATATAATCATTTTAATTGACTCTATTTACACACATTCAGTTAAAGAATCTATATTCTCTAATGGACAAAATAGAGACCAAAACTCATTTCAGTTTATGATATATGAAGTGTATCTCAATAAAGCTGTTTTAAAAAAAAAAAAATCCCAGTTATCATGGCAGCAGAAGCCCCTCTAAGGACCTACTAAGGGTCTTTAATTGATAATCTGCCCCTCACAGCAGGCTTTAAAATGCATATCACTGAATTTATCACTGAAATTTTTACTAGAAAGATGCCTCCCTAACTCCACAGAGCCAGAGAAAATGCCTGAAACTTTTATTTGAAATTAATAGTGATAAAACTGAGAGCTTAGGTGACAATTTCTATAAATAGATCATTTTAAAAAAAAAATTTTTTTTAGATCCTTTCTAAAAGCATCCTCCCAGGCCATGTGACTTAATTACTGTCTAGGTGACAAAGTATTATTCTCTTATCCAAAAGGCTCTGGAAGAGCTACTGTAGTGCGAATTCAAGATAGAAAGTACGTTTCTCAAATGTAAGGGAAAGTTGTAAATAAGAAAGGCATTTTGGAAGAGAAATGCTGTTGCTGAGTTGTTTTCCTAAAAAAAAAAAGGAAAGGAAAATGAGATTTTAAAAAGCCTTTGAATAGATTACTTGGCAACAGTAGCTGTTGTTGCATTTCATCTCCAACAGCATCAAAACAAAAGATAACTTAAAAGCTATTTGAAAAAACATATAAGTCTCTGCTTCAGAAGATTCGTCATTGATGCAATGGTATGGATTGCTTTGTACTAATGTATGCAACAAAATTTAGTGTACACCAAAGAGTGGTTTTTGTATCTTCTTAATCATTTACTTTTCTCACTTCTATACAAAGAACCAAGATTCTGGATGGTAATGGAGTTTTTGAGAATCAATAAGGAAATTTGATATCCAGGATAAGCAAAAGCAGATTAACCTCTTTGTTCATCTTTTCTGCTGCAATTAATATATATAATGACACATTGGCAGTTAAATGGCTACTTTTGTGCTCCCCATAGCCAAAAATGGAAACAATTCAAGCATTTATGTACTACTCAATCATATGCAATGAACTCAAGAAGAATTTATATCTCATAAAAAATATGTTAAGTAACTATGTTTTCAATAACAACAACAAAAAAAAGAGGTAGAAGAGAATACAGCCACTACATTTTAAATAAACTAAATTCTGATGACAATATTTTTTACTTAAGAAAGAAGTCCATAATATTTTATAACACATATAACTATTTGTGGGGTTGTTCTTTCAAACAAAACACCTCGAAAGATCCCTTACGAAACATTATTTCTTTAATACATTGTGTATTTTTTAAACTATTCAACTATTGAGAATTATGTTCCTCCTGGAGAAACCTAGAAAAGGAGACATGAGAAAGCTTGAATACAATTCAAGATTACAAGCAATTTTCTGGGGATGCTGTTCAGGCATTTAGGAGCTACAAAGTTAGCAAGAGTTAGGGAGGTATCTGTTGTCCTGACAGTTGCCATATTAAAAATTTTCTAAGTGATAACAGCTGTCCTCCACTAGTATTTTTTTTTCCTGTCATTTACACATTCATTGGGCAAAACAAAAAAAGATTATGGCAGGATGAAGGTGTCTCTTTTTTAAGAAAGAAGAAATGAGTTGGAAAACTGACTTAGAAAAATGAATGTGAAAGGAACCTAGAGACTGACTCTGCTTGTCGTACAGGCATCTGCTGGGAGTTAGTACCATGCTAAGCTAGAAATCACTCATGGAACTCCAATCCCAGGGAGGAGAGATGGATGTGAACAGCAGGAGAAAAACTATTTTGCAGAAAACCTCAGGTTTTCTCCTTGTTTCTATATCTTTTTCCTTGACATAATGTTTCCAGAAATGACAGGGGCCATTTCAGTTTGCCTATAAAAAAATTTTTTAATGAAAATTACACCACCATTCCATCAGAGTAAAAATCTCTCTAGAATCACAATAACCTCTCCTACCCTTTAGTAGAAACTTTCTCCCCTGACACCTGCTCTCTAACACACAGCCTCTCTGCAATTTCTTTACCCAAGTATAGGCTTCAACCTTGACCCACAGTCCTTTGCTTTCTTATCCATCTTCTTAATGCCACTATGGACATAATTAAGACTTTGAGACAATGATCCTTGAGTGCCTCAATTCAATTAAGTGATGGGTAGTAACTAGTTAATTGCCAGTCAAAAGTCAATACTGTATAATGGGTGTCTCTGTACATATCCATCCTTAAGGATTAGGATCCTGAACCTAAACTGAGGTGGGAATGCTCAAATACAATAGTTTAAAAATAATTCAAGCTAATAAAAAAGACATTCACCAGCTATTACTTTTGATTATTACCATAAAACATCAAATAATCTAACCAAAAATGGTTAATGATATTGATGACTGGACATGATCTTTCACTAGTAATAAACATAACAAATCATATCTCTACCAAGATGTCTACTTTTACTTTTTGACCCAAAGGAAATCTGCTCCCTCTGCCATCTATACATATTCCTGGTATACACAAAGGATTTACAATTCCTTTCCTAGAATTCTAAAACTCCTACTACGGTTATTTTCCTGAGATGTGAAAAATAAAACAGTCTTTTTGCTAGAGTGTATCTTAACCATTTTTGTCTAAGGCATCTGATGTTACAGAAAAATTACCCAAATGCACAACCAAAATTGAAAGAAATAGCTAAAAAGTCTTTAAGTAGACCACCATTTCAATTTAAAGATTAGGCTATAAATAGGGGTAATTTTTAGGTACCCCAGAATGAATGAGATGTGTATATAATAGGTCTAAATAAAATACATTTTAGTTCTTATAATTATCCTATTCTATATAATATAAAATATACGGTACATAATATGATATAAAAATCAGCTCTGGAGTTATATAACCTAGATTCAAATTTCAGCTCGACTCATTATGGTGATTTTCAGCAACTTATATAGCCTCTCTATGCCTCAGTTCCTGTAAAGTGGGAGACTACATAGCTCTATTTATAATCACTGGTTGTTTTCAGTATTGAATAAATATAAATGTGTGCCTGTCACATCATGAGCAATAAATGTAAACAATTGTTATTATTAGTATTATAATGCTAATTAACTAGAGCCATATAACCAGAAACTTCAATTAACAAGAATACTGGCAGCTTTCAGCTCAACACAAAAAAAAAGCTAGCTAACAAACAGCAAATGGCATGGTTTACACTCAATTGCTGCTCCTTATCAATTTCAGTTTCTTTTATCTTAAGAATCCAGAGTCATAATTCTCCACAATCAAAAAAAAAATTTTGTCCCCAAGATATTCTAATCAGTTGAGGCTTTATGTTTACATTCTTTTTGAAGTTCATGTTAAACACACAAATGTTCTTCCTAAACTAAGGCTCAAATTTAAAATTTAATTTTTAAATGAATTGGAAATAAATGTAAGTAAAAGATGAAATTCGTATGAGTAACTAAAAGAATAAAAAGTATCATTCTTTTTCCTGCTTAAAGCCTTTATCTTTGCAACCTTTAAAAAAAAGGTTTTAATAGAACTTTGAAGTCAGAATTAAGCACCTATCTGATCAGGATAAAGCTGCCTTCAAAGAGGTATAAAATGTCCTAAGATAATATTTTAAAGAAAGAGTATTAAAATGTATTTCACTTTCCTCTAAATATAAAACTGTAACCAACAGCAAAGTCCAGATTGCAAGAACTGCATAGCATAAACAATCTGGTTTCTTCAACAAATAAATTGAAAAGGAGAATAAAAAAAGATAAAGGGAAACCAAAGGATTCAAAGAGATTTTTTTTAAATGTATTTTTAAAAAAAACTTAAATAGGCAAAACTAAACTACAGGGATACATGCTTTGGTGAAAGAACTATAAACAAAAAGTTAGAAAATTGTAACCATAAAAGTCAGGACGTTGTTTGCAAGTCTTACAAGAGGAGGAGGGAGGGGGTTGGGTTTGGGGAGCAGCATATGTAATTTCTGGCAAAACCCTATTTCTTTAACAGGATAGTGGTTCATTGGTAGTAATTTCTGTGTTAGTGTTATATTTTCAATTAAAAACATTTCAAAAATAAAATTGCAATCTAAAAGATTCACTAATACAGCTATTATGTATTTTTTCATGCGATTTATTCATTTCCCCACGTTCATGTTCACACCCTTAAATCAAATCCATTGTACATTAATTTTTACAAGTAAATGTTCTATGATACCTGAGCAGAGACATTTACTAGACTGTTTTTACCCATTGTTTAAACCTGGTTTGATAATAAAGTTCACTTTAATTTTGCATCCTCAAGATAAATATGAGCGTGTTTGTGCCAACAGACAAAAAAGTTCTTACAGAGTTTTGTTTTGATCTCCTTACACCTTTCATTAACTTCAGACCCAAGAGCAAAGGCAGTTTAAAAAAATTCATAAGGCTCTTAGGGAAGGTATTATGGGCTGATTTGTAATCTCCTGCAATTCATATGTTGATGGCCTAAGCCCCAGTACATCAGATTTTAACTATACTTGGAGGTACTTTTTAAAGAATTAAGTTAAATAAGGTCATTAGGGTGGGCCCTAATCCAATATGACTTATGTTCTTCTAGGAAGAAATTGGGCACAGGTAGACACAGATTTAAGACCATGTGAAAACACAGGGAGAAGACAGCTATCTACAAACCAAAGAGAGAGGCCTCAGAAGAATCCAACCATGTTGACACTTTGATCTTGGACTTCTAGCCTTGGGAATTGTGAAAAAATAAATTTCTGTTGTTTAAGTCATTCTACTGTGGTACTTTGTTATGGCAGCCCTAGCAAACAAATACAAAAGGTAAGAGAGAAGTTAAAACTAAAAAAAACACCTATTATTTTACAATTTTTTGACTCATATAATGAAAAGAAAAGCTTAAGAAAATTACAAATCATTAATAAAGAAAGAACTAACAGAGTCCATGTGAAAAGAAACACCCTAAAGAGCTAAGTACAGAAGGCAAAAAAAGAGGGACCCAGCAGGAAAATAACTGGAGCTACTGACTGAATTAGCGGGCAGGAATTGCTTTCAGTGTGGTTCCTGGAAAAAAAAAAAATAGAGGAGAATTTTGATTTAGATTCTCTATTCCATTTTTTTAATGGACTAGAAACAAATGGAGATGATGAATGCAATCAAAGTGGTTTTCTTAAAGGGAGAAACATCCTCTGGCCCAAGAGTCTGAAGGAATTTTGGATTTATCATGTCCCTGGTCTGACAGGCTTGGGGTTAGGTAAACCATCAATGAAGAGAATGCAATTCTCGGGCTAGAAAATCAGCAAGTCAGTGCTCTGGGTGTTACACATACCCATGGAGCCCAATGACCTCAGAGTGGAACACACTTTATGGATTAAGTACAAGTTTCCTGAAAAGGGATATTACTGTAGAGACAACAGACAGCTGTTTGCTGGATTCTCCTTCCATGCTGGTATTTGCATTTTGTCATTCTAGTGACAGACATAAATGGAAATAGTCAATCGCCTGTTTCCTTTCATCTTTCATTTAACAAAGGAATAAGATGTACTCTGCATTCAGAAAAGCAAAAATAGAGAAGTAAAGCTAAATAAACAGGGATGATAATAAAAGAAACCTGGAGATTATAAATCTAGGTAACTTTTTTTCCAACTATAAGCAAAATGGCTCCATTCTCCTATGTCATACCTAGAAGAATCCTGATATCCTTTCTGCAGTTAAGCCAGTGATACAGTGATAAAAATCAATCAACCATCCAATTACCCAACCTTAAGTTTAATATAACTTTATAGGAGGACTAATATAACTATATCTATATCACTTGAAAAAATTAACAGATTTTGTTTTAAGTCTTATATATGTAGATACATAAAGATGTATTTACAGGGAAAATGTCCAAATGCCTGGAATTTGCTTTTAAATACTACACAAACACACACACACACACACACACACACACACAGAGAGAGAGAGAGAGAGAGAGAGAGAGAGAGAGAGAGAGATCATCAAAATATTTATAACTGTTGACCCTGGAAAATGGACATGTAGGAGTTCATTACAGTATTCCTTTCATTTCTGTATGTGTTTGAAATTTTCTATAATAATTTTTTTGTTAACATATCATTGAAAAATCTAGTTCTCTTCATGTTGTCGCTTGAATAGGACAATGTAATTTATTTTAGTTATTTAGTGATATAGAGTTTAATTTAAATAAAAAGCTTTATGATAGTAATATATTCAAACTGAAAAGCAGTGAACATTAGCTTTAAGAGAAAATAACTTGGGAAAATGTTTACAACATGATAAAATGTTTATTTTTTAAGCAAGATACAATGTTATAAATATGTATCATAGCAGCTACATGAAAAATATAAATATGGCATAGGACAAAAAAACACTGAAAGGAAATATATCAAAATAAAAATGAAGTTTACCTCTCAGTGATGAGTTTAAGGGTAATTTTTTCTTTTTCACTACTTAGAAATTTTCTAAAATGAGTATCTATCAAATTTATAATCAGAAAAAGAAAGCAAAAATATATAAATGGCATTTATAATTCTGACAAGGCAGAATAGACAGTCTGAACACTGTTACAATTAGCTGAACTCACCAAACAATTGGCTAAAACTCACCAAACTAAACATTGGACCTAAAAAAACCCTTGGTGGAGTTTAGTCCATATGCCCTCACATTACATCAGCAGCAGACTGGGGAAAAAAACACACATTCTTATGCCTATAATTGGAAGAGGCTTTTATTTGTGTGTAATCTTTTCAGAACTTCCCTGACAAAAACCAGTATCCTGAGATTTCTGTGTCCAGGGATTTTAAACTCCCTGGGACTTCTCAGTAGACCTAATAAGTTTATAATTTTACCAGGGGTAGTCATCCCCAACTGAATGCAAAGCCATGAATCCTGGACCCAAGATTTCGCCTCTTGCTTCCCAGTGATAATTTTAAAGGCAAATTTCAGAAATTATTTTCTGTGATATAATAAAAAAGAACCAATTACAGTTATACTAATTCCACAAAACATAACTCCAACAACTCCTACAGTATAATAAGAATTCATTTCCTGATAACTAAAGGTTTTATTTTTTTTTCCCACATGGGTAATATACTTCCTTGATAAATTCTGAAATATAAAGATCCCCAAACTGTATACGTACCATGCACTAACCAATTGCGCCATTGGAGCTCCTAAAAATCCCCAAAACTATAGATTAGAAGTATCACTGAAAATTAAAATCATAATCAGTATTTAAAAGATTCTGAAAATATTTCCCCCGGAGAGAGGAAAGCTTTACTTACTTTCACTTCCACAGTCTTCCCTCCATGTTCAATGTGTCTCTCTATGTATTCAGAGGACAGTAAATCACTGCAACAACAAAAAAAAATGATGATTAAAGACCTTGAAAATGTAAAGTAGTCAAAAACCAAGTTTACACATCCTAGCTTTAATGATTCTTTAACCCAAATTTTAAAATAAAAATAAAATTTTATAGGTCTCTGTCTCTTTCTCCCTGGCCCCCCATGCACAGGTTATGAGGCTGACTGACTAAACCACCTGTCACCCCGTTGCTCAACAGAGCTGATTCCATTGATCTAGTACAGGAGTTCTTGGAAACTACTCTAAGCACACCGTTATTTTAAAGACATCTTATTCTTCCCTTTTTTTACTTTAGCTTTTTATCAAATAGTTTTAATTTGCTACCATATCTTACCACTTTTTGTTGTATTATATGTGCTATTTCATATAAGAAAACATTAGTTTCCATCACAAAAATAAAAAGGGGGCAAAAAAAGCTGAAAGAAATAAAGTTATATACCATCAGCAGTTTCAAATAATTCTCTTTTGAAAACCCTACTAAACAACAACTGTCTTAACAAAATTTTTAAATGTTTACATCATCTTAAATATACTTCTCTTTAATTCTATATATGTGAAGAATTTCCCCTTTCATGTAGGTGGCTCAAAGATATAACTTCCATAAAAAGTCTTAAAGTCTCTACATTTTTAAAGCACTAGAATATAAATAAAATTAACATTAATAAATAACAATTATACATGAAGCTATAAATTTTCTGTGGACCCTGAAAAAAGAAGAAGCTTACTAAGAAGGGCTCCTGGTGGCTAACTGTGCTCAAATCTTAAAGCAGAGCCTAGCAGCCATTTCTAAACTGAGGCCTTTTACCCACACCACACTTCAGGAAGAGGCCTGCACTAAACTGCCTGCCCACATTGTATTCCTGCCATCTGGAATTATATTTCAACCTATAGGACTGAGGCTTTCTCCATACAATCGGAGCTGCACAACTATAATCCCAACAGCATCTTCTCTGACCAATCAGAGGAGCTTCATTCTGACCAATCAGGAGAGTACCGTTTAGGCCAATCAAACTGCAAGGATTTGGAGTCTCATTTGCATGAGTACAGACTAATCAGGAATCAGGAATGGGGGCTTCTTCACTCTGTATAAGCCAGCTCCCTCTCTGGCTTGGGGGGTGCACTTTCTCTTTCCATCAAAGATAGGAGACTGTGTTCCTCTGCTTGGAGTTGAAACACCAAAGACAAACACTGAAAACGTCTCACAAGAGCAGAGCAGACGGAACAGAGTAGAGCTGTCTAGTGAAGAGCTGCTACCCTGCTCCAGGCCCTCCTCACAGCTCTGAAGTTCCACAGCTGTGATGTTTCATAATTGAGCTGTTTACACTAAATAAAGTTTCCTTCTTCACCACATCCCAAACTGGGGATTCCTGTTGGCGTAGAACTGGTGCCAACATCATCAGTTGACATTTCTAAACTTACTACTCTATTAATAGACATTTAGCCAACTAAAAAAATCTTTTACAGTTATCTAAAGGTCACCATGCCAAAACTGTCCTAAAAAACTGTCCTAAAAAGAACATGAATTTATGAGCACATAGGCTTACTATGACAAGCACCATATCTACAATTGCTTGAAATGTAAACAGAATGATCAAACAAAAGTTACATTAATTCAGGCACCATAAGCAGTTTCCTATAGTATCTGATGCTTATATCACCATTTAGAAAACCTATAATTATAGTTTAAGTCAGCAGTCCCCAATCTTTTTAGCACCAGGGACAGATGCTCCTATGAGAATCCAATCAATGCCTGATGATCTGAGGTAGAACTGAGGTGGCGATGCTTGCACTGGGGAGTTGCTGCAAATACAGATGAAGCTTTACTCGCTCACCCATCATTCACCTCCTACTGTGAAGCCCAGTTCCTAACAGGCCACTGACAGGTACTGGTCCACAGCCCGGGGGTTGGGGACCCCTGCTCTAAGTGCTTGTTTCATTTGTCTTTGGAATACATTTTACTATTAACTTTATGTGGAAGAACTAGCTAGGATGCTCTAAGCTGCAAGTTGCAGAAAACAACTCAAAGTGGCTTAAACAATCAGAACATTTATATCTTATTTCTCATTAGAAATTCCAAAGCAAGTATAATGTGGATTTGCTTTTGAAAATATTCAATTGTGTTAGATGAATAAATTTGAAATTTATAAAAATATAGGTTAATACTCTTAAAGACGTTTTAAGTATAAATAGGTCACTAGTAAGCAAATTTTGTTATACACAGGCAGAATGTATAGGATGTGTAACATATAAGTAAGAAAATGGTATACGTGTTTACACATGAATAGAAAGAGGTAGGTGACCAAAAGATACTTAATATTCATGAAGCTCCTGGGTAATAAATGTTCATAATATGACAAATATTCAAGAGACACTAAATATCCAGGATACACTCAACATAAGCACTTAGTATTTGAGGTCTAATTCAATCACCTATTTGTGATATCTAGTATTCCTCAACTTCCCTATTGACATTTTGGGCAAGATAATTCTTTGTCACAGGAGCGTCTTGTGCATTGTGGTATGTTTAGCAGCATCCCTGGCCTCTACCCACTAGGTGCCAGTATAAGACACACAAACACACTCACATACACACACACACACGCACGCGCACGTGCGCACACGTGCGTTTCATGACAATCAAATATTTCCAGACATTGCTAAATGTATAGTGGGGGACAAAATCATACTGGTTAAGAACTGCTACTGATACTCATTTCTGCTCCATATTTCCTATGCCCAAAAAACACAAATAGAATTAATGACTGTTCATCAAGTGAACTGGCAAGCTACAGCTCCTGACAAGGCATATATGTCACAGTGTATCTCAGATACAGCAAGGGGGTGTCATTAGCTTGGCTACCTTCCATCTATGAAGATTGCCCAAACTTCAACTCTGGTCCTTAAAACCAAAACTACATTATCAGCAGGGAAGGTAGATGCAACAGAGACAAAAGCAGGACATATGAACACTGCGTACCCCAGGATTAGTTGGCATGGTCCTCCCACCCAACTTGCACCCTATCTTAAGTGTACTAATCTACCCATTCCTTTCCTCTTGCTTCTCGCCATGTGCTTTAAATTGACTTAGCAAATCATGTAATTTGAGAATTTTAATTTGGTATGTGGGGGCTTTTGGTCCCCTTATTTCTGGGATAGCTTGCCTAATAGTATATTTGTAGGCTGCCATTGCATCAAATTAATTTCCCACCCGACATTAGGGAGGTTCCTAGATTGATTCATGTGTTTGCTCAGCGCAGTTAATGAGTCCAGGAGTATGTTCATTTTTCTGGTCTGCCATCAGTGTGGTGGGGGACCTGTCCTCTTATCTGGCTCCTGTCATGACCCTAACCTGACTGCTGCAAGTCTAAGCATCTCATGCAGATAAAAGTATACCAAGGTAAAAGAAAGAAAGAAAGAGAGAGAGGGTGAGAGAGAGAGAAAGAGAGAGGGGAGTGGAGAGGAAAGGAAAAAAGAAAAAAGAAAAAGAAAAAAGGAAAAAGGAAAAAGGAAAGGAAAGGAAAAAAACCTATATTTCTTTAAAAGAGTCAGCAAACTCTTCACAAAAAAATACCCTAGCATTCAGATATCTTCTCAAGTATGTTTTGTAAGAACTGTGTTACTTGGCCACACCAAAACCATTCCTTTGACAAGGACATCTATCTTTGAACAATAACACTGTCTTCCTGCAGTGCCTCCCATGAACATCATAATCACTCAGAGGTCAACAATATTAGGAGGAAGAAGAGTGGTAGAGAGAATAGCTACTGTAGAGCTAACCAACAGTTGTTCTTTATTTTAATCATGGGTATGTCAGATATTTCACAAATTTCCAAAGGCTTCCCACAGAATAATGAAGCTGCATTGTAAAGCTCTGCCTCCAGCAAAACTTGTCATGGCTCCACCATCCATATCCCACCCTGTTATCCAAGGCCATACCCTAAACAGGAGAGGTGCCAGCCAGATGCTTGCAAAAGACTACCCCCCAACCTTCCTATCAGTCTCAAACAACTTCACCAGAAGTGGGAGAGAAAAATTACTACACAGTGGCAGTGTTTATTAGCAGAGCCAGCCAGGTTTCTTCTCTCGGGAATGTGAACTAGTAAATTCAGAATAAAATCATTCAGCTGATGAAGGAAAGAGATAAATAAAAAATAAGCAGACTCTTGAACACAACTGAGTTGTAGCAGTGGTACATACCAAAGTAAAAGTCCCATATCTCTACTGCTTACGTTCCCGGAACCAGAACAGCCCACCCCTGATGTTGGATAACTGTGGGATTCTTTCTCCATCACTGCTACATGAGTAAATCACCCTTATCAGATCTAGCATGAGTGAAATCAAAATCACCTACATAAAATATTCCTTAAAAAAGGTGTAGCTGTAGTAGCAGCATTAATAATAATAATAATAGTAATAATAATTTTTGAAACAATTTTGAGTCTTCCAGGTTTTTAAATTTCAAGGGAATATTTTCCTTTGAACTACAAAACCTACAAATTAAGGGAATATGAGTCACCATATGGATGTAATTACAGCAAAGAAAACTCTCTGCTCAGAAATTATGCAAATATTTCAATTAAGCTTCTATACCTACAAGTATTTCTGGAAAAGATTCCATGTAATTTAAACCAAAAACAGCCCAAGCAATTTTGGTTTGTTTGCAGTATTGTAGAAGTCTGCTAAGTATTGTTATTTTAATTATTAAGTTGAAAAACTTTCTATTTAAAGCTTCACTTTTTCCTCTAGTGAAACGTAAAATCCTTACTACCATCAACTTAGAACCCAAGTAAATTTTGTGAAGCCTCTTAAAGTAGAGAAAATCGAAATTATCTAAGTTCTTTTCCTTAGTTCACTACTGTTTGTTAAGTAGGGATAAGCCTAAACAATTTCAAGTGTAGGAAAACGAAGGATCTCTTTAACATATGGGAAATTTTATTTTACATCAAATTGATCAGGTAGAATTCACTCCATGCTCATAGCTTACTCAGAACTCCTGTGTAAATGCTTCTTTGTGAATTTTGACAGATAAGTAAAAATCATTTTCAATTAAATACTAAAGGCCACTCATTTTCTAAAGGAAGAAATGTTTTTAAAATAACAAATGTATTCTTGGGCTTTTTCTCTCATTTGCATGCCATAATAAGCCTGGAATAAGCAAAACAATTATAATGTAAACATTTTCAGTCATAACAATGATTATCCTTTATCTAGTGGATAACTCTCACAAATCAGAAGCAGCTGGTATAGTACAAAGGTTTTGGAGTTGAAACACAAAAACAAATACTTTTATTTCCTATCCAAGCTCTGCCATTTACTAGCTGTGTGGCCTTGGTCAAGTTATTTAATCTTTATAAATATAATTTTCCCATGTCTAAAACTGAGATAATAAAAATTTCTTCTTAAAGTTGGTATAATATTAAACCAGAACATATGTGAAAGGCCTCCCAAATCCTGATTTCAAACATCCCACTCTCTATTCACCATCTCCTATCAATTTTTCTCTAGAATTCTCACTTTATAACTGTTTGGAGTCATTTTTAAACCATCGACCGTACCTACCACTTTTTTTATTGTCCTTCACTTCCCTCTTGCCTACTTAATTGGATTTATATTCCACGGTTTGTCATGATAATCACTTTCTTGCACATACTCTAAATTTATTTACCACTCCCCACCTCCCCACTATGCTCACTTGGCCAAACCTCAACAGTGATAAAACTTAAATTTTCTACTAATCAAAGTTTGACCTCAAGAAGCAGAACCACCTGAATGGCCATACTTGAATTTATGACCACAATTAACAAGTGGTCACCCTTAGTGCAATAGTGCTCATAAGTCCACTGCAGCTTCCTAGTCAATTTACTCTGAGAAGACCCCTCCAAACTTCTCCTTCCTCAAATCTCTAAAGCAGGGTTCCCTAATCCCCAGGGTCTGTGGCCTGTTAGGAGCCAGGCCGCACAGCAGGAGATAAGTGGCAGGCAAGCAAGCAAAGTTTCATCTGTATTTGCAGCCACTCCCCAGTGCTAGCATCACTGCCTCAGCTCCACCTCAGATTATTAGTCATTAGATTCTCATAGGAGCACCAGTCCCTGGGATCACAAAGGTTGGGGACCGCTGTTGAAGCATTCCCTCATCATCACTACCTGCTAATGACCTCACTTCGATATTCACTGATAAAATGTAAGCAGAAAAGTACTGCTTCATCTTTCCAGTCTATTAACATCCCTGTTTCTGAACCAGTCTCTACTAGGATATTGATAGGCATCTCAAATATAACAATGTCTAATGCATAACTCTCAGCCAAATCTCAACATTCAAAATGTGTCCTAGTAAAAACTTCATGGTAAAGAAAACTGGGGGACACTGCCTTAACCAACTGGGCATAGTTAACACCAGCAATGAAGGAAGAAACCAGAATCATGTGCTCTTGAAGTGATACACTAAGGTCATATTTACAGTATTCCCACTAAAAATGCACAACGAAGAAACAAATGAAGAAACTTGAACCAGCCATAGATTTTCAAATAAATAGCCTCAGAGCAAAGATCTAAACCAAGGCCTGCCAGTAAAATGTGACCTCAAGGTCAAGATCAAATCAAGGGTATGGTTTTAAGACCCTTTGTTCAGACCTCAGAAAAACTTAAGGCTTTTTTGCCTAGACCATATCATCTGTATAAAAGGATTTCTAAGATTCTTAAGGGCCTGCCTACTAGAGCCTCAGCTATACCAAAGAGCTTCTGAGAATCTTAAAGGTATGACTCATAGACATTCTCACCTAAATAAAAAGTTTTCTAAAAATCTTAATAACACTGTCCCATAGCATCTTAACTCATAGGTAGTCCAAAGTAGAGAGGGGCCTATCTCCAAAATATTTCTGGGTGTGGTTTTGTCTAATGGACTAAATCCCAATGAGATTCACAGAAAACCCACCAATGGAATCATCACCAGTTTAGATCAAAATGGACAGTCAGTTCCAACCTTTTACAGTCAGAAAGCAAACCTAGAAAGATACTTAAATTAAGGTCTGGGCTGTTTATTATGGAAAAGAAATGGTAATTCAAAGAATACAGCCAAGAACCACAGGCAACGATCTCCAAGAAGCAGAACAAAGCCTTAATCAACATATATTCCCTTTTCCCAAAACAGGAGACCTGGTAATTTATACCTGGCTAAGTAAGAGAATTTTAAAGGACCCTCAAATTTTCCCCTTTTTTCAAACAGGAGTATCCAATTCAGTCATTCTGTCCTTATTTCCCTAGTGTTTCCTGAGTGTGTGGAACAGTTACTTGGCTTTTTAGTTCAAGGGTCTATACCTGAGTTACTTCATCTAAGAAGCCTTAATCACACCAGGACCTGACAGACAATGAGAGCCTGAACCTTGAGTTTGAGCCTGATACTATAATGAAATAAGATTACCTAGAAGTCTTTGGAAGAATTTGGTACATTTCGCATATGTGAGGAATGTAAATTATTTATGATCAAGGGATGGCTTGTGGTTGATTATAGATAGCTACAAGTTCTTTGTTACACCTCTCATGGCAAAGTGGAGACCATTCCTCATCCCCTTGAATCTGAGCTTGTCCTGTGTCAAATATAATGAGGTAGAAGTAATACTGTATATCTGAGTTCTGCAGCTTCTACTTTCATATATGTGGAACTCTCCATCTTTCAATTTTTGAATCCAGCCACTATGCTGTGAGGAAGCCCAAGCAACCACATAAATAAGACTGCTGTAGAGGAGAACTGAAATCCCTAGCTGACAGGCCCAGTTCAACTCCCAATCAATGTTGACACCAATTTCCAACTGTGTGATGGAGGCCATTTTGGATCTTCCAGATGTAAGTGTCCCAGCTAACACTATATGAAGCAGAACTGCCTAGTTAGCTCAAAGAATTCCACAAAATAACACACCACAAGGCAACAGGCTGATTATGCCTTCTTATTCTAATATTCAATGATTGTTATAGTACATGAAATTAACATCATGTTTTCCTTACAGCAATCTCCAAATGAACACAATGTAACTTATTTGGGGTACTATAAATATACAAAAATCATAAAAGCTTCAAATATGACTATAATCCACCCAGAGAAATAGAAAAAAAACCCACAGATCATGGGTTACAATGGAAAATTAAAGATTTTATTAGGTACCTAAACTATAGAAATCTTTTCAGAACAACAAAACTGAGAAAATGGAAATTTTAAAAATCCAAATTTTACTACTTTATGTAAGAGAAATAAAAAATTATAAGCTTGGAAAGTTTTTCAAAGAAAACATTCCACCCATTCTTGAGACATTCTATGCATCCCTCCCTCATTTCATCTTCTCTCTCTTTTATTTTCTTACTCTATCTAGTCAAGCATCTTTTTGGCAAATTAATGCCTTTGCTGAGAATCCTCAATACAGAAAATGGATAAATGTCCTGGACCTTCACACCACTGAGAATTAATCATCCATTCTTCAGTTCTGTTTTGTGCCAGAATCACTGTCTGTAGTCTCAGTATGTAATAACTAGTATTTTAAATTCCTATTTTAAGTTAAATTAAAGGAAAACTACGAAATTTAAAAGCTTATCCAAGAGCTGTATTTTGGGTGAAAGTTTCCTTTTATTACCTTTTAATTTGTAAACATGAAAATTCCTTTCCTGCTTAGGTACATACAAAGTATTTTCTGTACATCCTTGTGCATAAATGTGAAGCTATTTTAGTCTATTATGGTCTACCAAGGAAGTCATATCTGATGAATATCAGGGAGCTTTCAGTGTGTATGCTAGGACTAGGGCACTTAGATTAAATATGTGCTTACATGAGACTTGAGATGGGCACTATCATTAATATTAGCTCTTATTTATAGAATCCTTATTCTTATTAGGGCAAAGGTTTCTCAGCTTGGCTTTGCAGAGGAATCACAGAATTTTTTTTAACTGCCTTATCACCCGCATACTTACCACACCAGAACCTCCTAGATTTATTCTAATATACAAAAATGCTACCAGGATATAAACATATAACCAGAGTAAGTCTACAAATATTCTGATAAAACTCTATCAAGGTAATGGTCTGTTGGCATATTCTGATCAAGGCTACTCATTACCACATTGAAAGCCAAACATACCAGGGAACACATTACAGCAAGGCAATTAAAAGGAGTCCCTGGTGAATCTTAAGGTACATAAACAGAGGGACACAGATTTCTCTCTGTTACAGCCAAATCAAGGACTAATTTCTTAAGAAGAAAATTGCTAGACTAAATTCAAATTTTACTTAGATTTCCTGTGGGTACCCTAGAAATGGGAAATTTTAATATTTTTTAAAGTTGTAATTCTTAGGCATGGTTCACAAAAACTATTCATATAAATATTTCAACTTTTATAATACTAATTTCTGAAAAATTAAACTCTCTCTCTCTCGTATTGCCATCTGCCTAACAAGCATCTTTACCTTGTCTCCTTCTCTCCACATCCATAAACTAGAAGTGAGACCATATCCCTCATCCAGACTCGACTGTCATGAGTCAAAAGGAGCCCAGTGCTCAAAGGAAAACTGTTCCCATTGCATTCTGTATGATCCCATAAACTGGAGTCAAGTGGGAGTCCTAAATTTGGCCTGTTCGTGGCAAGAGAGCATCTACTTACCATCAACGTACACAGCCTCATCGTGATGCTTTAGAGTCATCAAGATTAACCTAATCAGGCCTTTAATCCTAGTTCATGTCTGTTACCTCAAGAAGTTCAGGCTCCCAAATCATCCCTCATCTCTAGCTCTCTAATTCTTATGTGGTTCTGTCCCCTTTTCCATCATTCCCCATCATCAGATACTCCTTGATCACATCCTCTGGAACTCAGGTATGACCACTGACAAAATACGATATCTCCAATCTCTTTGAATATTTCCTTTTACCGTCTTATGCTGACAACCAGCAGGAACTGCTTCTCTTACAGCCCCTTAAATGAAGGCTGCACGTTCTTACCAACAGGGTCCAGTGAGGAGGCGGGATGATATCCTTCTTGCATCTCATTGCCATGTCATGTCATTCTACCTCATTCCACTAAAAGTTATCTGACTTTGTATCTCATATCATCAGACTCTACCACCTATCACTGATCCTTGTAGTAATTTATCGACTCCTGGTCACTTCTCTCATACACTGAGGATTTCATTTCTAGTTAATGATCATACTTTCCAACAACACTCCTATTTTAATTATTGGTGATTTTGATATCCACTTAGGTGAGCTTTCTTAATTTCAAACCTCTTACTCTGACCACCTCCATCCATTCTAGCTTTTTCAACAGCTCATTTCAGTCCTCTGACCCCAAAAAGACCCATAACCCACTGAACTTACTACCCCTTCACTTTTCTTCACCTCCCTCATGTCTCACTTCCTACTTTGGTCAGCTTAAATTCAATCTTAATATTCACAGCCTTGCAAACCTCCTATCCATCTCCTAACACGTGATTCTCCCTTGGTTAAACCAATCCTGGGTAAAACAAACTCTATACCACCTCCATGCCTGCTCAGTGCAAGTGACTGAAGCTGAAGAAAAGCATATCATCTGTGCTCACCACTGTACAATAATGAACACTAACCTCAATGGGTCCCTTAAAGCTATCTGGCAATCATATTCCATTTTCCTAAGGCATTTACTCTCTCAACTGTGTCTCAAAATCATTTCACACCTTTTCCCTCTCTCCTCAAATCTTCAACAACTACTCCCCATCTGTTTGGAAAAGATGACTTTGCTGCCTATATCACTAAGGGGAAAAAAAGCAATTGAAAGATAAATTACACAGATTTCTACCACCAAATCTCTGTACCCAGCAGCATCTGCACTCATCTATGCTCAGCCTTCCCTCTTGTTAGGGATTAGCTGTCTGTACAACTATCCAGAGCTAATCCACCCACTCATGTAGCACAATCTATCCCTTCTCGCCTGCTCAAACACATGGCACCATATATTCTTCCCTCTCCTGCATCATTAAATTCTCCCTTTCTACTAGATCTCTCTCATCACTGTATAAATTCTCATAACATCATTTCCATATCTAACTACTGCCACATTTCCTTCTGTCCATTAAGCAAAACCACTCAAGAAAATTACCCATAATCAATTTTTCCTTTTTTTCTCCCCCTTCTCTTGAACTCATGTAGTCAGATTTTCACCGCACCACTTCTCCAAAACTGCTCTTATCAAAGTTACTAATTATTTATTTTCATGTTGTTAAATCTAATGGTCAATTCATCTTACTTGACCTATAAGCAACATTTGATACAGCTGATCATTCTCTCTTCTTGGAAATACTTCTTTAGATTTCCTATTAGCCACCACACTCTCCTGGCTTTTCTCCTACTTCTCTTGCTGCCTTTTCTCAGTCTCCCTTGCTAGAGTCTTCCCATCTCCCAACCTCTAAACATTGTAGTGTCCCATGGCCCAGTCCTTCATTATCCTCTCTTTTCTTTTCACACTCACTTCCTTGGCGATTTCATCTAATGTCTTACCTTGATAATAATTATATGTTGATGACCCTCAGATTGATATCTGTAGTTTAGAATTTTCCTCTGAACTCTAGAATCATATATCCAACTATATATTCAACCTCTCCTCCTGCTTATCAAAAAAGTATGTCAGAGTTAATATGTTGAAACTTGAGTTCCTGACTTTGACAAACATGATTTTCTTACAGTCTTCCCATCTTCATAAACGGCTATTGCATCTTGCCAGTTGCCTTGGCCAAAAACCAAGGAGTGATCACTGATTCCTAAATATATATCCTATATCCAATTGATCAGAAAATTCTGTCAATTCTGTTTTTAAAATACATATAGAGTGTGACCACTTCCACTGTCACCACATTGGTCTGACCACCATAATGTCTTGCCTGGGTCTTGCAATGCTTAAGACCTTTCTGTCAAGCTGTCAATGTCTCCCCCATCATCTACGTAAAGAATATAACAGTTCCATCCTTAGTGAGAACACAGATTAATAGGCATTACAGTCCAGGGTTAATGATGGTCAATTATTGCCCTCTTTTAAGAAAGCAATCGCTCAAAATTCGATAAAAGTCTTAAAATTCTAATATTCTTTATAACAAAGAATCAAATGAAGAAAAATAACTATAAATATAAAAGAGATTTTATGCAATTTTGGAAATAATCATTATTAGAAAACCTAGTTGACAAGGGTGTTAGAGAACCACTAGCACAAACACCTTCAGGAAGGATAGATAGTTTGACAATATATACTGAATGTATATCTTTTTGAAACTGAAATTCCATTTCTAAGAATTTAGAAAATAATTTTTAGTGTGTACAGCTGCTTACCTATAATAATAGTCAACACAATATTATCATGGAGAAACACTGGACATAACAAAGAGGCAATTAAATTAATAGGGTACAAAAATTTACAATTGAACACTCAGTTAACACTAACATGTCGCTGAAGGTAAATATGTTCATATGTCTATTTAAGAAAAGTTCCAAATTTTGCAAAAGGAAGAAAATATATACATATGAAGGGGGAAAAAGCATACATTAAGATGTTTGCAGTACTTATCTCTAGACAGATTAATTTTAGACATTATCTAAGTTGTATAAATATCTAAAATTTCTATAATAAACATGTATAACATTTAATAAACTAAAGAAATAAGTTATATATAATTTCATAAAAATAAGAAAACTAAATTTGAAATGTATTTCACAAAGCCATCATCCCAAAGTTGTTCACAAAACAACTTGGATATACAAAAATAGTTGAGCAAATTATTTTCCACCCATTTAGTGGAAAATAATGAAATCGATGAAAATTTTTTTCTTAGTTTATTAAACCATTTTTTTCTGGGTATTTATCACTACATTTTTCAAAGAGAAGTATTCTCAAACTTGTATCTTGATTTCTTTAAATTTAAAATTAATAGCATTAATAAAAATAACAGTTAAAATTTTTGAGTCCTTATTACTACTACTATTATTATTATCACTAATACTACTACTGTTGATCTAAGATCTTCACATGCATTTAACTCATTTAATCTTCATAACAACCTTGTTAAGTAGGTAGCATTAGTATCTCCATAGAGATGAAGAAACTGAAGCACAGAGAAGTAACTTACTTACTCAACAGTAAGAGGGAAGTAATTAGTAGCGCCACGTTTCAAATTCAGATGGCCTGACTCCAGAGCTCAACCTCTTCACCAACTAAACCTAACTCCAACATGTACTTCCCCTTCTCCCATAATTTCATTTCTTTTTAGTTTTCTATACATGTTGCTAAATAAACCCTAAACTTTTACACAGAACTGTAAAGCCTTCAGGATAGTCAAACACGTCAAGCACTCTATCGGTTCCATTTTTTTCTTAGCTACATCCCTCCTGTGGCCTTCCACTCTTTTGCTCACATCTGGACTAATTGTACTCTAACTTATTACATAGCTATAATCCTGAAATTTCTCTTTACCATGATCCTGAAAATTCCCTTTGATTCTCTCCTCACTGCAAGCCTGTTTCCTATAACTCATATCTTCATCTTTCTTGATCTTCTTCCTTTTATTTTGGTGGGACTCAGTCTCCATATAAAGAATTCTTTCCAAATAAAGAATGATGTTCATTTATTTTAGACCTTGCATGCACATTTTTTGAGAACTCATCTTTGATTGATGGTTTAGATTTTTTAAGTACAGAAATCCTTCAGAATTTATGCAGCATTGCTCCACTGTCTCCCAACTTCTAGTATCACTAATGAGAAATATGATGTTATTCTGATTTTAATCCTTCCAATGTGGCCTGGTTCTTCTCTAAAGAAGCTTTTTGGTACTTCTCTTTTATTTCCACTATTCTAAAACTTCAAAATTGTATGTGGGTATACTTTCATTCACTGTCCTGGGCACTCAATGAGCCCTTTCAATCTAGAAACCCATGTCCTCCAGTTATGAAGAATAATCCTTGATCATTTCCTTTCTATGTGTTCTCTCTACTCTCTGTATGGAATTCCTACCAGTCAGATGTTTTATCTCCTGGACTGATCCTCTCACATATTTTGTCTTTTTCTCTCCTCTTCCACTTCTTCATCTTCTGTCTTGTTTTCTGGGAGACTTTTTTTTACAACTTTATTATTTAACTTTTCTACTGATTTTTACTGTTTCTAATAATTTTTTTCTAGTTGTTTTTCTCTGGATTTTTAGTAGCATTTTCTTGTTTCATAGACACAATATTCATCTCTTTGAATTTTTTTTTATTGTTAGGTTTTAAATATTTTTGTTCTGTTCCCTTAATTTTCTTTGTTTCAGCTGAATTCTTTCATTTTGATTTCTTTCTTTTTTGTTAGATGTTTTGGTAGTCCATATTATAAGTTTAATGATTTCAAACCTGTTTTTGTTCTCTAACTATTGGAATTCCAGAACTTAGTTTGATAAAATAGGCCTTTCAAATTATTAGTAAAAGAGAGATTGTCAAGATGAAAAAGAAAAATTCTTTCTTCTAGAGCAGTAGGAAAGCAAATACTAATCTATGTCATAAAACAGTCTTTGAAAACATGATCTCCAACAATAGAGTCTTATCCAGAATCCAGACATAAAAAGGTGTTGTTATATTCTAGGAAAGTAAGTATAACCTCTAAAGTCTGTAATTCTACTTGGTTTCCTTACTAAATAATCTATTATCCTGTTAATAATATTTAAACATATATGTTTTCTGTAAAGAATAACTAATTGTTAAGCCAAAAGAGTATTGCTGGCACTTCTGTCTTCTCCCATATGTTTATAGATGTAAAACAAAACTATGACTGTCATATTTCCCATCATAAAAAAAAATGTTTTAGAGTTTAATATGTTTTTAAGTTAATAGAAACTACCTTCTCTTTCAGCCCCATACCATACCCCAGTTTTCTGAGACATCTGGTGCCTCAGTTGCTGGATTCTGCTTCTTGTTACAATCAGAAGTCAGCTTTCTCCACTCACTTGGTTAAGTCAGTTACAACTTGTCTATTTTTATTCTATCTTCCAAAATTTTATTGATGTCTCTTATCTGCTTTGTTCTTGTGAGTTTATTACACCCTGTCATTATAATGGAGGAAAGATATACATAAGGGTTCGATCTGCCATACCTAACCAGAAATATGTAATTTTAAATATTTATTTTTTATCATGATCGCATAATTTTTATAATGGAACCTTATTAGATTAAACCTGAGCAAGGGAAAGCTAAGGAATATGGGCATGAAATAGATACCAGAGTAGAGAATTACATCTCGTCATTTATCTCAAAACTCTAGCAATACTCCTTAGAATGTGCCCTTTCTGCCCTCACATATTTCATTCTATTCCATTAGCTGTCATTTCCTTAACTAGCTTTTAATTCTAAGAGCCATTTCCAGCAAATGTCAGCTAATTTATAATTATTTTTTATGAACAAATTGTAATCACACCAAGTCGAACCTTTTTATTTTGGTTCCACTGAAATGCCTTTGTTTCTTCACAATACAAGAATATTACAATTAATTATGAGTGGTTTTAAAAAATTATGACAGATCTAAATAGCCAACTGAATGTCGTAACTTTAGAAATGGTCATCTTGAGATCTTCTTCACTTATGCCAGGGATATTAGAATTGCTCAAAACTTTGTTACAATTCCCCTTACGGAATTGCCTTCAGAGACAACATATGTGACACATAAGAAAACCAGTCTCACTATTTCCTAACCATATCTTCTGAATGACAACTAGTCAGGCTAATCACCCATACTAGTGAAAAGATGATTGTGAATGGCTGTTGGCTGCTTCCAAAGCTCAAATATAAAATATACCCTCAGTTATTGATGTTATGCCACCATTAAAAAAGTTCAAAAAATGTGCTAAATGGACTTTGATAGTAACCCCCCTCAAAAGATCTAACACTACTTTGAGCAATAGACTGTTACTGTAATAAATGCAATGCCCTCCTACAGTGACAACTTTGAAGGGGACAACTCATTTGGCTGTATAAGTTTTGAAAAGCTTGTTTAAAGAGTGTCATTACTTGATAATCACTCTTCATACTGGCTTAAATGAGCAGTAAATGGAAATAAAACTAATCAGGATCTTGACACTATAACCTGATTCTGAGTTAGTTTCTATAGTCTAAGAGCTAATAATCAAGACACAAAACTGCAAACAAAAACGTTAAATATGCTTCACTCTCCTATTTTCCTCAATTTTACAAAATTATCTCTAGGAAAACCTTTTAGGAATAAATTTTCTTGTGGGAAATTACTGAGCATTTTGCATCTGAAAAAATAGATAAGAAAGAAGAGGAGAAAGTGTCATATAGGTCAGTTGAGAATATCTACACTCTGGGCACAGAGGACTAATTATCTTAGGCCTTCGTATGCAGCACCTCTTTTCACACTTATCTGATGAAGCACTGTATTCCTGTCAACCTAAATTCAGTCACCAACCCAGGAGGAAAAACAGTGCTTTTATTACTGCTTTTCAGTCATAAATTTCAAATTATGTTATCATAAAAGAGAAATCAATATGAAATATTAGTGCTTCACGTTCAGTTACTAGGGAATAAACAGAGATCCTGAAACAAAATAATCTCTAATATTATAAACATCCAAATGAAAAGGACCTAAGATATATCTACATGACTGACATATTCCTCCCACAGCTCCTTGGTTTTTGCTCCAATTCAAAGTTCAGTATCAAGTGAATCAGGCATTTGTGAGGGAATGTTTTAATAAAAATTAAGCATTTCTCTTGCCTATTAAATAAAAAGGATAAAGAAAAAAGAATTTCTGAATATTCTATACAGATATACCAAGAAGTATAAAAAAAACTATAAGAGTTAATAGGGGATCCATAAATATTTTAAAATTTCAATGAAACTGAAGTGCAAAGAAGTGATTACACAGGACTACAGAAATGTTTCTCAAAATGCTCGGGAGTCATGTAGGGCTTTTCTTATATGCAGATTCTAGGGCCATGAGGAACGCTATCGGGGTTCTGAAAGCCTTAGAAGATGACTGGCAATACAAACAACAAGAAAAATATTTGTCATGAGAGGAGGTTGGAGACTAAGAAAACTGGGTTATTGTAGTTCAAGGAGAGAGAACCAAAGAATATGGGGAAGAACACAAAATACATTTAAAAATGCATCTGCAATAAAAAGAACACATAACTAAACATGGGAAGGGTTAAGAAATATGTGTTAGGGAGCCTCACTTTTCTTCCTTGCTTTCATGTAAAAAGGACTGGCTCTGAATTCTTTCTTGGATTCTTATGCTTCCTCCTATCGGAAGAACTGAGTTGACTTAGGAGTAACACTGGCCTATATTTCTGAAATGGGTGCAGTTAATCTTTACAGTTTGTAAACACTGAAGACCTTCCCTTTTCCTCTGTGCTCCAGACCAATGTGAATACAGTGATTATGAGAAAATGTGCCTCCTCTACAGACCCAAATCTTCCCTAAATATCAAAGTCTATACAGGAGGAAATGGAGACAGGAAGCACCAAGAGGGTCATTTGAACTTCTCATTAACATGTGATGTTTTCAACTATGTTCAGTAAAAACAGTGATTCTTTGCTCTCTAGCTTCCTGTCTATCTCTCACTGCTTCCAAACTTGGGCAGGTCCTGGGAAACTTGTTCCAAGCAAGGTCCTGAAAAAAAGAAGGATTGAGCAATAGGAAAAATGAAAAGAAACAAAATATATGAGATATGCCTTTGACACTTGTTGAGTCTGAAGAAATAACAGCATATTCCATTACAAAAATCCCTATAAATAAAGGACTGTTGTCCTAAAGTATTGATCTGAACGCAGAAAAAAAGAATTGGAAGCAGGTAAAAACCAACTGACTTTCATTTTTTCCTTAAAGAAAAGTAAAACAATGAATTGCCTAATTTTGAATTGAGACTATTAAAATTAGGAACTCTATTTTTCACTAATAAAGCAAAATTGTTGACTTAAACAATCAGTAAGGTCCCATTCAACTCTAAAATTCTGACATTGGTTTAATTCAATCAAAAACATGTTTACTGAGCCTCTACTAAATAATGGCATAGAAAAATGTTTTGAACAAAGATCAAAATGGCACAGTCTGCCAATCAATTGAATGAAAATATGAGCAAAGAACTAATGATGGCAATTCAGAATGAAAAGCACCACAACAAAAGTATGCAAGGGAAATCTGTTATATTTACAGAAGAATATCACTCACACAAAAAAAGAGGGCACTGAATTGGATCTTGAAAATTCTGAGTATAGGAAGCAGAATGGTGATTATGAAGCAAGAATGTTTCTAAGAAGAATTTATGATAGAGCTGAATTTTGGAGATAAAAAAAAAGATTGGTGGAAGGGAGGGAACCTTGGAAGGGTAAGGTGCAAAGCAGAAGGAGCTTTTCAATGGTATAAGACTGGAAATTGAGAGAAGCATGCAAAAACATGACCCCCTCAGGAAGCCAAAAACAGCCAGAGCAAAGTTACATGTGATGGATACTGAGTCTGAGAAAAAAGTTACTCTCACATATTTCTGGTGAGCATATAAATTGTGTATTCCCTCTGACCCAGCAATTTCATTTCTAGAATTTATCCTACAGATATAGTCCCACATGTTTAAAACAATATGTTTATATGATTTATCACAGCACTATTTGTGATAATAAAAAACTGGAAACAACCTAAATGGCCCTCACAAAGAACTACTCAGTAAATCATAGCAAATCGATCAAATAGTATACTATGCAGCCCTTAAAAAGAATGAGGCAGCTCTATATATATTGGCACAGAAGTATAAAGTATCTCTAAGACATATTGCTAAATGAGGAAAGAAAAGTCATAAGAATGTATTTAATATGCCAACATCTATATTAAAATACAGAAAACATACAACTAAATATGTGTATGTGTGCATGTACATTCACATATGCATACCCACATAGGCTACCTCAGGAAGGATACACAATAAATATAATAATGGATGCTGCAGAGATGGGAAAGTACGTGGCTGAAGAACAGGGATATAAAGAAAATTTTCTTTTAAATAACATACCATGGGACTGTATAATCTATTCAAAAAAATTGATATACTTTAATTCCTAAAATAATTTGACAATAAAATATAAAATTGAAGTCCAAGAATAATTTTGCTGGATTTATCACAGCACCATTTGTAATAATGAAAAAAAACAGCAAGCACCTAAATTGCTCTCAACAAATAGAGAGCTTTTACATGAATGATGGCAACTAAGGAGTCTGATGAGAGAGTAAGGAAGCAGAGACCTGAAAGAGCCAAAGTCAAGAGCAATACAGTTTAAAAGCAAACCAAACAGTTGATGTAAGAAGGAAACAAAGAAGTTAAATTTTTTCCTTAGCTAACCACAAGGAAAAATATCACGTGTGTGCATGGAAGAGTTTACCCAACAAAGACACTATCAGAAATGGCCTCAATCTGAAACAAAACAAAACAAAACATAAAAATCATCACAAAAAGGATACCAATAGTAGTACTGAAATTCCAGGTACATTGCTAAAGATCCTGAAATTATGCAAAATTTTATAATCTGATCGAATACTACTCAATTTCCTTAACTGGAAGAATTTAGGGATTTTTTTTTTTCAGTAGCAAAGGCCCAGGGTCTTTGTTTTCTTCATGGATACTCAGCTACCTTTCAAGGTACACAAAGTGAAGAGAGTTGTGGGGACACTCCTAATGGTGGCAATAAATGGCCCATAATGTTGCAATAAATGATATATTTGGAGAAGCTCAATCAACAGAGCTTTAAGCAATCTCATGTTGAGCTCCAACTAATATTCTGAATGTGGGTGGACATTTAACAATCTTTTTTTGAAAGGCAAAGGCAAAAATCTAAAAACTGATTATTTAAATCAAAATAAAAAGAACATGGTAACAACCTTATCCCATGACACACACACATTGGACACAATAGAGTCTGGTCTGTCAAGATCCTTTCTTTCACTGGTCAACAGGAAATAATGTTGTAGGAGCAGCTAAGCCAAAAGTCAAGCTTCAGTAAACCTTGGTAAGAAATAACAACAGAAAGTGAACTATTGGCAATACATCTACATTATCGTGATAGGAAAATAAGCCAAAGTTTCTTAAGCTCTGATTTTAATGACACCATCAAACCATTTAATAATCTTCTTTAACACATTCTTTTATTTTTTTTTAGTTATCTTATTGAAATTTAGGACTGACTGGACATTTTGTCTTCTGTTTAGTTCCATATAATTTTTTCAAAAATTTAAATTATCATATTTAATAAATAATTATTTTGAGACATTTTTAAATAGAAAATAAAAATTAAAACTATGTTCTATATCTGTACTTTATCTACTTTATTTGTGATTTGACCTTTTCATGGATTTTTTAATAAAATACTTATTATTATTTCCTCTTCTGAGTGCACTTCATATTTCAAAGCTTCTGCTATGAAAAGTATTTTATGTGAAATGATGTCATATTTCATTGTTCAGTTTAAAATAACATCTGCCAACCAAAAATAAAAGTTAGATATCATTCACCAACTCTAACCTTAGAATTCTCAATTTATGATCAATGTCATGACAGACAAATCGCATTCACACCAAACTAGTTATCCAAATGGCACAAAGAGCAGCATATACGGAAAAGTTCTATTCCAGGTAAGGTAAAATATTGGACCCTGGACAAGTTATTTACCCTCCATGGACTTCAATTTGAGACAAGAAATAATCTAACTCCCTATTTTACATGTAAGAAAATTGACACTCAGAGAAATTAAGAGATTTCCCAAGTAATTGTAATCTGTCAGTAGCCACTAGAACTTCAGATAGAGAGACCTTCACCAAGAACAACTGACAGGCCTTTTGGAAAACTAAGGTTGGAGCCTTACTTCATACTAATACCTATATAAATTTTAAATGGGTTAAATAATCAATTATTAAAAATAAAACCATAAAAGTAGGAGAAAAGTTCAACAATTATTTTCTCAATGAAGAGGACCTTTCTAAAACCAAAAACAAAACTAAAAAAAAGCATCTAATATATTTGGCTACTTAAAATTTAAATAGCCTCTTTTACAAATGACACTAAACCCCTGCAGAGTAAAGAGTGAAAGTAGAATTATTTGTAGAATATATAGGGTGCCATAAAATACAGAAACACAGATAGTATTATTTGATCATAAATTAAAATATCTGTAAATAATTTATTATATATTCTCCTGTGTTTTCAGATGTGATGACACCCTGTATATCAAACAGTGTTCTTAAGGTATAATAAGCACTTATAAATCAGTAAGAAAAAGGTAAACATCTCAATAGAAAATGGGAAAAGTACATGAGAAAATACTCCATAAAATGCCTACAAATGGTCAATAAACCTTTCAGAAGATGTATTCACAAACTTTCCAGAATCAAAGAATAAAGAAAAAAAAAATTTTTAATAAATTTTTTACCTATCATAGACAAAACTTTTAAAAGATTAATAAGGTATAGGAATACAGATGGATTTTGAGAGAGCAAATTGGTATAATCTTTACAGAAGTCAGTTTGACAATATTCATCATAAACAAAAGTATTCACCCAACTACTCATCCTAAGAAGATGTCCAAAGAAAATGACTGGCCAAGAATATATGTGAACAAGGATATTCATATTATAATAGCAAAATATTAGAAACAATCTAAATATCTGCTAAGAGGTTAATTTTAAATAAATTATAGAATAAGCATATCCTGGCATACCATGTAAACATTAAGAATGATGGTAAAGATTTACTTATTAACATGGAAATATTATAATATAAAGTTAGTATAAAAAAAGCAGGCGACATAACAGCACAAATATTATCCTTTTAATACATGTAACAGGAAAAACAATGTTTTTTTTGATAATTGGCAGTAGTCCAGAAACAAGATAGGAAGTGAAGAGAGAGTATAGCCAGAGAGAAATTCCAAGAGACAGAGACATTCAAGGAACTTCCATTTTTACTTTTTAAAAGATAAAATATCAAAACAGAATATCAAAAATGTATATGAACCCCCACATTCATTCCAGCATTATTTACAATAGTTGGGACATGGAAATACCTAAGAGCTAATCTATGGATGAAATTATTTTTAAAATGTGGTCTATGTATAAAATGGAATATTATTCGGCCATAAAAAAGAAGGAAATCCTGCCATTTGTGATTACATGGATGAACCCTAAGGACATTACATTAAGTGAAATAAGTCAGACAGAAAAAGGCAAATAATGCATGGCATCACCTATATATGTAATCTTTTTAAAAAACACAACTTTTTAAATTCCCATTTTCATCTTTTCATCCTTTAGAAAATATATGTAACTTTTTCTTATATATATACACATAATTTTATTTAAATGCATAATTTGATGTATTCATTTATTTGTTCCACTTATTTATTTATAAATACAGTGCCCTACATGTGTAATCTAAAATTTGATGTTTTAAATAAATCTTTGTGAAAGGCCCTGTCAAAATAAATAGCAAAAGAAATTTTTATATGAATGTATTACAAATTTATATATTTTAATAAAATGGTTAACAATTAAAATATTTGGTAGAATGTTGTTTTCACTCAAAATATAAACAGTTAATGGTAAATAACACAAAATCATTTTTTAAAAAGACAAAATACAATTCAGCATGCCTACATGTTGAATCCTTAAGAAGATGTGAGAATTTAAAGGGCACTTGATCCCATGGAATTTCAAATCTTTGTATGGAAACAAGAAAATACAAAAAACAGATCTCAATGTAATGTATTATTGAGAGTCACAATAAATGGAACTGACAGTAGGCACATAGAATCCACAAAAAGAAAAGATCTCTGTAAATTAGAACAGTCAAGTCAGGATTCATGAAGGTACTGAGACTTCATTTTAGAAGACAGAATGTCAGTGGTTGGAAATAGACAGAGAAGGACATTTCAAATGAAAGAAATACAAAAGCAGAGTTGTGGCAAGAAAAAACTATAAGTAACTTCAGTGGTAGTGAAAAGATAAGCCTGCCTAGAACTGAGGGTTCAAGTTGGGGAAATACTACTAACAGCTAGCATTTGTGGTGGGTTTACTGTGGGTCAGGCACTGTGCTAGGTACTTTAAATGCATTAGTAGCTCAACAGAGTACACAGCCAATTGATAAGGTAACTATAAATACGACTCCACTTGGTAGGCAAGAAAATGCAAACCTGGAAAGGTCAAGTGAGAAGCCCAGAGTTCCCAGCGAGTCAATGACAGCACCAGATTCATTCCAAGGTAAGTCTGATTTCCAAGTCTCTGCTCTGAACAACCACATGTTTCTATTAATGGAAAAGGGTAAAAACAGACTATCGAGGATTTTTTCCTATAGCAACAAGATGGCCAAAGAACATGAAAGAACTATTCAGGATGAAAGCCCTATTAAAAATAACCTAACTGCAGTAGGTAGAGATGATTAGCAAAGGAGATTCATGATAAAAATTTTTTTAAAAAGTCTCCATTACATGAGTTAGAATGAATTTCTCTAACTCAGAATAGATTAGTGGGAAATTCCACATATTCATCTATCTGTGTACTATAATTATGAGAACATCTAATAGAGTAGATAACATGGAAGTTCATAAGCATTCTAAAAAATCCATCTTCATTATAATCACCAATGAAATGTAAATGTAGAATCCACAATCCAAAAAAGAATAGTTTCTATGTTAATTTTAAATCATTTTTTTCAACTAATGGAATTACCAATAGCTTAACTGAGAATGAAACTGCAGTGTAATATCTGAGAGTATAAACGGCAATAAGACGACTATAATTTTAAAAAACATTTAAAATATTTACTTTTTAATAGATTGCATATTGTTTAGCTTCCCCATTTTAATTTAAAAAAGAAGTACTTTGGATTTAATGTAAGCCATATTGTAGCAATAAGAAGAATGGTATATTTGGTTTATATAATGCATATATATAAAATAAATGAAAAGAAGTATATTTGATGCTGAGGATGGAAATTATTTTTCCCTTGGATTTCTTCTACTCTTAAATTGTATGCATACAGATGAAAAACTCTCCACAATTTCTACCCACATATGGACATGTGTGGATGTGCATGGATGGAGCTAAAATAATGTAAATTCTCTTTATAAGTATTTTATCTGTACCTTTATTCAACTTTTTCACTGATTCAAATAAGAAAAGAATATAAATTTCTAAGTGTACATTTATATAATATGGAATGCTATAAACTTTACCATGAAGAGTAGGACATTCTTTATCCATATGTTTATTTATCTTTGTTAATTTACACATTTAATAAAATAATGAACTGAATCACTCATTACTCTTACAACAGTTACTTCCCTGGTATCCATGTTTCAGATAAGAAATGGCTTTGTTGTTTAAAATTGCAGATTTGAAATATTGTGTATAAAGCTACCATCAAGCATGCACGAAGAGAACAGGTGCAAGCTACTTGAAAAATGATCACTGTGCAGAGAAGTGCATTTCATCTACCTTCTTGCTACTGGTAGCAATAATTTTTCCTTCTACAGCTGTGGTATATTCCTTTCTTTAGAAGGCTATTAATATCCTCAAAATTAGATCTGGTATACCCAGGAAATAGAAAGAAACGTTGATGGATAAGCAAGATAACTAGGGCCAAAAACATATCAGGCACCTTGGATTTGGGTTAGAAGCCCATTTAATGACATTCAAGAATAAGACATTATCTTGTGGATTCATTCATAGCTATCACCAAGGCTCCCTTAATTGAGGCAAAATATCAGTCTGACCAGAACGAGTTCAAGAAAGACTTGAATTGACAGGTGAATACAATTACTGACTAAGCCATGAATCTTTTTTTTCTAAAAGAAATTCTAAGTTAATCAACAAAAATGAGGACCGAATGTGTTTGTGGGTAGAGATAAGCATATTAATTTCCAATTTCACTTTAAACTCCTTTAGATCAAGTACAAAGCTAGAGGGTCTACAGCAGAGTAACCTATGAATATTTATATAGTCATACACACACATGATTTTTCCACATTATGGTTTTGATAGTTAAATGCAGCTCCAAATTAAACAAATAGATAAGTCTTCAAATGTCAGTATTTAATTTCAAATCAACTAAATACCATATAAACATAACCCACTGATTTGAAAATAAAACCAAAGTTTACATCTTCTTTTTCCCTCCAAAATGCTCGATAACATATTTGTAAAAATTGTGTAAATTTTTAAATTTCAGCATCTATAAAATAGAAGATTGAATATCTCTCTTTCGTACAGCTTATTGAATAAATAGCCAATAACAGCCTATTGGTAATAAGCTTCAATTTATGCAAAATCTATGAAAAATTCTCCTGAAGAGATGCTTTCTTACAAGATTGGGGAAATGGTTTAGACTGCAGAGCAAAGAATACAAAATAGATGTGACTCAAAGAAAAGCTCTGTCACCAATTTTAGAAACACCAGCAGAAAATAATTAACAACAAATCTCTATATTTATATAGAAACAGATGCTATTTATGAAAATACATTTTAGGAAACCAGAGCAGAAACACTATTCTCTTTATTCAAATAAGAAATCTACATTTGATTTCTTTTCTTAATAGATTTCTCCCTAAGAAAAATAACACTTCAGATGTGGTTTGGCTCACACACATACAAAAGCAACTCAAACTGAAAGGAATGCTATTCCTCCAAAGTTCAGAGGGTAAAACAGGATGAAAGCCATAATTTGATTATTCACCAGAAGCAATTATCCTTATCTAGGAGGATAAAGACAGTTACCTCATATTTTACCTTATCCAGGCTAGCTAGGAGAAAAAAAGCATGTATAATTGTCCAGAGTTTTATAACAAAGAATAAGAAGCAAAAAGTACTTGCACATATCTCTCAATAAAAATAATAGTTCCCAAAATAATCTTAAATTTCCCATTCAGATATGGTTGAGTTGTAGGGAATGTTTATCAAAAAGCATTAAAGACAGATTTAAGATACAGTTAGTGGAGTGGAGTGTAGATGAGTTCATAGTAAAATATTTTCTAGGTATGTTTTTAAAAACATATATAGTGAACTTTTCATAAACACACAGTAATGACATCTTAAACTGGTGCTCTATTGGCACCACCTGTCAGTATAACTATCTTAATGTCATCACTTAAATAACTAATGATGGCACTCATTACCATCCTTGCTTCCACCTGCCCTGTGGGAAGCAGAATTCTAAGATGGCCCCCATGCTTCCTACTGGATGATGTATACACCCTGCATAATTACTCCCTCCTGAATATGGGTGAGACTGCGAATATATGATGGGATATCATTCCCATGATTTTGTTACTGTATATAGAAAAAGGGATTTTGCAGATATAATTAAGGTGTCATATCAGGTGACTTTGAGTTAATGAAAAGGGAGAAAATATGGAGTGGGCCTGACTTAACCAGGTCTGGAAGCAGCAGCAGCAGCTCTCCTACAGGCCTGGAAAAAGCAACAGCTATGTTATACACTGCCTATGGAAAGGACTATGTGGCTAGGACCCAAGGGTGACCTCTAGTTGCTGAGAGAGATCTACAAACAGCAGCTAGCAAGAACACACTAACCTCAGTCATATAACCAATTCTGAATTCTGCCAATAACCTGAATGAGCTTGGAAGAAAACCCCGAGCCTCAGATGCAATTGCCTCCCCAGCCAGCACCTTTCTTCCATCCTGAGTAGAGGACCCTGGTAATCTGAAAATGGTCTCGATCCACAGAAACAATGAGATACCAAACTGTGTTGTTTTAAGCCACTAAGTTTGTGGTAATTTGTTATAAAGCAATAGAAAACTAACCCTAACCAAAATTCTAATTTCCTATTACCCCATCATCCGCAACAGATATTTAATAAGCTTGGATGTCTGAGAAAGTAGTGGAGCCAGTTATAAATATGTGAAAATCTAGAAAAAAAACCTGTATAGAGCAAAAGCTGATGAGCTGAGCAACAGGCATGTTGATCTTGAAGTGATTACAGAAAATCTGGTCCATTGAGAGGTATGCAATAATAACTAGACATGTGTGGAGAAAACTCATCAAAGAGGTCATGTTTAAGAAATATCTACAAAAACAGAGTTGAACTATGATGATAAGTGAGAGAATAAAAAGGACATTGACTAAGGCTTGGATATGCCCTCATTTAGAGAATGAAGTAATATTAAAGAAATAGGAGGAAAAAAGGATTACTTAGTATTTAAAAAGGAGTTTTGAGGATGAGAGAATCTACCTTTTCAACTTTTCAAGTACTTACAGAGAAGCCAGGACAAAAGAGGTCATTAAATTTGAAGATAAGTGTGTTGCTGGCAACGTGGGTAAGAGCAGATTCAGTAGAATAACACTAGCAGAAACCAGAGAGTGAGAAAAATGAAAAAGTGATTTACTATTTTTTCTTCTTTTAGGAAGATAATACCAGATAATAATCACCATCACCCATCCTAAAAATGAAAATACACATACACATGATGAATAAAAACATTTTGAGTATAATCATATATTCTAGTCCTGAGTTCTTCAATATTTGGAAAAATATGGAAACAAAATCAGGTTCATATTATAGCTATCGTCTGAGAAGTTATTTATTTTCTAATTTAGAATTCTTTCTCATGAATCTGATTATCATTACCATCTTTTGTAGATCCATAGTTTGGGGGAAAATTTAGAACTGCCCCAGTTGGATTAAGAAATGTATGTATGCAATTATTGTGCAGAATAACAAAAATGTATCTTTCTGTTTATGTGATTTTTTTGGAGCTTGCTTATAAATGAAAACTCCAGTCTAAGTTTTCATCAATGGATTTTATAGTTTACAAGGCAATAGATATGTCTGACAACCATAAGCCAACATGTTCTGAAATTTACATTATATGCTAAAATTTTTGACAAAATGAACTAATTTTTTATAATTTTTTATCCTAAATCAAAATAAGGCAATTGTTCATGAAACTTATCCCTTCATAGTCTTTATTTTAACTCACAGAATGAGATGGAATGTACTTGTCTCTCCACAGGACATGGAGAATGCTAAAACTTATACTTTGCCAGGGACTGAGCTAGGTCCCTGGGACACACAAAAAAAGTACAAGATGTTATGTGATTTCTCAAGGCTTAACAATTAAGTGACTTGCAACTCCTGACCATTTATTTTCATGTGAGCTGAAATATGTCACAATGTCTAATGTTTATGGGATGTAAAAAATTGCTAGTGATGTACAATGTGCAGAATTAATCCACTTTTGTTTTTGAAGCTGTCCAACAGGCATTTAAAACTTGTGTAACTATTAGTACAAGGTTTCCCATTGAAAGTCTTAGAGATGTTATATATGATTATACCCATCACAGAAAATTAAAGAGATCTAGTTTTATGAAAAATCTCAGGAGATATACATGTATGTATACAGAGAGACAGAGACAGAGACAGAGACAAAGAGAGGGAGAGAGAGGGAGAGAGAGGGAGGGAGGGAGGGAAGGAGAGGGGGAGTGTGAGAGAGAGAGAGAGAGAGAATGAGATGGGGGGGAGGGGAGAGAAAGATCAAATCATGATTCTCATTGACCATGACTGGATTTAAAGGTTAACTCATAGAAATAGTCATGAAAGAAGCTCTTATCAATAAGCCCCCCCCCCCAAAAAAAAAGGATAAGAGAAAACAAAGCAGACCTAATGAAAACTAGACAGCAGAGTAAAAAGAAAATCAATACATATCCCCTCAACCTCTCTTTTTTTTCATATGTAAATCTATGCTTTAGTTTTTCATTTTCCCCCTACATAATAAACAGAGTAAAAGGAGATAATTTGGTGGAACACATGGGATGGAGCCAATGAAAAATAAAAACTACATTCATATGAACTTCAATTAAAAAAAAAACTAAAAACACTGTAGCTACATATTTCCAAATTTTAAAACTATATCAATTCACTGTAAAATTATATTATAAAAAGTGCTCTATTCTCTGATCCACTAATCCCATTACTTAGAATTTTTCTTGAAGAAATAATCCCCCAAAAGAAAGGCATTATGTTTATAATAGCATCATTTATAAATTTCAAGACCAGAAGTAACATAAATGTCCGATAAAATGTTAATTCCTTTTATTAGTCAGTTATAAAAAGAGAAGAAGTACTGCCATTTGCAACAACATGGATGAACCTTGTGATAATCATGCTAAGTGAAATAAGTCAGAAAAAGTTGAAAACCACACGATATCACTCATATGTGGGATATAAATCTAAAAGCAACAAACAAACATGACAGAGATTCATGTACGTGGAGAGTGGATTAGTGGTTACCAGAGTAAAGTGGGGAAAGGGTAGGGTGATAGGGGTAAAAAGGGTCAAATATGTGGTGAAAGAAAGAAATCTAATTATGGGTGGTGAACACACAAAGCAATATGCATACGACATACTGTTAAATTGTATACCTGAAACTTATTGGGTTTTGTTGATCAATGTCATCCCAATAATTTTTAATAACAATGATATAAAAAAATATTAATTCCTTTGCAAATCATGGAACCTCAGCAAATTAAATCTTACATAGTCAAACTGAATGTGCAAAATATGGAAATGTCTGTGACGAATGTTAAATGGAAGGGGCAGAATACAAATTCTAACTAAATGTAACCATGACATAAAATGTGCACATACCAAGATGGAACATGCAAGAAAGAAATGAAGAGAGGATAGCCAGTTGTCTTCTTTGGATGATAAGATTTTATAGGAGAACTTTTTTTCTTTTTATTTGTTATTGTCGCCATAAATTCTGGATATATTTTGCAAAATAATCCTTTAAAAATGGGTGACATCAGGAGAATTTTTCATTTTATCCTAATTTAATTTTCATCGCTTAGGTGGGAAAGAGAAATGAGGAAGAACAGTTATTTTAAAAAGAAACTAAGGATAGGTTTAATTTATCTAGAGATTTTTACATCAAAGAAGGAGAAACAGATGTAATATTGTCTCTTCTAATGAACTGCTAAAGTAATGGTAAGGAACCTTTCACATAGCTTTAGTCTGTAGCTGGCTGATTGTCCTGTTAACATATTGCTAAAGTATCATAAGTATAATAAATTATAATAAATGTGCTGATAACATAAATTGCTACGTTGAAAATATTCTGTCTTTATTCCTTTTAGTGTCTGTACCCAGCCCCAAGTAAGAATGCTGCACAGAAAAAAAAAAAGGTATAATTTTTCCCATAAAAACAATTAAGGAGATGAAAACATTCACCCTCTAGGATTTCTGAATACTGGGAGGGGCAACAACCTTATATCAATTATAATGCTTGATTCTTTTAATTCTTTAAGAGTGAAGGTTTTTAGCAATTTCCAAAGGGGAAAAGGGAGGTTTACGTGAAAAAATGAGCAGTGACGACCAATTGTATTCAAATGCATATACAGGAATTATTTCCAAATCTCTGAGAAGCATAAGACATAATGTGCTGCTTGTTTTTTATTTGCATTCATATTCAATTTCACCAACTAGTTAGCAACTTAAATGCCTCCTACAATAGTAAAGATTGTGCGGCAATTATATTTAAGTATTATCTACTTGACAGTCTTCTACAGAAAGACCAAGAACATGTGGGGATCAAAGAGATCCAAATTTTTTTAGACTTTGCACTTTTACAGTTAAAACAGAACAAGCAGTGTAATTCTTAGCTTACAGAGCCCAGAGGATGGCATTCTAGTTACCAATTTCAGCAGCAGGATTTTTGGACACAGGTATATACTAACTCATTATGCTCGACTTAAGGCTGGTCAGACCCACCCAGCAAACATAAGCTCTTACTCTGGTAACAGCATCTCTCTCCTTCCTTTGGGAAATGGTTCCACCATTCAAGAATGGACTGTTAATCATGAGATAAGCTTCTAGCATTATCATTTGATCCAACAAATAAGACTCAAATGAGGTCAATCGATTTCTTTCTTTTGGATTTTTATATAACCTTAAGTGGAAAAAGAAGGTTTCTGTTTGCTGGCTGTAATGATATAAGTCTGGATCTTTGTATAACCATAATGTCTTTCTCAGCATGGAGAAAAAGTATAATAAAAAAGAATGAGGTTGTATGGTGTTAGAGGGGTACTAGATTTATTGGAATGATCACTGAGTTATACAGTTGTTTAATCACTATGTTGTACACCCAAAATTAATATAGTATTGTATGTTAACTATAACTAAAAAGTAAAAAAATACTATTATAAAAAAAGAGAGAACGAGAACAAGATTGACACGGACATGAGAAGAGCCAAGAAATGAAAAGGAAGAGTCTTAGTGTAACTGAGACCCTGGATGCAGCCATGCCTGAAGCCATTCCACTTCCACTGTTCTAAATATAATTCATGTAAATAAAAATAAACAAATTGTTTTGTTTACATTAATTAGGTTTCAGACACTTGTAACCCGAGTCCTAAGCAAAAAAGAAAAAAAAGTGAAATGAATGGAAGTAAAGGGTTGACTCATCTCATATAGCCTAACAATGCTTTACACAGGGTAACAAGAAGTATACTGCTCTACTAATAGTTTCAGTAGTTTGTATGCACCTTATGAAAGAGAAAAATTCTTCTAAGTGCTACTAGAAAATCACATCTTGAATTCACTCAGTGATTTTTTTTTAATATCAAATTAGAATTTTTTTCTCAGAAAAATATTTGGCCAGAGGACAGAGTACATAAAGTAGGAATCCAAAATATGGCAAACCTTTGAAATCATTCACATAAAAATAATAATTATTTTATGATAAAAATCTTAAGCATGAATTAGTTTAATTTATCAAGTCTACTTACAGGTATAAAGAAATTCAAAGACAATTTTCACACAACAGAACATATTACAAAATTTCTGGACAATTTTATGTAAAAAGAAATACTTTGCAACTTTTTCATTGAATCTACATCTTTATTATCTCTTAAGCAAAACATTTCCCTCTTAATTAAATCTAAATGAAATATTCTCACCGAATATAAATCATCTTACTAGCTGGTCATAGTGAGATTTCTTGATCAAGATCACACTGTTTTATATTTCAAGGATCATTTAGAACATATTAATCCATCATACTAGAGAATTTTAGTTTGCAAGTTACTGAGAGCAATTGTTTCAATGTCATGAAATGTCTGGCATCATTCACTTTGTCCAGGCTACTGAATCCTCAGAATGCAGAGGTCATGTTAAAATTATGTGATGAGAACAAGAAATTCCAAATGAAGCAAACTTCCTTTAGATCAATGCGTTCAGTCTTTTATGACATAAAGACATTTATGAGACTTTGATGAAAGCCATGGCCTGCTCTCCTAAAAAATTCACATGTTAAATACAGTTTCAGGGGTTGCTGAAATTCAGTGGCCATTCATGAACAGCAGGTTAGGAAATTGTGTTTTAGCTCCACTGAATAAAGTCCATTGAAGAAAAAATGCTATAGTCACTTATCTGAAAAGAGGCAAAATATTTTTACGTTTTATTTCTGAGCTAGATCACTAATAGGAAACATAAGGCAATAGTACGAAAACTTAACCTATTTAGCATTTTTAAGGCCAAAATGGCCCATACAAAGCACCCAGAATACAAGAATGGGATGCGTGTCATACTATCTTAAGTGACCCTCAGCAAACCTTTGGCACACATCTAGGGATCCTTCCCAGCAACAAGGTTTGCTTTAGGCCAATTTTGAAATCTGTAAAAAAATTCCCCTCAGTTTACTTACAGAGTAACAAGATTTAAGATCTCTGAAATTCCTGGTAAATGGTTGCTTTCACACTGGGGAAGTGGGTGACAGGGCAGGGGAGACTTTCTCCCTTAGACCTTTTGTGCCAGATATCTTCCATTTGCCCCTTAGATCCACTTGCCACTCTGCTTGGGCCCCAGGAGGCTGACCTGTGTGGTTAACATCAAGAGTTTCCTGTCCCCAGGCTCCTGACCAGGTTGGACAATGGAAAGCAGGACAGATGATCAGTGGGAGGAGAAGAATGAGGACAGTGTTTATTTCCTGGCTATTGCACTCAAGGTCCCCTGGAGTTGGCTGTCTCTCCACAGAAGATTATGGCTTCTCTCAAGGGCTGACAACTGTACAGTACAGCTGGCTCCCTTAGTTCTAGTACCCACTCCTTCCTCTCATCTCCACCTGGGCTGATACTAATAGCCAGGTTACTGCATTATCCCTCGCTTACCCCCATGCTTTTGTAAATGGTTTCATTGTCAGTAAACTCTCTTGGAATAATCCTATTTGGAATGCCATCTGTTCCCTACTAGACCACTGACTGATTCACTCTTTTCCACATTTTTAATAATATACTGTGTGAATATAAAATCAATGAACTCAAAAAAAATTTTTTTAAATATATGTTCTCTCAGAGTAAATACATCTGCAGGACTTGGTGGCTATCTGGGTCTATTGTACTGGAAAGCAGAGGAAAGAGTCAAAGTTTTAATATAAACTTACCTGGTAATTTTTCGACAGTACTGCCAAGGTAGGCTAGGATAGTGAAGGAGGGAGTGAGACCAAGGTCAATACAACTTGGAGGAAACACACTAAGACAACAGTGTTGCCTCTGCTCCTCCAGTGACAGGAAGTACAAATGAAACCTATGCACTTGGCAGACATGAGCCCTCCTTTAGAGTGGAGATGCACCATAAGGGATGGTAACTTCCTGAGAAATGTTGTTACATGGGGTTACAGCACCAGCCTCTCCTTTCTTGGCACCCCAAGGGCAGAGCCATTTAAAAATCTACTGTGACAGGCTTCAGACAGCCAGTCCCAACTTACAGTTGAAGGAAACTACAGTTCCAGCTTGAGTACCCAAGAGAAAAGATGTGAGCTTGTCATTCGCATTGTCAATTTCACATTGGCAGTTAGAGAGCACACCATGGGTAATGATTAATGCCTGCTCATTAACACTATGCCAGAACTTATAAGAATGCAGTCACAGGTATAACAGAAAAGCCCTTTCTGATTAATCGTTGGTATTCCTCCAGAACAAATCTACTATCCACATAATAGATGACTTTCACTCCTCTTCATAAATTCATAAAGATGACACAATACTACAATAGTTTTTATGGCTTAAGGTTTATTCTTTTTAAGAACAAAATATATTTAAAAGTAAATTCACTCCCTTAAAAATTACAAAATCAGTATGCTAAAATTTAAAAAGGGCTCATGTATTTCAACCCTACTTCAATGATAAACTTCTTGAGTTTTTTTTTTTTCACTATAGAAATATAAAATACTAATGAAGCTAATCAATTTTCCAGTGCAGTAGTTTACACATTTTTATAAATTTCAGAAGAAAAGAAAACCATTAGGGATGATATATGATGGTATATAGTATGTCGTGATGTATATTTTGATATTATAACTAAGCACAATCTTTTAATCTTTTAATATCAAAAAAGCTAATATCATAAGCTATCTATCAAAAGGAATGTACACTGGTAGTACTTGTATCCAAAGCTTTAAGTAAACTTTATTATATCCAACCATTTCTTGTAAAGTAATTAAGCAATTTGTTTTCTAAGATTACTATGTAAGAATCAAAGATAGTTATTGCTAAGAAGCCACTATTCACTGCTAAGAAACCATTTAAATAACATTTGACCTCCAGGGGTTTTCATATTCCAAGTCTGTGTGCCTGAAACAGGAAAACAGGAAGTGAATATACCATTGGGAGTCTTAAAGAGTTCAACTAGAAAATCTTTCTTTGGAAAGAGTACTTTATTTCCTTTACAACGTGCCTATTGTCAATGCATGTTGCAAATAAGGGGGAAAAAGCAATGCTTTGTATTTCTAGCCAAATCCTAATCATAACACTTATTCTATTAGATTTGGCTTCTCTACTTTTTTATACACATTCTGGTGTTTTCCTGCCCTAGTTAACATGAATATGCTAATTTGGTAGAACAGTCTAGTGTGGGGGAGGGCGGGGAGGAGACATCTAGATTACCTAACATAATTTTTTTACAAAATAAAAGTTCCCTCACAAAGTAGTCTTATAATGACATTGCCCTGTAATGGTTCTCAACAATGATTTAAGGAAGGAAAACCATAGAAAGAGACTATGACATCTAGAACAAACTGAAACAACAAGTAAAATGGTGGTTTCTGGGAGCTACATCTGGATCTTTTATTTTCAGAGGACAAAGGGAGGCAAACCACTTCTTTTATGGCCAGCTGACATCTATATTGTCTGGATAATCTACACATGAGTTAGTACACAAAGAGACATGATACTCTGTGTTCTCAAGTCCTTTTCATTAACATGGGATAGTAAATACCAACCCTGGACAATAAGTCTTTATTAAAGTAAAGGGTCCAGTTTGGAGACTTGAAACAAGAGAGGACCTAGGAACAAAATTAACTATTCACACAATGGGACCATCTCAGAGGTCTGGGGAAACAGGAGAAAGTGAAAGTTTACAAGGATTCCCCTTGATCTCTAAGATACATATGAAGGAAAAAAATGTGGAAAGAAATGTAAAGCTAATATATTTTGGATGTTTTGTGAAAATAAATTAGGAGAAACAAGAATACATATACCTGCATGCTTACATTTGTAAAAAGAAACAATGAAAGGAAAAGTTCAGAAATAAAAAAAAAAAAGGGTTGACTATAAGAAGAGAGGAGGTAAAAACTGGGTGGAGGGAACAGAGATGTAAGCGGAACTTCTCTGAGTAGACACTTCATATATTATGTATGGTTTTTAACATGATATACCTTACATATTTCAAAAATTAAATTAAATCAAAAAGAAAAATGCTGGTTCTGTTGTAAAACAAATAACTAAATCAGTAGTATAACTAAACAGAGAAAATAAGTATTTAAAGTGAATTTAGAGTATAGTACTTTGACTACTTACTGGGAAACATTCTAAACCAAGGAAGATACGAAGTAGTCTTTAAATATCTCTCAGCAGTTTTATGATTATCAGAAAGTAATTGTTGCTGTTTTTAAGGATTATGAATTTTAATATAAGATACACATATAATCTAATTTAATATATTGTAACGTACCTACTGACAATTCTAATTTTAAAATAATTCGCAATTCTTAAATCTGTCCCCTAAAAGATCCCTAGAAACAATAGCAATAAACACACCTAGGATCCAGATTTCAGTCTCTAAAGTCATTTCCCATTGCTCTAGAAGAGATGAACTTACTATTTTGTTTTGTTTGTATTAATATCATTTGTGAAAACTGTAGTCTTAATTAGGTTAGGACCCTTACCACATGATAACGGATATAAAGACAGAAATACAATTAAAAACCTTACATTCCTGCAAAAATCAAGAAGCTTTAAGAAAGTGCCTTTCACACTTAAATTTGCATTAAGGTAGAGGCTGTTTAAAATACAGATGCCTATGTCCCAGATCCCAGCAAGTCTATTAGGTCTGGAATTGGATCCAGGATTCCTCATTTTTAACAATCATCCCCGCTAATTCCAATGACAGTAATCAGAGAAGACACTTTGAAAAAAACATTTTTAGGAAAAAGTATAATAGACACTTTCTACATGTATTACACATGAAGATAAAAGAAAGTTGAAAGTGGCTGCCTCATGTGAAAAGAAAGTGTACAGTTATTAAATTCATTTTAAAATGCATATATATAACCTTTATCAAAAATAAAAACTCAAAGGGGAAATGCAATAAATGAAAGCTTTTGCTCCATCCCACAAATTTCACTAGTGCAAAATGAAGCATAGATTTTTAGATTAGTAATAAAAGAACAATACCAGAAAATATTAAACTTTGTCATTTGCTGGAACATAATGCTTGAAAAAAAATCCAAGCTGCCTGGCTTCAGAGTCAGGCTTTTAATATTTCCTGGGCTTTGCTTGGCTTTAGTTAGAAGGTATTTAATGTACTAAGATGAAATGTGATGGTTGGACGTCTAGTTCCATTTCCTCCTCCAGTTTCATCAGCATGGCTTTTTTATTTGATCCAACATATTCTTTTTGCCACTTAGCTTCTTTTAACCTCCTTCCTGAAACCAAATGCTTGCAGCTATGCATGCCTGTGTTGACCGATTCTAAATGCGTAGAGGAGGCTGTCAGGATGGTGGAGACAGCCTAGTTACGGGGACAAAGCCAGGATCCATAGTTGCTTTATTTTGCTATGATATGGCTTAATGTGGGGAAATTAGTTATTTTACTACTCTCTTTCCACCTCTTTAAAAGCAGGACAAGATTTATCTACTTCATAGTTAATCAATGTTTATTAAGTGCTTCCTCATGTCTTTGTTCAGGCTGCTATGAAAAAATACCATAGACTGGGTGGCTTAAACAGATTTATTTCTCACAGTTTTGGAGGCTGGCAATTCCAAAATCAAAGTGTCAGCATATTCACTGTCTGATGAGTATTAACTCTTCTTGGCTTGTAGATGGTGGCCTTCTTGATGTATCCTCACATGGCAGAGTGAGAAAAAGCTCTGGTCTCTTCCTCTTCTTATAAGAGCACTCATCCCATCATGGAGGCTCCACCTACATGACTTCATCTAAACCTAATTATCTTCCAAAAGCCCCACCTCCTAATAGTATCACATTAGGGTTAAAGTCTTCAGCATGTGAATTTTAGGGTGACACATTCAGTTCATAACACAAATCCACAGATAACATTTATTAGGGTTCAAATCAACTCAACCAACTTCAACCCCTAACTCCTTCTGAGATGGTTTTTAAAGTTCTTTTGATCTCCAGAAGAATGGTATATTAAGTACCCACAATCTATTTCTTCTTTAAAATTAAATCATTGGTACTTTATTAGATTAGGTTTCTACCTCATGCTAATGATCACTGTATAGACCAGAACATACATAGTCATGGCTCTATAACAAAATCACTTGAGGAGCTCTACAAACCTGAGATTCCCAGGTCCTCCAATCAGGTCTACTGAATCCAAATCTCTGTGGGTGGGACTTGGCTTGGGAATCATTTCTCCACAAGTCCGCCAAATGATTCTGCTGCAGCCAATCTAAGAATCAGCATTTGGACATCACTGGAATACCCCAGATCTCAGTAGAATGTAGAGTTGAAAAATGTTGCCTCTGCAAACTTCCTGCTGCTGGAAGACTCTTGAGAGACTTCTGGGTTTGATGTGACAAATTCTTAGAGAGCTCAGTGTTGCCAGAAAGTGTATAACTTTTTGATAATGCTCCTGACATGAAAACTTCCTTAGCTGACTCTCATATTTAAGGAATGGTACAATGGAATATCCTTGTGAAAAACTGTATGATTAGGGAGTTGGCAGAAAGGTGTGCTTTCCCCAAATAGAAGTAGCACCAGTGTCTACTTCATTCTCACTCTATGCTATCCAGAGACTGATTTTACTCCTGTCCTATTTAGGGTAATGTGTTTCTGCTTAACGAACTAGTATTTGAGAAAATTCATAAAAAACAGTAATATAGCTATATGTTACTCATTAGCTTAGAGCATTGTTTCCTATCATGGGTACACATGCCACCAGTCAAACACAGAATGACTTTAGGAACTTTTTATTTTAATATTCAGAAAATTCTTTCAACATATAAAAATAGACAATTAGCATATCATACCTATGATTTCAGATATTACTGCTTAAAAGGAGGATGCAGTAGGTATTTAAGATATTACGTGTGAACTATTTTTCATAAGAATATGATGTAAATAATAGATATAGCTAAAATTTATTCTTTGCATGAATATTAATGGAATGCCTGCAATTCATGTGGTTTTGGTAAAGAATAGAGACAAGCCTCTGTCCTCAATGAACTTTCACTCTAGTAAAGTCTAAACATGAATATGAGAAATAGTGTATACTACTTTTTATATAAATATTAATATACAGAAGCACATTAATGAAGATAACTCATCTCAATATAGCATTCAGGAGGTTCAGGCAAAACATAATCTATTGAAAATATACACTTCTGGTTTTAGTTCTAATGTAAAAAGCTTGGAAGTCATGATTCTCATCCTTAAGATAAGAAAAAAGCTGAATAAATTGAGAACCAATCACTTTTCTTAGACCTAAAGAGGGCGGAGATAATGGGCAAACTCCCACACCCAAACTACCTGGAGCAGAAGCTACTGGAGTAGGAATACTTAAAAGGTAACTCTGATCAATAGTGTGGACTAGCATAAAAATGAGTGACACCTGAGGAGGGGTGGTCACAGTCTAGGAGGGCTCCCATACCTTCCAGAGTTTTACCTGCAGGCACCCTATTGGTTCTTACAGTGAAGTGACAACAGAGTTCCCTCACCTACCCCGTCCACTCTACCCCACAACCAGGAGAAAGCAAAAACTAACCAATGTAAAATATGCTCAAAGCACTGCCCACCTAAGGCAGGTAAAATGCTAAGAAACACTTGTGATGGTCACGGCAGAGGGATACAGGCCTATTTCTAAAAGACTGAGATTTAATTATAAGATTAGAGACAACTTCTCTCCCCTGCACATTACTACCATAAGAAGAGCTCCAGAACAATATCAAAGATTGCAACTGAAAGAACTGTGAGGCACAGATTCTATTTAAGGAGTTCTCAGGAAAACACAAGGACAACAGGAAAAACCAAAAAAAGTGCATTAGAGGAATTTGAAGCCTCTGGTACCTATAGCTATGGCAGTCATTAAAACAGCCCAAACACTTAAGGACAATTTATCTTAATTCCTATTATCTGATACATTATGTCCAGTTTTCAACAAAAAAAATTACAAGGCATGCTAAAAGGCAAGGAAAAATACAGCCTACAGAGACAAAGCAAGCATCAGAACCAGACTCAGATGTGACATAGGTTTTGGAATTATCAGACAGAAAATTTTAAATAATTATGACTAACAGATTAAAGGTTGTCATGAAAAAGTAGACAACATGCAAGAACAGATAAGCAAGGTAAGTAGAGAAATGGAAACTCTAAAAAAAAATCAAAAAAATATGCTAGAAATCAAAAACACTGCTAATAGAAATAAATAACGCCTTTGCTAAGCTCAAAGCAGATTGGACAAAACTGAAGAAAGAATTAGGGAGCTTGAAGATATGTCAATAGAAACTTCTTAAATTAAAATGTAAAAAGAAAAAATAATGGGGGAAAAAAACAGAACAGAATATCCAATACCTCTGAGACAATTTCCAAAGATGTAATGTGTGTAACTGGAATACTTGAAAAGCAAAAAGAATAGAGAATATTTGAAAGAATGACTGCTGAGAAATTTCTAAAATTAAAATGACAGACACCAATTCACAGCTTCAGGAAGTTCAGAGACTACCAAGAAAGATAAATACTTAAATAGGTACACCTAGGCAAGTCAAAATAAAACTGCAAACCAAAGACAAAGGTAAAGTCTTGAAAGAAGCTAGGGGAAAAAACCTTACCTATAGATGAATAAATATAATAATTTTAGCAGAATTTTGTCAGAAACCATAAAAGCAAAATAAGAGTGGAATATTATATTTGAAATTGAAAGAGAAAACCCACCAACCTGGAATTCTATATCTAGCTAAATTATTCTTCAAATGTAAAGGAGAAACATAAAGACTTTCTCAGAAAAACAAAAATTGAAGGAATTTATCACCAGCAGACCTGTCCTACAAGAAATGTTAAAAGAGATTCTTCAGGGAGAAGGAAAATGATACAGGTCAGAAACACAACTCTACATAAAGATAGAGTGTCAGAGAAGGAATAAATGAAGATAAAATAAATCTTTAATTTTTCTTATTATTAGTTGATATAACAGATAAATGTACATTCTAAAGAAATACTTTAAAAAGTTATTTTAAGGTATAACTGATACACAGAGAGGAGAGAAAATGGGATTACATAAAATGCTCAATTAAAGGAGGAAAAGAAACAAAGAACAAGTACAACAAATAAAAAGTTCCAAACATGATAGATATTAATCCAAGTATAGCAATAATCATTTTTAATTTGAATGGTCTAAATATATCAATTAAAAGATAGGAAACATCTGAGTGAATTTTTAAAAAACTGTTGCCTACAAAACAACCAGTTTAAACATAAAGACACAGTATTGTAAAAATGAAGAAATAAAGAAAATCTTTCCAGCAATTTCTTTGGTTAACAGCTCTTTCCTGATGGCTGAAAAATAAATAAGCAACTAAAACATTAAAAAATAGTGACTTTTACCCCACAGGAACCCAGTTTAAAATATCATGAGACTAGCTTTAATAATGAATAAGAGGGGAATCTCAATGCCTAGAAAGCAAGGTATATCAGGATGGAATTGAGACAAAATTAATTTCTATCATTCTCCCACCAACTATACTTTTTAGTTTAAATGCAAGGAGAAACAAAAATAATTCTTCTGAACTAAAACATAACTGTTTATTATCTTCTAAATTAAATTTTTAACATATACTTGAAATTTTTCAATCAAACTTTCTCAATTTCATTTTCTTTTAACGAGCTAAAATTTCAATTCTCCTTTAGAAGGGTTTTCTTTGTTTTTGTCTTTGTCTTTTCATTTTCGATAAAAAAAAAAAATCAAATTAACTGTTCTAATCCAAAAAATATCTGCACAAAAAAGATACACATGAATATTCTTATTTATCCTATGGCAGGGCACACAATCAGAGTCTAGTAGAGCAGGGTCTCCATCAATTTAGTTTCCTCCTCCCCCTTCCCCTACATGTAAACTAAGGAGGTGCTTTTCTTGTACTTTTCTGAAGAACATGTGACAACTATCAAGAGCTTTTAAAATATTCCTACTCTTTAACCAGCAAATCTACATTTAAATAATACTTTAGTATTTATGAATGAGATTTTATAATATGTTATATGATATACATCATATACAATATTTATACTACTATAAAGCCAAAATTCAAACTATTTCTTTATCTAGAAACAGTATCTTTTCATTCTAGAAGTATCTAACCTGTGGTTAACAGCTCTGGAACCAAGCTGAGTTCAAAAACAGCTCCACTTACTAGCTGGGTTATGGGCAAATTTTTTAACTTCTCTGAGCCTCAGTTTTCTCTTCTCCAAAATGGGAATAATAATCGTACATTTTGCATTAAATTTGTTAAATTGGTTAAATTATTAGAACAGGGTCTGATACAGAGTAAAAATTCAATAAATGTTGCCTATTATTATTTCTTTCTAGTTACTGACGCTCAACCTCTTTTTGACCTCTGCAAGGTTTATCCTGCTAAAATTGCTATTTCACAAAGCCCTTTCTCTAAATAAAACAGAACAACTTTGAAAGAAATCTTTTTCCTCCATTAGAGCAGTTTTTAATGTAAGTATACAAATTGTTTATAACAAGATTAAATATTCTCTTTCAAGATCAAATATCTAAATTTTACATTCTATGTTGACAACACGTTAATGTCACCAAAATCTAAATTATGTCACCTCATTCAAAAGTAACTATACCACTTCTTTTTTATTAGAACAAGACAATATCATTATAACAATCTACCACTGAGAATGTTTCTCACAAAGGTATCATCCAATAAACAATAAATGTAATAGTGTATATCTAATATATGTAAGTGTGTATATCTAATAAATGAGAACGAAGTTTAATTTATGTTATAGTTCCATGGAGTTCATAAATCTTTAAATCTATGTATAACCATGTTATTACCATAGAATCTCATAAAAGTAAGAAATAATTGTGAACTTCATTAATGTAAATAAATTATAATGCAGTCCAACCCTTAAGTCATATCTGATATAAAGGAAGGTTATTTTCAGGGCTCATCATCCATCTTCCATTCAAAGACAAATATTACCAAATTAATGTTCTCCATCAGGTTGACTTAAGAACAAAAATGCTAAGTTTTTAATTTCAATGTTTAGTATCAGTTGTCTTATTTAATTAAAGTCAATAATAGTTTAAACATTCCCTTTTCTCCATTTTAATATAAACATTAACAATGTTGCTTCTGAAAGATCCCTTTGTTTTCCAACTGCCAATTGAGCTATGTTCCAAATTGTATGAGTTAGAGCCCTGAATGATTCTTAGGACTAATTTAGTGCCATTTTACCCATGTGTTAATGATGAGTTAGGTGAATTAAGGTCTAATACACTATGACACACTTTAAAAGGCACACACTTAACAATCACAACAATCACAGAGAAGACATTTTCTGAGACTTAGTGAATTCTGTGCCTAAATTTATCTTTAAAGCAGGAATAAGTTACGGGTCTACATGGGGCAACACACTTCATGTGGGGGGTTTCATTGCTTAAATGATGTCCATGCCCATCCCCACACAAAGCCTTGGCCTCAGCTACTGTAGTGAACAATTATGATTTTATCTGACCAAAATGATACCCTGCTTTTCTGGGAAACCTACTCCTCCCTCCCAACATCACATGCCAATCACAGTGCCCCACCTCTTGCTGTCCCCATGGGGAGACACACAGTCATGGGTTCATCAAGTAGGTACATCATCCAAGATGAGCCAGAGTCATTTCCAAAGATGCTTCCAAACAGAAACTCGAAAAGAAGTTTTTTGCCTTTTGGGCCATAAAACACCACACTGCCTGCAGTAATTATTTAGGAAAAGGTCATTTTTCAAGAGTAGAGAATAAAATTAACACAGAGAAATAGAGATGGGAAAAGAAAGAAATAGATGAACAGATATGAAACTATTCCAATCCAGGTAGCCATTAGGTTAGTTCCAACTTACCTTTAATAGTTTGTTACCTAAGCCAAGAAACTATTTCTACCAAAGCCACTACTAGTTAAAATTGGCTTCCACTTGCAACCAAAAGAGTCTTGAGACAATTCATAAATGTATAATTAATACCAGAGATATAGGATAATTTCATATGAGACACATTTTAAATTAAGTCAGTTTCTGGCATGCTCTAGCCAGGGTGTCCCGTAGCCTGTCCTTTTACAGTTCCCTAAGTGTTTTGTTCCAAGTGAAATACAGTCATAAACAAGTTTATCCTCAACCTAAGAACCCCTTCCAAGCAGTTCTCTTCCATGTCCTATGAGAGTCTTAGCAATATGTCCACATGGTCGCATGTTTTTATATTTGCAAAAGATGTCTAACCACAATGGTTTGGAATAGTTTTGGGCATCTTTGACATCCAGACAAAAAGAAAGTAGACCTGGGGAGAAACCTATGAGGTTAACATCACTTTCATGTCCAGTTATTGCTAGTCTTAGTGGTATAGCAATGGCATCCAGGTACACTCCTACAGCCCACTGTGCCAGTTCAACCACCAATACAACAAAAAGGTGCAGGACCAAAGTCCTATCACCACAGAGATTTGCCCTATGATGCCTATGATGCCTGACACTGAAGGACATGGGGAGTGAAGATGAAAGTTTTGAAATAAAAGCTAACCTATGAGAAATTTTTCCAGTCACCAGATATCTGAAATTATAAGCAGAACATTCCATTATCACTGGTGCCTAGTCAAAATCAAAGTGCTCTCCTGTCAGAAGCGTATTCAGTATAAATACACTATAATTGTTTTCTGTTTTAATGGGAATGGCATATTTTATAAAGTTTGAATACATCATTTTAACTGCAATTTGGAAAGACATTTCAATAAAACTAGTGAAAAATTATGATGCCTAATTTGGATATATACAAAGTGCACTGTCTTTTGTCATTTTTACATTTATTAAACAACTAAAAGAAAATTCAGATAAAAAATTAATGAAACATGAAACAAAAAGTGAGTGACAAAGAACAGTCATGCAACCAACATAAATTATTTTGACATCGAGAAGCAAATGTTATAAATTTTTTTCAGATTGTACCAAAAGCCACAATCTATCAAAAAGAAATAAAAATAATAGGTTCTTGAGTTGTTTAAAAATTTAATTATGAAGAAGAGTTAATCATATAATCATACTGAAAAAGGATTTAAATTTCTTACCGATTTGACACGAAATACTGACATCAGTGAAGATAATACAAAACTCATAGTGTGCCACTAAATGAGGACACTGATGACAAATCATTTGAGGATCATTAATTCAGAGTATTTAAGATTAGTCACTGTCCCCCCAAAACTTGAAATGCCATAAAATCTTACAGCTCATTATGATAGAGGTTTTCTCAAATTTGACCAAAAATCCAATTTACAAGACATTATTAATAACAAGATGAAAAGCTGAAATGTTTCTATAAATAACTGAAAATAAATTTCAATCAACCATGCTACTGGTAAGACTTAATTATCTCCATAGTCTCTCTACAGAAATGATATTTCAAAATGATTATCATATTGAGAGGTAATTACAAACTATATGGCCACTACATGTAGATTAAATAAAGTATTAAAGTGATGTATCGGGCAATTAACTAATTTCTTAATGTTATTTTTCTGGATTTTGTGATGTTTTTAGATTTGTTAGCTTTTTAAAATATACAATTTCTCATTTTACATACATATTCATATCTGTATCTAACGCTGTATTTGTAATTTTGTATTTTTTTCTTAAAAAGGGATTTCAAAATTATTTAACCTTTAGGTCTTATTGAATCTGGATCCAACCACTGACTCAGATCTATATCATATTAATAAAATTCTAAAGTAAGCCTACAGTAGTCAAACACAGTTAATGTGGCAGATTTAGCATCTCTCTCTGCCTGATCCCTTCACTCTCTCACCTCAGCATCTGCATATGATAGGTGCTTACTGGTTCCTATGAGCTCATGTCCACCCAGTTCCAGAACCAAGATTTGAGCCTGTTAATTAATTATTGATACAAACCTCCAAGAACAAGTTGAATCTGCAAAGAGTACTTTTCTACTGCCTTATAGCTTAAATTGTTAGAAGGTAGTAGACCTCATGGTGATGGTGACATTATGGCATTGGGCCCACAGCCTCTAAAATCTGCCTCCTCAATGGGAACCTTCTGCTTATCTAGACAGCTTCTACCACCCCTGCAATGCCTAAAATGCTCTTTACCTTCCCCAGGCCCTAACATCCAGGAGGTGGCATGCCACCCTGTATCCAGTAAATGAAGGAGCTGCTCCTTCCCATATCTCTGTCTTCCAAGACCTGTTTCCTTGTCATTACTGTCATCAGCAACTTCCTGGCTATTATCAAATTATCATTTAATCTGAGCCCACCCTTTGCAATCCCCAAAGCCTTGAATTGTACACTCTTGGTTAATGACTTTTAACTGAAGATGGTAATAACCCATCCAAATGTAGATAGATCTGGCCTTCCTACCAGAGTGGTCTTCTCTTTGGTTCTGACATTTATTCAGAACATGTTGATTCCTTTCCTTTAGTTTAGAACGTGGTATAATACCAACCTGGCAACCAGCTCAGGCAATCTCCTATCCCTCTATTATATAAATTTAATGGGGGGGGGGTGAGTGAATGGACAGAAGGTGTAATTATTGTTTTATAGTAATATGGCATAAAATTCCTACATTCAGCGTTGGATGATTCAAAAGTCAAACTACACTGATGCTTAGGGTTCCAGAAAAGTAAGACCCCTTTCACCAGAAAATAAAAAAATTTTTGACTAAAAGTTCAACATATTTTTAAAAAGCATCAAAGTTATTAACCTGAGAGGTGGAATATATATTGTTTAAGAGCATAAAATCTGGTGCCTAACTGCCTCATTTTGAATCTCAGCTCTACCACAGACTCCATGGATGGCCCTATGGAATTCACTTAATCTCTCTCAGTTTATTGTTTTGAGTTTTGAACATACTGATATATATGAAATGCTTAGAACAGTACTGCAGCAAGCAGTAAGTGTGTTCATCATTTGGAAAACTAGAAATCTGTAGGACTTCTTTACCTTATTTTATAACTTAGTGTTCTTTTACTTTGAATTACATTTGATGAGATCACCATCCTCTCTTCAGTGTCTCAGGCCTCAAAATTCATAATTTGACCTTGGTCACATCTTGGGCCTTTATTTCCCTAACTGTGGTACAGAAGATGTCAATAAATGTTTCTACATACAAAAAAGTAATATATTATTGAGAAAGTTTGAGAAATGCTGGGTTAAGCAAGTTTCTTTACCTCAGGGCTTCTCAGAGCCTTTAACATGTAGGTAATTGTCATCAAGTTGACAGACTAACAGATACCAAGTCAAGGAAAATTATTCCAGGTCTCCACTATGTGAAGAGGCCAATCAGAGCAGATGACACAGGAACACTCCCAGGAAGAGAAATCAGCTTCTCAGGCCTTCAGATTACCAAGGCAGCCCCAGCTGCTGAAATTTCTGCTTTAATGATTAAATATTCATTGAGATTATTGAGTCTTTCTTTATACATTTCTTTCTAGACCCATCCTAACTGTTCTATCTCAGGCCTTGCATCTGCCTGTCTACAAGGTATAAGCAAATCAGTAACAACCCTACACATTCCTGAGCACTCCCTGGGGACTAGGAAGCAAGGGCAATATTCCAGGTGCCACAGACTCATCCACATGGAAATCCAGGAGGTGGACATAATGCAGAACATTTCCCAAACTTCTCTGACCATAGAAACTCTTCTTTAGGAACACTAAAAATCATCTCCAGAAACACCAGTTACCCTTATACAGTGACAAGATTTTTTTCAACGTTTCTGAAAAATACTTGTCTTTTGAACAAGATCTCTCTACATTTGGAGCCTATAATCTGCCTTCTATTCACTTCCCCAAATTTGAAATAGCCAAATATTTTACAATATCTTATTTAATTCTGGAATGCAACTCTGTCTTTTGGAAAAATTCAAAAAGTGATTCTCAGGATATATGTAATCTGAGGAAATAACTCAAATGAAGGAAGTTTGTTTTAATTCCTAATAAGCTATACAGAATACCCGAGTTATGGCAGGACCACAAATGATCCACTTGATTCTCAGGTAAAGCCGCATCTCAAATACTAAGCGATTGTAAGTAACTATAACAACTTGCCATTGTGCTAACTGAGCAAGTGATTTAATTTCTCTGAGCTTGAGCTTTCCCATTTGTAAAAGAGAATTATCATGACGTTTAAAGGAGATGATGAATATAAAGTTTATGGAACAAAGAAGTTCGTTTTAAATTGTCAATTTCTTTCCTGACTTATAGCTAGTTGTTTAATGTTCTACCTTTCTAAGTCTCCTTTAAGTTTGTGTATTTCAAATCTGCTAAGAGTTCCTGTTCTCCACAGGGGCAGCAACAGCATGCCTCCTGCAGCTGTCTGTGCTTTTCCCAAATAAAACTTTATTAGTTTTTATAACTTTCCCTACTTCAACTCTTTTCTTTCTGATCCTACTTAGTCATTGAAAATTGGAATCAATTTCACATGGGTGTGGCCATTTTTTTGGCAATATGTGTACATTTCTGACAAAGAATTGCTAGTTTTAACCAAAGATTCCAAGATTTCACAAATTCCATTCTCCTCTTATTTTAGCCAAGGATAAAGTTGTCCTAAAACTATTCCTTTGTACTGAGCTTAAGCTCCTTAAAAATGAGTTGTTTCTTGGGCTAGGATCAATAAGAAAGTGAAAACAGTCTTGTAAAATGGTCATCTAACAGGTAGAGGTTAGTATCATTGGATATGATGATTCTCTTCCAAATTGCATAAAGAAGAGGATTCTGCCCCGCCCAGATCATTGTATTTATCTGTCCTCAGTACATTTCTGGTCTTTTTCCTGTCTTGTTTATTAAATAACATCTCCCTTTCAAATTTGGCTTTCTTGGTTTTTATAAATGCCCATCTAACTATTTCTTAACTTTTCTTTTAAGTCATTAAATAGTCTCTTCACAGAAAAAAAAAATAATAGTTATCTTGTTCAGTGGAAAGTTGCTCTTGCGACACAGAATTCAGACTTTGGTAAAAGTGTGCCCTGCAAGTTCTTTAGGGTGTAATCCCTCCTCACAGTCAGCTTATGTGGTTTAGGAGGGCTGGATTCCACACCCAGCAACAGGGGTAGGTCCAGACTGGCCTCAGGCAATGGCCATATCCTATTTCCTGGTTATGACACCTGGTTCAGGGATGGGCATGTGACTCAGTCAAAGCTAGTAGAAGCCAATGAAACTTACTGAGACAGAGGAAGGCAGTCCTCCCCATCAGGCTGAGCTTGAGGCACACCAGGTTTTGTGGCCAGAGTATATACTGAGTTAAAAACCAAAGATAGGGAGGAACAGAGCTAAGAGTGAAGAGCAACAGAGTCCTCAAACTAAAAACTAGGCCTGCCCCTGGATTCAGTCATGAGTCAATAAATCCCTTTTTCCTTTGCATATTTGAATTAAACTTTTGTCATTTGCAAAAGATTGCCAATTGATACACAATATATATGACTATACTGCAAAGTTTATATCAGCTTTATCGGCTTTTCACAACTCTTCCAGGTCAAGCAGAGCAGGGACACTCATCATTTTAAAGTAAAGGAAACAGACTTTCGGAGAGAGATTAGACAGCACAGCCAAGGCTACATAACTAATAATTTACAGAACTACAACTCAAACCTGAATCTTCTGAATCCCTATTCTGTCATAATTTTTACTTTTCTACAAACATTATACAAACTTCCAATGTGCTTGTTCCAACTTGTCTCACCTTGTTAGTTCTTCACTCAAGTGCTAGATCCTATAAGACTTACCTGCTCGTAGTTAAGAGAATTATGGACATCATTAGGCACCATGGGGAACAATGGAGAAATGATCACTGTCTTCTATACTGTAAGCTTAGCCTTGATAATGCAAAGTTATTAAGGGGCAGCACATAGTGCTGTGCCACACATCAATTCCAATATTAAAGCTCCAAAGCTCAAAATGCTATCTCCTTTCACCCCATTTCCTGTGGCTTTGGAATGAGCAGCAGACTCCCACATATAAATACAAGCCTATAAAATCAGAAAACCAGAGAGCCTCAGTGGTCCCCAATCTAAAGAGACAGTGATATAATAGATCTCTAAGCATGAGGAAATTATTTATTCCTAAATATCTAGTTTCCACTGTCTTTCATGCTATCTTAGCCAAAAGCTTAATATTGTTTTTCTGCATATGTTTCTATACCTTCTGGCAGAATGATAAACAGATGCCAGAGCATAAAGTGTCTTTTTTGGATGATATCACATTAAATCTAACCAATCTCAATTCTTCTGAGCCAAAATTACAGAAGCAATTCTAAGATGAATATTGTCTATAATACATAAACAAATGATAAACATCAAACAAAGGAGATAGACAGCAACTTTCCTCAATACCAGGGTAAAAATCTACTCTCCTTTTCCTAGTCATTCTACTTTTAACTTCCCAATATATTACAGCTAATTAAATTGTATTTATTCCTACTGAAAGAAATGTGAATTTTTCTAAGGTTTAGTATAAAGGAACAAATATTCAAATAATCATATTCAGGATAGTCATCTATCTCAAATCATCATTTGTAAAGTCATTTTTGTCAAGGAATCCACATTATGTAAGATGAAATTTATTTTGTTGAATCATAAAGTTATCCTCTAGAAGCCAAGATTTTAAAAATCTGATCATAATAAAACATGCTAAACTAAAATATTTTCTTTGTGGCTATAAAAACAAATAACAGAAATGGAATAAAGATATTAGTAAAACTTAGTTCTCATTTCACATTTATTTTTCAAAACAATGCACAATTCTGAGTATGCATGCCTATTCCAGTTTTTTTATCCACTGTGACAATCATAAAATGAAAAACAGTAAGACTTCTTTAGTAACAATTTGGAAACAATTCCTATTCAGACACTTATTACAGCTGTGTTTCTCGAGTCTTAGTTAAAATACTTCTCTTGAAAACTACACTGTGATTTGTTGTTCTAGTTGATGCATATTTTTATCTCTCTGTACAGTTGCTTTCTGTCAACACTTTACTACACAGAGAAAACAGAAACCAAAACAGTGATGAGGAATTTAAACAGAAATCAGCAGGGGAGCTGTTTACCTTTCAAAAATGAATATTTTATATTGAAGGAATAAACAACTGGATATCTAAAGAATAATAAGGGATTACTTCACAACATTGAAGGTAAAAAAATGTTCCAGTATTGGAAAAATATATTATTACTTCCAACATAATAACAACTGCTAAGTTGGTAAACTGTGTAATTTTGAGAGTTTTATAGCAAATAATTTTTAATTAAGAATTCACTCAAGAATAAAATATTCAACTGATACTCTACTCTTAAGATTTAACTAATAAAAATTATCCTAAAATAATAGAAATGTTTAATTCCACATAACTAATATCCTAAATACAAATTAATTCTGGTAACAAATCAAGCATCATAACTTGTGCATGTAAGAAGTTTTAAAGTATCTTAAATATTTCAAAAAGCATATGTAAATCTCTAATTACATATTAAAAACAACTATCATAACAGGGTTGGACAGGAGTTTAAATCCCAGATCTGCTTCCAAATAGATGTTTCTTTGGTGAATGGAGAAAGTAGACTTTGAAGTCAGAACCAGCTTCAAATTCCAGCTCCACAATGACCAGCCACATGACCCTGAGGAAGTTACTCATTCTCCCCGATTCTGGATTCCAGCAAGTGTAAAATGGAAAAATAACAATCTATATAGGCCATAAGAATTAAACTACATACACAAACATAAACACACATAAATGTGCTATGTGACTATGTGTAAAATGAGTAGTATAGTGTTTGATAAATGTCATCTTTCATCTTTTCCCTTCTTATCTGTAATATTGATGCCTCCTTCTGAACCTTTAAAATAATGAATCTATCTCTTGAAAGTCCCTTTTAGTTCTCTAAGTATGAATCTGGAGAACATATTAATATCCCTTCTCTCAAGTAGTGAGTGTTACACATCCACTTCACAGGATTTATAAATGTAAGTATATATAAAAATAAATGCTTTTAAAAATATCTTTCACTAGTAACTTTTTATAACACATCCACAATCCCTTTAACAATCCTTGAGGCCAGATGTGTTTGGAGTCAAGAAATTTGTTTTACTTTTAGAAAAGTAACAATGTACATATACCACATATTACATAATGCTCCCAGCAGGATAAAGGACGACTACTAGTACAGATATTGATATACCTATACTAAATGATTTTCATACTAACTGGGATAAATAAAGACTATTAATTTAATGCATTGTTATAGGCACAAATTTTAAGATGTCCACCATGATTCCCATTCTCAGGTTAGGGAATCAAATACCAACCTAGGTACTGCACAAAGAGACTCTGAAGATGAAATTAAGATTACTAATAAACTGACTTTAAAATAGGGAGATTATCCAGATTATCTGGTGAACCCAAATGTAATCAAAGCAGCCCTTAAATGCAGAAGGGGAAAGCAGAGAAAAGATGCGGAAGAAGGGGAGGTCAGAGAAATTCAAAGCCTGAGAGGGACTTGACTGGCCAGTGCAGCTATTAAAGATGGAGGAAGGGGCCACTAGCCAAGGAATGTGGGCAGCCTCTAGAGGAAGAGTTCATAGCCAACAGCCAGCAAGGAAGTGGGGACCTCAGCCCTACAAAATTCAAGGAGCTGAATTTTGCCAGCAACTTACAAATGCTTGGAAATTGATTCTGCTTCAGGAGCGCCTCCGGGAAGGAGCATGGCCCAGACACCTTGACTGGGGCCTATAACACTGTAAGCACAGGATCCAGCTGTGCTGGACTTCCAACTCACAGAAGCTGTGAGATAATAAATTTATGTTCTTTTAAACCACTAAATTTAGGGTGTAAAGTGGGGGTGGGGGGGAAATATATATATATATATGCAAAAAAATGTTCAATTGAGGTTTTAATGGCAAATGAGTTGCTGCAAATTTACAAAACCTCTGTTATCAGAGCTTTGGGAGCTTCAGAATTTCATAGCAGGAATTCAGAACTATTTACTTCTGTTATTTAAATATGTTCAATGAGTTTACCTTGTTAATAAATATTAATAAGACCTTAAAACTTTCACTAAAACTTTGCTACATAAGCTTAAAAAAACTCCAATAGTAGCCTCAGTTCCTAACTCCCTTTTAGTCAGTCCCTTTAAGACAGCTGACCTCATAGCAAGTCTTTAAAGCAAAGTGCCTCTGTTAGCTAATAATAGCTAAACACTTACTGAGCACCTCTATATTCCACACACTGTTCTGGTGCTTCATATACATTAACCCTTCAATCTGCCGACCACCCCATGGGAATAGAATTGTTCCCATCCCTGTTTTACAGGTAGAGAAATCTAGGCCTGAGCAGTTAACTGACTTGTCCAAGGTCACACAGCCCGTAACTGGCATAGTTTCTAAACCCAGGCAATCTAGCTACAAAGTATATGCTGGTAACCACTTGGGTTGGTGCCTCTCTGTTGGCACAGGTATCATTTAATCAAACACCTACAACGGGCACAACAAATACAAAGTACCTGCTACCCAAGAACGTACAGGCTAAAAATTTTTTTTCTACGGTCTTTTGCATTGATCCCTCAAGTGCCAATAATAAACATTTCCTCAAGGAAGCACAGTCCATTAGCCAACCAACCAGCACAATCTGTTACCCATGGTTTCCTGTTGTGCTGCCTTTTCTCTCCTATTATATTTCAAACTTCACTTAGGTCGGAACGAGACACACAGAGCCCAGTAGGAAGGCTTTTTCAACCTAATTTGTAACAGTCAAGCACATTTAGGAAAAAAACAAACAAACAAACAACAAAAATCTGGTCATATTTTTCAAGGGAATTTATTCAGAAAACATTATCTTTATTACAATATGAGTAAGAACAGTTTTTAATTACTAAACCTTAAAAAGTGTTCCTCTTGGAATATATGTAAGAGGATCGGTGGCATATAGGTACAGGCTTAAGGTCTGGACTATATCAAGATCATGAAAAGACAGTGATGGCAGGAGGTGGATTTAGAGGGAAAAAACAATAGATAAGTGGTTTTCAAACTTGAATATACATCAGAATCACCCAGAGAGCTTGGTAAAACAGTCTCCTGAGTTCCACCCCATCAGAAGTTCTAATTCAGTAGGTCTGGGTGAGGATCTTGAATGTCTGTTTCAGACAAGTTCTCAGGTGAGGTGGAGGCTATTGGTCCAGGGGCCATACGGGGAAACCACTGCATTAGTTGCTCTGGGACAGGACCCAGGCATTGGTTGTTTTTAAAACTGCCCAGTTAATTGTAGTATGCAGTCAGAGTTGAGACAACTAGGCTAGGAAAACCGTTAATGAGGAAGACCTTAATACAGAAACTGACTTTGCATGACTGGGATTAACCAGTCATGGCAGACCCTGTTGGCTATCTATCACAAAAGGTAATATGTCCTTGGGAGGGTGGGTTTGCAGGCTCATTAATGGCCTATGAGAAGAGCCCCTTTGGACATGAAAAGGAGAGCTCTTCTATACATTACCCAGTAGCAATCGACGGCATACATGAGGGAAAACTGTAAGCTCTCCATCAAGGCACTGTGATTCCCACGATCATTTTTGCAAAGGGAGGAATTACTCCACATCTGTTATTTCTCTCAAATTCTCTGGAATTCATATCCATAGCCATGTGTTACTAGTTAACTAAATGGTCTTTAAAAAAAAAAAAAAAAAAAAAAAACACTGCCAGAGGGCTGTTTCAAAGCCATTTCAGCGCTTGGGCTTTGAAGAATCTCTACTCACGTAATAAATTTTAATTAGGAGGTTTGTGTGATTGTGCACTTTAAATGCAAGGTACATAGCAAAGTAAGAACTGGGGGTCTTCTGTGATCTCTATTAAGCTTTGTTGTCAGTTACAATCTTAGGCACAAGCTTTAAAAGAGGAATCAGGGTGAGACCAGAGTGAGAATAAAAGTTTTTTAAAGAAGATATATGAATTAAATCCAGAGCAAAATCAGATCCAGAGAGACAGAAAGTAATGGGGGGAAGGATAACTTAAGTAACAGCAGGATACCTCATCTACACAAAGTCTGGCTGACAATCAACCATTTTCACTGTGGAACTGACTTCGATCATTAAAAACTACTAAAATAGTTTTTGTAAAAAGGTTTTTTTAGTATTTTATTTATGTCAGAAAACTTAGAAGTTTTCATTATTAAGGTGGTTCAATTTTTTTTTTCTTTCTCTAAAAGATTACTGCTTGGGTGTTTGGAATCTCTCAGTGTAGCCCAGCATAAATCTGGGTTCATGGGCTCAAATCATCCTTTCAGTAGATCTAGTTCTGTGTGTATCATGCTTTCTGTGCAGTGAAATTTAAGAGACATCACAATGCTCAAAAGCCTTCTCTGTCTTCCTGTTGACCTGAAATACTACTTTTTAAAGTCAGTTCTCTGAGTTATCCTAAAGAGGAAGGAACACCTCTAAAAACTCAAAAACATAGACTAAGAAGGGGACTAGAACCAGCCAACACATCATCATGGAATAATTTACCAAAGAGCAGGTGATTAACAGGACCAAGGGGAGTTAGGTGACCATCCAGCAGGAAGAAGGACAGAATGTAGTGATGGGTAAGGTAATGGAAAGGTAAAGCAAGAGCTACAAAGGTCTGAAGCACAGTGACTTTCCTGCCAAAAGAAGCTATAGACTCAAGTGGAGTCCAGAGTCAGAGGGCTGAATAACACATCATGCCTGGAGCTATTCTTGGGTAATCTGATATTTGATACTTCTAATCTGATTATTCAGCTACTTAACAGCAAAAGTTACTTAAAAAAATATTTTAAAGCAATTTATTACTGGGTTTCGGTGAATAAGAATAACAACAACATACACGTGGGATTATAAAAGCCAATTAATAAAATTTAATAAGAATTCTCAGGTTTTACTGTCACTTGACTCATTATTTTTGATAAAGGGAGCCCATCTTGGATCCAGTATTTAGAAGGTCAGAGGGTATGTGACTTGGGTGTGTGACTTAAAGCTTTTAGCAAGTCTGTGGAATGAATTCAGCTGCAGTACTACAATAGCACTATAATCTATTCTTTGAAGGTCACCTTTAACCAAAGTTCTCTTTGGCAGACCCTGTTGGCTATCTATCCAACATCCAACCCCTTTTCCACAAGCTAACAAAACCCTGAATGCATTAGAGATCTTCCCTTCTTCCAGGTGATGAGGAGGGGTGGGGGATGAACTCATCCCAGCTCCAGGGAGGTTCTGATTAGTATCAATTAATCACAGAGGCCTTCCCCTTTGTCAAGGATTGGTTTAGCAAGAGGTTTGAATCAATTCTGGCCAACAAGACTTTGGAAGTTTCAGTAAAAAAGTTTCCTGGTTCTCTATAGTAAGAGAGAAAAGGAAGTGGTCTTTTTGTCTCTTATAGACACAAAGCAAAAGAGCTGGGGTCACACCTAGGGCTGCCCAACCTCTGGATTTACTGATATATAAGAAAAGAATCTCCTACTAGGTAAGACTCTTTGAATCAGATAAGAAAAGAATCTCCTACTAGGTAAGACTCTTTGAATCAAACACTTCTATCACTTTTAGCCCAAATCATCCTAATTCATTATCAAAATGTGCTTAAGGAAGTCAATTTCATAAAATTAATAAGTAAAATCATCACCTTTGGTAGATGTAAAGAGTAATACTACCTATGGAATTCAGGAATAATTCTGAGAATCAAAACCACTAATGAAAGAAAGCTTCTTACTAAGTAGCTCAAAACATACCAGGTTTTGGTTTTCATGATCAAATTCCCATACTACTATCAGTTATTGTTGCAGGAAGCAACACCCCACAGAGGAATTTGGATTCACAGACAACTTTGTTAGAGGAAGGAGAATTTATTGCCCAACAGAGCAAATGAAGCTTTAAACAGCACCAAGCATGAGCTCCCCTTGGTTAGATTTCTTACAGCTTATATACCCCTGCAGTGTCCATGCAAGGGGTGAGTGATTCCTCTGTCTGAGGTTCTAAGTGCACCTCCTGACTCAGGATGGGGAGGGGAGTTTTGGCTGGGGGCTACAATGGGGAAGGAATTGCCAGACCACTGGTCCACTCTATTTACAGATCTTTTGTCTTGTAGGTGCGGCAAGAGTTTCTAGAAGGCCATTTAAAGATCTATAGGGTGTGGTTAATCTATAATCTGGCTGAGTCAGTCATTTCTGCAAGCCCTTCCCTTTCCATTTTTCAGATGCCTCCTCTCTTCTTAGTATCTTTCTGAAAATAGATTGAGTTTTAAGAATCAATCACTTTAAAACTTTGACAGTTCTCCATTACTAATCAGATTAAGTCCATATTTGTTAGTATGGGAATCCACGCACTTAGGCCCACTTGATAGGCCCCAATCTAACAAAGTAGCTTAGTCTCCCAGCTGGTCCCAATTCCCTGAACTGCATTCAACTCAGCCCAGAGGCACTTTCACATTACCATATCATTGTTCTGTCTCATCTCTGCTTTAGGTGACCCCTGCCCTAGCAAAATCTTAGGCAGCTTAAAATTCAGAGAAAAATATCAATTTTTTGTGAAGTTTTATCAGAAGCCTTTTACTGGACAAGATTATTCATTCTCTCCCTGGGTTGGCACCACTAGAATCAGCTTTGATCATCTGGCACTGTAGATGCTGGATGGGTATCTGTTTCCTCCACATAGTAACAAGATGACTTCTCTGATCTTGAGTTGAATCTGATCAGGGTTTACAAATCTCTAATCAAATCTCTTTGGGTTGGAAGAAAAAAAGGCATTAAGAATTTCATTAGTGAGTAGGGAAACAAACCTTTTTAATTGACTACTTCAACCTTGGGCATATTGAGAACCTATTCCCTTAGAACTCTAATGTTTCCTTAAAATCCTGATTATCATTTCAACTCCCACTTACGGTTAACTACCATAATATTCTGAAAGAAGCTATAACTGATATCCTCTATTTCACTTAATTTAATTATTATGTGTAAGGCCATCCTCCCAAAAGATAACTAATTGGAATGCTTTTGTCATTGATTCCTGGGTTAGTTCAATATTTGATCAAAAATAAGTGATAGCTGTCAGTCTTTGACTTTTTTGTGTAATAAGATAATGATATACAGCTGAAATATCAAAATGAAGAAAGGGATCAGTGAATAAACTAGTCACCATAGAAAAAATAGAAATCAGTTCTAAAGTAAAAAGTGAACCTGTCGTCCAAGAAGGCAAGAAGGCTTTCTCATTGTTCCAGAAAGCAAAACAGCACTTAAAAATTAATGGGTCATGTCAAAAGAACACAGGAACCAAAATGAAAGGGTTCCTACTAGCCACCTTTGGGACAATTTGAACAACAGAAAGAATAATGATTGTAATTGAATGTAAACACTATATAAATAAAAATCCACAAGTTCATCCTATGTTCAAATTTTTTAAAAGAGAGAGATACTTTTGTATTTAGGGATGTATACAAAAGTGATAAAACTGTAAAGGTGATAAAAAAAAAACTGTAAAGAAAGTCACTGGAATGATTATTACAAGAGGCAGGGTGGTTGTGTCCAGTGGTAGGGAGGGAAGAAGTGTATTATAGGAATGCTGATAATGTCTATACCTGGGTAGTGGTTATACTGGCATTCTCTTTATAATATTTTTAATTGTTCATATATGTTATTTGAACTATTCTGTATATGGTATATTTCCATATTTTAGAGGCACTTAAAATAAATAAATAAGAGTTTCGATCAGTCCGAATGTAAAAATGTAAAACTGGTAAACAAGGGTTGGAGTCTACAGACAAAGTATCAATATCTTCAGCAAACAATATCCTTCTGTTCAATAAGGTTCCAACACACTCCCAGTGTTGTTGTCCATACCTGTGTTATGCCCTTTCACATACTGTCTATCACTGTTTGCATCTCTACCCAAAATAGGCTGTCACGTTCTAAGGATGGTGCCCTTGTCTTTTCATATCTCTGTCCCCAAATATGCCAGTGTCCAGTATGTGGTGAGTGCTCTATAAACGCTAGATGGATGGATATATGAGTGAATGAATAAATAAATGAACAAATGAGCAAGCAGTATGAAATAAATTTTCTTCTGATACTTTCAAGCTTCAAGTCACACACCCAGTGACAACTGCACTAATGCACTGAATTGGAATATAGAGTTCATTTTTAAAAATTATATATTATCTCTGACAATGATAATAATAGTAGCAAAGAAAAATAAATGTAGTTTTCTATCAATCAAGTGATAGCATATTAAGGGGAATAATACTGTATTTGAATCCATTTATATACAAAATAGTCTAATTTTTTGTTTCTGAAGAGATTTCAGTATCTTAAGTACTCCAGGCCAAATATTATGAAGAAGAATTATTACTATATCATGTTATAAATATAGAATGTATAAAAGATTATGTCCAGTCCACACTGGCCCTCTTAAAATACAATAAATGCTACTTTAGTCAAATTCAAATTCTTTATATCAACTTTCCTTTCTTTTCTTTCCTTTTTGTTTTAACTTTTTTCCTGTTTAAAAAAATAAGTGCAGCTAGCTGCCAGCGTTAACATCACATGTAGGAATGGTATGTTTTCTAAGATTTGACATTTTTAGCAAGCAAGAATTACTATAGTTTGTAAATGGAAATACCACTACTAAAAACGGAATGCGTACATAGAATGATGTCCTTTGTTTGCAAAGACTATCAATATACTAGAGTGTTGAGAAAATAATAATAAAAGCAAGATATTTCATGGCCAACTTTGGTGGTAAGGCTAGGACTGTAATCCGTGAGTTATCTTGGGGTAAACGCTGCAACAAGCACCACCAGCAAGGATTCTCGGGGCAAACAGGCAATGGGTTAACTGATTATCTGGCAAAAATAAGTCAGGATTAAGAATTAGTTATCTAAATTTTCCATCTGTTTCTACTTAATTAATATACATGGAAACTTGTCATAACTTGTTTTTTATCCAAGGGATGTTCTGATTTAAGGGCCCATTCATAAATGAAATCCTGATGATATGTCATAAGTTCACTGAGATATCCTATATCTTATACTTAACCTTAAAGAACCAAACTTAAAACTTCATGTGGAAACATATCTGATTAAGGTATAAAACTTGACAGTTTTTAACTGTTACCTCTGAAAATAAAGCATAAGCAAACAGCAGGATTAATTATTCATTTGCTAATTCTTCTTCCCTTGGAATATTAGCAGAAAAAATACAATAAAATAAAGTTTTAGGGAAAATCTTCCATTTTTGTTTCTGCAACTGTAGTTTCTCTTTTAACCCATTTCTCATTTAGAAAAAAGTGCAGCTCACTGACAGTGTTAATTTAATTTTACATAAACATGCTCTTTGAGGCTGAAGCAAATCTGGTTTTCAATGTGAAAATAAAATATAAAAACTGCTCTTGGAGTTATTTCTAAACAGAACTCATCTCTAATCCTAACGTAACAGAAATGTATATGATAATTAGAATTTAATAATTTTTTTTCATGTGGTAAATTTCAAAGCACAAAACAACACAAAGTGGAACATCACATTCCACACAAAAATATCTTGTTTCTCTCTGGATCTTCTTGCCATCCTTGTGCGAACAGCAAACTTTGCTGTGACCAACTGGATTCTGTTCCCTGATGTTGGTGGCATGCTCCTATGGAAATGTCTTCCAGACAGATGTCTCAGACATCATCAGAGCAAGGATAACCTCGAAGATGTTGCTGCCCTGGCTTGAGATGCTTCTCCAGCATTCTTTCAATCAACATCAGTCTGAAGTTTAAATGGCTGACCACGTACTCAGGATTGTCCTTCTTGAACAGGATGTAGGAGTTCAGCACTGCGACGTTTGGAAGGTGGAGAAAGAATTTCTTATACCAAAACTTGTGCCTTTTGTGCTCAGCTGGATAAGAAGTGAGTATGTGATCAGCTGAGTCCACTGCTCCCATGTTCTGGTTATAATCCACAATGACACATGGCTTCTTAGTTTTCTTTCCATTTCTGTTGTCTGCATCAATCACAGCATCATTGTGGAATGTTGACAACATTGTCACCTTCTTGTCACACCATTTCAGTGCCATAAGTTTACCACAGAATCTGGCTACAGTTGTCCCCTTTGCAATCCTTTTTTTTTTTTTTTTCAGATCATTTGGCATCTGTTTTCTGTTCAAACAAGCTGTCCCAAATGCATCAGTCCTGTTTTGAAGTAATTCTCTGAAAAGCATGGGAGATGTACAGTACACTTTGGGCATAAGGTTAGGACTGTCATCCATGAGTTATCTTGGGGTAAACGCTGTAACTGCAAGTGCTGCCAGTGAGTATTCTTGGGACAAATAGGAAGTGGGTTAAAAGAATATACTATGTTCTAGAGAAGCTAAATTCTCTAAGCTAAGACTAAAGGGAAGTTGTCTATAACTGAGCTCTTTATCATGTCTACTGAGGAGGGACATGTGTGCTTGTGAAATGTAGAAGCCCATCTGCTGCTTCTACCACTGCTGAAGAGGATACTTGACCTTCTGAGTAGCAGCGGAAGAGAAAAGAACAAGGCAGTCTCACCTATCCAGCATCTCTAAATTAGTTAAAATTGAAGTTAAAGTGAGCTAATTATTTCAGTAAGTCATCATAAGGTTTTTGTAAAATAAAATGTCAATATGACTTGTATTAAAATATTCAATTGATATGCAAATACCTTGCCATAAAGCATTAACCTAATATGTTTCCTACTATAAGACATTTCTAATATTTTATCCCAAGGATTTTTATCCCTGAGAACCAGGGATGTGGTCTAGCAAATGGGAGTGTACTAACTGAATGTGTCTCCCATGAGGTTTCTCCAACATAGTCCTCACAGAGGTGCATCACAGTGCCTTTCTCATCAAATCCCACAGCTTTATAACAAGCACCTGGCATAATCCCTCCCAGCTATGATTCGTACAACTGTGACCAACCAACATGCTACAACAATATTTATGATCCTTTCTTACCATCAAATCATGATACCATCCATTCTTTGCTGCCTATGGATTCTTACCCTACACTTCCGGGTCCATAGCAGTTCAAGCTGATCTTTATCCTCTATCAGTTTCCAGAAAGAGCCCTGAGCCTCTATAAAACTTTCATCTTAATAACTAGGCTGTTAATCTTTATTTGTTTCTTAGTAGTATTTCTAGCACCATCACTTCTGCACCATTATGGATCAAAACTATTCAAGTTTAAACAAAATAAAAGAATCATCTGATAATATTGTAGCCACATTCCCTGCCTGAGAATGGGTATAATTAATTCTCATGGGACAACAGTGTACAGTACAATCTGCCACATTAGATCTCACCAGCTGGGAACGTAGGCCAATAGATGAAGCCTGAAAAATACACATATATTCACTGTGCACAATAATGGATTGAAATATATTTTTTGTATATGTGAGAGAAATATTTCAGAGACTGAAAGCAACAAGCTAGCTCTATGCAAATGGCATCACCTGGAGTAAGCACATACCTTATACCTCATTCTAAAACATATTCTTTACTGTAAAACACATAGTGCTATTATAGAACAAGTACCCAATTACTCAAATTGAGTCTTTTACCTTGCAAAGATTATGTTCACCTAGTATTTTAACAGCCATATCATAAACTTAAATTATATTAAATATGTCTAGGGAACCCAATTTGCTATACCTGTCAAAGTTCCCTGGGGTTGGGCTACACCACTAGATAATTTAGAAGAGTTCAATGATTTGGCACCTGGAAGGAAAACAGCAGTGAGTCTTGATAATTTAATCTTTAATGTCCTTCCTAATCACTGTAAAAACTCAAGAGTTTCTATGTAATTATGTAAAAACATTTATTACAGTTGCATTGTTGCCCATTAATAGCATTTACTGTATCTAGCAAATTACATCTGCAAATTACATCTTTAATTCTTCTAGTAAATCTGTAATACAAAAATATACAGTAATTATTTTAACTATAAAAATAGTATTTATGTGGTATTTTCCTTGAAAAACTAAGAATCATAGTTTTGATTATACTGAATAATTGTTATCAATTTATTTACAATTTAAAAAATATGCTCATAAGTTTGCCGAAATCTCTAGATTCCCCTATAAAAAGAGCAAGTAATGCTAAAAACATTTCAAGGTCATATCAAACAATCAAATGAAAGAAAATTTGTCTGCACTAAGGCTTTTCTCTTAAAAGTAAATTGGAAAGTGGAAAACTAAATTAGTAATATGATAATATAACATAGTGATATAAATAAACTAGTAAGAAGGTATATAGAGACCTGGCTCCATTCTGCTCGGCTCTGACCTATCTTTATAAAAGGGCTGACTTGAGCCTTGCCCAGCTCCCTCCCCACCCATGAGTCTGGCCTTCTGAACCCTATAAAAAGCTCAGCCCCTTGGGTCCTGTTGCCTCTCGGATTCTTTCCAGATGCCCCTTCTAAGACGATTTCATTTTAGCTTTAGAATTGGCCTCTGCTTTGGATCAACTTTCTGGCTCCTTGCCAGACATAGCCAGTGGCCCCTCCAGTGCCTTCCATCCCAGTTCCCCTTTGTTGTGGGCTTTGCAGCCGAGGGCTGCACCAGTAAAAATTAAGGCCATCCAGGGCTGAGCCCAGGAGACTCTCTGCCTATAAGAGGAAGTTACAAAATCTTGTTTTAGGATTCTCAGTTTTAAACAACAACTTTTCAACTTAGAACAGACAAGAGGAAATGAAATATGCTTCAGTTAGTAGAAGAAAGGTGAAGTCTACATAAAGTTCCATAGGGCATTCCACCAGAATCCTACCCCTTCAAAAGTATCAAAAGTTCAACAAATATTTCAAAAGTAGAGTTCTATTATGAATCAAAGAGTAATAAATAATAACCATGAGAAGTATGGGACTCTTTCCAGACTTGCAATGGACATGGAACTGCAAACTTGAAAACTTGGCAACTATTTATAATTGACACCATTCCTCCTATTAAATAGAACTTACAGAAAAACAGCTGTTATTGTGCCATTTCAAAAAATAGTTTAGCATTCAAAACAGTTAAAAATAAAACTACCATAAGACCTAATGTTTCCACTTCCAGGTATCAAACTGGAAACAACCTAAAAGCCCATCATCAGGTGAATTGATAGAACAATGCCATATATCCATACAATGAAATAATACTCATAAATAAAAAGAAATGAACTAGTGACACATGCTACATCATAAGTAAACTTCAAAAACATGCCAAATAAGAGTAGTCAGATATAGGGGGAAAAAAAATAGCATAGATAATAGAGGCTCTGTTCATCCCTACGGCAACCAAATCAAAGTTGTGACGGAAACAAGGAGCAAACAGCAAGGAAAATTGCCTGACATCTAGAAGAACAAGACATACAATGACGGAGAAATCCAAGAAATCACTCTGTAACAGCAGGGTAGGACGGAACGGAACGAGAACACGAGGCTGCTCGGTCTCTAATGGCTGAGTGAGATGGAGGGAGTGGCAGTGGCAGTGGCAGTGTCAGAAGCCTCTTAAAGGGGCGGCATCCGCAAGTGGATTTTCCAGGTGACGGACCCAGTCACTCTGCATTAGTGCCGGTTTGTGCAGGCGGCACCAGGGACTTACAAGGAGACATTGTTGGAATGACGCACTCTGTACAGAAGTGCCCATGGTATCCACTGTTCCTTGTCGAGCCTTCCACCCTCCCAGTGTGCGGACATAGCACCGCCATAGCCTAGACATAGTCAAACTGGATAACAGAGGTCTCTCAACCCAGAGGAGCCCCTGAAATTCCTCCTCCCCCAACTAGCAGCCCCACCTAAACCATATCCAGTATATCCTCAGTGAGTCAGGTGCTCCTTGCTGAGCAGCACCTAGGCTGACACTGGAGGCTGCTGGCCTCAGTTTCTGGTGTGGCCTTTTGAGACAACTATAAGCACAGCATCTGTGGATTGCTTGCTGAATCTTAACAGATGGCCCCAGGGGGGCGGAAGCTTGGGCTAAATTTATCCTGCTGCTGAACCCCTCTCAGGACTGTGCCACCGGACATCTACTTCACAAATCTACACTAAGAAGACTGAAAGACTTAGGAGCTTTGTTTAATACATAGAAACAGACGTGGAAAGGCAGCCAAAATGAGAAGACAAAGAAGCAGAAACTATATGAGAGAACAGAATAGAGATACAGAAATAATGGAATCAAGTAATCTAACAGATGCAGAGTTCAAAACATTAGTTATAAAGATATTCAGTGAACTTTTGGAAAGTGTAGATAAATTCAGTGAGAACTTCAGCAAAGAGATAAAAAACATAAAAATGGAAATGGAAATTATGAAAAGGAACCAGTCTGAAATGAAGAACACATTATCTGAGATGAGAAGTACATTAAATGGAATAAACAAAGGAATAAACAAAGTGCATAAAGAAGAGAATCAAATGCCCTATTTAAGATGGGAAAGCCAAGGGCAGTCAATCAGAATAGCAAAGAAAAAGATGCCAAGACTATAAAAATAACCTAAGGAGCATATGGGACACTATTACAGGTCAAAATATCCATCTGATAGTGTATCTGAAGTTAAACAAGATGTCGAACAGCTATTTGAAGAAATAATGATGGAAAACTTCCCTAACCTGGTGAAGGAAATGGACATACAACCCTAGAAAGCTCAGAGATCCCCTACAACCAGAGGTCCAAAGAGGTCCACACCAAGATACGTCATAATTAATATCCTAAAGGTTAAATACAAAGAAAAAAATCTGAAAAGCAGCAAGAGAAAAGCAGATAGTTAACCTTCAAGGGAACACCCATAAGACTGGAAGCTGATTTCTCAAAAGAAACTATGCAGGACAGAAGGGCTTGACACAAAATCTTCAAGGTGATCAAAACCCAGGATCTACAACCAAGAATACTTTATCCAGCAAAGCTATCATTTAGAGTTCAAAGACATTTAATGAGCTTCCCAAACAAAAATAAGCTAAAGGAATTTATCACTGGCAAGCCAGTATTACAGGAAATGTTGGAAGGACTTCTTTAAGAAGAAAAAGCATGTATCAAAAACAGGAATAAAGAATGGTAACAACTACGTTCCTATCAATAAGTACCTCAAATGGAAAAGAATTAAGTGCTCCAACTAAAAGATAGATGGATAAGAAAACAAGACCCCTACATGTTGCCTACAAGAGACTCACTTCAGATTAAAAGACGCACACAAACTAAAAGGAAGGGGATGGAAAAAAGTATTGCTTTGATGGACCTAGAAAGTATTTAAGTCAGACAGAGAAAGATAGACACTATATGATTTCACTTATATACAGAATCTAAGAAATAAAAGAACTAATCAAAAACAGACTCACAAATATAGTGGACAATTTGGTGATGGACAAAGGGGTGGGAGTTTGAGGGGCTGAGAGAATGGGGTTAAGAGTTAAAGAAGTACGAATTAGTAGCTTTTGGAAGGTCATGGGGATGGGGAGCATGGCATAGGGAATGCAGTTAGCATTAAAATGTTGGCTAGGTGGAGGGTCAGGGGAGAAATTGAGGGGATCATTTTATGAACTATATAGATGTCTAACCAATGTACTGTATACTTGAAACTAATTAAAATAAATAAATTTTTAAAAAAAGTTGTCAGAGTAAGAATACATATTGTAAGATTCCCTTTGTATAAAATGTCCAGAAAAGGCAAATTTATAAAGACAGAAAGTAGATTCGTGATGGCCTAGGGCTGGAGATAGAAATGAAAATTAAGGTTAAATGGGAATGAAGGATCTTTCTGAAGAAATTAAGTGTTTTAAAACTGATATGTGGTGATGTAAAACTGATTTAAAACTGATTTGGTAACTCAGTAAAGTTACTAGAAATCACTGAATTGTACATTTGAAATGAGTGAAATTTATGACATGTAAAAATACCTCAATAAACTTTTTTAATTATGTGTCTACACTTATGCAATAAATACGTTCCTAAACGTCTGTGTGTTATAATCAAGATTATATTTGATAAGTGCAAATAAAAGCATTAAGAAAAAGAATATAATGATAGGTACAGAAGAAATCTTAGAAATTATTTTCTAAAAAGCACACACAAATATATACTGATAAAACTAAAATGCTTATGATGTGGACAGTTCTTTGGTAAAATACTTTTCCCCAAAATTAGCTTAAAAACAAGTAAATGAATACATCGATACCCATCAAAAATATTATTTGTCAAAGACTTATCTCTTAAAAACTTTACATACTTATCAGAATAAAGATAAGATTAAATACATATATGACTCCTATACTATATAAGAAAATGTTTCAGGGACTTTTTTGTAAGTAAAAAATTTATTTTATATAGTTTGTCATTCATAACCGAAAAAAAAAAAAAAAGACTAATACTAATCTCATTTATGATTGCTGATGCAAAAATTCTAATAATATAAAAGCATTTTTATTTTATTAGTAATGGGGTACCTAAAGAAACTAGATCTTAAAAGTTTAAGCTAGAAACTTCCCAAAAATCACTTGCAGCATTCTAAAATGGAAACTAGAATTTGCAATTGGACAGCTCTCTCCTTTTGGGGGTGCAGATTCCTCCTACTAAACCCTTCGAGTTCTCTGAACTCTTTAGAAAGTTTAAATCAGTAGAGAAAAGCAATTATACCCACCTCAAGGTATTAACTGCAGAACTATGCCACTACATGTTTGTTATCTGTCATCCTGCCCCATTTTTGAAAACTACTTGTCTGTCTTTGTCTAAGCACTGGATCAGAAGAAATTAGAAGCCAGAGCTAAAACAGGAAGGCTGTGCAACCCTGATCTATTCCTCACCTCAGGCAGGAGGAAAGACTGCTACAAGAAAACTTATTTGGTGTTCTGGGTTGCAGACATTCCACATGGTATTGTTTGAAGCTGAATAAGCCATACTTTGAGGAAGGTACCATCAAGCCATGAGAGTGGAATCAGATCATAACTCTGAGAGTAGGGATCCAAATTCACTTTCTAAGAGTAGATGTGCCATGGACCAGAAAAACAAAGGACTTGCCCTTTCCTCTGCCTGGCTCTGAGCAGAAGGTATGTATGTCTGTGTTCTCTCAATGGTGGCATCAACCCTTCACAAAAGGCCTGTCGATGGTTTGGGCTTATGGGTTCTTGGAGTGACCACTCCTGGCAGAAGTTAGCAACCTTCACTACAGGAGAGCAACTAACTGTGCCTAGCAAAACAGCTGTCATGAGGGTCAGGGCAGGGGATCTATCAGAAGCAGGAATACAGAGGCAAGATAAATGACTAGAGAACAAATCTCAGAAACAGGTGAGGGAAGCACCTGGAGATGGTAGTAATTTATAGCAGGAGGCCAGCAGGGGCTTGTGCCTTACTAATTTAGATAAAAACAGGAGGTGTGATTCCATTCTATAGTCACAACTAGAGAAGCCAGCAACAGCACACAGATTACAACAATGAATTATGCAACATGACAAAGTAGAGTTTATCCTCCACAGTCAAGAATAGTTTTTAATAACGAAAAACATTAATATAATAAATCATAATAGGTCAAATAAAAAAAGGCATATGTTCACTTGAATTGACTAGAAAGGCATTCAATAAACTCTAATACCCATTCTTTTTTAAAAAAACTTAAATGATATATGGGATACTGCTTTAACATAATAAAGACTAGCACTCAAAATTCAACAGATCAACATTCTACTTAACCATGAATACTAGAAATTTTCCTATTACCAAAAAAATTAAGACAAAAATGCTACTTTAACCAAATAATAGAGTTCAGAAATTTCTAGAAAAAGCATTAAGGTGGTCAATAGTAATAAGAAGTATCATTTTGGAATGAAAAAAAAACTCTCCTGATTTTCCAGTCACATTATTGTGTAAGTAAAAAACCCAGAAGAAACACTGAAAATCCACTAGCAATATTAAGAAAACTAATAAGGTACAATACAAATCAATTACTTTCTTATATAACATCAATAACTAAATTATAAAATACAGAAAAATATCTACACTGGCAACAAAATGTTCTCTATAAAATATGCAGGACCTATAAAAACCAAAGTAATTTTACTGAGAGACATAAAAAGATGCTTACATTAAAAAAAAAAAAAAAAACAAAAACAAAAAACAATGATATTGGATGGAAAAGTTCAGTTCTGTAAAAATGTGTACTTTTCCCAAATTAAAATATAAGTTTAGTGTCAGACCACTTAAAATTCCAAAAAAAGGGAACAAAATTAGTCTAAATTTCCATATTAAAAAAGGCAAAAATATCTAAGAAATTTCTCAAAAGAAAACTAATAATGGGAGAGTTTTCCATGCTATATATTAAAACACTTATAAAGCTATAATATATTCTATAGTGGTACTAGGCCCAATAATTAATGAACAGATCTTCAGAAGAGATTGCTTTAAAAAGACATTAAAATACACAGTAACTAAATATGATAAATAAAGATTATATGTCAGACAGGGAAAGAGTGAATAATGCAACATATGATGTGGAGAAAATCAGTAACCTCTGCTCAGATCATCATCCAGTCTCTCCTGTGGCCTACGAGGCCCTCCATGACTGGGGTCCTGCTACCTTTCCAACCTCATTGAACAACTCTCTTGACTCACTCTGTTCCAACCTCCTAAGACATCTTCCTGTCTCTCAAGTATGCTAAACTTGTTCCTGCCTCAGGGCCTTGATGCGCTGTTGTCTATGCCTGGGGGCCCCTTCAGTTCAAAAGTCATCTCTTCAGAGTTGTTCCTGACAACCATTACTCAAATAACATCCTCACAGTCATACCAGACACTTGCAATTAATGGCACTATCAGTGCCTGAAATTACTTTATCAACATGTTCATTGTCTTTCTGACTGGAATGCAGGCTCCCTAAGAGTAGAGTGCTTATTTCTGTTTCTACTAAATCCTCATGGCCTAAAAAAAAATCTCTTCACACTTACTAGAGGCTTAAGAAATGTATACAGGTGTGTGCGCATATGAATGTGCATATATTCACATGTACTGTGTACATATACAAATGTGTGTATATGCATATGCATTATATTAATATATGTGAATATGTATAAAGTGAAGATAAGAATCCTTATTGATAAGGGCTGTTTAATACAGATTTGTCTTCTACACAATAATTTTGTATTAAGTGTACATATTAACAAATATTAACCATAATAATTCAGTTGAACAGCAAGATATATAGTTATAGATTTATTAACAGTGAGAGATCTATTGTGCTATTCATTGTCATCACATAACACCATTTAATTATAATCTTATCCTCATCACTTTTTTTATCCACACTATAAACATTCTATTTATCACACTGTAAATAGAGTATTAAGTTAATGAGTCCTCTTTCAGACTTAACTTTCTCATCTGACCTTGCTCCTACTACTCCCAAACTACTGCCCACCTACACAACACCTCTCATTTCTGCATGAGCAACCCCATTTGCTGGCAGCTTCATGTTTGAGTCCCTAGCTGTCATCCCTACCGCCCACTGAGAAATAGGAGAAAAAAAGAGAGACTGATATAAGGATCATAAGTAAAAGAAACTATTTTTGTTGTTCTTGAAATAAGATAAGAAGAATCTGTAAAATACAGTCAAAAATTAGGAGTAGGATTATCCAAAATCTTTGAGCTGTACCATGAAATTCCTTCCCAAAAAAGAGGTTATAAAAGATTTTTTTTTTTCTTCCTAATTATATGTTTCACATCCTAAAACCAACCAATCACAGTCCATGTAGAGTATGTGCTTCTGTGTATGTGTGTGTGTGTGTGTGTGTGTGTGTGTGTGTGTCCACACTGTGTGTGGTTTGTTTTTGTCAGGTCACCTGTTGTAAAAGGATCAAGGAGTATTGGAAGGAAATATTTTAGTATTTATGTGTTACTTTCAGCAATTTAATTACCCACTTCTTAAAGAATAGAGACGGATTATAGGAAAAGACGGCTTAAATTGCTCAAGTAATATAGTGAAATGTCTTTATTAAGCCTTTTTCTTTCTGAGGAACGTTTCACAATAAAGTATAATACAAGTCACTGACCTCTAGAAAGGTCCAACGTGGCCTCAGGATTAGTTTGACCGAGTCAGGCCATATGTTCAGTTTTATTATTATATCTGTCCTAAAGAGTGAAATTTCCAGTCTAAAAATCTATATTATTGTAATCCAGCTACATAGAGATTTAATTTGTCTCCAGTTTTAAACAAAACAAAAAACTCTACCTGTTCCACAGCCCTAGATTGCTTCATAAGAAAAAAAGCTTTCAAGAACATATTTAATTTTTCACCTTCCTGCCCCTTAACCAACACAACCACAGATGATATATAAACTAAAATCATGAAATAAAAATATTCTCCATAAAAATAAGAAAAAAAAATTTGTATCAAACTTTCATGGCTCTCAGGGTCGAGCGTGGTTAGTAACTGGATGGGAGACCACCTAGGAAGACCAGGTGCTGTAGGCATAAAAAATAAAAATTTAAAATTTAAAAAAAAATTAAAAATAAGTAAATAAATAAAAATCTTCATGGCTCTTATAGCATAAAGAAATCAACTACCTGCCACCTTTGTTTAACATAGATGTCAGGCAAAAAAAAAAAAAAAGGCACTCTGCATATTTCTTAGTCCGGTTATCTCCATTTATGCTATTATTTCATACTTTATACTTTTTGTAATTTCAAATTTCCATTGCAATAAGAAAAAAAATGTCCAATAAAGGTTCTTGCCAGGATCTTGAAAGAAATTCTGTTTCACCCCTAATATTTTTAAGTTTATGTTCTGATAAGTAGGGTCATATGTGTTTCTCCTTCAGGAACAGAACATTTTGGGGCTCATATTTCTCCCAAGGAAGTGAGGTAGTCTGGGAAGAATGGACATGAATCAACAACTGTTCTTTGCTTGAGTACTGAAAATCAAAGTGTTGACAAATGTCAGGAACCAGAGACCAAGGCGGAGCTAGCCAAAGAACAATGATTTAAAGGAGGGATGGGAAAGTCATTGAAATAGAAACCAAGGAACCTGACTTTCAAAGTCACACCTAGAGACATATGCTCAGCTTTTAGAAGCTAGTCCTAAACACTTATCTTCTTTTTCCTGTTTGCTGGTTCACTCTTCCCCAACTGACAGCCTCCATCTTCATCCAGTCATCTCTGTTTCTCAGCTAATTCCAGCCTCTAGTTTCGAAGTCAATACGACTTCCCAGCCTGGAATTTAATTTCTATTCTCTAAGGATACAGTAGTGAAGGAAAGAAAATCTCTGCCCTCAAGGAGCTTATATTTTAGAGGGAGGAAAAAGACAATAAACAAAATAAATAATTAAAATATAAAGTATTAGTTGACCATATGACAATGCTTGTAGTCAAATTTTTGTCCTTCAAAATTGGCAATTTTACATGAGTAAAGCTATCTATTAAATGGTGATGAATATTATTTTTTAAATGAAAAAAAAAGGAGGAGAACAGGCAGTAGGGTGGATGGCAGAGTGAGGGCAGAGAGGGTTACAATTTAAAACAGAGCAATCAGTCTCTAAACAGTGAAATTATGTAAGATTGTTTTTTTGCTTTTTCATTATTTTTCTAAGAAGTATGCATTCCTCTATGAGTCTTTAAAAAATTTATAATATTGGAATTTATGAAAAACCAAAATGAGTCATTTAAATCTATAAATTTTAGGGTATTTACATAAACAGGAATATAAAATACAGATCACATTAACACAATCTTACTCCTGCCCTATGAAATTAAGTCAAAAAAATAAAGTGTGATATAAACCTTTAATCATATATGTTATAAGCCATTATTTTTAAAAGAAATAAACTGCATTTTAATGAGCATAGTAGAAATATAATTTGTTACACTTTTAAAATATACATAATTAGAGAAGAACTCATATTATTGGATCATCCAAATAGTAAATTTCCATCTAACACAATGCTTTTTCAGTATTTAAATTGTTTGTGAACTATAAAAATGGGGGGAGAGGGGAGAACTACTTTCAAAATGTCCCTATAAGACAGAGAACTAAAAAAATAAACTAATACATGACTTAAATATTTACGTAACAAAAATGGTATTATCACAAATTTATAAATAAATTCCATTAAAATTAGAATACTAGTAAAATTAATTTATTAAATTAACCCATTGAACATGAACTAAATCTAAAAGGAAGAAGTGAATTGTGCTCCTGAATACTGACAGTTCTAGCTCAGTAGTCTAACAGTACATATGTGCCTGTTCCCCGAAAGAAATCTCCAAACCAGCACTGTCCAACAGAACTTTCTGCAAGGCTGGAAATGTTCTGCGCTATCTAATAAGATAACCACTAGCCACACATGGCTATGGAGCATTGGAAATGTAGCTAATGCAATTGAAAAACAGAATCTTAAATTTTATTTAAATGAATTAATTTAAATTTAAACAGCCACAAGAGGCTAGTGGCTACTAATCCAGACAGCACAGCTCTAAGTCTTGCCTCTTGCATTCTTTTGTTATTAACTCATAGTCTTCCATCTACCTGGTTCCCCAGTCCAGACACCTTAGGTTCTAGTTCTCACTCTAAGTCTATATTTCTTGTCTTTCTGGCCTCAAATTTTTCTTACTGAGCTCCTGCATAGCTGACTTCAGCAAAGCCATATGCCAGTGCTGCTCAGCTCAGAAACATGAATGGCAGAGCCCTGATCTCTTCCCACTCGCCTACAGGAAGTGGGGTACAAATGCTTTTTTAAAAAAGTGAACAACTAGATGTGCGGTAAGACTTACAGACATTATACTTATCCAAAGGGAAGAGATTAAATCCAGCGATTCATCAAAAGCCATTTCCAAACCTAAAATTCTGTTATTTCAAACCTAAAATTCTGGGTAGACAAATGACAATTTCCAAAATTATACTGTATTTAAAAAATAATCCCAATACCCTAAACCTCATAGAAATCGACTCCCATATCGAAGTATCTAATGGCATTATTAAGAATCACACATCATGCAGCCAGTTTTCTGAGTCATTGAACAAAAGGATAACTTTCTCTTTTGTGCTATTAAGAAAGATGTTTCAAAACTCAAAGTATTCTTTTCACAATTTATTGTAATTCATAGGAATTTAGGTCACATATATTCTTATGAAAAATAATGGAGTAAGTCTTGCTCTCCATTTTAGTTTCTTATATTTGTTGCAGTTTTTCAATTTCAAATGGATATCCATTTATTGCTACTTGCCAGATTTTGTAACTTACAATAGATATAATAGATATTATATCAAGAGATATAATAGTTTTAAATGTGGTATTTGATTGATATAGGAAGATGAAGTAAAATATAGTAAGAAAACAAAATTTTGCAGAAGGATAAGAAAGCGGATTCAATGTGTATCTGACAAAGACTTACTGGTTTAGCATGACATCAAGAATAAAAGATGTTCCGAAAACATCAACCTGGAAGCTTGCCTGGTCCACATGAGTCAACTGCAATACAAAAAAGATAAGAGGTATTATTCAGCCACAGCAATCAGACAAGCATTTCTTACAATCACTCGAAAAAGGTTTATAATATATCATAAATTAGAAAACAGTTCGAAATGGAAATTGAATGAAAACAAAGTAAAATCTGCAGCTTCTTAGAAGCCAAGCATTCACCAATTCGAAGTCAAACACCACCCAATCAAGGAGGGCAAGTGCCCTACCTTTCTGGTTTATCTCAAGTGGCTAAACATTTGGTTTCCAAGAAAACTGCACTTCATTCACTTTATTTTATATTACATGACTGGCTCATTTAAAATTAAGGTTTGTACATTAAAAAGAAATAGAGCAAAATATGTTCATTTCAAGAGTAAAATAATATGATGAATGTGATCCAATTCTGTTCTAAATTCTGTTCTAATTTATCAAACATTTCATAAAGGTTTCCACATCTTCCTAAGAGCAAAATTGAACCTCTGCCCATCTATTGCATACTCACCGATCAACATTTTCCTGGGGAAAAAAATCCCTATTTCCCATGCTATTCTTGGAATTCACAGAGAAAATCACAATGGACTCTAAACTAAAAAAATGTAGTGTTACCAATAACATATTAACATATTGAATAACCACATGCATTAACTGAAAAAAAGGAGGAAGCAAAGCTATTCGTTCTGTTTGACTTCCCAAAAATATTAACAATAGCTATATCTAAGCAGCAATACTATGAATTATTTGAATTTTTTGTTTATGTTTCTATAGTATCCAAACTTTCTAAAATAAACATGTATATATAATTCCTACAGCAAGAAAAAAAAAAAGCAAACACCATTTTAGAGATAAAAACCATCTGAGCAACTCTATTTATGTAGCATGTGAGGCAGATGGTGCTGCTCCCTGAGAACCAGTGCACATCCTGGGATTCTTTTGAACATAAAAGGCACCTGAACCATCCCTGGGATGTTCGCACACAGTACACTTATGGTATCAGGTGAAAGGAGAGCACTTAATTGATAATAATAAAGCTTTTTTGAAGGAAAGGATAACCCCTCTGTTTTTCAGTACTTAAAAGCAGTGAGGGTGGGAGAATGCAGTACCTCAGCTGCAAACATTTCAATCTTCATGAAATCCTACAGATGAAGAACCATCTCTCAGTCTCATTAACCTCATTAACCATTCAACTTTCACTCTTTCCAATAATATACTGGCTATCACCAAATTCTGCCTTCTTTTTTTTTCCACATTTAATTTTATTTTTATTAAATTTTGGGGGTGATATTGGTTAATAAAATCGAATAGGTTTCAAGTGTACAATTCAATATTATGTCATATGTATATTGTATTGTATTTACCACCCAAAGTTAAATTTCCTTCTGCCACCAAATATTTGACCCCCTTTATCTCTATCTACCTCCCTCAACCTTCCCTCCACCCCACTGGTAACTACTAATTCACTGTCCATATCCATGAGTCTCTATTTGTTTGTCATGTTTGTTTGTTACTTTTAGTTTTACATCTCACATATGAGTAAAATCATATGGTTCTCAACTTTTTCTGACTTATTTCACTTAGCATGATAATCTAAAGATTCATCCATGTTGTCACAAATGGCAGTATCTCATCTTTTCCTATGGCTAACATTCCATTGTATATACGTATCACATCTTCTTAATGCAATCATCTGTCGATGGACACTCTGGTTGTTTCCTTGTCTTGGCCACTGTGAAAAATGATGCTATGAATATTAGAGTACATGTATCTTTGCAGATAAATGTTTTCAAGTATTTGGGGTAGATACTCAGAAGAGGGATTGCTGGGTCATAAGGTAATTCTATTAGTTTTTTGAGGAACCTCCATACTGTTTTCCATAGTAACTGTACCAATTTACATTCCCACCAGGAGTATACGAGGGTTTTTTCCCCCCAATCTTTTGAATACTTGTTATTATTTGTCCTGTTGATGACAGCCATTCTAACAGCTGTGAGATGGTAGCTCATTGTGGTTTTGATTTGCATTTTTATGATAGTTTTTGGAGCCACACCTTACCCTTCATCTCCACATCTGGCACAGATTATATTCTCCCTTATCTTTCTAAAATAGATTTCTCACCAAATTCTCAAATGTAAGCCCTAGATTTTCTACTGTTTCAAATACAAACTTTCCCTGCATAGCAAGAGCCTCCACAATCACTTCCTCTACTCCAGACATAATGGCACTCCAATCCCCAAAGACTCACACTCGATTCACACTCAGTTCTCTCTTTTGCTCTTTAATACAACAAGCTATATGTGTTCCAACTTTTTCTGTGGCTTTTGTTCACTACTTCTGCTGAGTGCTTTTCAGAACCAGGCCCTTGTGCAGTGATCTTCGTCAATGCCATTTTCCAGAAATGGCCCTATCCGTCCTTCAGGACTTAGATCAAGTTGCTCCTTGTAACAGTCTGCCACGCTGCCTTGACAAAGTACTACAAACTAGGTGGCTAACACAACAGAAATTTACTTTCCCACAGTTCTGGAGGCTGGAAATCCAAGATCAAGGTATTGGTGGATTTGGTTTCTCCTGAGGCCTCTCTCCATGGGTTACAGACAGCCATCTTCCCATGTGTCCTCACACGGCCTTTTCTCTATTCATGCACACCCCTTGCATATCTCTATCTATCTATCTATCTATCTATCTATCTATTCTTCTCTGTCTCTCTCTGTCTGTCTCTCTCTCTCTCTCTCTTCCAGTAAGGACATTAGTCATTTTGGATTAAGGTCCACATTTGTGACCTCATTTAACCCTAATTACCTTTTTAAAGGCCCTATCCCCAAACATAGTCACATTAGAGGTTAGGGCTTCAACATACAAATTTTGGAGAGGACACAGTTCAGTCCAAATACTCCTCTTCCACAAAGTCTTCCCAACCCCTTCCAACCTCCTTTCCTCCTCCTCCTCAGTACCATTCGGTTTGATATCAGGGCATCAGTACTGACCAGCATCATGCACTCAATAAGTATTTCCTGACTGACTCATTTTAGGGTTTGTTTTATCAATCACTTGGATGCATAAACAAACGACAATTGAACAGCTATAAATTACCTGCTTATAAAATGCAGTCCTTCCATCAGGGTTGTTTTTAATGCCATGTCAATGGATAATGTCTTTCCTTTTGTCTAAAAGCTCTTTGAGTTTCCTGAAGTGCTAACTACCCTGTTTTGGGAACAGCCTAAGGAAAGCTATTCTTACTAGAATGGATGTCTCAATTAAAATGAATCTCTCTCTCCCCCATTCTTTCTCTGCATTTATTGTGGTGAACAGGGCAGAGATCATCTCTTATTCATCATGGCATCATGATTACAGCTTGGATCAAGATAACATTACCATTCTTTTTAAGAAGATATTTACTATTTGCATTAATTTGTCTAATTGCTTATATATTTTTTCCTGCAGCTTCATTTTACAACTAGTATTTTATTTTATTGATCTCACCCATGTCCCAAGGAGAAAACCATTACTTAAATTCGAAAGAAAATCTATTTACAGCATGTTTAACTGTTATTAAGTAAAAAAAAAAAAAAAAAAAGTTTTATTATTGCATTATTGATAGGAATAGAACTGTATTAATATAGTTTTAATGTAAGGAAGGCTTCCTTAGACTATATACAGATTGATTCATTCAACATCTTCTGAGAGTCTACCAAGTGCTGGGAACTATTTTGATTTGATGGACAAAATAGTGGAGAAGACTGTTTCTGCTCTAGTGTTTATCATCTAGTATGGGGAGACAGAAAGTGACAAATAAAATGACAAAAAATGAACAATTAAATAAAAAAATAAATTTAAAAAATAAATATACTATTCTCAGATTTAATAAAAGATGATAAACAGGTGACCAGGGTAACTGGAGTTCTAGGTGGTCCTGGAAGCCTCTCTGAAAAGACGATATCTCAGTGACAACCTGAGTGACTAGAAGGGATCTGTGGCAGACAAAATAATGACCTTCACAGATGTCCACACTCTGATCCCTAGAGCCTATGAACAAGCTGCCTTATTTGGCAAAAAGAACTCTGCAGATGTGATTAAGTTAAGGACCTTGAGATGAGGAGATTATCCTGGATTATCCAGGTGGGCCCAATCTGATCACAAGGATCATTATAAAACCAGAGTCTTACAAGGGTCAGAGTCAGAGAAGATATAATGATGGAAATACAGATTAGAATGAGGTGAGAAAAGGCTAAAAGGCTGTAAGCTTTTAGACTAGAAAAAGCAAGGAACAAATCTTCCAGAAGGAGCACAGCCCTGCCAACATCTTTCTTTTAGCCTTTAAGACCCATTCTCAGATTCTGATATCTAGAACTGTAAGAAAATTATTTTTTATTGTTTTATGACATTATGTTTGTGGTAATGTGTTACAGCAGCAATGGAAAACTAATACTGCATCACTGGTAATGTTCTTGAACATTTTTAAAAAGCAACCCAATAAAGAGCTTATCTCACTAGTGTTCAATGTCACTTTCCTCCATGGCTTGATTCTAACCAAGGCACTCACAGCATTAGAATGGGTTCCCATGAGGGCACGAGGATCAAACAAAGTACTTCCTAGCCAAATCAAATTTGCAGCGGCAATCACTAAAATCAAATGTTACCATAGTTTCTTCACATTCTATGTGGTCCTCTACCATTCAGAAACGTACCTTCCCCATATGTCTAATTTAACAAACAGGCCAAAGAAAAGAAATATGTTTACTTCTTTAGATTATCTTGCAGAAAAAATAAACTAAGTAGAATTACACTGAATTCATGCTATATTAACAATTCAGTTTGTTATTCAACAGCATTGAAGTGAGCCAGGATGGTTTTCAGAAAGTTAATCTTAGACCTTGACTTTTTAATTCAAAGGAAAAGGAAAACTTGATAAGAAAGAACTAATATCAATATTTTCTTATTTTGCGAGGGGGAAAGTGGGGGTGGGGGACAGGGGTTCACTTAACATATATCGCCAAAAAAATTCTAATATTTATTAACTTTACCCAGAAGATTAAAAACTAGCATTGGCTCTCAGAGTTACCTGAAAAATAGAATTTTGCAGAAATGCATTCTTTCAAATTACTACATATAAACGACATGTGATTTTAAAAACCATTAATCAAACACTTTAATATCATAGAATAATAGTACAAGAACTCCTAGAGCTCATATAATACAACATCCTTATTTATAAACAAGAAAACTGAGGTCAATGTGGGCAAATATCATTTCCAAGGTCACTCTACTTGGAAGCAGAGCAAGTGTTCCACCTCCTGGCAAGCCTTTTCCATCATGCTTCTTCCTTGCTTTCATTCTTTAGCTCAGAGGAGTTTGCAGGTTTTACTGGGTTCTGATGAGTAATTATTATAATAAAAGCATTTTTAGAGTCATGAAAATATACTTTTAGAGAATATGGAAAGAAAATCAAATGATGGAAAATAATCTTTAGCACTGTTTTCATCAGAAAAGTCAATAACGTTACCATAGCTGACAAAGTACAAGTTCTAAGGCCAATGTGATTACAACCTTAGAAATTAAGAATTATGGTTTAATATATACAAGATCAATTTTTAAAGGAAAAATGTGACATAGGTATGGTAAAGTGTGTGTGAATATGTGTGTGTTTTTAGGATTGAGACAAGCAGTGAGGCTGACATTTATAGAAGCTATGAAACAAAAGACTGAGGGAGAAAAGTGCAAAAATATAAAATAACTATCCAGATGGCAAGAAAATATAATAAATCAATGATTACATAAGGATAATTTTAATTTCAAATTTCAAAAGTGAATCATAGAATTATAGGACCAGAAGAACCTGATATAATCCCCAGATTGAGGCCTGTTTATTATTCATGGGCAGTAGCTGAAATTTAAATGTGAAGTTAATATAATCCTCCTGGTCCTTATGCATTTTGCTTCTTGGCAGCCCATCTTTTTCTCCTAACATCTCCTAGAACCAATGAACCAGGGCCAACCTATATATCCCAAGAAGCAAATACAAATGAACTTTTCAAGACTTCCTTATTCATAACCATGTTTTAAAAGCAAAGTTAACATTAAAACTTTCATGTTAGAATCAGAACTTTGACACAAGGAGAAAGGCAAGGTATACTGGTTTTTAATTAAGCCCAACCTGAAGAGAAGCAATTGAATACCAATGGGTGGGAATGTTGCCAGTCAAAAGGTATTGTGCAACACAATAATTGTGAAAGTAATGAACATTATTAAAAGGAGTCTTTAATGCACGTAACATAATCTTTAGTTATTCTGCATCCTAAATATTCCTTTGCCATTTGATCGTTCCAACTTAGTTTTGAAAAAATGTAAGTGTAACTTCTGGCGTCTAATACTTCAACTCCAATAAAAAATATATATATATTAAATCATTTATATATAATTATCCCTTCTTTTCTACATCAGAAAAGGCCAATTAAAAAATCACCATAACCTCACTGTAATTGGTCCACTCCTTTATGTGCACTCCTGACAAAATAAGCTCAGAGACTGAAACTACATGTCTCTTAACATTAAGATTCCACATTCTAGAATTTGTTAAGGCCACATCAACAAGATAGTTTCCCTTGGCTAGTCAGTTAAGATATGGAACTAATTTTGTGAAGCAGAACTGTATTACAATGGCATTTGTTAACAGAGGATTCCACCTAATAGTTCTACCTAACATATAAATTAGCATATATTACGTAAAAAATAGTGTTTTCTATTCATATGTCTATGACTTTATGTTAAATTCCTCTCCCCTTTCCACCTGGCCAACTCAACCATGCCAAAAGTTTTCATAAGCTATATCATATATTGCATTAATTTATACATTATCTTTAACCAAACTGTTCTTAAAATCCAACCTTCTGCATTTGGTATTACAAGAAACATTGTCTGGCAGCAGGGCATTTTAAAACAAAATAAAACAAAACAAAACAAAAAAATACAGTCTTTAAAGTCAAGGAGAGCTAGATTTGAATTCTGGGTCTTCCATTTATTAATGGAACTAGGGCAAATTGTTTAATGTCTCTGAACTGAAAGTCTTCTAAAAGAGCAAAAATAATATACACTTTGTAGGTTTATTATGATAACAAAAGTGTAAGTTACAGTTCATTCAACCTTTGTGGAATACTGATCATACCTCAGGGGAAATATACCAGGCCCCAGGAATACAAAGAAGAGTTAGACATGGTCTCTGCATCAGGAAATTCACAGTGAAAAAGGGGACCTACTGAACAAATCATCACAGAATATTTAGAAGTCCAATAATAGGTATATGTAGAAGATATGACAGCAGCCCTCTGACTGTAGGGTTTCAGAGGTTGAGGAAGTGCTCCTCAGACAACAATGCAAAGAAAAGCGCTCAGGCAAAAGGACCAACAAAGGCACAGAAATGAGAAACGGCTCAGCATGGTCAGGGAATTGTATGAAATGCTGTATTCCTGAGGCAGAAAATGTGAAGCATCTATTTTTGGAAAGCGGACTAGAACTACAGATGCCGAAGAACTTCTAAACCAGTGGTTCTCAATCTTGGCTGCACATTAACTTTGTTTGGGAAGCTTATAAATAAATACCAGTGCTTGGGCTCCAAACTCAAAGATTCTGATTCATTTAGTCTGAAGTGGACCCTGCATCAATAGTTTTTAAAGAGCTACCCATGTTATTCTGAGGGTGGCCAAAGGTTGAGAACCACAACTCTAAACCAATGTAAGAAATGTACTCTTTACCCTAAAAATAATAGGAAATAGATAAAAAGGCCTTTGAGAGATCACAGATGTTCAAAAAACAATAGCTCCCTTCCCTTACCTTCACAATTTATGATAAAGTATATTTAACTCTGAAAACTGATGGTCTACTTACTGAATATCTCTTGCAAGTAAAGTTTATGCTTTTTTGACAATTTACTGCCTGAATTTTGTGGCTGTGTCCAACCAAATAAAAGAGTTGTTTTGTTTTGTTTTGTTTTGTTTTTAAAGGAAGGGGAGAATAAAAAAAAGCCAAAAACTGAGGAAAAAGGAATTCCATCTGGGGGTCTCCCCAGATAAATTAAGTGAGGGCCTACAGGTTTCCAGAAACATCTCCACAAGCACTTTACCACACTGCCTCACACAAAGTAGACTCTCAACATACTTTTGTTTTCTAAATATAGAAAGAAAAGGAGCAATAGATTGGAATTCCCATGGTATTTTTTAAAGAGCAACCCATGTAAGTCTAATGTGTAACCAAGTCTCATGGAATTCTCCTCCAGGTGAACTTGCTCTCTAATTCAAATTCCAGTTCTAGCTATTGACTTTATTTGATGTAAAAATTCCATAATTAATGTAAACATAATATAAACACGTTCAGTTAATGTGAACATGGACTTGTTTTAGGATATATTACACCAGTACAAAGACTCCATTTTGTAGATCTCAGTACCCAGGAACTCCTAGATAAAACTAAATATACCACAAAAAAAAAAATGGCTTTCTTTAGATCAGATGAGCTCTTGAGAGGCATTCTCTAAATCTGCTTTGTTGAGGTTCCAGTTCTAATAGCACTGAAAGCCCTAGATTCTGTGATTCCTTGGAGGCCAAAGGCCCTGCTCTCCAGTGGCCTCAGCTCCAACAAGCTGGAGTCAGAGAAACTGTGCTGACACTGGCACCGGCTCCAATTTTTTCATCTCCATTCAGGAAGTCAGGCAGCCTCATTACCTATTTATGCTCCAGCTATCTTCTGATAAATCAGTCTCTCCATCATCTTAGCCATTAACCTCCCATTACTAGGCCTTCAATTTAAGGCTTGAACAAGAAATCACTTACTCACATAATCCTGAAAGTCAAAGCCTTTAAGATATTTAGTAGCCTGAGGACAATACAATATATAGTCATATTGAGCTGTAATTAAATCTGAGTGCAAAGAACCCCAACATTTAGATGCAACTAAATCAGCAGACAAAATCCCTGAGATGAATCAGCTCTGAGAAACTGATACTCTTTCTTAACACAAGAAAGACTTAAGAGAAAAGATTATAGCTCTTCCTAGCCCTACTATTGGCTTGATATATTTGGCTTGATTTAGAGTGGAGTTACTAAAACTTTCTATACTTCATCTTGTTTTTCCTTTTATGCAAACTGAGAATAGTATTATATAATGCTGTGAAGAAAACATTTTTAAATTTTTGTTTATGGTCAAAAGAATATATAAATCTTATTGAATAATGTAACTGAAAGCTAAATTAAGACAGGTAAAAAGAGGAGAGGAGGGAAAAGGACTAAATAGTTTAGCTATTACATTCTCAAATTAATAACCAGTCCGTTCAACTCTAAATCAAATCATTTTAAAAGCAGTCCTGGAAATAAGGGTTGTTGCTGCCAGCTGGGTCACAGTCTCTTCTGGAGGCAACAACAGAAATAGGCCAAGTCCAAAGGATAAAAATAAGATTGGTGAGTTCTACACATCAAGATTTACTTCACCCAATACTGTTATGACAATGGATTTTTGTTTGTCTGCTTGCTTAATTTCATCTTCCTTACATAAATATTAAAGGCATCTGATAGTTGAGGCTACTGCCAGTAGCCTCAGCTCCAAATGTTTCAAGAAAGAAAAATCAGAAATATCACCAAATAAAATCCCATTATGATAGATGGCACATAAGAATTCCATAGAATTGTCTTTGGTAAACCAATTTATATAGAGAAAACTGTCTTTTCTCTCCTAGAACTAAAGACTAAAACTACATAATTCTACAAAACTCTCCACTCACACATATACTATACATATACATACACATATATGTATACATACTAAACTTTAAATGGACCAGATTCCTTCTTTGCTACCTCAACTGTCCAAGTCTTCCAAGAACATAGTCAAATATTGCAAGAGCAAAGCTCTTGCTTAACAGAAGAAGAAAAAAGGCAGTAAGTCTCTAATATCAAGGATATTCAAAAGATGTTTTTCCATCTGTAATTTGACAATCACCCACCAGAGGCTTTCTTTATTGAGACACGAAATGAGAGAATTCCAGAGACACAAACCCCTGCAAAAATGCTTATTTTTGCTGTTGTTTTGTTTCCCAAGTCACTAGAATAAAGATTAGTAGGAAGTACAAACAAGTTATTTTAATTACCATAATTATGAAGAGAAGGAAGGAAAGGAAATATGTATGTGTGTGTGTGTGTGTCAGAGAAAGAGAGAACTAGAAATGATTGCCAGCCATCTCTGAGGAAACCATGTCTCATAACCATGGAATCTTTCAATGCAAATATAGGTTATAGCATATCAAGAATCTACTACAGAAATTCAGTATGGCATGAACCTACCCCCCAAAAATTCTTAAACTGGTAGATTTCTACATACTACCAGCTGGTGTCTCTAGGCTGCTTCTGAAGATAACTCCTTCCCTTAAATTATAGGAAAATTGAAAGAATCCATTCATGATGCATGTTTACAAGAAAACCAACTACTCAATAAGAAAATTTTGTTATATGTGTGGCATTACATCTGTCTGGTCTATGGCCTTTCTAGGATACTGACTTCAAACTATCTGAATCTAAAGCAATTAAATGAGTTTGATTTTCAAAATATCTGAATCTAAAGCAATTAAATGAGTTTGATTTTCAACCAGATTACTAGGAAAAATCTAAGAGGGAGCAAATAATGGCATTATTCTGTTGGGTAAGAGTGTAACACAAGAACAGTTCAAACTGGTCATATCCTGTTTTTAACTAGATACTGAGTTGTTTTTCAGAAACAACATAACAGAACCACAGATCATGCAGCTGAAGCATGCACAGAGGAAAGAATCTGACCACATATAACACCCAAGACCAAAGTACCACCCTCTCCTTACAGAATCAAAGAGCTGGGACTTGACCAGAACTTGATCACAGAATCCTTTCAGAAACGATGGGGCCGCTGTCCAGGAAGATCTGGTGCTGAAGCTCTATATAGTATCTCACCACAAATGGTCAACTTCCAAAGACCTCCAATTAAAACCTGTCCCATCAATGCTTTAGCATACCAGCCTGTCCTTCCCCAATCACTTAAATTCTACCCAAAGCCCTTAATTGAGAAGACAGATTCAAGCCTTGCCTCCTGTCTCCTTACTTGTCAACTTCACAAAAAGGCCTTTTCTCAAAAACCGAGGTCATTGTATTGGCTTCTGTGTGCCTCAGGCAGCAGGCCCTTGCTTGGTGACAAGAGTAAGAAAAGAAACTCTAGAAATTACTTTTACTTGCAACTCTATCATTTATTGGCACTAGTCACTATTCACCCTGCAATAAATAGACCTATCTTGTCACCTATCCTTACCACTAAACACTTTCCCCATTAAAGTGAAGTGCCTTTTAAAAATACATTGACCATAAATAATCTCTGCAAGCAGGAAATTCTAAGAGATACTATTATTAGAAGAAACAAAAAGAAGCTCCACAAATCAAGTCACATCCATTGCATATCCAATAGTTTGCACGTGCATGTGTGTGTGCATGTACATACACATTACAACAGGGTAAGCTTGTAGCAAACTGTAATATGTAAAATAATTACAACTTGAAACAAGCTAACTTTGTAGTGCTGGTGAGTCTAACTCTGAAAAGCTGAATAGAAGGAATAACCGCTGCCCTAAAAGAGGAAGATAGGGCATAGATCATCACTTAAGAGTCCTCTGGACCTGGGACAAGCTAATGGTATCTAGTAATGTAAAGTCAGATCAAAAGTAGACTGTCCCTTAGCCCTGAAATATATCTTCATACAATAAAAAAACGACTTTGGAAATTTCTAATTATTTTTATGACTTTGTGTCTGAATATAAAAAGGAAATAAAATCCTTAGTCTCACTCTTCTCTTCACTAGCATTACTCAGCTCTTGATAGAAACAATTTCATGTCAAAGATGGATGGCACTTGACCCACGCTGTGTCAGAAACAAAAAGGATAAGCAAAAAGAATTACAAGGAGCCACCGCCTTATTGGGCAGGACAATGGGGTGCAGGAGCCACTAGCTACTTTGGAGCCATTCATCACTCACTCTGCTTAAACTCAGCCTTAATAAAAGAGCATGCATGCAGGGACACTGAACTGTTTTCAAGATTCTGTACATGACCCGGGTCGCTATGCTGTTGATATGTTTTGAGGTAAAGCTAAATAAACCAAATTCTCTGGGTGCTGCCTCCACTGAGGGCAAATTAGAGCAGTTTAATGAGGCCTCCATACATCTGACATGCTGGGTTAAAGAGAGGATTCCTACAAGACATCCCTATTCTCTTTTACAAAGGAGACTAGGCACAGCCATTCTTTCTATTTTATGATACTTTACTTCTGTTGTTCTGAAGCAAATGAATACTTTGAAGTAATGTGGAGTTCACTTTTCAATTAATTTATTAAATGATACTCTAGGAAAATTTATTCATATCTAAGAAGTGTGTAGGTAGTTGCTCTAAACTTCCGCCACTGACTTTCTTGGAAGATGCCTCCTAGCAAGGAAGGACTCCTAACTAAAACACTCCCGGGATCAGCATCTTCAGCAAACTGCCAGTGAGCTGTCCTCTTTGCCCTTCTCTGGCCTTACCTGCGTGCTCTACATCTCCATTACACCACCAAGTCCTGCACCCTGACCATGTGCACAAGTAGAGGTGCAGGAAGATACAGTCTCTGTCTACGCATTTTTATTCTCAGGAAAAAACATGTTACTACTGTACTAGGCAGTAATATAATCCAGTGCTAAACTCTTTTGTCCTTAAGAGTTTTCCCTGTTTTAAAACTGAACAGTTACTTATGAAAAGCTGCAGAGAGTAGTAGCTAAGATTACAGATTCTAGAGCCAAATCTCATATTCCAAATTCTACCTCAATCTCTTCCCAAAGTGAATGATTTGGGGAAAGTTATTTAATCTTTCTGTGCTTCAGTTTCTCCATTTAGTAAATGGAACAACAGTAGCAACCTCTGAGGATTGCTGAGAAAACTGAACACATGTAAAGTGTACAGAACAGTCTAGGTCCATCAACATTATTTATTACTATAACACATGAGCAGCAAAAGTCTAAGCAAATGTGAACAGAATTTTGCATTACATCTAGGGCACAGAATTGTTCCTGCTTCCCCCTTTTAACTTCCAGATGACAATTCCTCTTTTGCTCTCTCTTTTGGTCCACGTCTTACAGCGACACCACCCTCCACTCTCAACTCTGTGCTTCTGTAGTCTCAAAACTTAGGACCTTGCTTGGGACCAAGTTTATGCTCACTTACAAATGTAAAACAAATCTGACAACTAGTAGCTGACAATAATATGGAAAAAAGTTATTTTGCAAACTGTAATCATCTAAAAATGGTAAATAGTTCTTAAGAATATAACCATAATAAAGTCTTCTTTCTTTGAGACTTCTCTAGTAGTTATAGCACTATCTATGTTATATAGAATATAACCACTATCAATATATGCATTTAACTGACTCTCCTTAAAAACTTCTAGCCTGTGTTCCCGTGCTCATTTTATTAACCAACACTTGTTAGTGAATTTGGTAGTCCCTCGGATACATGACTTGAAATATATATTATCCATAGCTCAGAGGGAGGACAGAATTCTGAGATTTAGGGAACTCCAATGAGTTACGCAATTCATTCCCACCTGTGAAGAAACAAACACCCACTCAAAACCACTTTAAAAAAATAATTGTTGAGCCTATTTTATAAGCTCTTGAGACAGTTCATCAACCCCTATTTGAAGTCCATCCCAATAGTGAATCATTGTATTGTATCTCTTAAATAGCTAACAAAACTCTCTTAATGCAATGTAGGCCTATTTCCTTCATTTGTGAAACAGGATATGTTCAAAGATGACTTGGAACTATGCCTCTCATCTGTCAGGCACAGTAGACATGATTTGCTATTTTGTAAACTTTATGGCAGGCTAGTACTAAAATTATCAACCACGACATAGGATAAAACATCCTGCAAACAAAGTGATCCATAGCCATGTATGTACGAAACATTTTTTTTAAAAAAAGCACATTTAAGTGCTTGGAAGTAATTCTGTCTTGCAAAGAAGAATCCAAATATATTCTATTGGGGGGAGGGGAAATTACTAATTCAGCCACCACACTGAAAATTTGTTCTCTCTTCTTTGGTGAGATAATATAATCCTTTGAGAATAAAGAATGAAACTGCAACTACTGCCAGAGATACGGATAATTCCAAATATTTTTCCCAGTATAGTTTTCAGTGAGACCTTCTGTCACCCATCTTGTTTGTAGTAGCAGCCGTGTTACTCACACTTGATAAACAAGCTCTAACCTTGGGGTCATTGTACTGGTTGTTCTCAAATCCTGGAATATTCTTCCTCAGATATCTGTCTGGCTTACTCTCCACTTCCAGCAATGCTTTTCCCAATATCACCTTCTCTGTGAGGCCTAATGGACCACTCCATTAAAAATTTCAACCTATGCTCCTGTACCCTCCTTGTACCCCCAATGTCCATTACCATGCTATATATTTTTCTTTTCTTTCTATAATACTTACTACCTCCTAATAAGCTACATAATTTATCATTTATTATATTTTTGTCTATTTGCTAGAACATAAGACCCATGAAGAAAGAAAAGAGTTGTTTTTTTTTTAATTCATTGATGCAGCCCAAGGTCCCAGGACATTGCTTGCCACATAGTAGACATTCAATAAATATTTGTGAAGTAAATTTTAAAAATGTCAGTTCACAAATCAAATCACAGGAAATAATTCCATCTCCCTCTCTCTCTCTCTCTCTCTCTCTCTCTCTCTCTCTCTCTCTCTCTCTGTTAGTGTCACCCCGACCAGTTATTGAGCCTCAATCTGAAAAATAAAAGAACCAATGGAAAAATTCTAATTGCAAAACTCAGAAGTTTAAACTCTATAAGAAAAGGAACAAGAATCAAAGTCTATTAAATATTTGCAATCTTCCCAGTTCCCTCATTATTCAAAGATGACAAAAAGAGAAATCAAGAACCTCTAGTTCTAGTGAAAACACACTGCAGAGTACAGGAGCTATAAAAAGGCATGATTAATAGCTCAAACACAACTAAAATACCCAACAGTATAAGGGCCAGAAGGTGCAGAGACAAGTGTAGCTGTTTCTCTCATTGAGTAAAACATGAGGACTAAACTGACCCAGTGACCCTATGGAGATGGGATGTTCTGTGAAGACTCTCAACACAGACACACAAACACTTCACTGACTCCACCAGCAATAATATGTGCATTTAGAGCTCCTTTCTTCCTCAACACTTTCTGCAGGAAGCATATGATGCTAAAATAAAAGCATACGGACTTCTTCCAATCCAATTATTTCTTGAGAAAGAAAACTAACACAATTAACTTTGGAATAACAGATTTTAGAAAGACTGTTTGTTGAAAACTGTTGGAGATTCAGAAACACATGGTTGATTGATTAAGTGTTAAAATATTTATTAAATATGAGAATCCACTGCAAGAAAATGGAAGCTTTTCCACTGAGCCGAAGGCTATACCTAATGCTGGGCCCAGAGTTGTCTCAAGAAGCAGAGCAAAAGAACTTATGATCACAACTAGTTTACAATGGGACATAAACAACAGAATGATAAAAGTGAAGAGAGAACAGAATTAAGAATGACAAAAAGTTTTGTTAAAAGCTCTGTTAAAAACCACTGAATTGTAAGCTTTGGGGAAATTTTATGGTACATGAAATATATCTCAATAAAGTTGTTTAAAAAACTATATTTAAAATCAATATTGTTATAAATATATTTCAAATGCAAGGCAATCTTAGTTTTCACAGAAGAGGAATGGCCTTTGTTATAATAACTGCTCCCTTCTATAAAATTCTGGGAGCCCTTTCTTACTCAACTGTCCGTTCCTTTGGATTTTTGCATTTTTGAAGCTCTTCAGATAAGACATGCTTTTAAAAAAGAAACTAAAACAGGTTATTAAAATAGAGCATCTTATCTTATAATCTACTTAAAAGTATAGATTCCAGTACACAGCCTAGTTTGGGAACTATGGGTCCAACCTTTTACCTTGCTGCCTCTTAACCTCTTCGTGACCTGCTCTCTTTTCCTTTCCTCATGTCCCAGCTGAGAACAGCCCCATGCAGGACATAGACTACTGAGGTCTTACCTAATATGGAGATGTTTCTCATCTCAAAGTAACAAAGCTGCATGGTTACTCATTGAATTAAAAAAAAAAAATCCCACCTGATATTTGAACTAATATTATGTGTGTGGGCGGGGTGGGGGAGAACAAGACTAACTTGGTTTGCTAAATTCCTAGAAAAAATACAGTGAGACCAAAGCTGGAACTCAGAATTGGCACCAGGGTCCAAATTGTTCTACCTCCTGGAACATTTGATGTGAATCATAGCTCTTGTGAAATCAGAGAAAATACTGACTTGTGTATACTAAAAACTATACACCAGTTTTATACCAAGAAATGATAATTATGGAGCTGAAAAAAAAAAGAGCTAACATTTATTGATCTCTTACTATATGCCAAATGCTCAGCTACAAAATTTGCGTGTATTATCTCCTTTAATCCTCACACGATGTATGAGCTAGGTACTATTCTTATTGCTACTTTATTGGTATAAAAACTCAGAATTTGAGAAATTGTGTGCCAAGTTAGCTAGGTGGCAAAGGTGGGCTTTGAATCCATGCAGTCTAATTCCAGGTCTTCTAACTCTTAATCACTATCCTATAATATTTTTTTAAGAAGAAAACTATATCAGGGTCTTCTTTTACTAAAAATTAAAAATTATTCTAAAACTATAGTAGAGTCTTAAGTAGTAAGGTAATACACAAACACAAAAAGAATTATGAAGAAAGAATCTATATGGATAACATCAAAAACATTTTTTAATTTGTTACAACAAATGATACAATTAAAATGAATAGACAAGCTACAAAATGTTTAAAAGGTATTTGAACACAGATAACCAACAACAGAAAAGAATCCATAACATATTTTAAATGCCTATAAATCAATAAGAAAAAAACAAATAAATATCCCACTAGAAAAATGGGGAAAGTATATGACTAGGTTACTCAGAAGAAGAAATACAATTACCAAAGGTGCTCGATTTCATTCATTGTCAGGGAAATGGGAAGTAAAATAATCAAACACCATTTCGCACCCATAACAATGTTAAAATCTTTTAAGCTTTATGATTCTAAATGACGATGAAGATGGGGATACACAGAAATTCTCATGCACTACTGTTGCAATGTAAACTGGTATATCACAGTGCAATTTGGCAATATGTAGAGAAGTTGAGAAGGTACAAATCTTAAGAATCAACAATTTCATTTCTAAAAATATGCCCCACAGAAACATATGCACATGAATATATCAATGGCATACACTGCCTATAACAGTGAAAACCTGGAAATGATCTATAAATGCCATTAATGAGAAAATAAATAAATTATAGGCTTACAAAATGAAAAGCCAGATAGCAATAAAAAAGAATGAATTCAATTATTTCACCTGTTTCAACATAAGAGATTAAAAATCAAAGTTGAGGAGTGGAAAAAGAAAGAATCTATATGATACCAAATATGTACATTTAAAAAGTACACAAAACAGTAATAAATATTGTTTATGGATAAATATTTATGTAGTAACAGTATGAAAACAAAGCATGGAAAGATGACACCAACTGCAAGACAATTTACTCTGAGAAAGGAGGGGAAAAGGAAGGGCGGGAGAGCATCACCTAAAGCTACAATGTCTATGTCTTCAAAAAAAACAAAAACTAAATTTTGTTGACTCTGGGTGGTGAGTAAAGGAGTGTCTGTAACATTAGTCTCTCTACTTTTTTTAATATGTTTAAACTATTTCAAAGCTTAAGCTTTTTAAAACTAAAAATGGTAAGAAAATTTATCCTAAAGAAATTTTCACATGGTTGATTTCATTGGCCACATAATAGCTAAGGAATCATGGATACATCTCTAATCAGGGATACATCTCTAATACTGTTGCCAAGAAAAATACAAGAAATAAAAATTAATGGCTGGCAGTATCATGTTGGCTCAACCTTCTAAAACCTTTTTAACCAGAGCTGCCCAAAGGAAGAGCTGCCTCATCAGTATTAGGCTCACCTGTAGGGCAGTTTTTAAAATCGTAGGTCAGATCATCCATTAGAGGGCTCTGGAATCGCTTTAGTGCACAATGGCCAGAATTTTTTAGAAAATGAAAAAGAATCAAGTTGAATGAAAAGCATACTGCTGCATGTATTAAGGATAAAAGTATATAGTTTCACAACTTGTTTTGATCTTTGGTGTATGTTTTCACATGTTCACACAAAAACTTTTATACAAATGCTCATAGCATTATGCATAATTCCTCAAAAGTAAAAGCAACCTAAATAATGGAATAATGGTATATTATTCAGCAATAAAAAGGAATGAAGTAATAACACATGCTACAACATGAATGAACCATGAAAAGATTATGCTAAGTGAAAGAAGCCAGTCACAAAAGAGCACATAGTGTAGCATTCTATTTATATGAAAAGCCTAGAACAGGTAAATCTATAGAGACAGAAAGCAATCTGGGGGTAGGCAGTACTGGGGAGAGTTTAGGGAATGTGTATTAGGCTTCTTTTTGAGGCAATAGAAATGTTTTTAAATTAACTTTGGTGATAGTTGCACAACTGGTTGAATATACTAATAAACTTTGAATAGTACACTACTATAAAATGGGTATATTCTATGATATGCAAATTGTATCTCAACAAAGCTAAGAAAACTATATATAATGAAAATATGAATTATTTTGTTCCTGAGATTATACTAGGTAAGCTGAAGTCATGAAACTGTTAAGGAGTTAATTTCTGTGGGCCAGCTACTTGATCTTAATATTTTGATGTGAAACCTCCTCCCCACCACAAGCCCTTATTTTCTTTTCAGATCTTAAACCGACTTTCAGATCCTTCATTCACACTAAGATATAAATGCCTGAAAACAGTTCAGCGTGCCATCTCTCCCTGGGGTCTCTACCTATACTTAAGTGACTATTCTCTAGCGGCATTTTTTTCTGATTTCAATGAAATGTGCAAATCTCTTAGAGACATGCAGATGTCAACAGAGTACTACTACTATATGGGTGATATCTACTACCTAAGAAACAAAGAAAGTAAATATTTTATATCAACTTGTTAGTCCCTAAAAGAGAGGTAAAAATTGAAAAATATAAAATAAAACAAAATATTAGATACGAATGTATCTAGGACCTATCGACAGAAAAAAAAGAAATGTTGTCCTTAATTCAAAACCACATTAAAAAATAAAAACTCCAAGAGCAAATATCAAAGGAACTCCTTGGTTGAATAAGTCATATGAGTTCAGATCCATCAAAAATACTGTGTCACTCTCCCAGAAGACATATATCATTGTCTTCAAGAAAATGCAGCTCCAGGCAGCAAATGGCAAAATCTGGTGAATAAAGTCTCACACAGAGGTTAAACAGCTTAGATTTATTGTTGTTGGGAGAGACAGGGCTATAAACTGACATGAATGATTTTGTCTTAAGTGATTAAATCAGCCAAGATGGCAGCTTTATGTGGTAGAATAATAGTGTACCAATCACTGTCCCAGTTCCCACCATTTTTTCCAGTGTTCCCTCTCCTTATCATCATGGCCTTGCCTTTCTTAACAAACCCTGCCTCAAACTTAAAGCAAGAGAGACAGCTATTTCAGTTCAGATACTCACAGCGATAGGAGTCACTGAACCCGGACATACCAGATATAGGTGGCTCTGCTGGGCCAACGAGAATGAGAGAGGAGGTCAGAGATAAGATATAAATGTGGAAGGAGGCCTATGCTCCTGTCCAACCCATTCCAATAAAAGATCTTAACAGTCCAGAGGAAAGAAATACTATAACTGTTGGAAATATATCCTAAGTATATAAAATAGTAACATAAATGGTCACAGAACTTTTCTTCTGCATCTTTGAGACAGAAAATTGAAACGAAGGCAGACCATAAATATTTGCTGAGTGTCAACTCTGCATCAGGCAGTGCTAAGCAGTAAACAAACAATGGTAAATATGAATAACAAAGTTTCAGCCCAAGATTGGAGTCTATCTATTTGGCGGCATCCTCTATTAACACACCCAAGTTATCAGTGCTTTCATGCCCACCCCCCATCCCACACCAACACACACATAAGCAGAAATGATTTAATGGCAAGCTTATGAGGCAAGTATACTCGTAAAAGTACCTCATCATTCTTTAATACTGAGTCTGAATCCTGTAGCAATGTGGCAGTGTATCACTGTGGAACACTTTGAGAAGTGACATGCTCAGCAAGTGTGGAAGAAAGACTGAGCACATAACTCAGTGTTTAAATGGAGGGGGTTATAAGCAATGAAAACAAGGAGAATGATTTTAGAAAAACGATTATTCCAGCAGTAAAGAGTAGAAGGGGCACAACAGTCCACACTGAAAAAAGAGAATGAATAAGGAACAATTTAAGGATAACAAAAGAAACAGAGTAAAAGTTCTCTCTCTCCCTCTCTCTCGCGCGCTCTCTCTCTCTCTCTCGCTCGCTCTCTCTCGCTCTCTCTCGCTCTCACTTCTCTCTCTCGCTCTCTCTCTCTCTCTCACACACACACACACACACACACACACACACACACACACACACACACGAGGCTTGAAGGTAAGTAGTAAAATGGAAAGCTTATTGAACTGTAATGCATTTTCCAAATCCCAAAATAAGTAACTCCAGCAACATGCAACAGGGATGGTTCCCAACACTGAATGTAAATAACCTTTCAAGGACTAGTTTTTACTGTAGTTGCTAAGAAAAAAAAAGAGGCACTTAACAGACAGAGTGGGGAATAAATATAAAATAAACCAAGGGTAATAGGGAAAGTGAAAAGAGCAAGGCTAAGTCCACAGGAAAATTACAAATGGAAAGAAGCAACAGGAAAGTGGGAAATGAGGAAAAAGAGAAATAAACAGAAAAGAAAAGAAGTAATTGACCAGGAAAAATCTGATATCTGATATAACAACAGGGATATAGGGGTATAAGAACAGAACAGAGCTCTCTGTAAGCCATGACATCAATGATTTGATACAGTCAGCATTTGTTTGTGGAGCACTTACTATATACAAGGCTCTGTGCTCAATGTTGAGAAAAAATAAAAATGAAGATGAGGATGCCTGCCCTTACTCCATGTTTTTCTGTACAGGTAAATTAAAAATAAAATAATTTTTACCTCATTACCCTATGACAACTGCAAACTTAGTAATTTCCTAATCAGAACATTTCAGAAATGTCCTCATTTCTTAAAAATTCATTAATCAATGACCTCAGGTAGATTGCACGTTAAATTGGTTAAGTAGTGAATAGTACTTTTCCTTCATTAAATGAGAGAACATTGTCTATGCAAGATCATTAAGAACTATAAGAACATTATGCTAAACTTACCTCAGAAATTAGATAAGAATTCTCAGTATCTTGGCACCAACATTTTTCCCCTTTTTTATGCTAGAGGGTACTGAGAAGCAACAAAAATTGCTATAAACAATGGTTCGAAATAGCGTTTCTCTAGACACTTACCCAGTCAGAAATAGCTTCGCTTTTGGTGACAGCAATTTAAGAATACTTCTTACATTTCCCCCACTGTCTTATCAGTTGCTATCTGTCCAAGTTTAAAGGTACATTTATGAGGAAATAAGTTTGAAAAAAAAGCAATGTATGATGAAAGTTTTGATTCAGTACCACAAAATTGTTCTCACATTTTATATTTTGTGCAGCTGCTTTAGCTATAATAAGTAGTACATGCATAACATGTATGATTGCTACTTAGCCCACTAACGCTGGGTTCCCGACCAGACCCCTGAAAGGATATTCCAAAGACATTAGAAATCCGCTAGGCAATTTGTGGAAAGCTACAGAACCAGGTTCTGTGAAGTGGCAGCTCTTTCTGCAGCACCTGCCATCTAATCCAAGTAAAGAGATCCCACTTAGAGAAAAGCTTGAGCTATGACCAGGAGTACCCAGTTGTGCGTACCATCCTGACCTCAACATCCTGACCTCATTAGTGAAGGAAATGAAGGCAATTTCTCCCAAAATAAAGCCTACTTAAAAGGAATAATTAATTAAATAAATAAATAAATAAATAAGAACAGAAAGTGATATACTAGACATAAAGGCTGGAGACACGAGGCAGTACCAGGTCCAAGAAAACTGTCAACCAGTTCTAAACCACTTGCAAAATATGAGCTCTTGAGGTCTATCTTCAAGATAGCATCATTGATTTCTCACCTTCACGGAGTTATCCAATTTCTCTATTCGGGACAAAAAAAAATGTAACAAACGGGCAACAATTGCTAAGTGCTAAAATCACCCGGCACAAAATTAAATTTTAAAAAGGAGAAGAAAAATGTTGATTTACCCTTGCTGACAAATATAATTCTGAAAAATTTCAATACAAACAACAAATAGATCATGGGGCAGGGGTATGGAGGGTGTAGGTAAGAGATTAACCTCTTTATTCCTTCTCTTTCCAGTTAGAACTGCTGATATTTCTGGATGATGACACTGTATTTTATATTTTATTTTATTTTCAAAATCAAGTTATATATAATAGTCTGTGTTAAGGAAAACAGATTTCTATCTTAAAAGCAATTCAAATAATGAAATCAGAAGACCACCTATAAGTCTAAAATCAGTTTTTATATATGAAGCATTTATATTTTTAAAAATATAGCACACTAAACTACTTAATTATGTGCAAAATAATTGTAAATATCAAAAGGGGCTCTAAATTCAATATTTTAAAAGACTAAAATTATTCATACATTTATTCATTTGGAACCCCACCTTGTTCCAAAAAAGGATTTCAGGTTATTTACGTGGACAATTACAAAATAAAATAAAATTTTTACACAGATGAATAAACAGAGAGAAGGAATATTCATTACTTCAATAAATATCTATTAAGTACTGACTCTGTGCCAGGCACTCTTCTAGGCAATGGACGTGTGTCGTGAACAAACCGACGAGATCACTATTCTCATAGTTTACATTCTAGTGATGATGGCATTCTAGAAGATAATGAACAAATTAATCTTTAAAAAGAATGTTAAATGTTAACAAGTGTTAGGAAAACAACAGAGTAACGTAATGTAATAAGGCAGGGATGGGGTGGGACTACTTTAGAAAAACGGACAGAGGAAACCTCTCTGAGATTACTTTTTTTAATCAAAGTATAACATGCATATGAAAATCTGCACAGATCTTATTACCCAGATTGATAAATCTCATTTATCAAAAGATATTTCAAAAGACTTTCATGCTAAAATGGAGATGGTGAGAAGAAGCACGCTTATGAGCTAGTTATGAGGCCACTGTGGAAATTCGTGCTGTCACTTTCACCTTGCAGAAGGGCATAATTTGCCCAGAAACGGAAACTTTTGCCATCCAACTCAAAAAAAGGAAACATTGTTATACAACAAATTTCTCCTCTTGGTCCTGGTGAGGCACCATGCCTGATGTTCTCCATATTCCTGAGAAACCAGTTAATACCATAACAAATTAGAATTTACTAGGGAGATTTTTTAAAATACACCCCAACCCCTACTCCCACCCTCCCCCCAGGATCTCTGGAGATGAGGCCAGGCTACTACAGTGGAATAGAGGATAATTCTCCATAATTAGTTTCTTTTACGTGAATTTCTGGCATTAAATTCCAACAAATACTCAGTGTAAATATTCTCGCTTCCACTTATAGAGATTTCAGATATTTCCATGTGATTAAAAGAATATCTGAGATAGAAGTAGAAAGTATACCCATTTCTAGAAAAGAACATAATAAATGCTATATATGACATCAATCCACACCTGGATGAAGTCGGCCAGGAATAAGACTTGGGCAGGGCCAAGTGCTTCTCAAGAAAATAATGTTAGGAATGTTCCAACACACACATAAATGAATATCCATGTGTTAAATAAATAGCAACAATTAAAAAGAATTAGTTTATGTGGATTTCTAACATTTTCTTTAAGAATTCTTTTCCCAATACTACTATTTATTAGTTGTATGTCCTTGGGTAGGTTAATTAGCTTCCTTAAGCCTCAGTATTCTCAATGATAAAATGGGTATAATAATCATATCTATCTCATAGAGATAATGAATATAAATCGCTCAGCACAGTCCATCGTACATGGTAAGTATTCAATAAATATTAATTCATATTTTTCACCTTTCACTAAATATTTGCTTTCTAGTGCTTTTGTCACTAAAGTAACACATCCAAGTAGATGTTCTCAGAAGCTACTGTGTTTGGTTATTTTGATTGATTATGTACCTTTTACCTGAATGCTCTGACATTTGGCACTCTGAGGCTACTTATTCTATGAAGACATGGAAGATATTTTGTACCTTTTCTTTTGGAGAAGGACATATGAGTATGGATCCCTGTTTAGCATTTGATGGTTCTCTTTTACAAAACTTTGACCACAAAAGTGCATATGTAATTTTGGTGTTGACTGCTAAATACTAAAATCTTTGATTTACAAAGATTATAATAATCAGTGTACACACCCAGTTCCAGAATAAACCAAACACACATCCTTCAAGTGGTGTTTTCACCTTTTAAATGTTAAATATCTTTCCATATTCCATTCACAGTCTCAAGATAGTAGAAATGGATCCCTACTGTGTTATGCAAGCTTCTTCACTACTACGTAACTTTAAAAATATATTTTCAAGCACTGTAAGAAATATATAGTTCCAGTGGAGCAGATGGAAGACATCTTTGACTCTAGTGCTATTGAATGACATCTAAAGAAATGTTGGTGGTCCTCTATCCACAAGGCCAATTTAGCACAGTGATTAAGCACATAGGCAGGGCAGTGAAGCTGAAGTACCTGGGTTCAAGCTGCCTCTCAGCTACCTACCAGCTTTGTGATTTTGCAGCTGATAAATATTACCTATCACATGATTCTTGTGAGGATGCAATGAGTTAATGTATATCAAGTACTCAAAAAACTGTTCCGCACATTAAAAGTAACCTATTGTAGATTAAATATTTTAGTATATACTATAACATATGATAACACTATTGTATTTCTCTCTTTTCCTGATTTCTCTTTCCTTCCTTCTTCTCACTATTTTCTCGAGGTCTCTTCCTCTTCTTCTGCTCTCCCCACTCTTCTTGTTAACATCCTTTTTCCCTTTGGGGCTTATCCATGAGACTTAATGATAAAGGTGGCCCTATCTGAGCCCTGTGGGAGCTATAGAGTATTACAGACCTTATAGATTCCTGCTCTTAGTGTATCATGACAAGGAAGCAGACCTCCCTCCATGTGCTTGCAGGAGGGGCTCTTATCATTAAAAATGATAGAATGCTTGACATTCTTTGAAGTATGAGAAAGCAAATAAAACTAAGAAAATTGTTATCAATCCATAAGCTCTTAGAGTAATTAATAATTTTCCATGTACAGCTATAAAAAAGCTATGAAAGACAGGTTCTTTTTGTGCACAGTAAAATCATCGGGCAGAATTTCAAAGATGCCTCCCTAAAAATATATACAAATTGGGTTCTCATAGAGTAAAAACAAGACAGGGAAATGCTTACAATTCTTAATTTCATTTTCTTTTAACTATTCAACTGTAAGAGAAGACATTGGTAGGGGAATAAAAATGCAGTAAGAAATGTCTCCTTCCTACTTACAGCAGCAGAACAAAGTTTTGATTGGTGGCAAACCTTTATCAATATTGAGCTACTTAGGTTTAACAAATGCACATTAAGTAGAAACAATGTTTGTGCTATCCTTGCAAAATACTTCTAAAGCTGTAATTCCTAGGAGCCTTTTTCCACCAGAGAAGCAGTAGTACTTCAGACAATTTACCATCAAGCTGACTCAGTATTCCCAAGTGAAACAGCACAATTTCAAGTACAGCTCATCCATGCTTAGGCATATGTATAAATATAATCATAAAAATGGAGCATTCCTACAGCTTGCCATCTTACTACCATCTTGCACTTTCCCCATTCTTTACTGATTATCAAAACTATGATAATTTGTAGGTCTATGTTCTTGGCACCTGATTGACTACTGGAGAAGCAACAACACTTTTCAGAGAAAGAGATAAAGAAATAAGCAGCCCATCTATTCAGTGACAACAAAGACTTCTGACAAAAAGAAATTCTGCTATTTGTAGAGAAATGTAGTCACTGGGTAAAAAGCAAATTATTGAAAACTTATGAGGTGACCACATAACAAAATAAAACACCAAATAATCTATCTTCGATGCTACTGTAAATCTGTCATGCGTGGCTGGCAAAAAGGAATGATCATTACAGTGCTTATTCTTAAAAATAGCAATTAAGTGATTATCAGATCAACCACTGGTAAGACTCAATAGGTGATATCTTACCCATATATGTGTCCAGTTAAAAATGTCCTATCTTTTTATCTGTAAACATACAATTCCTTCAGCACAAATAATTTCAAGTCAGAAGAAAAAGGAAAGACTAAATATTTTTAATATTACAGTTCTGAGTGCTCTTTTACAGGACTGAAATTAATACTAGGTAGACACCCTAGAGGATAACAAGGTTACTCGCAATCAAATGTGATTTCTTTGAGTACCATTTTTAGGACTTTATGGCATAATAAGCTTTCAGCATGGACTGATCATCCCACTTGGGATAAAAATAAAGTATGCATTCAAGTAACTGCCCATATAGTAAAGAAATCTTTTACAATACGGACTCATATCAACAGAATTATTATTTCATTTCAAATTGCCAGAATTTCCATAAAACTAAAATCTAAATTTCTTCCAAAAATATAAGTGTTCTATCCCATTTAGTGATGAAACTGAAATAAAGACACATTAAAAATTAAACTAAGGTGTTTCGTATCATTGTAGTACTCATTAGTTTTCTGAAACACTAAGTAATACATAGCTGGTTTCCTTACTCTGGGTAAATGGCTGGATCTTACCAGACAGAAGTAATTCCTGATTTTAGATGACCTATACGTTCTCTTCCATCGCTTGTATTGTTAGTTAGATTCCACTTAGTTATGAAAATTCAAGTAATCTGTAGCTTACTCTTGGGAACGTGTTAAACTCAGGTAATTGGGGCACCACTTTTACAATAAAATGATGTCATAAAATTTCTAAATAGTACTCAAGCAGCCTGAGTGAGTTTATGTTGTTTAACATATAGTATTTACAATATGCCTAGCACTGTTCTAAATGCTTAACAACTATTAATTCAGTTATATGGTATTTTCAATCTACTTAGTAACTAAGTTCTTATGAAGCTTAATGAGTATGTGAATTGGCATTTACCTATGAATTAAACAACCCATTCATTTACTCTTTGAAATTAAAATTACTTATTTCTAACAGTAAGGATTATCCCACATAACGTAAATCTGGTCAATTAACTCTCCTTACTGAAATCCTCAGATTGCCTTTAGGACAAAGTCCAAATTCCTCAGCAAATCAGGAGGTGCTGCAACATCTACTACCTGCTTTCCTGTTTTTTACCTCATCTGTCCCTTAAATCCTAAGGATTTGCAATTAACAAAAACGTGTCCTGACTCCCACATGACTATGCATTTGCTGCCCCTTGGGTTTGATATGCTTGTCCCCTCCCTTTAATCTGGCCAATTCCTACTCACTCTCAAAACGGAGCTCAGACAGCACCTCCCCCAGAGAGCTCACCCTGATTGCTCAGCTGGGTTAAATAATGGGTCTTCTCTGCTTCCACAACTCTCTTGCCTCCAGAAAATCATACAGAAGGCAGAATGCAACTGCTGATTTACTCATTCATCTTCCTACTTGTCTGTTAACCCCTTAAAAGTTAGAAATATATATTTTATCTCTAAATCCCCAGGGCCTTGTACAAAAATTGGTACACAGTAGGAGCTCAAGTAAATAAATGCTTTTAAATGAACAATTAAAGGAATATATTAAGTTTTGTGAACTGACAGAAAATCATCCTAAATATATTTTGGAAGTAGAAAGGAAGTTGTTCAAAATATCTATGGGTAGCTAAGATGCCATAAATTATATCTATTGAATTACCATATACAATCAAGTTATGTTTTCAGGTCCAATGACAGCTCTTAAGGAAACTAGAAATGCCAAAATGCAGGAAAACTCCTCATTTTCCTAACGGTAGGAAAAGTTGGCATATGGCAAGTAGGTGTTTACAACTCTATCTACCAGGTTTAGTCCTCATATCACTAATTTCTAACTGTAGATTAAGGAGCATGGTAAATTGCAAAGGCTCTCAGGTGATCCAGAAATCCAACCAAATGTACGGTGTGTACCTTACAATGTGGCGGGCACTGATAATTTCTTGTAATAATTACTTTGATGACAAGACAGTATCTTCACTTTCAGTTCTCACTAGAATTAATAATCTATTCTTGATGTTTAACCTAAATCCTATTGATTAATTCATGCCTCACCAAAAGCCAGAGTCATTCTTCTAAACTGTGAGGTTTACTGCTATAGAAAATAGAAGCTGCACAGGCCCAAGGTTTCTTCTGCCCCAAGTGGAGAGGCCTTGGAACCACAAACTAAAGAAGTAGAGCTCCATAAATAAGGAAAAAAGAAGAAGGCTGGCCTGTTTTCCAATAGTGGTGGTCTTTCACCAACACAGAGAAGGGCAGAGGTACTTGAGGACATTACCAGCATGAGGCAGACTTGGCATTTCCAGGTTCAATCTTGCAGTTTGCTTTTCCTGCGTCTTTACTTCCTTCTGTCTTCCTTCCTCTCTGAGAAAGTTTTTGTAATTTGTTTTAAAGCACTAATATCAGCAAAAATTCACTGTGGGAAACTCTACAGGATGAAAGACCCCATGTCTTCAGTGAATAAATAGCAAAGAAAAAAAACAAAGAAATGGAGGGGAAAACTATGCATTAAAAACTATGACTTAAGAAACAAAAAAATTAACTAACTGCAGTCTATGCACATTGAGTCCTAGGTCAAACAAACTTGAATATTTATGTATTATATTTAATATATTTATTTAATATATTTATATACAATATATAATATATTTAAACATATTTATATATTTATAATATATTTGCATATTAGATATATTAGATATAATATTTTTAATGAGTCCTTATCTTTTAGAGATGCATAGTGAAATTTTTTATAAATGAAATATAATTTGCTTCAAAATAACACAGGAAATTGAAGAAAAAAAATAGAACATAGATAAAACAAGAAAGTTAATTGAGTTGATTGGTAATTAATATGAGTTGCTAATTGTTGAAACTATCTACTTTTGTGTTTGAAATTTTTTATTATCAAAAGTTATAAATAAATGTGAGAATATTCCTCCACAGAAATAATTCTAATGTACTGAAAAATAAGACAGTGTCCCGTTTCTCTAGTTTTACTATAGAAACATGTTAAAAGAAAAGAAAAATAGGTATTTACCAACAATTCAAATAATGGAATTCTTCACTGAAGGTTTGGCATGTTAGATTTTTGTATCACAATAATCTAACTTTGATGGATATTACTATAGCCCTGTAAATTAATTCTGAGCTTATATTAAAATTTTAACATAAATAAGATTTTGGTTACAAATAAATTTAAATAGTAATTTTCTATTTTACATAGTTTACACATACAGATAAGTTAGTGTAACTTTGCTTCGGTTAAGTTTACAAATTTTCAACTACATGAACAAATTCTATCTTTATTAAGCTCTTACAGTTGGATGAACTAGTTGCCCGGTTGACATATATAAATATAAAAAATATTTACTGAAATTAACCAGTAAGTTAAAAATAATTTTCAGGCATATATGTGGATGTGTGACATTGATCTGTTGGGGTAATTGGTAAACTTAGACATTTTCAACACCCAATAAATACCCGATTTATAAATACCCAATAAACAACACGGCCCTCTTTTCACCAAGAGGGCTGCTACCAACAAAGAGAGTGGGGAGGAGGACGCCTTTTCTGGAAGGTGGAGACAAATGGGCACATCTCTAGTGTCCACAATTGAGTGAGCTAAAAACTTTGCAGTTAAGCTTTTTTACTGTTTTAGTTTAGTTATGGATGTCTAAGCTTTTTTTCCAATTTTTCAAAAGTACCAATCTTTGTTTAAATCACTTATAAAGTCTTCTCTTTAAGGATTAAAACAACCACCACAACAATAATAATGATGCAAACGCTGCCCAAATATTATACCCCTTCTTGCCTATGCATGGCTTTTGCTTGAGAGAGGTAAAAGGGTTTTCGCCCTCCTGGAGGCACCCTGCACAAACTCCTCTCAAGCGAAGCCTTTCGCCTGTGGCTTCTGGGGGGTTTTGCCCCCACCCCTTCCCTTCTTTTCTGCACAAATTCGTCTGAAGGACTCGCATTAGGATTGCGCTCGTTTCACTGAAGACACTGCATCTCCAGGACAACCGAGAGCAAACGCGGTGCAGCGGGTGGGCCGGGCCGCGCGGAGGACCACCCCCCAGACCGCCGCGCCTCTCACCTGTGCGCTCCCGGGGTCACCCCGCACTCGCGTGTCGAGCGCGTCGTGCCCTGTCTGGTCTTCGCCGCCGGAGCGGTAGATGAGCCGGAGAGGCACGATGCTCTGGCGCTCCAGGAAGCGGTTTTCGTTCCTTCTCTCCAGCTCCGTCAACGAGGCGTCTCCTCCAGGCAGGAAGGATAGGAGAGATTGGGGAGGGGGGAGGCGAAAATAATGACCCTTACTCACACTCGTATGTCTTGCCGTCCAACGCCTCCTCTCTGAAAATCCCACCGCCCCCTCCCTCCCGGGCTCCATCTGGGAAGGACGCAGAGACACCAGCCGGGGAGCCTTGAGCCAGCTCGTCTGAGAGCATCCAGGATCGGGGCCCAGATGCAGAGCACCCCTTTCCCTCCTCCGTATGCCTTTTTTCAAAAGAAAAACAGGCATTTGACCGAAGGCTTCCAATACATCCGCGCGTCCCCACACGTATTTTTGCTCCACTTCTCACCACCCTTCCAAAAAAAATTTTTTTTTTTAAATCTCCCCGCGCACTTGGAAAATGGGGATGCCCCTTTGAGATGCTCTTGAGAGCTACAGAGATTCCCATCAGATGGTACGTTCGAAGCCACATAGGGTGGCGAACTTACCTGCCCGGCCGCAGCGCGCCGGAGGGCAGGTCCCCAGGGCGCAGAGCAGCAAGAAGGGCACCGACGCAGCCGCCGCTGCCTGCATGGTGTTGCCGTCAGTCGCCGCGCTAAAGACGCTCAGCTCCTCATGCCTCGGCAGCTGGTCCAGCTCCCTCGCCCAGCGCCCCCCGGGTTCGCCTGAGCCGCCCCCTCCCAGCCCCGGCCGGTGCTGCGGCGGCCGTGGGGCTGCAGCCTCCACCGCGGCGCTGCCTCAGTGCTGCATTGTGTTCCGCGGGAGCTTCCGCTGGCGGGGGGAGCTAGAGAGTGCTGCACTGGGCGGTTGGCTGTAGCTAAGTGGTTTCTAGCGCCTCCCACCTCATCCCATGGCAGAGGCTCCGGCGGGCAAGAAGCGCTCGGCAGGGAGCGAGCGCCTGGTGCTCTCGCTCCCCGCGCGCGGACTGGGGCGCGCGCACGAGAGTCATCTGGGAAATGTAGTTCTCCCTCCTTCCCTCTGGTCTCCACCACCGCGCAGGCTGTTGCGACCTCGTGACTGCGAGGTCCTAAGCAGCTTGAAGATGGGAGGAAGGAAAGGGACGAAAGAAAAGGAGAGGTCATAGCTGGCAGGCCTCTTTGCACCGAGGATATCCAACCATGCTGCTGCGGGAGCTGGTATTCATCGGCTTAGTCCACAAAGAACTGTAATTATATTTTCTACAAACTTAATAGTTAAATATTACCAGAGCATTATACCTTCAAGAGTACATGGTAAATTAATCATTCTACAAGTATTGATTGAGGACCTACTATGTGCCTGGCGGTTGGCTAAGCGCAGGAGACGTGACCGCGAAAGACTCACGTATGAGGCACGTTCTCAGATATGGTTAAGTAAAACACCATTTTTTGCAATACAGTGTGAAAAGAGGCCTGATAATGCCTAGAGGAGAGTTTTTAACTCAGGCTAGGAGAGGCAGGGAGACCCTCCTGAAGGATATGTTGGATTTAGCGTAACTCTCCAGGGTGTTTTTGTCCTTTCTCTAATACATGCCTGCCTCAAACCTATATTTGAAAACCAGACTTTGGAAATTCTACTTTCTCGGCTGCTTATTCCATTTTTCTTTAATTCCAAATGTTAGAAACTCTTGCAGATAAGACAATAATAAAATAATTATCAACCAACACTTGTACAGTACTTCTGTACTGTTTTTCAAAGGTCACATAAATAATCATGTGAATCTTAGGCCAACAGTTTGATAAGTACTGTTCCTATTTCAGAGAGAAGGAAATTAAGGTTTAGAGCTGTACCTTTCAAATACGATAGCCACTAGCCATATGTAGCTATTTAAATTTAAATTAATTACGATTTAAAATTCAGTTCTTAAGTCATGCTAACCACATTTCAAGTACTAAATAAGATACTTGTGGTTAGTGGCTACTATACTATACAGTAAAAATATGGAACATTTCCATCATTGCAGAAAGTTCTATTGGGTGACACTGAATCAAAGATTTTAAATGACTTTCCTTCAAGGTCCCAGTCATAAAGTAGACTGGCTCTCCTGCTTCCAGATCTGAGTCTTTTACCACATCTCCGTGTTTGAACCTGTGTTTGTGTTTGTGTAAACTCCATCCTAGTTCTGGTCCTGTAAAACACAGAAGAATCTTCCATATGATGCTCTTTGGATGTTTTTCTCCTATCGTAGGGGGATTTTTTTTTTTTTATCCCTACCTCATATGACATGATTTTAGGTTCCCTCACCATTGTAATGATTTGAAAATTCACTCCACTTTGTCAATGTCCCAGTTAAAGTGTGATATCCAGAATTAAATAACAATTTAGACATGGTTTCACAAGCAAACAATACAAAGGGACTTTTTTCTCCATTGTCCTAAATTCTTGCCTATGAGAACATTCTATCATATTTTGGTAGCCACACCTCACTGAGCTTATTGTCATTTCAAAGAAATCCCCCAAATTCTTCAGATAATGAGACACTTAAGAATTCTATATATTACATGCAAGTGTAGTCTGAATAAGGGCTACAAGTTTATAATAGTACACCTTACACTTTGATGCAAAAGATTCCATAATAGTCACCATATTAGGGAATTAGAACCCAAGGGCCTGGAAAAACACTTTACTTTCAACCCCTTCATCATGGATACATATTCTTACCCAATTCTCTTAGTTGGAAGAATTAATTTTACAGGTTTTGCAAATATTGTGCTGCTCTAAGTATATACCTTTTTTTTTTTAATTTAAACATCTCTTGTTGTCATAAGCAATGCCTCCCTGTGTGTGTGTGTTGTGAGCATTTCTCTAACGTAAATAGCAGAACACTTGGTTCAGAGTTTGCACCTTTTTTAATGTAATAGATACTTGCCTTTAAAACACTCTATCTCCTTGGCACAGAATGGATCGCCTGAGAGGCAAGGTAAAAGAGAAGATACTTGTGGCTGTGATCATACATTTTCTCCAAGGTATGCAGAGGTGGGGAGGGCAGCAGAAGTAAACTTGTCTCAGTGGCACATCAGGACAAAGCATCCCATTCTGTAGGGACAGAATCTTCTTTGAATCTCTGTGAAGTAGTATGCTTCTTGTCACACCTTGTCTATTTCATACACACACACACACACACACATATAAAACATACGTGTATATATGTTTACATTGTTTACGTTGTTGTCATTGTTTTCATTTGATTCCCATCATCTAGTTAATTAACACAACTATCACCCCAAATACTTTTTTTGGTGAAAATGTTTAAGTTTTACTCTCAAATTTCAATTATATAATGCAGTGTTATCAACTATAGTCACTGTATTTTACATTAGATTCTCAGACCTTATTTATCTTACAGCTGAAAGTTTGTACGATTTTACCTACCATTCCCTATTTCCTCCCCGCCCCCAATCCCACCTAGCCCCTGGCAACCACTTTCCTATTCTCTGTTTCTATGAGTTTGACTTTTTTTTTTAATTCCACATATAAATCATACCATACAGTATTTGTTTTTCTCTCTCTAGCTAATGCCCTCAAGGTACATCCATGTTGTTGTAACTGGCAGGATTTCCTTCTTTCTCATGTCTGAAGGTGGGTTGGGAAGCTCCCACTCCAGCTCCACCACTCTAAACACTAAGAGTTAGGAGTTAGAGAGTTGAAGAGAAATTAAAGTTGTGGTTTTTGGCCCACTGAGAATAACCGTAATCCACAGGGCTACTTGAACCTCTGGATTCTGGATTCACAGACCAAGTCCCAGCCCATTCTTATGTCATCATCAAGATCCCTAAATGGGCATTCTGAGTACTTATAGTTTTGTTTTGTTTTGTTTTGTTTTACATTTTATTAGGAAAGACTATAAAATAACCATTTAGACACTTTACCTATTTAACAAGCAAATGTAAATAACGTGCAATATAGGAATCTTTTGTTTTAATGAAAAAAAAAAAACCTTGTCCAATTTCTGCTGCACGTTATTCAAGTTTTATTCACAGAGCTAAAAAAGAGAGAGAGACAGACAGACAGACAGACAGACAGACAGAAACAAATATGTATGTCTTTTTTGGAAAAATGTCTATTCAGTTCCTCTGCCCATTTTTTAATCATATTGCTTGGGTTTTCTTTTATTCTTTGTTTGTTGTTGTTGTTGTTGTTGTTGTTGTTGTTGCTGTTGTTGTTGTTTTGCTATTGAATTGTATGAGATACAACTTATCAGACATATGATTTGCTAATATTTTCTCCCATTCAGTAGGTTGCCTTTTCATTTAGTTGATGTCTTCCTTTGCTGTGTAGAAGCATTTTAGTTTGACATAGTTGCACTTGTTTAATAATTTTGCTTTTGTTAATCTTTGCTTTTGGTATCATATTCAAAAAATCATTACCAGCTAATGTCAAAGAGCTTACTCCCTATATTTTCTCGTTTCAGGTCTTATATTCAAGTTCTATGAGTTTCAGGTTTCATTTTTATAGCTTCAGGTCTTACATTCAAGTCTTTCATCCATTTTCAGTTGATTTTTGTGGTATAAGATAGAGATCCAGTTTTATTCTTTTGCATTTCCAGTTTTTCCAGCACTATTTATTAAAGAGGCTCTTCTTCCCTCATTGTATATTCTTGGCTCGTTCGTCATAAATTAATTGACCATATATGCATGGGTTTACTTCTGGGCTCTCTATTCTGTTCCATTAATTTATGTTTCTGTTTTTATGTCAATACCATACTATTTTGATTACCATCGCTCTATAATACAGTTCGAAACCAGGGAGCTTGATACCACCAGCTTTATTCTTTCTCAAGATTGCTTTGGCGATTTGGGGACTTTTGTGGTTCCATACAAATTTTATGATTTTTTGTTCTGTTTCTGTGAAAAATACCATTGTAATTTTGATAGGCATTGCATTGAATCTGTAGATCTCTTTGGATAGTATGCACATTTTAATAATATCAGTTCTTACAATCTATGAGCATGTAATATCTTTCCATTTATTTCTGTCTTCTTCAATCTCTTTCATGTCTTATAGTTTTAAGTGTACAGTTCTTTCACCTCCTTGGTTAAATTTATTCCTAGGTATTTTATTCTTTTTCATGCAATTGTAAATGGGATTGTTTTCTTAATTTCTCTTTCTGATGGTTCATTATTAGTGTATAGAAAAAAAGCTGAGTTTTGCATATTGATTTTGTATCCTGCAGTTTTGCTGAGTTTGTTTATTCTAATGTTTCCGTGGTGGAGTTTTTAGGGTTTTCTATACATAATATCATGTCTTCTGCAATAGAGAGTTTTACTTTTTCCTTTCTGATATGGATGCCTTTTATTTTTTTTCTTGCCTAATTGCTCAGGCTAGGATTTCCAGTAGTATGTTGATTAAAAGTGGCAAGAGTGGGCATTCTTGTCTTCCTGATCTTAGAGGAAAAGCTTTTAGCTTTCACCATTGAGTATGATTTTAGCTATGGGCTTGTCATATACGGCCTTTATTATATTGAGGTACATTTTCTGTATGCCCAGTTTGTTGAGAGTTTTTTTTTTTTATCATAAATGGATGTTGAATTTTGTCAAACACTTTTTTGCATCTATTGAAACAATTAAACAATTCTTACCCTTCATTTTGTTAATGTGGCCTATCACATTAGTGTTTTGTTTCTCTTTGAAGTAATGCTCTTCTGGACACATCTCGTCATATATGTATATGTGAAACCCATTACATTTATAGAAGCCAGGTACATGTAGTTATTATAATTGGCAAGGTTGAAGAGGCTTCCAGAGAAGGCCTGATTCTCAGCAAGTTATGGCACTTGTTAATAAAACACAGTTCCTTTAGGAGCAAAATGGATGGACAACCAGCAAGGAAATTACTCAATATGTATCATTAAAATAAATCAGCCTTGGGAGGCTGAGGGCAGTTGCTCCAATAAGAAGTCATTATCTCTTGTTTAGTTTCCAAATTTTATTCAGTTTTTCAACCCAGAAATCACTAAAGAAAAGGCCATGTCCCCAGAAGAAGGCCCCTGCAACATATGTCAGGCATTCACGGTAACGATTCCCCTAGTTAATCCTTCCCCAAAGAGACCAACCTCCGTTTTACTTTGGTAATGGTGCACCAGGGAAAGGGAAATACTCCAGTATTTGCTGGATGTGGGGTCTGAATTGACACTGATACATAGGACCCAAAGCATCTATTCTAGTGGCGGCATGTGCGAGCTAGGTAATAAATGGAGTCTTGGACAGGTTTGGCCCACAGTGAACCAACAATGTCATTTGCTTAGCCTCTAAATGTATTATTAGAAGAGAAGTACTTTGTACTTCATAAAATCCCCCACATTGTGTTACTGGCCAATAGGGTAAGAGTTATTATAGTGGAAAAAAAAAGAAAAAAACAAGTGGGAACTTCTGAAACTGCTTCTATCCTTCAGCCAAATAGTAAATCAAAAACAATATCTTCATCTGGGATGGTGGTCGTGGTTGTAGTGGTGAAGGAGGAAATCACTGTCCTTGTTAAATGTCTGAAAGATGGTTAATTTCCATCATAATCACATATGGGTTATAAAGAATGACCACCACAAACCGAACTAAGTAGTAGCCTCAACTGCCGTTCCAATGCCAGATATGGTGTCCTTCCTATTGAAAATGAACATGGCTTCGGGTACATTGATTGAGCAGGTGCATTATTTTTCAACTCTGTCAGAAAGAATGTATCAAAAAAATTTACACCAATGAAAAAGATTACAGTATACCTTTATAACCCCAGTGCCATTTAGTTCACAGTTGTCCTAGAGTCAACTCTTCTGTTCTCAGCACCATTTAAACTTTCTTGTCCTTTGTAATAATTTGAAGAGGATGCCACAGAGAACAACACTTTAATCCATTATACTGATGATATCATATTTATCAGACCACATAAACAGGAAGTTGATAGCACACTGGGAAATTTGATAAGACACATGTTCTCTGGAAGGTGAGGGATATACCCTAAGAAGATTCAGGGATCTGCCACATCACTAATATTTTTAGAGTTTCAGTGGTCAGGGGTATGCCAGGAAATCTCATCCAAAGTAAAGGACAAATTACTGCATCCTGAACTTCCAAACATGAAGAATGAAGCATAATATCTGGTAGGCCTCTTCAGATCCTGGAGGCAGTATACTCCAACTGGGAATACTGCTTCAATCCAGTGGCATGAAGTACTTCCAATTGTGAGCAAAAAAGGGCTCTGCAGCCATAAAACCAGGCAGGTTCAAAGGTTCTAGAGGTATCACTGGTAGGAAAACTGGAGTTTATGGCAAACCCCAATAAGGAAATCATAACTGAGGCCTTGAGAGTTTTAGAGTAAGGCCATGCCATCTTCAGTGGAGAATTATGTACTTTTTGAAAAATAAAAAGTTTGTTTTATGAGATGAAGATGTATAAGAGATGGAGCATCTGACCATGGGGCAAAAATCATCACATGGTCACAACTGCCAATCATGAGCTGGGGTTCTGTCAGACCTACTAAGTCATAAAATCGGGCTGGCACAGCAGTAAACCATTGTTAAGATGGAATTGGTATATCCAGTATTGAGCAATAGCAGAGGGCTCGAGGGAGTTTCATGAGCAGGCAGTCCAGGCCCCCATGTAATCCACTGCTATTGTATCAGTTCTCCTCTTGTATGTCACCTAAATGTATATGGGCTATCCCTTAAGACCACATAAAAAGTAAGAACCCAAACTTGGTTCGTGGATGATTTGCTTCTGTGGGTGCAAGCTGAAAATAGATGGCAGCTTCCACATAGCTGCACTCAGGGGTAGCATTGAAAGCCAGTCATAGGGAAAGTCTTCCCAATGGGCAGAGCTTCAAGTTGTGTACCTGGTTACCACCTTTGTGTGCAAAGAGAAGCGGCCTCATTTTAAAATATTTGAGGACTCATGGGCAGCGAGAAATTACTTGACTGGCTATTAAGGGGCTTGGGAATAGAAAGATTAGAAGATAAAAATACAAAGGGGTAGAGGCACACAGTACATGGGAGTGGTCAGGAAGTGTGACTGTGTTAATGCCACCCCAATGCTGGCACGATGGGCACATGAGCAAAAGGACTGTGGTGGCAGGAATGAAAGCTGTGTATGGGCTCGATAGCATGTGTATTCACCAAAGCTGATTTAGTGTTTCTGCCATTGCCAAGTGTCCAACCTGCCAGAAACGGAGAACAATATTGAGTTCCTGATATGGCATAATCCCTTGAGAAGACCGACCAAGCTTTTAATGGTAAGTGGACTACACTGGAGACATTAACAGCCACATAAGTTTATCCTTCTTGATCACACTATCACTTTTTGAGGGTTTATAGATGGTTTGATTTATTAGCATAACTTAATATACAATTTCATGTTTTAAGAGGGGATTGACTTTACAACAAAGGTGCAGGAGTGAGCACATGATCAGGTGATCCATAGGTTTATAACGTACTGAATTACTGAGAAGCTGCCTGAATGACAGAGTATTGCAATGGTCTGTTAAAGGCACAGCTGTAGCACCAGATTGGAGGTTGGGAGGTGATATTTTTGAGGATGGAGTATCTAGGACACAGTATACACTGAGTTCAAAATGTTTATATGGTGCTATGTCTTTTACAAAAGAATATACATAAGTTTGAGAACCAACAGGTGGAAGTAGGAGCAGCCTTACTTGCCATTACTCTGGTGACCCTCTCGTAATGTTTCCCATTTGAGGAACTCCTGAATTATAAGCTGAAACTACCACCTGGCCACTTCGAGTTCCTTGTACCAAAAGACCAAAAAGCAAGAAGTCAACATCCTGGGACAGGTGACTGATCCCGCTCTCTCTTTAATGAGAACTTGCTGCTACCAGAACACATGCTGGGAATACTGACAGTAGACAACTTTTAGCTCTCAGCTTCTTCAAGGATTCTCGGCAGCAGAGCCTCTTTCTTCACAGTCATGCCCCTTCCTGGAATGGCCCTCATTTAATGACTTTATCAGTCATCTTCACCTAGCAACTCTGAAAAGATTCCTGTAGAGTCAACTGATGTCCAAAGGCACTCCTGAATAAACATCCTGCACATCAAAATTTATCACAGAGTCTTCCTATGGGAGCTGACTTGTGATGAGTTACAATGAGGCCTTCGAGGAACTTACAGCTTTTGTGGCTAATTGCCAATTCCAATTTTTATACTGTTTGAAAATGCTAAAACAGGGTAAAGAAAAGATTTTATGGGATTCTTATTAGGGGCAACTCATGTTTTTGGGAGCCTCAAAAGAGTATCTGAAAAAAAAAATCCCACTGAATTTATCCCTTCCAAGTTAAAATGTGTTAACAATAAGTGCACTGCTTTTGAAATGGTCATGATACAATGAGAGCATCTTGAAAATGGATGTTTCTCCATTATGACATGAATTTATTACTGAAAATAATGTTAATACCTTGTAATTAATTTAAAACTGGCTAATCTCAGGAATATGGAAACTTACTAGGTATATTTTAATGAAAATTTGGCATGCTTGAGGGACAAGACTGAAAAATTAATATCATGATTTAGCAAAGAGAGCTAATACAGTTCTTACTTTAGGATTTAAGTATTTATGTGCTTTTGTTTGAGCTATGACAATCAAATATTTAAATAAATTGAATTTTCACAAAGTATTAAACCAAAAAAGAAATTTTTTAATGAGAAAGCATAATGACCTGGCCATCCATCCAGTTACTTTTTATACATTTCTTCTAAGTCTTCGTAAAATATTTTAATACCATATTTTTTGGTGAGAGCAAAAAGGTTTTGGTACCATTAGTAAAATAAAATATTTCAAAAATATTGCATATATTTATTTTATCTTTTAAAGTTTTGTCTCAAATTTATATAATAGTAGAGCAGCATATGTATATTATATAACAATTTTTGCTGTTAGAGTGGTTTTTAAAAACCAAGGAAAATAAAGCTTTTTAAAAGCAAACTTCTACAGATGCTGCCTTCTTTTATTAAATCCAATAATGACAGGGTTCACCTCTTCCTAGTAATCATTTGAGCATTTGAGATTTGAAGTCAACAAAATTACTGATAACAACTAAACTTACAATACAAAAAGGTAATTACTATACACTTAAGCACAACCAAAATAAACTGATATACAGGGACTTTTGATAATTTCAACATTTTTTTTTCCATGAAAGAATTGTGACATCCTTAAGTAGATATGGCTGTGTATCTTTGTCTTAATCTGGTCTTGGTTTCTACTTATCATTCAAGTCTCATTTGTCACACCCTATTCTCCCAGTGTTCAAAACTGGCCTTTTTCCTGCTTGAGTAATATATTTTGCTGAGATCACTTTTGCATCTTTAATTGCCCAGAGCTCTTCTTCTTAGATTTTTCCCTTTTTTAAAGCATGAGATTTTAAGGAGGCTACTTCCCTATGATACTGCCTACAAAATTAATGATGCTAATTAACGCTCTTTTTTTGCAAGGATGTTGTTTTCTGGTTTTTAACTTTAGTTGTGCACAATCACTAGTTTACCCAGGTAAACAGGTGGGCATGCTTTTTATGCATTAAGGGATTCTTAATTTTAATTTGTGGAAACATGGATGCCATACCATTTTTATGTAAAAATATTAGCCATTCATGTAATTAATGCAGTTAAAAGGCTAAACTGCTCTTTCATTTGATCTAATTGTCTTTGTACTATGCCATTCCTTCTTCCCAGGCCCCACCCCTACTTTCCATGGCAAATAATGTAATCACAGCACATGGCTCATGTTATATTACTGGTAATAGCAAAGGCTTAAATGCCGATAACTCTATAGTAGCTGTTATCTAAGGTAATTTGGGCCCAATTAATATCTTCTGCACAATCTACTCTGTGAACAGCATTCTTTTAGATTTTAGTGGTTAACTAGAAGGAAAGGGGGAGAGGGGAAAAATAAAGGTAAAGGAGGTCAAATATATGGTGTTAGAAGATTTAACTTTGGGTGGTGAACACACAATGCAATATATACATGATGTATTATTGCATCATACACTTGAAGCCTATATAATTTTGTTAACCAGTCACCCCAATAAATTTTTTTTTTTAAAGGAAAAGATCTAGTTAGCCTAGTGAGGCTTTAGTTTACATTCATTACTATGCTTAAAAACCTTTCCACCTCCTGTAGGAAGAGGCTTATCATCCTTACATTACACTTTAGCATTGGAAAGATTCCTAACTGAAAAGTGTGACATAAAACTTTCTTTGGTCTCACATTAATCAAAACTACACTTACGGCAATTGGCATTTAGATAAATATAATTTATTATTTTAATATATTCTTTAGATGGCACTCCAGTATTAACTATACATCCAACCTAGTACCAAAGTGTTTTTTTTTTAAGACCTAAATTCTCATTTGATAATATAAAATAATCCCACATTTCTGGATATAAGGATTCAAGTTTAATGGTTTTAGGTCAAAGTTTTACACATATAATCCTTTGCTTTCTGTTACTCTTTTAATGGTAGGTATATTTTGTCTTGACATTCATCAGTGTTTTCTACAAATGACACATTAGAATAACATCTATACATGGTTCCATAAATTACTTCGATGTACTAATCTATGCATGTAAAGAAGTCACTGGCTTCAAAAACCATTTAAAAGATTCTATTGACTTGTGTAAAATACACCTTTTGCTACAATTGCTTGTCATCTTAGAAAAATAAACATTGAGTCACAAAACCATCTTGTCTTCACTGCTGCTGTTTCTGGCTACTGGAAATACAGAGCCACTGACTGAATGCTACAGCGTCCGTTGCCCTTCGCTTAATTAGGGTGACTTTTTTCTTTCCTAACATCTATTGACTTCAGTGCTCTTGATATCAAAGAATTCAATTTATGTGCTTGCTGGAATTTGTTAGACACTTTCGACAAAGCACGTCACTTTCTATCAAGCAAACCAAGAATTTCTATCTACCCTGCTGGGGATCTTTGAAGATATTTACTTCTGGAGGTGACTTGCTACATTAAAATGTCCTTTTGTGAACAAATGTGAAAGCCACACAATTAAGTGCTGTCAGAGAAATAAAAACAACAAAACAAGAAAACACCCTCTCTGGATACACAACCCCCAAGGCACCTTGGCCAGATGGTCTTTCCTTGGTAAAAATTAGGAAAAAGTATTCCTTCTGCTGATTTCAACCTCACTGACAGGGCAGGCTATCTGCTGGTTGTGGGTTGGATTTCTACCTCCTCCCCTTGGCTGGGTGCCCATCTGCACAGCACAACCCATACACAATATGGTGGTCTTGCTACCATTTATAGCATTGTTCCAAATGAACTGAAACTTTTTTTTTTGATTGTTTTTAAGTGGAATACTCATGAAGATCTGGGAGGATGGAGTGATGAGGATGTTTTAAATCTAATGTTCAAAAATAGTGTCAAAATAAAGTTTAACAACTTTTAACTACTGGAGGGGTTCAACTTGAACCTTCTTCTCCTTATTATGTACAACTAAGGCACACTGACTCCAAACAACTGCGGGGGCAAACAGTGCAACTGCAAATTGAAGAGACCGTCACTCTTAAGTCCATGGATCACAGAACAAGTTTAAATACCTTTCAATTATTTGGAAAATTCTGGGGAATACAGGTAAGTAATACTGAAAGGAAAAAAACCTTCTATAAATTTTCCAAGTTCCATCTGTTTTTAGACAGCTGTCTATAAAACTTGACATAGATTAACATATACACATATGCATTTGTGATTGAAAATGCTACAGTAATAATTTACAATGGAAACAAGGTTTGCATGTATGCACTGTAAAGGATATTTCAGTGATCCTCTACTGATATGAACAATGAAGCTATTGAAAAGTAAGTATTTCTTACTGATATTGTTCAAATGGTCAAAAGAATATATACATCAGACATATGAACTAATATATTGGGAACCATCCAGGATTTCAAAAAATTAAGACTGGTAATCAGTTAATTTATAGTGACAATGCATTCATTTAATATTCAATGGCACCAATTTTTATTGTGAAAATTAGCTGTAAACGTCTTACTCTTATAAGAACATACAAATGCCTCCATAACCTGAGTTGAAATTTTTCTTAAATTTGAATTTTCTCTAAATTATTCAATCACCAAGTGCCTGATCAAAGGCAATCCTCTCATGTTTCAAAACTTCTCCTGTTGAATGTTACCCTTCTCTTTCATTTCCCAACACCAAATTAGAGGGAAGAGCTATTTTTGAAAGAAATTATTTCTAAAGGTAATAATTAAGAACAGTGGAAAAATTATTTCGCTCCATATGGTAGTCTGGCTTCTATTTATCCTTACAAATAACCTAACCCCTCAGTGTCAACATACTGGCATAGTCCAACTAAGTCACCCTAAAGTGTAAATGTTTCTGGTAATGATTTGCAGGACCCAAAAAGAAATAATTATTTTCCTTTTGCCATGAAATTTACATTTTTAAAAGCAATACTTGTTATGCTATCATGGGAATTTGTTTTGATAGACAATAGATATAACCAGAATATCCAAATTTATAATGCTAAATTTGGATATTCTTGAAATTTCACTTGAAATTAGTCTTCAGTGTCAAAAAGCAAACTTGTAATAATTAGAAAACAATTATGAACATGATATGTAAAATAAGTCAGTTTATTCTACAATTTTTCTACTGTGTAGAAAAATGCAAACATAACCTTTTATTGTTAACATTTACATTTGGTTCTGTAAACAAAATTGGCAAAAAAAAAAAAAAACCCAAGAATTTTCTATGTATTTATATAAATTTCAAGAATATTTATCACTTTTGAAAATTATTTCTTAAGTCTAAAAGCCAGTAAATGTAGAAGTTGAAGGGGAAGAGAAAAACATTGACAACAGATTTGAATTTTCCTCTTCCCAAATACCTAAAATATCACATATACTACTGTTTTCAGTGTAGCTTGTAAAACCCAAAAATTCTGACTTCTCTTCACTAGTCTGAAATAAGTCCAGTAGAGACTGTACTGGTGAACTACAAATTCTGCTTTCTTTTTGTGTAATAAGACATTCAGTTCTTTTCTCATCTAATTCCACATTTTGTTCCAGATTTTTTTTATTTCTTCCTAATAATATTTTCACTTTCCGATGAATCTTACAAGGTGAATTATCTGTATTTTTGATGTCACATTCATTGGGGTCTTCTGGACAACTTCGGGATGGTTTCATTGTCTCAAATGTTACATGCTCCTGTGAACTGTTTAATGCTGACTGACCAGAAACATGACCAACTACTGAATGAAGGTCCTTTTCCTTCTGATCTTTTTCTGAAAAAAGCACAGTATCTGACTTTTGTTTTGGTTGAGATGCACAATTATCCATACTGAAATCAGAAAATTGTATAGATGCCTGTAGCCTACATGGACAGTGGTCTACCCTTAGTTCTTCCAAATAATTTTCATTTGTAATTAATTTATGTTCGGAAACATCAAGAATGCATCCCTTTTCATTTTTATCTGAAGGTAAATTTGTAAAATTTTGTTTTATGTAATTTTCAGCTGGATTTAACAGGAAACATTTATTAGTTGTTTTCTCATCAAGTTCTCTCAATTCAACTGAAGGGTGGGGGATGTGTTCTGAAATAAACACAAGCTTTTGTTCAGGTTCCTGGGTTTCTTTATAGAGAAAACTCTGCTTGATCACCTGTACATTATCTTCCTTAAAGTCTTTATGAGAAATAAGCTGCAATTCTAGTTTTTCTTTTGGTTCAGGTTTTTTCAGGACCTTTGCAGTAACAGGAGAAAGAGACCCAATGCTGTATTTTATTCTTTATAGGAGGAAAAGAAAAATAAAATAAAATAAAATTGCTATCATTTCTTAGTTAAAAATTAGTAAAAATCTTAAAACTATCTACAAAACTTATTTAACTTAGACATTACAAAAATTCAGAAATCTTAACATTCAGCCAAGTTTACTTTAGATGTTTTGAGAGTAATAAAACTTTAGATATAGCTGAAAGCTCTAGTGTATCCTTCTCTCCTCATCCATTCTTCTTCCCCCTTCCTTCTAGAGATAACCAGTATCTTGAATTTGGTGTTTAAAATTATTTTAATCATATAAGTCCAAGAAAGAAGAAAGAGATTTGGGTCTCTGTAATTTTTTCATTATCCTGAAAAATTTCATAATTTTATGCTTTGATTTACATCAATGTTATCTCTTCATTTTAGTTAGCAATGTGGAAAATGAGTACTTACTGGGAAACCTGAGACAGAGGCAGTTATTTATTTATTTGTTTATAGTTAAGTATAAAATATCTAATATCATACTGAGCCAGAAACTTGGCATCTTTATACTTATAAAGATGACAAAATACTAATCCTTAAGTTTCACACACATATTTGAACTGAAACCCTCTTCTTCGTGGAGCCTCTTGATATCCTTGGGATGCTAGTTTGTATTAGACAATCCTGAAGAGGAAGAAACTTAACCAGCTTACTAATTGTCTTATGTTATACATGTTATAGACAACAGAGAAATATAGAATTCTATCTCTCCCTTCAAAACCAGAATGGTTCCTTTTACATTTATTTTGTTTATACTTTCACTTAAGATTCCTCTGGAACAAATAGAGGATAAAAAGATGTAAAAACACTTGTCCAACATTGCTCTTTTAAAGTCTAGAGATGTTCAAATGACTTGCCCAGAGATTAAAACTGCATATAACAGATAATTTTAAGGAATAGCCAACTTACACATCACTAGTTAGAATTTTGCTGCAGATTGTGTTTTTAAGGAATTTCACATTTTTACAGTAGCCCATATAATTTTAATATTTGGAAATATGCCTCCTCTCCAAATTGTATTTTAAATTAGTCTTGAACGACAATTCTGAATGTTATAGAAATGTGAGGTTTAGGAACTATCTACCTACATATAGTCAAAAAACTTTCTAGTTAATTTTCAGAAGCTGTAATTTAGTATCATATTTTCTAATCTTCTTTATGCCTTAAGAGTAGTCTAAAACAGACAAAAAGGACTGAATAACATACTGAGTTATCACTAGTTCCCAGGGTATATCCATACGAAAAACACTTTTTATTTTAGGTTTATGGGAATAATCTAACCAGGATCATTCTGTTGATGTGCAGTCATTGTACACTGAACAGCATTGCATTTACACTCAAAAGTCCTGTTAGTACCTGTAGTAAATTTATAGGCAAGTCGAGTTTAAGCAGAAGTATTTAGTATAAAGACTTAATAGAGATAAATGAGGAATGCTCCTTAAAATTTCTTAATATTAACTAAAACTTCTAGCTATTTTAGTCCAAGTTGATGGTAAACTTCATGGCTCTAGACCAGGGGTTGACAAACTATACAGCACATGGGCCAAATCTAGTTTGCTATTTTTCTAAATAAGGTTTCATTGGAACACAGCCAATCTCATTCATTTTACATACTGTCTGTGCTGCTTTCATTGTACAATGGCAAAGCTGAGTAACTGCAACAGACATCTTATGGTTCACAAAGTCTAAAATATTACCATCTGGTTCTCCAAGGAAAAAAGTTTGCTAACTCCTCTTTTAGATTATGTTATTAAGAAGATGACCTTAAAATCTAAGGTAAGCACTTTTGGTAGTGGAGAAGGGAAAGAGGAAAGAAATAATCAGTTCTTTACATCCTCCAAATATATATTCTTTTATGAAGAGGAAACTTTGGATTTATTTTGAGTTTAACAGTTTAATATTCTAGTAAAATTTAAAACTTAAGTTGATAACTTACCTTTTTTTCTTAGGCACTTCCTTTTCATATTCCACAAAGTCAAAAACTAACTTTGATATGATATCATCAACAACTTGATAGTGATTACTCTGTGCAAAGTTTCTGTGTTGCTCAGTTAAAAGATGCTAGGAAAAAAAAAAGCACATGAATCATAAAATCATATTTTAAACCAACAGATAACCTTTTAGTTCAGATTTTCTATTATTTACAATGTCCTTAAAATTAGCTAATAACTGCTCTAAAGAAATGTCTTTTTACTAGAACTTCAAAGGATGCTAAGAAGTAAAATAAAAGTGAAAACTAAAACTACAGTGGACCCTTGAATGCAGGAGTTGGGCCGCCAACTCCCCTGCGGCTGAAAAATTCATGTAATTTTTGATTCCCCTAAAACTTAACCATACCAATTGTCCCTCAGTATCTACAGAATATTGGTTTCAGGACCTCACCTCAGATACCAAAATTTGAGAATGCTTTAGTTCCCTAAATAAAATGACACAGATCAATACATATACTTGGCCTTCCACATCCATGGACTCCCAACCTTTGATTAAAAACAGTACAGGTATTTACTAAAAAAAATCCCTATGTAAGTGAACCCACATAGTTCAAACCTGTTTGTTCAAGGGTTAACTGTACTTTAGTTTTCAGTCTTCCGTTTTTCAATGAAAAAAGTAGAGTACTAATTTGTGGTTTCAACAAACTGAAATCAAATGAGCTATATCAGAAAGTGAAGATAAAAATGGAGGAAAACAACACTAACATTTTACATTTAGAGTGTGCAGATATTTTTGAAAATACTTTTCCCTTTACTACTTTTTTTTATCCTTATAAAGCTACCACTAAGGGCTTATAAAATATTCAGTGAGCAAAATGTTATCATTTAACATGTAAGAATTGAAAACAAGAATCTATAACATAGATTAAACAAACGAAATGCTGTAAAGGAACATTTTTAAAAGGAGCAAATAAATGATCTCAATTGGCCAGTGCTTATAATGGAAAGTATAGAGAAGTTATTCTCAATCTTAAGAGTGGTCAGGAACAAAAGTAAATAAGTTCAGAGTACTGGAACAGAACTCACAGGTACAAAGTTTCTTTTGAATAGGTGGAATCTCCAGGCTAACTTTATCATTTGTCAGCTGATCAGGGAATTATATCTAAAAGTCCGTATAACAAGATGATCATGGAAGAACCTCAGTTCTGTTTCCCCAGTTTCATATAATTTTAACTTTTGATGATCTGATTGTATTTCCAAAAACTAAAATCTCCAGTTCTCACAAAAGACACAGCACAGTTGACCCTTGAATAACTTGGCAGTTAGGGGCACAAAACCCCCACCAGTCAAAAAATCTGTGTACAACTTTGACTCCTCAAATACTAATAGCCTGTTGCTGACCAGAAGCCTTATCGATAACAGTCAATTAACACATATTTTGTATATTATATACTGTATTTTTACAATAAGCTAAAGTTACTAGAAATCAAAAGAAAATTAACAGTACTGTACGTCTGTCATCTATTTCAAGATGAATCATGTCAGTACCTACGTGAACATTTCATATGATATAAAACACTAGATGTTGTTATATGTATTACCAACAGTATACATCAAAGATAAAAAAAATTATGTGAAAAAAAATTCATATTTACAGGTATAAAAATTCATGCATTGATAACAAAGCAACAATTTCACTGCTTCATGTTAGCCTAGTATAATACAATTGCTTCACAGCAGTAAAGAAATCTCCAAAACTTTTTCCAGTATATTTATTGGGGAAAAAAAAATCTGTGTACAAGTGGACTTGCACAATTCAAACCCGTATTGTTCAAGGGTCAACTGGATTCTGGAATATATATGTATTCTTTCCTTAGCTTAAAAAATTTACCACATACAAGTTACATATGTCCAGTAATGTTAAACAAATTAAAAATTATTAAAATTTAAAAAGAAACATAAGTTCAGATTCAGCTTATTGATGCTCTTGGGAGCAAAAATAACTAACTGAAATAAATTAAGAAAAACCACCTTCGACTTTTGCGCAGTTCCCCATTACCTCCACCTAGCTCTTATCCTGTGTTGATTTGAATGTCACTTTCTCAGTTAAGTCTTTTGTGATCCTCACAATAAATAATAAGTACTCTCATTACTTATTACCATTGCACTTTATACTTCACTTTTGTGACACTCATCCCACTTGCAAATACATCTTTTATATCTATCTTCTCTGCCAGACCATAAGATATATAAGGGTAGGGAATATGTCTGCCTTGTTAATCTCTAATAATCAAATTTGTTAAATGAATGCCTTGATACAGGTAAAACTGAATCACTGTGAAATCTAAGAATAAAAAAACAAAAAATTATTTTCTTCATTAGACACTAAATAGCACATACACAAAAGAAGTAAAAAAAAGTTTTAAAGTATCAATCTCAAAAACTACTTTTACTAATTTTCATTCCTTGTGGCGACCAGTGACCAAGGTTTTCATTTTTTTTTTTTGCCCCAACATTTTCTGAGCATCAAATTAGGATAAACTGATATTAAGGAAAGCATCCATTCCAGATTATGCTACTGCAACAAGAGCAAAATAAAATTTAAGGACCAATCTATAATTTAAATTTTCTAAATGATTTTTAGAAGGGAAATATTTCTGATAGTTTAGCTTCTGATTAAAAATAATTTTAAATTGTATTTTTCTCTTTATTAAATAAACAAAACAAAATAACACAAAGCACTAATATATTTTGGGTTATAAAACAAACCTCGGCTTAGAAAAGAGGAAGTTTATAATTCAGATATTTAAAATTATTCTCCTTAACTTTTCCACCATCTTCTACCAAAACCAAGCACCAAAACAAATCCATCTACTATTATAAAAATTAACAATTCAAATTATAACAGCTAACATTTAATAAGCACAGTGTTAAGCACTGTCCAAAATCACATAAACAAGAAAGCCAGGATTCAAACCTGGGCAGCCTAGGTCCAAAGCTCTTCCTTTTTTTTATTTTTTAAATCAGTTTACAAACTATAATAGTTTTCATCTTTAACTTTTTCTTCGTCCCATATATCTTTACAACTATTCTATTTCTCTGCTACTTAAAAAAATTGTCTCCACTTTCTTCTCATCCTTCCATTAGTTTTTTAATTACTCAGGCCTGAAATACTGGTCACCCTTGACTTGTCCTCTCATCCTGAACATCCAATCCATTGGCAAATCCTCTTGGTCCCACTTTTAAATTATACCCACAGTCTGACCATGTCGCATGATTTCTACCACAGCTTCGTCTAGGCTACTATCATTTGTTCATTGATTCCCATCAATCAGTTTAATTTAGCACTTTTGCATCATTTATTTCAATATCCACAAGTCCTGTTGCCCCCTCACTTCTCCCAGACCTCTACTTAAATATCACCTACTCAAGTTAGGTATTCCTTATTTAGTCTAAATAAATAGCAACATCCCCAATTCCTGCTTTATATTTTCTCATAGCATTGATCCAATATTTTTCTATATACTTCATTATTCTTTTATCCTATGGCTACATCTCTCTTCTCCTCCTCCATCGAATGTAATCTTCACAAGAGTAGGAAATTAGTCTCTATTCAATGCTATTAGCCCAGAGCACTGATTTGTACACAGTAGAGGCACAATAACCATTTGTTGAATAAATAAAAATGATTTTTCAATATATATTTACTTGTTGGGTTCTTAAAATTTCATATAATTCTATCACAAAGAAATATATACCACTTAGTAATTTATCAAGTTGTAAACCACAATCAAATATTTATTCATAGTTTTAGAAATATCAACCCCCAAAATATAAAATCACATTTACGGTTTCAAGATCTTCATATTTTTGCAAGCAACATTCACAATATCCTTTTTTTTTCTTCTCTTTCAACTGGAGTTGAACTGGGATTCCACATTTATCGCCATCTGTTTGGATTCTGATGGAAATATATAAATTAGCTGCTGAATATAAGGAATAATTTAAAAATTTATAGCCTCCTATAAAACAGAATCTGCCATAATCTGCACAAAGATTTCTATCAACAAATACTTTTAACCAATTGAAAAGCAAACTAAGAATATAATTATTCTGGAAATGTTTCAGATCACTTAAGAAAAACAACACATTTTCATTATTTGCAAATATTTTTGAGCCTCCCCCCTCCAATGTATAAATGTCTGTGACACATTTGAAAGATTTGGATTTCATATCTAGCAAAGGGGCAATAAAAATATACAGGGGAAACCATAATAGTGATTGCGCACACACACAACACATGCACATGCACACACTCCATGGTATTAAATAATTTTAATGTTTAAAATGATAAAAAATTACTTGAAGGTTAAACCAACCTTAGTTTAACCTGAGTCTGCTTTTGGATGCTAGATGGCTTATCTACATCAAATGGACTGGAGGGCTTCTGAATAGAATAATTTATAAAAGGCATATTGGTCAGCTGAAGATAAAATGGTCTATAAAGTCTAAAAGAATAAAAAGAAAAATACATGAAATTCTTTATGATGAAAGAAAACATGTTGAAGTCATATTTCAAAAATAATTCATCTGGAATTTGAAATAATAGAAATCAGTCAGGCTTCCTTTTCCAATTCTAGACCTAACTTTTTTTAACATTATCATTATTTTTAAGTTGTGGTAAAATACACCTAAAATTTACTCCTAACCATTTTAACTGTACAGTTCCGTTGCAGTAAGTACATTCACAATGTTGTCCAACCTTTAACACCATCCATCTCCAGACTCTTCTCATCTTGTAAAATGGAAACTCTATATTCATTAAACAATTTTCCACTCTCTCTTTCCTGTCAGCTTCTGACAACATTCATTCTACTTTTTGTCTCCAAGAATTTAAAGACTCTAGGTACCTCATTAAGTAGAATTATGCAGTTTTTCCCCTCTTATTTCACTTAGTATAATATCCTCAAAAAGTTCATCTACGTTGTAGCATGTGTCAGAATTTTATTCCTTTTTAAGGTTGAATATTCCATTCTATGTATCACATTATCTATTCATCTGTTAACATTTGGGTTGCTTCTGCCTCTCAGCTATTGTGAATAGTGCAGCTATGGACATATACGTGCATTTATCTCTTCAAGACCCTGCTTTCAATTATACTGGATATATACCCAGAAGTGGAATTGCTAGATCATGTGGTAGTTCTAATTTTTTGAGGACCCTCCACACTGTTTTCCATAGGGAATGCACCATTTTACAATCCCAACAATGCACAAGAGTTTCAATTTCTCCACATCCTCACCAACACTTTTTCTTTTTAAGTTGCCATCTGAATGGTTGTGAGGTGATGGTATCCCATGCGGTATTGACTCGCATTTCTCTGATGATTAGTGATACTGAACATCTTTTCATATGTTTGTTACCAATCTGCATATCTTTGGAGAAAAGTCCTTTGCCCATTTTTTAATCAAGTCATTTGACTTTCTGTTGTTGACTTCTGCATATTATATAACACTTAATTAGATATACGATTTGTGTATAACTTCTTCCATTTCATGGGTTGCCTTTGCTCTGTTGTGGCCTTCGGTATATGGAAATTTATAATTTTGACATAGTCCAATTTCTTTTATCTTTTGTTTCTTGTGCTTCTGGTGTCATATTTACAAAATCACTGCCAAATCCAATGAATATCATAAAACTTTCCCCCTGTTTTTTTCCCAGGGGTTTTACAGTTGTAGGTTTTCAGTACATTCTGAATTAATTTTATATGTGGTATAAAATTAAGGCTCAACTTCGTTCTTTTATATGAGAATATCCAATTTTCCAAATACCATTTATTGAAAAAACTGTCTTTTCCCCACTGAATGATCTTGGCATCCTTGTCAATAATCTTTTGACCATACATGCAAATATGGTCAGAGCTCTTTATTCTATCCTACTGGTCTATATATCTGTCTTTATGTCTGTACCAAACTGTTTTGATGACTGTAGCTTTGTAATAAGTTTTGAAAAAACAAAGTGTAGACCTCCAACTTTGCTCTTCCTTTTCAAGATTGTTTTGGGTGTTCAGGGTCCTGTGAGATTCCATATGAATTTTAGGATGGATTTTTCTTTTTCTGCAAAAAAAGCCATTGGGATTTTGATAGGGATTGCAATGAATCTGCATATCACTCTGGGTTCTGCTGACATCTTAACAATACAAAGTTTTCAAATCCATAAACATGAGATGTCTTTCCATTTATTGGTGCTTTCTCTAGGTCTAATTTTGAATTGAATCTTTTTCCTCCATGGCAACACATTACATAAAGAGAAGCATTCAACACCTCGGTGAGAGCCAAAGAGAATCATACATCTCAATGAATAACTCGACAGTCAAGAGAAAATAATCTAATTCTCCCATGCCAAATTAATTTACTTATATTTTAATCTTCATTAAGATCATCTTATAAAACATCAGAGGTAATTTAGAAAAACTACCAAATTAGATGTGGACATTTTTTATTTCTAAATAGCACCTAATAATTTCTTTTTCAGAAATGCAGACACAATCAAGTAGTAGTTATAAACCACAAAGTACTACATTTACCCAGAGAATGATTATTTGAAATACTAAAAAAAAATGAGTTGGTCTTAAGATTGTTCTAGACCAGATATTCAAGAAATTATTATTTACAACATAGTGTAACTAAATTTAGTCCTTGAACACAAATTAATGTTACTTTCTGTAACTTGTGCCACAGGTCAATTAGTATAATATAAATCTAACACAAAGGGACCTCACAGTATTAATGGAAATACCTTAGTTATTTTCTTTTTTGATATTGTATTTAAATCATAGAGATTAAACTTGGATACTTACTGGTTCATATCTTCCACTTTTACAAAGGGCTTTTTGAGTCTACCTGCTTGAGAACATATAAAACATAATATTATATACTTACACATCCAGTAATTTTGTTTTAAAACGTAACTACTCTGGTTAAAAAAAAAAAAAAAAAAACAACTATAGCTCCATTATCCACTTCATTTCAGTTAGAAGTTTTAAGCCTCTGGTGAGGTATTTTACAGTATCATCCCATTCCAAAATAACACTGTCTATAGTCTGAGATTCTTAAAACTAAATGGACCCCTCAAAAGATGTATGAATAAAATCCAGGAGGATTAAGAGCTGAAACAGGAAATAAGTCCAACTCTTACTTTTATTAACCTCTAAATTAAACATTTCCTTTAATTATGCATATAAGCAACAGGATCACAGTATCACCAGTGCCTGTGATTTTGACACCAACTGAAACAAGTATTTTCATAGCATATTAATTATTACAGATATTTCAAAGTATCATTTGTGTTCATCACTTCAAAAGTATAGTAGTAATTAGAAACACTGTTAGTACTTGATTTTAATGTGTAATAAAATAATATCACTATTTCATTATTAAAAATATTCTGATACCTGAATTTCAATATAATTGATTTTTTAGTAGTCTAATAATTTCTTTAAAATGTTTTAAAAAATATTATTCTGAGACGGGGTCCATAGGCTTTACCAGACCACCACAGGGCTCAGATTTTTTAAAAAGGAGAAGAAATACTGAATAAGTCATTTAAAGGGTTGTTTACATGATGTTCAATATTTTTATATGGTACATTCTATTTTCTAAAGCAAATAAACACATTTAAGAATATCAAAATACTTACTTCTTGTTTTCTGTATGCCGATGCCTACTCTTTTCCCCTAAAAATAAACAGATATGAAAATACTGGGTTTGAAAGTACACTGAAAATATCAACTGCAGTTGTGCTCAATATCCTCAAGATAAAAAAATCACACAGGAAAATAACTATATAAAAGAAAGCTGATTATTGAAGTTTTGTGAGGAAAAAGAGAAAAACTTGCTTTTTAAAATCAACTTCACCAAAGATATGAAAAGAAACGATCATTCAAGAATTAAAGATCTTATCCAAGGGGAATGGAATTTAGTGATACAAGATCTCTTTTACAATATACCTAACTAGTACCGTGTATTTTATGCACTTACTCAGCAAAACCTTTGTAATGAACTGAACAATGGAATTATTGAAAAATGTATTATGGTATGTCAATTCCAATCAAGATGGAATACATACAATATGGTCAATTATTCCCACTGATTACAGCTAAAAACTCTGGACAGAATACCATAAGCAACTACCTGTGGATTAAAAAGTAAACAAAAGCAGGCATATTGTGGAAAAAAGTAAAAACTTGGAAAGGCTACTTTTAAGGAGGTAAACTTTCCATCCTCCCCACTGCCAGCATTTCTCCTGTAATGTTGCATTCAGGATGGATCTATAGTCATGGAACTGGCAGCAATAGAGGAGCCAGTGGCTAAAACTCCTTTATAAACCCCATATTTCTAGATAGAAAAAAAAAAAAAAAACAAGGAAAGAGGTACCTGCAGTCTAAAGAGTTCAGAGAGAATCCCTTTATTACTTCTTTCTTTTCTCCCACAGTTTTTCCCTGAGGGTGGGCCCCAGTTATGAAACTGCAGTTGTAACAGTGCCATAGGCAGCTAAAATTGAAAAACCCCGACTTTCTGATCAGAGAAACTAGAAAAAAGGCCCATTGCTGACTGACTGGAGAGTGAACAGGAAACCACAGAGTGAAAAGCTATTCCCTGTATAAATCCACATAAGTACCAGGCTTAACTCTAAGCTGCATATGCTAAGGACAGATCCAAAGCAGCATATTCAGGGCTTTGAAAATGGAGCTAAGATTCCAACTACTGCCCAAGTCTTGGACTAACCTATAAGTGATGCATGTGCAGAACAAACAAAGCTGCCTGCATACAAGTCTTTGAAAACTGAAACAGATTAGAACCACCACCTACAGATATTGAGATAGAACTGATAGTTTGAACAAAACTGGATGATTGCCTGCTAAAAAAATGATAGCAACAACAAAATCAGCATTCTCTAGAGTATTATAACACATCTAGAATCTATACAATATAACATTTACAATGTTTATCATACAATCAAAACTTATTTGACATATTAAGAACCAAGAAAACATGATCCTTCTTGAGAGAAAAAGACAATTAGTTCCCAACACTAAGATGTTCCTAATGTTAGAAATAAAAGAAAAAGACTTTAGAGGTAAACATACTTAAAAATGAATGGAAAGATATAAGTTCTCAGCAGAAAAAAAAAAAACCATAATAGAGAACCAAATAGAAATTGTAAAACTGTAAAATACATGATCTGAAGTACAGAAGTCTCTGTATTTCACTTCACACAATAAAGTGTCAGTGAACTTGAAGATGAATAAAAAGCTTCAATTAAGTGAACAGAGGAAAAAAGACTGAAAAAAATGAAAAGAACCTCAGGGAACCAACAGGTACCCCACATTCCAGTTACAATTAATATAAAAAGGTCTGATATTAGTGTTACTGGAGTTGTACAGAGAGAGAACAGTGAAGAAGATAATTTTTAAACAAAATAGCCAAAATTTCCCAAACATAATTTATCAATTCAAGAAGCTCAGTGAAAAGCAAATAAAATAATCTCAAAGTAAACCATGCCTTGGCCTATTACAATCAAACTACTGAAAACCAAAGATAAAGAAAAAATCTTGACAGCACAGAGAAAAATGACACATTACATATAAAGAATAATTTAAATGACTAAAGATTTCCCATCAGAATCCATGGAAGCCAAAATACAATTGTAGAACACCTGTATAGTGCTCAAATAAAGACATTCTCAGATGGAGGAAATCTATGAGAAGTCATTGCTAACAAACCTACTTTTAAATAATGCATAAAATTCCAGGCCCAGAGAACCTCACTGGTAAATCCTACCAAACATATGAGAATTTATAAAACCGATTCTACAAAAACTGGTCTAGAAAACAGAAGTAGAAATACATCTTAGCATTTTATGAGGGCAGCATGACCCTGACACTAAAACTAAAGACATCAAAAGAGAAAGACAACCAATATTCCTCGTGCACATAGTATGCAAAAAGTCCTCAAGAAAATAAGTTTCATGTAAACTGATGAAAAACTGAAAGCACTTTAAGTAGTAGAGCAAAATACATCTATCCAACTTACAAACGAGAGTATTTATGAAATGTAATTAATATATGTTTACATATATTAATGTGTACAAGATTTATATATATTCATTTGAGACCCACAAATGCATCTTCATTAAAAAGTTTTATGTTTTACTACTTGGCAAAACAAAAGTATTAGAGAAACATTTTTTTTTCACATATAAATAAAGTTTTAAGTATTGGAATCAAGTTGACCAATTATATATCCTGGATTATACAGTTATTTAGTATCCCTATCCTTTTTGTTTAGGGAGAAAAGATCTTTTTTCACAGCTATTTATCACAGCTTTTAATTGTTTTCCTAATGGCTGGCACACAATAGGCACTGAGTATTTGCTGAATACTGAATGAATAACAAATATAGTATTTATTCAACACTGGGTTACATGTGTTAACAAAACCTAATGTTGAAAGAGAAAAGACATGCTCTGAAAACCCTCATGGAGCCTATATGAGATTCAAGGCAGTGGTCAGGCATTGAAACGTGCTAAAATCTTTCAAGCTTTCCCTTCTCCTTCTGTTACTACCTTAAAGAAGCCTAAGAAATCAACATTTCTCCTGATTACTGACATAAAATCCCAGAATACTTTTAAAATTTTGACTGTGAACCTATTAGCAGGGTGTAAAATCAATTTAGAGAGTTGTGACCAGTATTTTTTTTAAATAAAGAAAATACTATAGAAATACTGGTATGAATCACATTAAGGGTTAAGTGTTGTTTTGTGAAACTTTTGTTTCAGACATGTACTTACATACCTGGGTGTATAAACAGACTTGATGTGCGTGTGTATTTAGAGTCCATAAATGTCCTTTAGGGTTTAAAGACAGCATTTACTTACTTATAAAGTATTAGCCGTTTTATTTAAATATTAAGTGAATTATCTGCTGCTTTCCGCAAATTGTCCATACCTTATATGAGAATTTATTAAAAATGTGTTCACAAAGATTTTATGAATCTTTGTATATAACATGCATATACAGCATAGTCATGATATAAAATGTTTCTTAATGAAAATTGTGTTGAAGAGAGTCCATCTCACCAGCAAATGTTCTTTATTGGCAACCAGAAGAACTTTTCCAAATGCCTATGCAACCAGTTACCCTCCTATTAATAATCTCAATAATTTTCCAAACCTTTTAAGATAAAAATCTAACTTTTATACAGTGTATAGTCTCCTTTATACTACCTGAACTTGCTAATTTTTCCAGCTTCGTTTCTTGTCATTCTCCCACTCAATAATCAAGTTATATTAAAAGAGAAAATTTCCAAAACATCCTACTTATAACTTCATGTCTTTATATTAACTCTTCCATAACATTTTCCTTTTAAAGTATAGTAATTTAAGGACTGAGTGAAGAAAAAATTAGACCACAAAAGAATGCTCAGAGATATGAAAACCATGAGGAAACTAAGAGATAAGTTCCAGAAGAAAATAGGTAAGTTCAAGGAGGAAATGGACAATAGCTGAGAGAACCAATATGACTGGTTGTAAAGAGTATTTCTGGAAATTGGTCAGTAGTTTTATACCTCATAGGCTGAAGAGTGAGGGAGAGTATAAAAGGAAATTTGAGAAGTTTGGATTATATAAAGATTGGATGGTAGGTAGGGAGGTAGGGATGTGAGATGGAGGTTTTATTGTATCTGTTTTAAAAAACAGAAGAGGATTGATTACATATAGAGGTTTCAAAGAGAAAACTAGTAAAAAGGGAAGAGAATGAAAATACGGGAACATTAGGTCTAACAGAGTGCAATGTCGAAAGTACTTGTTTAACAAATATTTTGAGGTAAGGCCAAATAGTCATACCATACAACAAAATTTTGCTATTCTACCATCTAGAGCAGTCGGAAAGTATATTTCCTGTTCATGTTCCCTAAAGGAATATATTATTTATATTAAAATCTTCTCATGCAATAGGAAAATTGTGGTGTTTTCCTTTAGAATAAACAACATCATCTATTAAAAGCAGCAGCAACCAAAGAACAGAACTATGACACCATCCCAGGACCAATTTTTACCTTGTGAGTGAATTCTAAAGTTAAACAATACACAATTTATTCAAATAGCAGAAACATGCATACTGTACACAAGTTTACCCCTGGTATATTCTGGCAATAATGTTTACTATTTGGCAAGAAAAATCTACAGATATGTAAACAAAAACAGAGCTTGATCACTTTAATTGTAAATTAAGGAAAATAACATACCGCATCTCTTACAGAAGTGCTTGATTTCTTGAGTAAATACAATTCTTTTTTCTTTTGTTCAATGTAGTATCTAATGTCTTTATTAAAAGAAAGAAGAGTTTAAGATTAGCATTTTTACCTTTGGAGTGAAACATTTGTTATTTTCTTTCAATTGTATTAAATTTACATGAAAGAATTACCATTATAAGTATCTCCCTATGTAAAGTCTGGAACCAAAGAAATGAGATGGATACTTACAAGAAATATTGTCCAAAAACAAGGATAAAATCCTTACCATCAATATGAAGAATTTTCACTCCCCATGATAAGGCATTTGATAATATACTATTTGAAGGAATAAAATCCTGTAAAAAAAAAAAGTTTGATAGTTTTTCTAGAAAATTACTATTTTAAATGAGCTTAATTTAGAAATAATTTAGAGTTTAATGTCACTGAGGTGGTTACTGAGAACAGACCCTATAGAAATGAGGACAACTATAGCAATGAGGACGTCAGTTTTTTCTTTTGGAAATTCTAAAATCCACCCTGCTTAATATATTCCCATATTATTTACAATTAGTGCGCACTGTAGCCTTACACTTGTTTCAATAAATTATTCCATTTGAAAATATAAAAATGCCACAAGCTTCAGAAGTCTCCAGTAATATTTTAAAAGGCCACAAGATGGAGACATTTCTTCATGAAAAGTAGATTCTGTTCTTTGTAAAATGAGAAACATGCTGATATTTAAGCCTTTTCCTACTACAAATGAGGAAAGAAGGGTTTCAAGAACATCCTTATTTTCTACTTGAGTTTTTAAAAATAGAATATATACTGTGAATTTTTAAAGTTCCTACTTACATGGTCCTTAATAGCTTTTTCAACTAATAATTTTCCTCTGCTCAAACACACCTATAAAAGACCGGAGAACAATCAAACATAAAGTTATAATATAATGCCTCACTGAAAAAGGTTAAAAAAATAGCTAAATAAAAATAGATACATTTTAACATAAATATAAAATTTAAAATAAACTGTATTTGTACAAGTTTTAATGACTACTGCCAAAATAAATGCATTGTAAAAAGTGGTCTTAGGGTCTTTGAAGTAAGAGCTATTAAAAAGTTTGTCTTTTTTGGGTGAAGCAACTAACTTCAATTGAACTACACTGAAGGTCAGTTCTGTAGTAAATTCTATTAAACATGAAAAATAAAATAGCTAGGTTCCTCTGAAATTGTCTATTGTCTGTAATAGTAAGTTTACATTTTAGTTCTCCATTAAACTGAAGATCTAAGAATATGAACAAACTGTATATACTTATTTACATGGTATTTCACTTTTTAAAATAAAATACTAGGAAAAGCAATTAAAATGCTATAAGCGACAATTAATTTGGAACTAGTCACTGGTATATAATCTCATTCCTCCAATAAAACGTTAACTGAAAGAATTGATAAGCCTTCCTTGGTCTCCTCTCCTTGACTTTTTCTTCGATATATTTGTCTATTTTTTCAAGTGACATCTCTTACGTAACTCATTTCTTCTGTTTCCCCCTACTTTTCTTGCTTTCCAAATGGCTTCAGTAGGTAAAAATGATAATTACTTTTCAATCTGAGGTAAACGTTTTATTTTTTTAATCTCTTCCTCTCTACACCTTATCAGTTTAATTTATCCTTCACTGTATCTCCCAACTTATTGGCAATGGAGTGGTAGGGATGTGATGTCAGTAATTCTAGAACAGCGGTTGGCAAATTTTCCTGTAAAGGGCCAGATAGTACGTGTTTTAGGCCCTGCGGGCTATATAGTCTATTGCAACTATCCAATTCTGCCTTTACAGCAAGAAAGCAACCAATTAATATATAAACAAATGGGTATGGCTATGTGCCAATAAAACTTCATTTATGGAAAATAAAATTGAATTTCAGATAATTTCCACTTGCCACAAAATATTAATTTTTCTCCAACCATTTGAAAACGTAAAAACCATGCTTAGCTTGTAGGTTGTAAAAAACAGGTAGCAGGCTGGATTTGGCCTGTGCCCATAGTAAAGCAGGTTGGATTTGGCCTGTGCCCATAGTTTGCTAGTCCCTGCTCTGAAACAAACAAAAGGTTTTCATTTCTTCTTTAAAATAATGACTCACTGTTACTTTTTAGCTATAAATTACTCTAAAAAATAAAAACCATCCCTAAATGCAAGGGTATATTTTAGAATAAGGGCATAACTACAGAAGTACTATTAGGAGAAAAATCACCTTTCTATAAGTCAGCAACATTATAAAGGACCAGAAAGCCACACAACGTAAATATTGTTCTACCTAAGTGAACTCTGCTGCCAGTTTGCTCTTGAAAATCATGAGATCCTCAAGCTACATACAGCCTTTCTGATAAGTCTCAAAGCATATTTAAGAGACTTACTGAATCTGGAGACTTAAATGAACTTCCATCATGGCTGGGATGAGGTGAAGTGGTTTCTGCAGTATACGCAGATTCTGGACTGGGTACAGGAGAAATTCGTCCAAAAGTTTGTGCGAATTTAGCTTCCTTTTTATTTGAAATAAGATAACTAATATCTTTGCTGAGAAATTCTTCAACCCGCTAAAGGAAAACAAAAGTATTTTTAAGTCATATAAACCATATACTGTTTCACATGCTAAGCACAGATAAAATGCCAATTTGATGCTTTTAACATTTTGTAAACTGGTAGTTTTTATACTGCATTCTTCTGAATCTAGAGCTCTAAGAAAGTACTATAGGAGTTCCAATCACAACATGACACCATATTCCAGATACTATTTTTAAGTGCTATATATATTCTAAGTAATTTTATCCACACAACCACCGCATGGTACCATTAACCACATTTTGTGGAGAAGAAAATCAAAGAGAACTAACTGACTTGCCTAAGGTTACACCAGTAGTGACAGAATTTGAACAGATATTCTGATTCAAGTCCATGCTCTAGAGCAGTACTGCCCAGTAGAACTTACTGCAATGATGGAAATGATTTTCATCATCATTATCTAATAAGGAAGCAACTTGCCACATGCGGCCACTGACTACCTAAAACGTAATTAATGTGACCTAGCAACTGAATTTTAAATTTAAATTAACTTAAATTTAAATAACTATATGAGACCAGCTACTGTTTTGGACAGCACAGCGCAAAATCATAAAGTTATACTATTAATCTTTCCATAGGACAAACTAAAGGCAAGGAGGAAACCCTAACCCTTAGGAGTATAAGACTGAAGAGAATTTCCCCACTAAAATGTTTGAAAAACTACTTAAGTGTCTGAATTTATAAACACATGTAGCAAAGTCGATATTATTGAAGGTCGTTCCCACCCAAGGGGCGGAAAATTAAACTAAGTAGAAATAAATACTACAAATCAGTAACTATTTGCATAAATCAAGGACTTCTAAAATATTGTAAACAGCTCTAATTACTACAGGATCTCAAAATATAAATGAGAATAATAAATGAAAGTAACAGATGAATTAATTTCATCTAAGCATTAAGCACATTTGCAAGGACCAGTGTCCCCCTCCCCCACTTTGGTTAAATGCAAATCACTGTTCCCTTTTTCTCTGAGCAATACTTTCATTAACTAGTAAATAAATTAAATATCCACATTTATTTATTCCATGGATTACAAACTCAAATACCTACATGGGCCAGCAGAAATATAAACAATTTACACATCAAATACTTTCTTCGTTTTCATAGATATATGGCCCTAGCACTGCCACAGGATCCAATTTTTCAAGAGAAAACCAATCTCCTATGTGATTTTAAAACTGTGATAAAACATATATAACATGAAATTTACCATTTTAAACATTTTTAGGTGTATAACTCAGTAGCAATAAACACATTCATAATATTGTGCAACCATCCCCACTATCTATTTCCAGAACTTTTTCATCATTCCAAGCTGAAACTCTGTACACATTGAACAATAACTCCCCATTCTCCTCTCTCCCCAATCCCTTTTAATATCTATTTTACTTTGTTTCTATGAATTTGACTATTCTAGGTACCTCATATAAGTGGAATCCTATATTTGTCCTTTTGTTTCTGGCTTATTTCACTTAGCACAATGTTTTCAACATTCACTCACATTGGAGCATGAGTCAAAATTTCATTTCTTCTCAAGGCTGAATGATATGCCATTGTATGTATATACATTTTGTTTATCCATTCGTTTGTTGTTAACATCTGGGTTGCTTCTGCCTTTTGGCTATTGTGAATTATACTGCTATGAACATGGGTATACAAATATTTCTTTAAGACCCTGCTTTCAATCATTTTAGGTATATACCCAGAAACAAAATTGCTTGATCTTACGGTAATTCTATTTTTAATTTTCTGAGGAACCATCGTACTGTTTATCAGAGCAGTTGCACCATTTTTCAACCCTATCAAAAGGGTTTGTTTCCCCATATCCTCGCCAACACTTTTTTGATAGCAACCATTCTAATAGATGTGAGATGGTATCTCATGTGGTTTTAGTTTGTATTTCCCTAATGATGAGTAATGTTGACCATCTATTCATGTGCTTATTGCCCATTTGTAATCTTTGGAGAAATGTCCATTCAAGTCTTTTTTGTTCATTTTTTAAATCACGTTATTTTTTTGTTGTTGAGTTGTAGTAGTTTAAAAATTCTGGACACTAATCCCTCATCAGGTATGTGATTTGCAAATACTTTTTTTTCCCATTCTGTGGGTTGTCTTTTCACCCTCTTGATAAGGCGTTCTTTGATGCACAAAACCTTTTCATTTTTATGAAGTCCAATTCATCTATTTTTTCATTTGTTGCCTGTGCTTTTGGTGTCATATCCAAGGAATCAATGTCAAATCCAATGTCATAAAGATTTTTCACTATACATTCTTCTAAGAGTTTTAGGTCTTATGATTAGATCTCGATCCATTTTTAATTAATTTTAGCAGAGTAAGTATACAACTTCATTCTTTTGCATGTAGATATCCAGTTTTCCTAGCATCAGTTGTTGAAAAGATTGTCCTTTCAATGAATGGTCTTGACACCCCTGCTGAGAATCAATTGCCCATATATGCAAGAGTTGATTTTTGGGCTCTCTATTCTATTGCATTGGTCTATATGTTTGCCCTTATGCTGGTATGACATATTTCCTTTGGTTTTCCATTTCCTATAGCTAGAGTTAAAACTCTTTAGTAGTGAATAAAATATTGTTTGCAATTTGGCCCCAATATAACATTGTTTCTTGTCATTTCCCCCATCTAAATCCCAAGCTCATCATATTGTAATATTAGCAGCAGCTTTAAAAAAATCACATTTTAAATATGCTTTGCTCTACTCAGTTTGTCCATTCTGCCTAATATATTCCTACTAGGCTTTTAAGACTCAGCTCAAACTTTTTTCCCCCTGCTTCTTTAATCTTCCTCCCCCCGTCCCCCACTTCCACCCCTGACCTACGGATGTTACTGTCTCCCTTTTTAAGAACTGGATCTCTAAAGGCAGGGCATCTACTCCCATGGGGGGAGCGCGCACCCAGGGCCTGGCACATCCAGGGTTTGGTCCATGGCTCCACTTGTGAGATGAACCCAGAACCTTCTGGGTGTAAAGCAGATGTGCTAACCATTATACTATGGAGCCACTCCCTCAGCTCAAACTTTATCTCTGCTATATCCAATGATTCCTAAAGGCAGAGATAATCATTTCCATCTCTGTATTATAATAGAAATTTCTACATAATTTCTGGTAAAGCATTGGCAACGCTACTCTGTAAAATATTTAGTTGTCTGATGTTCCCACAGACTGAGAATTCCTAGAGGACTAGACTACCTCTTATTTTCGTATCCCCAGCATATAATACTCTCTTTTTGACATTCTATGTTGTATTAAAATCAACTGTACCCATGCCATCTCTACCTAGCTGAGGGCAGAATGGACATCACATTTATTTTTGAATCTACCAAAACACTTAATACCATGCTCTGTACTGTTGACTTAGTTTTATCATAGTTTTCAATCTAGTTTTATCATAGTTTTCAATCTATTAGCTATTGTCATTTTCTGATTACTCAATGTCAAGTAACTTTGTCTTCAAGTTCATGATATGGCAAGGTATCTGTCCTTATATCTCTATTCTTTTCCAAGTGCCTTATTTTAGCCCAAACTGTTTAGACATGGACCTAAATGTGGTTGGTTCCATGTCTTTTTAAGATGGTTCTGTAACAGCTACTTTCCTTGCCACAATCAAAGATATTTCCCCATTATGTCAGACTTCACTGCTGTGCTCTCAATGGTTAAATTTGTCAGAAGTGCGCTCTCCAGATAAATTGGGCATTTAGATGTTTTCATTAATACTAGAGAAAACAAATGCATAAAGTGGACAATTAAAAAAGGACAATGAAATAATCTGAAGCAAGAGAAATTACAAAAGGATAAAGGGCCTAAGTAACACTAAAAATTAATAAGCATAATCCTTTCAAGGAATATCTATTCAACTAAGTAGTTGTTCAAGTTGAATCTTAAAACTCTTAGTGTCTAGAGGTCAAAGTTCCTTTATAGTTCACTAGATTTTCATAAAATGTTCTTAGTGATAGAAATGGTAAGGTCTAGGGACAGAAACCAGGACATCACAGAATACTGGAAAGATAGTGTGGGTGGAGATCAGAATTTGAATAAAATTTTTTTAAAAAAGAGAAATTACGGAATAAAGTTAATAGATCAAATTCAGTTGAAAATCAACAGGTTGGGGGAAAATTTTGAAACTTATCCTCTTAATATCCCCTTACTTCATTGGTCTACTTCAATTTTAGGGTAAAAATTTGAAATATTTATAAAACTAAAAGACTCTATTATCTAATGCCTAAGTTAATTCAAAATTTGTTTCTTGCAAGTGCCTCAGGAACTGATGTGGGGATGAGAAGAGAGAGAAAACAGGGACATTACAAGGAGTCTCTGCACTAGCTTCTATACTGCTATTTGAGCTAAAGCAGTTCCCTTATCAATAGCTTTACACATTAGACTCCTAAATATGATTTTGTTTGAAGGATTCCACTACTAAAAACACAAATCTAAATTCATTGGTTTAGATCAGTAGGGTTACAGGGTTATTATATATTTGAGAAAGCTGTGAAACTGTATTAGATAATTTCTTTGTAGCCATTTTTTGCTAGAGAAACAGAAAGTTTGCGGTAGCATATTAGTCTAGGAATTAGGAGGCTAATCCTACCCTGGGCCAGTCATTTAACTTCTCTGGATCTATAAGTACTTAATTTCTAAAATGAAGGAGTCTGTAGGTGGTACAGTCAATATGGTGGCAGGTATATAAAATATAATCTTTTGGAATGCAGTCATATGGTCCTTATGATACATGCTACTATTATGACAAGTATATGACAATGTTTTAACAAAACAAATAGCAAAAAAAGAATAGCTTTTCAAAGATAAATACACTACCACAACAATAAACAATTCCAAGAAACCTGTTATATGTTCTGCAAATTTCTATTCTAGGAATGACAGGATCAGTTCAAATTACTCAAAGTTGTTAACCTTGACAAATTTAAAGGCAGCAGAAACCTTTTAAATAAGAATTAGGGAATAAACTCTTAACCTTACTTGCTAAAATTTACCTAATATTAACCTTAATCCTAAGAAAATCTTAGAATTTTACCTGAATTTTCTAATTTCCTAATCATTTACTCAGTGTATAAGGTAGGAAAGGAGCAAGTTTCCCATATTCTTAATCCAAACTTCTGTTCCCTCAATAAGTTTTCTGTTGAGACTATCACTCAAGAGCAATTTTAACTTTTAGTTTTCTTGTGTTCTGTAAATAACATTTTTATTGTTATACTAATCCACACAAATTTATGTAGCTCCCCAATAATCATAATGGAGTTCCTGCTATCTGCAAGATATCCCAACATTACAATGAGAAGGCAATTAGCAGTTCCACCAGAACAAGGGAGTCTCACTTCTCACACTTTGTCAACTTTACACTAAACTAATTGATAATCACAGAAATCTGAAAGTTTTGTCAGGCTACAAAAGGTTAAAAGATAGTTTTTCATTAATGATACACATCTGGTAAAAATTTTAAGCTTAGTGCTTATATAAGTTTTCCAAAATAAAAAATTTAAATGATTACATATTCTAGAAAGTACTAGTTACAAATTGTTCCTTTTTTGTCAGTTTATGGTTTTGACTTACCCCTCCCAGATCCTTAATGTCCTTTTGCAGTTTTTCAGATATGGTGACAGAAGGTAAGTCAATGTAAAATACTTTTCCCCAAAGTGGCTTATATTTGGATTTTTCTGGTTTGTTATCAGTTTTCAGACATTTCAAAGATGGCCTGTTCTTTTCATTTTTGACTTGGATTCCACCTATTGTTTAAAAAATTTAGAATTATATCATGTTTTCTGTAAATAGAAAATTTTTACTATTTAAAAATATTTCTTAATACAATGATATCACAGAGGGGGAAATCTTTATTCCATCAACTTAAGTTATTAGGATTTTAGTGTATTTCTTTGTAGCACCACTTAGGATAATGGTAAATTCCCTATGTATTTTAAGATACTATACGGTAAGACAACTATTTTTCAGTCAATAGTTGAATTTACAGTTCAATATTTAGACGTTTATGTTTTATGTATATGTAATCTTATTGAAAAGATTTTCCTCTTTAGGCTGTAAACTCTACAGGATATGAGCATTTGCCATTCTGCTGAACATTCAGAAATTGTGCTTAAAATGTTAAACACTTAACAATGCGAGAAATCTGTTACTCAGAATGACCTCGTAGTCCTCAAAGGTTCCTGCTCAAGGTTTAGTTCCATATAGTTTGCTGTATATTAAGAACTAAAATTTCCATTTGAAGAACCAAATCACCACTTACTTCATTATTTCCTTTGACGAGATCTGAGATCCAAACAACTGCTTTAAAAATTAACTGAGAACACAATCAGTTCATAAGTTGAAGATTTATTATGTGTGTGTGTGTGTGTGTGTGTGTGTGTGTGTGTGTATATATATATATATATATAGGAGCATATAAATACACACACACACACACACACACACACACATACACAATATACAGATTAAAAAGGAAAGCTTAGAGGTTGAAATGTTTTACCAAATAAAGTGAATGGAAATGGAAGTTTGCTTTTGTTTGTCTATAATGTTAAAAACAGTAATGGTATGTTTAAAATACAAATACTTTCTCTTTATGAAAACATAAAAGAATAAGACCAAAAATCTACCCACAATCACCCAATTTCATAGTGAAGCGAAAAGCAACGAGCACATCTGCTTTTGAGGATCCAGCTGCAGGCTCAAAGGGCTTTAGCCAAGTCGCAGCATCTGTGGGAGCCCCAGGGAGTTCCCGGGTCTACACACAGTTTTCTAGTTTTACAACCAACTGCACCACCTGAAATTTAGGGGCCGCAGTAGGAGCGTGAAGAGCGCGAGAGGCCGGGCAGGGATCCGTCCCTTTTTGAGGCAAAACTCTGAACCGAGCCATCCTCAGGCCACAGAGATGGACGTACAAACCAGGAAAAAAAAAAAAATAATAAAATAAATAAATAAATAAATAAATAAATAAATAAGCAGGGACCCGAAAGAACTCCGAAGACAACGATGGAATCACGGGAGAGATAATGATTAAAGAGACTGAAAGCAGAGGAGGGACTTCGTACCCTGGAAATGTCCTTTGCTGTGGATCCTCATAGCTCCGGAGTTCATGGCAGCCGCCCGGCACCTACATGCTGGGTCCCGGGAGGGTGTCGCGCCGGACGGTCGAGAAAACACGGTTCCTCGAGGGCTGTAGACGGGCCAGTTTCCTCTCCCCTTCCGCGGACTATCACACTCACGCCGTAGACACAGCGCGTCCTCCTGCTGGGTTTCCAGGGCCGGACCCGGCTTCAAGGAGCGAAGGAGGAAGAGGAAAAGCAAAAACGAGTGGACTGCGGCGGTTGAAGATTTGAAAACGCGTCACGCGGCCGCGGCGCCGATACGCGCGCCCCGCCCCCTCTCACGCCGCACGCCGTGCCCCGCCTCGCGCTCGCCCCCACGTGCTCGCCTCCTCGCGCTGCACGTCCCGCCCCCATGGGTTACGTCTCCGCCCACGCCCCGCCCCTATCGCGATGTCCTTGGCTTCAGATTCGCGCTCTCAGCTCCGCTAATTCGCGTTTCTGCGCTGCCTTGGAGAGACTTTGTGACTGGGTGTTGACCAAACGTAGTGGATGCAGTTAGTGCTGGAGGCCGTCCTAGCCCTCCACCAGGGTCATTCTAGCCTTTTAGGTTTGCCGAGATCGTGTGCCTTCCAGTCGTCTCCTCCACCAGGTACGTTTATTTCTTACAGGTCAGATGTCCCGTAGTCTGGAGGCGTGGCGGCTGCGGATGAGCCGGGACTTAGGTTTGGGCCCGGCTGGGAGGCGGCGATAGCTAGTGCTCAGCGCGCCCAGTCACCGAGCGTGGTTTTCCCGGGGTCACCGTCGACCCTCTGGGCAGTAGACGGGGCCGCAGAGGGACTTCCCGAAGTGAAAGCAATTTAGGGATTGGGGGTGTTGGAGCGAGGGTGGAAGCCCTTCGCCTAGAGCGCGTTCTGATGGCCTTGTGCCCTTTTGGTACTTGACTGTGTGCTGTTCTCTTGACCTCTGTTTTGCACAGACTTGTTTTCGTTTTATTTCAATAATAACCGAAAAAAAGTGGAAATCGTAGGTCTAGGGTTTGTGGTTTGAATCGGCCTCTTAATCAGCTTGTAAGACTTTGGTTAAATTTCCTAATCCCTTCGAGTCTCAGTTTTTCATCTGTAAAATGGGAAAAATAATGGGACTATAGTACGGGTTAAATTGAAATGTTATGTACATTATTTTTGTTTTGTAAATGGGAAAACATTTCACAAAAAATGGTTTGGATATGTGTCTGCTTGTTAACCTTTCAAGGGAGAAGAGGATTTAATCTTGGACTATGATTTCTTAACTCTTGGCCACTCATTGTTTACTGGTTGATTTTTGACTTAGTGGTTCCGGGAAGTTAGTGCCTATAAACACGATTTTGCAAATCAGTACCTGAAAAGTATAGACAACGGTGGATTGTGATACCTATAGTCACAACAGAGAACACAGAGAGATGGTTCAGATGTGGATGGCTTTAGGTTGAAGGACCTGGGGAGACTGACTCATAGAAGTATTTTTATTAGACGGTTGGTAATTGTCTGTAACTCAGGAGACGTGTGCATATGTGGGGTAGGGGGTTGATGGAAGAAAGATTGATTTGAGAGACATCCACAGACTGGATCTCTGGTTCGCAGTCAGCGTTGATGCATAAAAGTGCATAAAGGGGTTATCAGAACTTGAGAGGCAGCAGGAGGTGTAGTTTGAACATATTCAACATGAAATTTTTTATTTGGGAAAAACAGCTTATTTTCAAAATATAAACTATAGAAAGAGCACCAGGTTTTTATATTCATAAAAAGCTGTAAAAGGTTAGACACAGTAATATAGAATGTAGTTACAGTTAGGGGAGGAAATGCAGTTGCCCAGGAGAGCAAATAAAATAAGAGAAGTAGTGATAAACAGGATGAGAATATAGTGAAAAAGATGGAGAAAAGGCCACACAGAGATAGGAAGAGAACTAGGAACAAAACAGTCAAAAGTTACAGAATTGCAAACATTGGGATCATGCAGGCTTTAGTAACTATATGACTTTGGGTAATTTTGAGCCTTGATTTTAATCTATGAAAAGGTTACTTCTCAGATATTGTCAGGATTAAATAAAACATTTTTGAAAACTTAATTAGGACAGTGCCTGGCACAGAGTTAAGAGCTCAGTAAGTGCTATCATTGTGGTAAACTCCACACCAGCCCCTCTATCCTCAGGAGTTCAAAAAGGCTGACTTGAAAAATAGGCCTTTGATTCTGGTGTTTAAGATGTCATTAGTTTCCTTACGGAGAATTTCAGTAGATGGCTAAGGTAAGTACTGTACTAGATAATGATGGGTTTGAAGTGGAAACAGATTAAATGTACTCTTGCAAAAAATCTGTCAGTGTAGGGAATTAACAGTGACAGGAAGGGAAGATTGGATATTTGGAAAGTTTAAGGGCAGCAGTCTCCAGCCTTTGTGGAATCAGGGACTGGTGCTCCTATAATAATCTAATGCCTGATGATCTGTGGTAGAGCTAAAAGGCCATGATGCTAGCGCTGGGGAGGAGCTGCAAATACAGATGAAGCTTCACTAGCTAGTTGGCAGTTCATTTCCTGCTGTGCGGCTTGGTTGGGGACCACTGGTTTAGGGGATATAGGAAAGATTTAAACATGTTTTTATTGAAGAAAATAAAAAACTGGAAGCCTATTTTATGTTCTTGTGAAAGATGAATTACCTTCCTTATTTCCTATAATGAAGGACGGTAACAGTTGTACCCTATGCTTTTAGACACACCCTTGACTAAATTGCATATCATAATACCAAGTTATGAAAAGCAGAAAATCTGTTTTACTGGACTGTTAGTAACTTTCAATCTGTAACCCAAGGTTAATTTTTTAAAAGATTGTTATTGGAACTAAAATGTCTTAGTAGCCACCGGAAGAAGGACTTGGTCATGTATCTGTGGTCTATAAGTATAGAAACCTCCTTACCTATCACGTCAATAATCAGGGCTATTTGTAAGAGAATAAGGTTTGTGTTAAAGCATATCTTGAAATGTACTTCAGGTGAAAAGTATACATGCAAGAAGAAATGAATTGGGACAGGGTTGTTTATGGTGAGAGTTTGGTTAATGAGTTCTATTAAGCAAAGTAGGAGAACACAGAATCATCTATTTAAATGAACATTTAGCTGTGAATCAGGAGGAATGAAGTTCACTAGGTATTGGCTTTATTTCTAAGTAGTTTTATGACCTTGGGCAAGTATTAACCTTTCTATGCTACAATTTCCTCATCTGTAAATAATGCTGTCTACCCAACAACTTTTTGTGATTATCAGATGAGACCTAATCTCCTTTTCCAGACTGCCTCACACATATCCATATATATATTTTTTATTCTAGAGTCTGGGCAAGTGGATGTATTTGTTCTTCTGTAATATCACTTTCCTGTTTTTTTTTTCTTTTGCTTAAGTCTCTCCACCTGGTTAGCAATTGTTCCTCTTTCCTTTTCATAGTAAGCCTAGCTTAAATTCAGCCTTTATCTCCTCATTTGGTGCCTTCAGTAATATTCCTGTTTGATCTATTTGCCAACTATTGAAATATTACCTTCTGAAATGTGTTCTGTTGCTATATTTATTATTTTCACATTTAAAAGTCTCACTACCTGGGTGAATTGAAGGGCCTAAGGTTTTTCTGAGGTTAACTTCTTAGTTCTGCAGGCTAAGCATATGAAAGGATAGAGTTGGCTGTCTCACTGAAGTCCATATCTCAGGTGAGGGTGGCTGGGGAACCAGGGAAAATTCAGCATGTCAAGTTGGTGAACACAGCCTAGGTGAAGGGTCAAAATGGAGAATAAGCAAGACAGGAGGATTCAAATTTGATAGTGGATCCCCTTGATAGAGCATAATTCAGAGGCTGATGTGGCACCTGTGGGAGCTATTAAGGCATAAACTGATTCAGAGGTTATAAATTCCGAAGTAATTTGTAAATTCCTTTAGGGTAGTACAGAATACATATTTGGCCATAAATAAAACAATCACCCACCTATCCCACTTCCTTCTTTCCTTCTATATTGATTGAGTACCTACAATGTGCTATACCTAAGTGAGATAGGTTTTCTGTAAGACCCCATAGAAGTCTCATATAAATTTTAAAAGTTTTTAATACTCTTAATCCATATATGATAAAGTACATCCATTTTAAGCATACAAATTGATGAGTTCCAGTACATCCATGTAATTACCACTCCAATCAAGATATAGACTGTTTCTGTCATCTCAGGTTATTTCATTCCTTGTGCTAGTCTCCCTTCTCCTGGAGATAACCACTCTTCTGATTTCTGTTATCATAAATAGTTTGCCTGTATTTCAACTTCATGTAAGTGGAAAACATTTTTATGATTCATCCATGTTGCTACATGGATTAGTAGTTTGTTTCTTTTATTTCTGAGTAGTATTCCACTGTGTAAATATTACCACAGTTTCTCCATTCACCTGTTGATGGATATTTGGATTGTTTCTAGTTTGGGGCTGTTAGGAATAATGCTGCTGTGTACATTGTTATTCAGGTCTTTTGTGGACGTATGTTTTTATTTTTCTTGGAATTACTGAACCGTATGGTTACTGGATGTTTAACACTATGAGAAACTTCTGAAGTTTTTAATCCTTCCCTCCAGCAGTATATGAGAATCCCAGTTGTTACACATCCTCATCACTCACTGAGTGTGAACTGATATCTCTTGTAGTTTTGTTTGTTTTTAGTTTTAGAACACTCCATATTTACTTTGACAATATATTGTTAAATTTTTCTCCAATGAGATTTTACCATGAAGTGATAATATACATAAAATACAGAGTGTAAGTGTTGCCTTTTTAACAGCATTGTATAAAGCTTAATACCATAAAATTTGGGGGGAATTTATTGGGGAGAGATGAAACATTTTGCTTAGCTCCTGGCATGTAGATAAAATAAAGCTTACATTATTACTATCTTCACCATTGGATTACTTATCATTATATTGCTGTAAAATGCTTATTCTAATGTCTGTTACAATTCATGTTAATTCTCCCATGATCCACTCAGGGTAGCTTCTTTCAATCTTTGAAATTTCTTTCTATACTAGAGTTTTATTTTTCTCTACCTAACAGTCATTGCATATATTTTGATCTTGATTTTTGATCATTCCAGGGGTATGTACTGAGATAAGATGGGAAGTTTATATAATTTGATTAATAGGTTTACACAGTTGTGACATTCTCATCAAAAATTTGATCCTAAGCAAAAAGGTGAAGTACAACCAAAATTTGATTTATTATTCTCATTGAGTTTTATGAAAATAGCATGTGCTTTTTTTAAAAAAAAAAAGTTTTTAGTCAATAGTACCAAGATATTTATCTTTTCCATTAGATATAAGAACAGACAACCAAGTCTTGGTATAAAGACCAAAGCAAGATCTCTAACCTAGATTCTTAAATTTGATACTGTTAGTGAGATGGGTCAGCATTTGTCTCAAAGGAACCTAATTTATTTGTTGCCATTACTTTATTTTATAATTTTCATTTCTCTCATAGCCATTTTTTCTGGGATCCTTAATTACTCTTGATCTAGTCAACCCCTAGTATGTCTCTTCCGTTGAGAAATGCATGTTGCTTTCAGTCACTATTCTTCCCCCTTTTTCATCATGGACAGCAGCACAGTCTTCTACCAGTAAGTGTGTTTTGAAATAATGTGTACTTTTAAAAATATTATGAAATTTACATAACATGAAATTCACCATTTTAACCATTTCGAAGTGTACAATTCAGTGACTTCCGGATTATGCAACCATCACTGCTATCTAATTCCAGAACATCTTCAACATCTCAAAAAGATACCTAATATCCATTAAGCAGTCATTCCTATTTTCTCTCAAACCTGGGCAACCACTAATCTGCTTTCTATCTCTATAGATTTGCCAATTATGCACATTTGATAAAACAGAATTATAAAATATGTTTTTTTTTATTTTATTGTGACTGGCTTTCATTTAGTGTAATGTTTTCAAGGTTCATCCATGTTGTAACATGTATCATTCGTTTTCATTGACTAATAGTCTCTTGTAGGAATATGCCACCTTTTATTTATCCATTCATCAGTTGAACGTTTGGGTTGTTTCTGCTTTTTACTGTTATGAATAATAACACTCTGAACATTTGTGTGCAAGTTTTTGTTAGACTATGTTTTCGGTTTTGGGGGATATATACCTAAGAGTGGAATTGCTGGGTCTTATGATAATTATGTGTGTAATGTTTTGAGAAACCACCAAACTGTTTTCCATAGCGGCTGCATTATTTTTCATTCCCACCAGCAGTGTAAAAGTTTTCCCATTTTTCCACATTAACACTTGTTATCTAGCTAGCTAGCTAGCTAGCTAGCTATTTATTTATTTAAATTATAGCTTTTTGACTGGGTATGAAGTAGTACCTCATCGTGATTTTGATTTGCATTTCCCTGAAGGTTAGTGATGTTGAGCATCTTTTCATGTGTTTATTGGTTATTAGTATCTCTTTGAATAAATGTCTGTTGAGGTCCTTTACTCATTTTTTAATTAGGCTTATGTCTTTGTCGTTGAGTTGTGAGTGTCCTTTAAATATTTTGAACACTTATCAGAGATACGATTTGCAAAATCTGTGACTTGTCTTCACTTTTCTGATAGTGTTTGATAAAGAAAAGTTTTAATTTTGATAAAAATCCAATTGTATTTATGTTTCTTTTGGTGTCATATTCAGGAACCAAATCCGAAGTTATTTAGCTTTACTTCATCTTCTGAGAGTTTCATTAATTTGAAAAGACCTAAATATAAGTACTAAAAAACTTATATTTAGGTTTTTGACCCATTTCAAATTAATGCATGTATGTGTTGTGATCTAATGGTCCATCTTCATTCTTTTGATGTGGCTATCCCATTTGTCACAGTGCTATTTGTTGAAAAGACTGTTCTTTCCCCATTGAATGGTTTTTGCAACCTTGCTGAAAATCAATGGACTATAGATATATGGGGCTGTTTCAGGAATATTGATGCTATTCCGTGACCTATACACTTATCCTTAGACCAGTTCTACTCTGTGTTAGTAACTGTAGCCTTTTAGTAAGTTTTGAAATTGTGAAATCTCAGCCCTCCAAATTTGTTGTTGTTCTCCAACATTTTTATGGTTATTTGGGGTCTCTTGGAATGTCATGAATTTTAGGATAAATTTGTCCATTTTTGCAAAACAGTTGAAATTTTGATAGTGATTACATTGAATTTATTGGAGTATTGCCGTCTTAGTATTATATGTTCCTGTGCATGAACATGTTTTTCCACTTATTTAGGTCTTTCCTTATTTTGTTTCAGTGATGTTTTATAATTTTCATTGTACAGGTCTTACATCTAAAGCATTTTATTTTTGATGCTATTGTAAATGGAATTTTAAAAAAATTTTATTTTCAGATTGTTCATTGCTATATAGAAGTATAACTGATTATTGTATGTTGATCTTGTTTTCTACAGCTTTGCTAAATTTATTAATTACCTCTGATAGTTTTTTTTTTTTTTTCTGGTGAATTCTTTAGAATTTTCTAGATATAAAATTATGCCATCTGTGAATATGTTTTTTTTTCCCTTTCAAATCTAGATGTCTTTGTTTATTTTTATTGCCTAATTGCCTTGCTAGAACTTCAAGGATGATGTTGAATGAAAGTGACAAGAGAGCAGACATCCTTGTGTTTTTTTCCTGATCTGTGGGGGAGGGCTTTCAGTCTTTTCCCATTAAGTATGATGTTATTTGTGGGGTTTTCATAGGTGTCCTTTATCAGGTTGATGAAGTTCCCTTTTTTACTACTTTGTTGAATGTATCATGAAAGGTTGGATTTTATCAGATTATTTTTCCACATGAACTGAATCAATCATGTGTTCTTTCCTTCACTTAATTAATGTGACATACTTTATTGATTGATTTTCACAGGTTGAATCACCTGTGCATTTCTGGGGTTAATCCCATTTGATCATGGTGTAAATTGTTTTGATATATGGTTGAGTTTGGTTTACTAGTATTTTATTAAGAATTTTAGAGTCCCTATACATACTGGATATTTGTAGTTTTTTGTGGTGTCTTTGACTACAGTATCAGAATAATGTTGGCTGCATAGAATGAGTTAGAAGTGTTCTCTCTTCTGTTTATTAGAAGAGTTTGAAAAGAAGTGATGTTAATTCTTTTTTAAATGTTTGGTAGAATTCACTAGTGAAGCCATCTAGTCCTGGACTTTTCTTTATTGGGAGGTTTCTGATTACTAATTAAATTTCTTGTTATAAGTCTTTTGATTTTGTTTCTTCTTGAGTCATTTTTTGTAGTATGTGTGTTTCTAAGAATTTGTCAATTTTATCCAGGTTATGTGGTTTGTTGACAGATACTCGTTCATAATATTCTGTAATAATTTTTATTTCTGTAAAGCTGATAATAATGTTTCTACTTTCATGCCTGATTTTAGTAATTTGAGTCTTCTCTTTTTTCTTTGTCAGTCTAGCTAAATGTCAATTTTGTTGATCATTATAAAGAAACAACTTTTGGTTTTATTTATTTCTACAGTTTTTCTACTATTTTGTTTATTTACATTCTAATTTATACTATTTCTTTCCTCTTCTTGCTTGGGTTTATTTTCCTCTTCTTTTATTAGGTTCCATAAGGAAGAAGGTTAGGTTATTGATTTGCGGTCTTCCTTATTTTTTAATAGGCCTTTACAGCTCTAAATTATTCTCTCATTGCTTTTATTGCATCTCTTAAGTTTTGGCATGTTGTGTTTTCATATGTATTCATCTCAGGGTATTTCCTAATTTCCCTGGTAATACTTTGATCTATTAGTTTTGTAAGAGTGTATTGTTTCATTCCACATGTTTGTGAATATTCCAAATTTTCTGTTATTGATATCTAATTTTCTATTGTGATTAGAGAAAATACTTTGTATTATTTCAGTCCTTTAAAAAATTTATTGAAACTTGTTTTATGCTCTAACATATGATTTATCTCAGAGAATGTTTCGTGTTCACTTGAGAAGAGAGTATTTCCTCCTGTTTGGTGGAGTATTCTATGTGTGTCTGTTAGGTCTAGTTCTAGTTGGCTTATACTGTTATTTAGGTCTTCTGGTTTTTTGTATATCTTTTATCTAGTTCCATTCATTAGAAAGTGAAATATTTAATTTTCCAAATATTGTTGAACTATCTTTGTCTCTGTCCTGTCAGTTTTTGCTTCATATAATTTGGGGCTCTGTTGTTAGTGGTGTGTATGTGTGTGTGCGTGCGTGTGTATGTTTATAAATGTTTTATCTTGATAGATTGACCCTTTTATCATCATATAGCACTTCTTTGTTATAACAACTTTTATCTGAAAGTCCATGTTGTCTAATACTAGTATTGGCATTCTGTCTCTTTTTGGTTACTGTCTTCATAGAGTATCTTTTTCTACTTTCATTTTCAACCTGTTTGTGTCTTTGATTCTGAAATGAGTCTCTTGTAGTTTCTAAAATTTTTAAGTTTATTCTCCCACTCTCTGTTGCTTAATTGGAGAGTTTAATCCATTTATATTTAATGAAATTATTCATAAGACAAGACCGACTTGTCAGGTTTTTTTGTTTGTTTTCCATATGTCCTATATTTTTGTTCTTCAGTTCTTTCATTACTTTTATCTTTCATGTTAGGTAAAGATTCCTTTCTCTTTCTTTTTTTAAAACTACATATATTTCACATTTCTTTTGGAGGTGTACAACTAAAATTTAATTTATAACAATTTAGTTCAGATTAATACTACCTTGGCTTTAACAGTATATAAAAACTTTACTCCTATATAACTTCATTCCCTCAACCCTTTCATGTTGTTATGAATGATGTTATTGTTATAAGTAACATAGTTATAAATGATAGTAATCAACATAGATTTATCATTATTTTATATAACTATTTAAAATCACATAGAGAAAAAAATAAGAATTACCAACCAAAAATACATTAATGCAGATTTGTAACTTTACCTTTGTAGTTACCATTACTGCAATTCCATTCATTTACTTTCAGCCTACTTTTGTGTTTGAATCTAAAACATGTCTCTGGTAGACCGGGTATAGTTTTCTCCATCTACATACATTTGGGTAGGATTTACACCTGCCATTTTGCTATTTTTTTTTTCCTGTATGTCTTATATTTGTTTTGTTTCACTCGTCCTTTATTACTACCTTCTGTTTTAAATAGATATTTTCTCATTTGCTGCTTTAATTCCTTTGTTGTTCCTTGTTATATTTTTTTGCTATTTAGTTGTCTGGTGGAATAGAAAATATTTTAATTTATAACGATTTGGCTCAGATTAATACCAGTGTAATTTCAATAGTATCAAAAATTTTCTCTTGTGTAGTTCTATACTGTCCTCTGTCCTTTGTGTTATTGATGTCATTATAAATTATATCTTTATATATTGTATGCCCATCAACACAGATTTATTTTATTGCTTTATCCAGTCATCTTTTATGTTACCTATGTCATTAGTTTTGCCGATTCTCCTTGTTTCTTCATTTATTTCTAGTACCTTTCATTTTAGTATTTTTTCTTCTTTTATATTTTATTTTTATTATATATATGTTTAATTTATTTTATCATTAGTTTCAAGCATATAATATCTTAGTTAGACATTTATATAGTTTATAAACGATCCCCCTAATTGCTCTTTCTCTCTTCTGGCTAGCCATTACATTAATGCTAACTGCATTCCGTATGCTGTGCTTGCTGCCCATCCCTATGACCATCTATCAACTACTAATTTGTACTTCTTTAACCCTTCACCCTTTTCTCCCAGCCCTCTAACACCTCTCCCTTCTGGCTGACACCAGATTGTCCGCTATCTTCTAGTATTTCTTGTAGGACAAGTCCACTAGTGACAGATTCTCTGTGATTTTGTTTTTCTGGGGGTATCTTAATTTTTCTCTCAGTTTGAAGTACAATTGACCCTTGAATGATGCATGAATTAAGGGCACTGACCCCCCCCCCATGCAGATGAAGATTCACATATAACTTTTGACTTCCCCAAAACTTAATAGCCTGCTATTGACTGGAAGGAAGCCTTACTGATAACATAAGTAGTCAGTTAACACATATTTTGTATGTTATGTGTGTTATGTACTGTATTCTTACAACAAAGCTAGAGAAAAGAAAATGTAAAAATCACGAGGAAGAGAAAATACATTTATGGTATTTATTGAAAAAAATTCATGTATAAGCAGATCCATGCAGTTCAGACTCCTGTTCAAGGATCAAACTGTATAATTTGCTAGATACAGAATTCTTGGTTGAGAGTCTTTTTCTTTTCACTGCTTTGAAAACATTATCCCACTGCCTTTTGGCCATTATGGTTTGGATGTGAAATCAGCTGTTAATTATAGGGGATTCTTTTAATATGGTGAATTTCTTTAATTACTGCTTTCAGGATTCTTTTTGTGTTTGACTTTGCCAGTTTGATTATAACATGTCTCAGTGTAGCTCTCTTTGAGTTTATTCTTTAGGATTTTTTGAGCCTGTTGGATGTGTAGGTTCATTTCTTTTATCAAATTTGGAAAGTGGCTCTCTTTGAGTTTATTCTGTAGGAATTTTTTGAACCTGTTGGATGTGTAGGTTCATTTCTTTTATCAAATTTGGAAAGTGGCTCTCTTTGAGTTTATTCTGTAGGAATTTTTTGAACCTATTGGATGTGTAGGTTCATTTCTTTTATCAAAGTTGGAAAGTTTTAGCCATCATTCTGCCCCTTTCTCTCCTCTGTTTCTGGGGGTCCATTATGTGTATGTTGACATGTTTGATAATGTCCCAAGGTCTCTTAGGCTCTATTGGGTGTTCTTTCTTTTTATTTCTGTTGCTCAGATTGAGTGATCTCAATTAATCTGTCTTTAAGTTCTCTGATTCATTCTTCCTTCTCAAATATGCTGTTTAACCCTTCTAGTGAATTTTTACTTTTAGTTTCTATTTTTATTCTTTCTGCTTCCTTTGATTCTAATTTGCTCTTGTTTTTCTAGTTTCTTAGGGGAGGTGCTTAGATCATTGATTTTTATACCTTTTCTAATATAAGCATATGTTATAAATTTCCTTGTAACCTCTGGTTTAGCTATACCTTACAGTTTTACCAGTTGATGCCATTTTTTACTTCCATATAGGTTTTGGGAAGTAGTTTGTCAAATCTACTAAAGTAAGAAGATTTGGAGTTTAGCTTATGATTCCTGCGACTTATAGATCCGTTAGAATTGATAGAATTCATTCTTTCAGTAAATGAAATGGTATGTTTCTCTATATTAAGGCCTTTAAGTGAGTTAAATTTTATATTTTTTTCTACAGATGTCTTGAAAATCTTTTGTGAGATTTCCAGAGAACATGAAATTCTTCCATTCTATTGTGCATGCTGTTTATTTTAAATTTTATTTTCTGTGTGTTGCTGGTATACAGAAATACAATTTATTTTGGCATATTGATTTTTATATCTAGCAACGTTTCCCTAACTTCTTATAATTAAATGGTGGGCTTAAATTTTCCATGTTCACAATTCTGTCATCTGCAAATAATGATTTTTTCTTTCTAAATTGTATATACATACACATATAAACTTTTTGCTTTACCTAGATGGCTAGGACCTTTAATAAAATATTAAGTAAGAGTCAAAGGGAAAACTTTCAACATTTAATCATTCAGTGTAAGAATGCCTTTTGATTTGTACTTTGACTCATGAGATATAGAAGTGTGTTATTTATTGACCAGTATTTAGGGATTTTCTATTTCTATTTTTGTCACAGAATGTAATTATATGATTTAAGCCTTATAAATTCATTAAGACTTGATTCATGGCCCAGAATAAAGCTTATCATGGTAACTTGTTTGTGTGTGTGTGTGTGTGTGTGTGTGTGTGTGTGTGTTCGTTCCCTGGTAGCAGAAGAGTACATTCTTGAGGGTGGCCTAAAAGATGAATGTTGTTAGATAGCCTGTCTAAAAATGGAATATTATTATGAATTCAAAATTTTTTAGTAGTTTGTGGAGTTGAATCCTGTGTCTATGAGAAACCCATGTATGTAATAAATAACATTGCATGTCTTATACAACAGTTATTAAGTTACATTTTAGGGACTCAAATGACCAGAGTTATAAAATTCATTAAGGATTTCTTATCTGACTTTGGTTCAGTTTGTTATTTCATTTTTGTGATAAGGTCAGTGATTATTTATGTATAAAATATCCATACCTTTTTAATAACAAAAAGAATGCATGAATTATACTCTGACTATCTGTTCAACAAATTAAAATAATACATATTTTAAACACATAAAGAAAAATTCACAATTATAATTCATTAATCAATTATATCAAATATTTAAGGAACAGATAATTCTTACCTTATACAGACTCTTCCAAAAGGGAAAGTATTCTCCATAGCCTTGATACCAAAAATCAATAAGGATGGTATAAGAAAAATCAGGAAATTAGGAAACGTTTTTAACAGAATGAAAACGATACCATTATGTATTCAGATTTGTGAGATAGAACTTAAGCAGCGCTCAGAGTGGAATTTTTAGCACTACAAGCCTATATTAGAAAAGAACGTTCTTAAATCCTGTCAACAAATGCAAAGTGAAAAGTAAAGAAACAATAAAGGCTGATGTGAGAAAGTGATATAAAAAAAAAGAGAGAATGAGGTCAAAATTTGATTCTCTGAGATAAATAAAATTTACAGGTCTCTTGCCAGATCAGGAAAAAGAGGAGACACAAATTAACCAATAATATTACTGGAATATATAGCCATTTAAAGGGCAATAAAGCAATATTATGAACAATATTTTGCTCATAAATTCAATAGTTAAATGAACAAATTCCTTGAAATATACCAAGCTCACACAAGAAGAAATTAATAACCCAAATATTCTTATATCTACTAAAAATCTCAGACCCAGATGGTTGAATATTCATTAAATTAAGACAATACAAGAAAATAATGTAACAGTATCCCTTATGGATATTGATGTTGAAATTTTTAGTAAAAATTTAAAAAATTAAAACCTGCATTATGTAAAAGGGATAAACATCATATCATAAGGAAGTAGGATATATCCTAGGAATGCAAGGAAGGTTGATCATTAGAAAAATCAAGCAATGTAATCACCATGTAACCAGACCAAAAAAGAAAAAGCAATATGGTCATCTCAATAGATGCTGTATTAGTTATCTTTTGCTGTATAACAAATTACTCCAGAATGATGTGGTTTAAAAGAAATATTACCTCATAGTTTCTGTGTACCTAGAATCTGGATGCAGCTTTTCTGGGTGAGCTTGATCTTTCATAAGAGTTCAGTCAAGGTGTTGGCTCAGGTTACATTCATCTCAAAGCTCAGCTGGGGTGGGAACTGCTTCCAGGCTCACTAATGTATTTATTGGCAAGATTTCAGTTTCCTATGGCTTGTTGGACTGGAGGGGACTCAGTTCAGTACTGGCTATTGGCCAGAGGCTACCATTAGTGCTCAAGTGGGCCTCTCCATAGGGCAGGTCACATCATGACAGCTTATATTATTAGAGCAAGCAAGTGAGAACGAAGAGTAACTAAGATGGAAGTTAGAGTGTTTTATAAGTTATAAGTGACATTTTGTCACTTTTATCCTATTCTGTTCTTTAGAAGTGGCACCAGAACAAAAGAAGGAAATAGGTAAAGAAGATATGGCAAATAACCCCATGAAAAAAATGCATCATGTCATTATTTCTTGGGAAAATGCAAAGCAGTGCCCAATGAGATATCACTACTCAGCTATTCAAATGATTAAAAAAATTATAATTACCTTACCAAGTGTTAAGGATGTGGAGCAACCAAACTTGCATGCTAGTGAGAATATAAAATTATACAACTGCTTTGGAAAATATTTTGGCAATTTCTTTAAAAGTTAAACATGCCTTTGCCATTTGATTCAGCCATTTTATTCATATTTTTGTACTCAAGACTATATGTGGATAGTCATAACTCCTTTATTTATACTAGCCATCAACTGGAAACAATCTACAATATATAAGACCTCTGTAGGACAAATTTGAAACTTTTGGAACAGCTGTAGGAAGACCTGAATAAGTAGATAAACTGTATTAGTGGATATTAATTCTCTCCAGATTTACCTATAGATTCAATTCAATTTCAATCAAAGTTTCAAAGAGGTTTTAAAAGGAACTTGGTAAGATTATTTTTAAACTTATACGAAGGCCTTCAGGGCCAAGAGTAACCATGACACTTATGAAGAAGAGGTAGAAGGAGAGTGGACTTTCCTAGCAAGTATAAGGACTCATCATTACTCAGTAATAATACAGTATGGTATGGGTTAAGACCAATAGAATAAAATAGCCTAGAAATGGTTCCATGCAGGAATAGAACTCAGGTATCAGAAAGTGGTATGTTAGTTTAGAGGAGAAAGAAGGGATTGTTTAATAATTGGACTTGGAAAAAGTAGTTTTCTGGTTTCCCATGGGAAAAGATGAAATTGGATTTCTACTTCACATGCTGTTAGAAAAATTCTACATGGATTACGAGCTTAAAATTTGTCAATAGTAAAATTTTAAAACTTTTAGAGAGAAAACATAGGTAAATGTATTTTGGACTTTTGAGTAGGGAAAGATTACTTAAAGAAGACAAAAATTGTTGTCTCTAAAGGAAAAGATTGATAAATTTGGCTACAGTAACATTAAGAATTTTGACCTTTATCTTATACCACATACAAAAATCAACTCAAAATGGAAGACTTAAATGAAATCATAAAACTTCTAGAAAGAAATAGAGAAAGCTTTATAAGTTTGAGCTTGGCAGTGATTTCTTGGATATGACACCAAAAGCACAAACAATAAAAGCAAAAATGTGGGGTGTTTTTGTCTCAGGTATGTGAGACAAGATCAAACTAAAAAGCTGCTGTACAGTAAAGGAAACAGTCAACAGAGTGAAAGGGCCATCTACAGAATGAGAGAAAATATTTACAAACAGTTAAGTCTGATAAGGGATTAGTATCCAAAGTATATAGGGTACTCCTGCAACTCAACAGCAAAAAATCCTGATTCAAAAATGAGTAAAAGATTTTAATAGACATTTTTCCAAAGAAGATATACAAATGGCCAACTGGAATATGAAAAGACACTGAGGATCACTAATCATCTTGCAAATGAAATCAAAATCACAAGATATCACCACACAACTGTTAGGATGGCCAGTATTTAAAAAGCAAACAAAGAACCCAGAAAATAGCAAGTGCTGGTGAAGATCTGGAGAAATTGGAACCATATACATTGTTGATGGAAATATAAAATGGTGTAGCTTGCTATGGAAACCATAAGGAGAGAGGTTCTTCAAAGAAAATTTGAAAAGAAACTATCATATAATCTAGCATCCTTTCCTGGATATAATTCCAAAAGAATTGAAATCTAGATCTTGAAGAGATATTTGCACTCTCATGTTCATTGCAGCATTATACACAGTTCAAGAGGTCGAAACATCTAAATGTCCATTGCTAGATGAATAGATAATGTAAATGATATATTCATACTGTAGAGTATTATTTAGTATTATAAATGTTTGCCATTTATACTTATTTAGCCCTATCATAGGAAATCCTATCATATACTATAACATAGATAACTCTGAGGGCATTATGCTGGGTGAAATGAGCTAGCCATAGAAGGAAAAATATTGCATGATTCCACTTATATGAGGTATCTAAAGTAGTCAGATTCCTGGAAGGAGAAGGTAGAATGGTAGTTGCTAGGGGCTGAGAAGACCATGAAATAGGGAGTTGCTATTTAATGAGTATAGAGGTTCAGTCGTGCATGATGAAAAAGTTCTAGAGACTCCTATAAAACAATCTGCATATAGTTAATAGTGCTGTTATGTGTACCATACATCTAAAAATTAGTTAAGAATGTAGGTTTCATGTTGTATGTTTTGTACCACAGAAAAATTAAGAACTTTCATTTATCAAAAGATACTTTAAAGAAAGTGGAAAGACAAATTATAGACCCTAAGAAGATAATTTCACACAATCTAAAAATAATTTGTATTATAATTAAGATTCCTCAAACTAATAAGAAAAATACAAATAACAGAAAAATGGGAAAAGTCATAAATGGACATTTTACAGAAGAGACAATAAATACTGGTAATAAAAATGTGAAGAGAAGTTCAGCATTATTGAGCAGGGGAATGGAAATCAAGTGTATAATAAAATAGCACTTAACACATTTGGTGAAAAATTAAAAATTGTAGTGATACTAAGTATATATTAATCTGTTATCTTCTGACTTGGCTGTTGCCCTAATCCTTTTACTAAAGCTTCTCCATTCATCACTTAGTTGAGTAGATTTTGTCATTAATTAACTTTCATTTCTTCCCTCAAGTATTGACTCTTTATGTTTGAGAATGTTTGCCATTTATACTTGAATTCCACCGTGGTGAAGTATAGGAAATCATTAATACTAACTTAAGTGGAATACAGAATGCAGAAAAAGTATAGAAAAGAGGAATTTCATAGGGAGTTGAAGAAGGCTCTTTTTGCAGAACATTTCTTTATGAGATGTCCTAAGTTTATAGCAGAGCCAAAGGGTTGTTAAATAGTCATCTCTCCCACTAGTTCATGTGCCCCCTAAAAAAGTACCTGCCACATAGAAGAGTGGAAAGATACAAAGAAAAAAGATAAGTATGCTGATAGTACTGTAGAAGATTTAAAGCATTGTAGAATACATTATGAGTACTAGACAACTCACTAAGATTATTGCTTCCCACTTTTTCTCCATCTACTCTGAAAAATGTAGTTATGTCGTTCATTTTTCCTACATTTTTCAGATCTCATTGTACTTAGATATATGTTATGCTCTTAGGAGATTGTTGATATAACTTATTTTTCTAAAATAATATATGTTAAATAATAGAGTCCAATAACCTTAATTCTTGGTTCTAAGAAGTTATATCTAAATTTCTGGCTTTTTTCCTTTCTAAATAATTGCTAGAAATATATCGGTTTTTCTGGCTTGAATTTCAGGTGAACATATTCAGGTTTCCAATTTTGTTGGATGGGTGTCGAAGCACTGTAGGCCTTTTTATTCTTCTGGAGGAGAATGAATATACTTGTATTCGAGCATATATATATTATTTTTTTCACTTAAAAGAGCTGTGTTCGTGTAAATGAATGTTAGAAGTATGTTCTTAGATTTGAAGATTCTACATAAATGTCAGGAATTAAAAAATTTTTATTGTGCAAATTTTCCTATATACAGAAAAATACAGAACAGTGAAATACTTATGGCATACTTATCACCTAAACTTAACAGATTGTTAACATTTTAGTATATTTTTTCTGAAGTAGCCATGATAACATTTTAGCCCTTAATACTTCAGTATGACTCTCTTTTAAAAAACACCTTTTACATAACCATTATACCTTTATTTCATCAAAATCAATAATAATTTTTTATTATTATTATTATTTATTATTATTATTATTTTCAAGTATCCAGCTTATGTTCAGATTTCTTTAGTTACGCACAAACTGACTTTTTAAATATTGTTTACTGAACCAGGATGCATTTGGTTGTTGACTGTCATAGATTCCTTTGTTCTAGAACAGTTCCCCACCCCACATCACCTTTTTCCCCACCTTTTCCTTATTGAAAAAATCAAGACCACAGTTCTATAGACTATTACACTTTCTGTTTCATGGCATCCTTTACCATGTTAATGTTACTTTAGTCTCAGAATTTCCTGGAATATTGAAATTAGAGCTAAAAGATTGTTTAGATTCAGATTAAAAATTTTTCCTCCAAAATACATCATAGATGATGCTAGATACTAAATTTTGTGTCACAAAATCTATTTGTTCAGCTCATAATAATCTAAAATTGATCAATATGTTCAAGCTCTAGAATTGTTTGTTTTTAAAGTAGAATATATTTACTGAGATAATGTGAAATTTTTGTGAAAATACTTTCATAACTCTAATGCTAGTTTTTGTGGAGTATTCATCATATTCCTTAAAGTACTTAATAGAGCATTCAATAAATAAATGTTGATTTGTGTTTTTAAAGTTTTTTACATGTTTATTTTATTTAGGCTTGTTTTCCCTTTCCTGTGTGAAAAGATAAGACAGCTTTCTTTTTTCACTATAGTTTTTCAGCTACTGATGTTAGAAACAATAAAATATTGGAGCACAGAGTTGAGGAAAAGACTCAAGACAGGTATGTAAATAATAAAAATCTAAAGAAACAATAAAATTACTATTCATTTTTATAAAGTAATTATTGAGATCATTGACAAAATTGGGATATGAACTGTAGGTAGAGTACTGTCAAAATTCATTTTTCTCAATTTGATAGTTGTACTTTGATTATATAAGAGTATATTCTGAGATATTTAGGATGAAGAGGCATGATGTGTACAACCAACTTTCAAATGGTTCAGAAAAAATAAATGATAGGTGATGTGAGAGAGAGTTTGGTAAAGTGTGGATTAATAGGAACTCATATGTTGCCAGTGGAAGTATAAATTGGTTCAGTCCTCTGGGAAAACATTTTGTCTCAAGTTTTTAGTTTAGCCAGCAATCTCACTTTTTCTCCTAGACTAATTATAGAAAGACTACAAAAAGATTTATGTGTAAGGATATTTATATGAGAATGTATGAAGTGAATGAAAGAATTAATGAAAAATTGGCAATAACCTAATTAACAATATGAGACTGATTAAATAAAATTAAAAACTGTTTAAACATTACAAATGATAATGTAAGTCTGTATTTATTGCCACAGTGTCTAAAATATTTTTAAGTATCAAAGCTGACTACAAAACTATAGGACCAGTATAACCTACTTTTGTTTTTCAGGAAAAAATGCATGTATACAGATACTGCTTCTTATGGAAGTTATTATTTTTTTTTAATTTTGTGCCTTTGCAACAATTTTTTTGGTATGCTATAAAAATAATGCTATATTTGCTGATAACTCCGTACAAGTTTAGCATATCTGAGTAGTTCTTCAGAGGCTAAATTCACAGATTCTTAGCCAAGGTCAGCTACTTTCTTTCTGTTACATGGCCAGAGTGTGTTTTCTTAATGGTCTATTAATGGTCTAAAAAATGTGATGCTGCTTACACAGCTTAGCTGAAGTACATTATTAATTTTGGCAAATCAGAAGGCATGTCATATTAATGGCTCTTGTGTGATGCCCTTGTGTATAGAACTTGTATATTTACTTTTGATAGTGGTTACAACATGTCCTTTGATGTTAATACTGATTATTGTTCTTATAGTTTACTTAATTTTTAGCAGTCAATTTTGAGGGCATTTTCCATTAAAATTTTACATTTTGCTTTTCTTTAACAGATTTTTCTTCAGTTAGTTAAAAATATGGATCCTGAAGCAGGAGGACCACAGATTATCAAAGTGACACCTCTTCAACAAATGCTTGCCTCTTGTACTGGAGCTATACTGACATCACTAATGGGTAAAATAATGTCATTGATACAGGTTATGTAACTGAATGAATCAGTGAATCCATTTGAGTTTTACCATCTGTGAAATAATGGTATTATTATTTACCTTTTATAAATGATACTTTCCCATCATTATTATGATAACATGAAAAGAACCCTGGTTAGAGAATCAAGAGATTTGAATTTTAGTTCTTGCTTTGTCATTCTCAGGGTGAATACACTTTGGAATTGTCTCTACTCCTTGTTGAGCTTCATTTTTCATCTGTAAAATTAGGGGCTTATGCTAAGAGTTCTTTGTGGTCCCTATCAGTATTAAACTTTTATAACTCTATTATCCTTTTTTAAAAATAGAAAGCAATAAAATATCAACATAATGACCAATACAGAATTTGGGCAATTTATAGTAGCAACAAATACAAGTTATGTTTTATTCTGCTTGCATTAATGGCGAATTTCATAAATTTCTCTGGTCCACATTTTTCTGTTTTTTTTTGTTTTTTGTTTTTTGTTTTTAGTCAGTTTCTTATAGATACTCTTAGCCAAATGACATAGGTGATAATTTAGTATTATAATGATTTTATGTTGGCTGGTTTATTTAAACAAGATAGCAGATGACTTGAGCAAACTACTGCTTCAGTATGCAGTCCGTTTCTTTAGGTCAGAATGTTAGAGTTGTAAAGGCCTTAGAGGTCATCCAGTATGACCTCTTCATTCTCAGATGAGGAAAAGTGTTCTTAGTACCATTATTTGGCATTTTTTTCTACTTGGACAAAATACAGCATGAAAATTAAAACCATTCTCCTTTGCTGTGCTATTCTCAAATGGAATAATACAACCTAGTGGTAGAGATGGCTAGTTTACTCAAATTTACATTACCTATAGCTTTTATTTGATGCAGGTGAATTTAATAGCTTAGAAAGACTAATATTATTTGATTATTGATTACTGATAGGATTATTCTCAAATATTTAAATAGACTTTTGGACTAGTAATTTAGTTTTAATGTTAATGGAATTGTAGTTGTAGAAATATTGCAAATGACATATTTTAAGACTTGTGAAAGAAGTAATTACATTGTTTTATTAATCCTCTTCAAACAAAATTCAAGGGCAACAAATAGAATGTTATATTCAAAACCACTTTAAGATAAATAATCTTACCCATTATATCGTCATGAGGAAAAGTATGATTTGATGTATATTGTGTTCTTTGGACATACATCTCTAAATTCACATATGTCACTTCTTAATTGAAATTTACATATCTTCATAGTGACACCCCTGGATGTTGTTAAAATTCGACTCCAAGCCCAAAACAGCCCATTTTCCAAAGGTATGTACTAGTTATCCTGAAAGTGTTATTGCATTTTTAAATGTTACTGCATTCATTTTTATTTGAATAATTTTTTTTGTCAATTTTTAAAAATCGATTTCTCTTTATCCTCATGCAGAAACAGTTTTTCATCACTTAGTTTTACATAATGAAATCTATATAGAAAACATATGTATATATAACACTTTTATGAACCTACTAATTACAGCAGAGGATGATTTTATATTTGGGTATGTGTCTTATAAGTAAGAACAGAATGGTACTTGTAACTGACCTTAGAATTTAATTTCCTCCTTAGTCTAAGAGCCATGCCCATCCTGGAACATCAACAGTCATCCAACTGTTGCTTGAATATAATAATAGGAAATTTATTATCTTATGAGGCAGCTTGATTAATCGCTGGATAGTATAGTTTATTTGGAAATCAAGAAGAATAACTATGTATTTTTATTAGATGGACAAAAATAGCAATTCCTTGATCAGTTTTTATAGTTTTATAAATATAATGGCACTTCAAAACATGTTTAAATAGCAGAAAACTGCCTGGACTATGAGGGTTTGGCTCAGGCATAAATGTCACTCTGTTGAACACATATCAGTGAGATGAAACGAACAACCGGCATAATTCAGATGAATGACAGGACAGAAGAATTGTAGGAAGACACTAAAAAGTAAGCTAGTTTCCTGCACATTAAAGAAAACATTAAAAGCAGAAGGAGGCACTTGAGTTATATATTATGAAACTCACAGAATTATATATGGTCAAACAGAGATGATAATTTTGGCATAAGAATGAGTCTAATAATGGGAAGGAGTCTGTTAGAGAAAGTGGTAAATTACATAGGAGGTGACAAATGTTTAAACTGAGCAGGGTAAATACAGAAAAAGGGACGAAGCATAACATTTACATTGATGGAGAAGAACATTTTTTCATTATTATTTTAACTGAGAAACAATTGACATATAATATTGCATTAGTTTTAGGTATGCAGCATAATGATTTGGTACATGTATATGTTGCATAATGATCACTGTAAGTTTAGACAACATCCATCACCTCACATAGTTAAGAAATTGGTTTTTTCTTGTCATGAGAACTTTTGAGATCTACTCTGAGAGCAACTTTGTGGATATACTTTAGATTTCATAACATATTTTTCTCTGCATTTCCCCTGCACACCACAGTTTTCTTGTGGTCAAATAAAGATACACACACCCGTGTTCTCTTTTCATAACAGGTTTTCCTTCTTTATCTTTCCTCTCCATTCCCTCAGATAACTGAAAAGAATTTAATTTTGTGTGCATTTGCTTACTACAGTTCTGAAAGCAAAAATCCACTAATTTATGCAATTACTTTAAACAACTGTGAATTTAGATCCCAGTGCTATGTCATTAAGCAAATCAAATACGTACATTTCATCCTAAAAGGTGAGGACAAGGTTATATCTCCTCATAATTTTCTAGTCCCCTCATTGTAATTTCAATTTGTTGATCAGTAAAAATAACAGATTTTTGTGAAGTAGTTGACTGTCAGAATCTTCTTTGTTAGGAAAATGTTTTGTATATAGTAATGGACTTATGGATCACCTATGTGTCTGTGAAGAAGAAAGCAGCAGAGCGTGGTATAAGAAGCCAGGATGTTTTCAGGGAACATTGGTAAGGAGATTATATTATAATCACAGTATATTTTTATTTATATGTTTAATCTTATGTATGAAAGATTTTTCAAATTTCAGGAAGGTAAAATTTCATCATATAATTCACACACTTATCCACAAGTAAAAAAGATAATTGAAGTAGGAAAAGGGAACTACTTCTTTGCTTTTAACACTGTTAATTTTCCTTTCATCTGTTCATGCTTTCTTAAGTAGAAAGAAAAAAGGGAGTAAACTTTTTAATTATACTTTCATGTTTTAGATAATTGTAAATCATGTGCAATTGTAAGAAAAATATACAGATAGATCTTATGTACCCTTATCCCAGTTTCCCCCAAATAGTAACATTGCAAAACAAGTACAGTATCACAACTAGGATATCGACATTGGTAGAGTTACGATACAGAGCAATTCCATCACCACAAAGATCCCTCTATTTCCTCTTATAGTCACACCCATTTCCTTTGTGCACTCCCTTGCTTCTTTTTTGTTGTTATCTATGGCAACTATGTGCTTTTTCTATGGTAAATGATCACTGTTATTGTTGCAAGGTTTAAAACCTTATTCACTGTGAATATTCATTTTCCTGCTTAGAGTTTTAATTTAATTTTATTATTTTTTAATTAATTAATTTTTTTATGGTGACATTGGTTAACGAAATCCAGTAAGTTTCAGCTGTACACTTTAACAGTAAAGCATATATATACATTTACACTATGTGTTCACCTCCCATAGTTAGATTTCTTTCTGTCACCACATATTTGACCCTTTCTCCCTTGCTTTTTAGTTCCTGGCAACTACTAGTTTGTTCTGCATTTATATAATTTAGTAATTTCAAGAATTTTATACAAATGGAATTATAACATATACATCAGGGTTGGCACTTTCTGCTTAGCATAATTATGTGGAAGTTCATCTAAATTGTTGCATTATCAATAGTTTGTTCATTTTTATTACTCAGTAGTATTTTTTGATATGGATATACCACATTTTGTTTCCTGGGTGTGTTCCAGCTGCTACATAACTTGATGTACAGATTTTTGTGTGAAAGTGTTAAAAAAAACTACTCACTGTTTTTCTTTCTGTACACTATGCTTACAACACTTCTGAACCAGATGTGGGTTTTTTTCCCTCACACCGAGCAATTCTCCATTTCTCCATGGACACCTACTAGGTATCCTAGAATTTAACTCATTTCTGACATTATGTACCTGGAGTTAGCATCAGATTCCAAGGTTAAAGGCTCAGTCTCACAAGATTGCTCCTACTTCAAATGCCAATTACAAGTCCAAGTTGTCTCCTGTGTTTCTGACTGATTGACTATAAATAGAAGTTCCTACGACTCCCTCCTAGGGTTTGAAAATTTGCTAGAATGTTTCACAGAACTCAGGAAAATAGTTTTACTTACTAGTTTACCAGTTTATTGTGCAAGTCTACAATTCGGGAAGAGCCGAGTAGAAGAGATACATAGGCAAGGCTTGGAGCAAGGGATATGGTGCTTCCATTCCCTCTCCAAGTGTGCTGCTGTCCCAGCACCTCCATGTGCTCACCATCCTAACAACTTCCAATCCCCATACTTTAGGGATTTTTATGGAGGCTTTATTATGTAGGTGTGATTGATTAAGTCACTGGCTATTGGGAATTAATTCAGCTTCCAGTCCTTCTCCTTTCCCCAGTGCCCCTGAGGTTGGGGAGTAGGATAGAGTAGGGAAATGGGGCTGAAAGTTCCAACCCCTACAGTCATACATCATTTTATTATGTTTTGCTTTATGGTGCTTCCTAGATACTACATTTTTTTTTTTTTTTCATAGAAATTGAGGGTTTGTGACAGCCCTGTGTCAAGCAAGTCTATTGGTGCCATTTTACAACAGAATTTACTCACTTTGTGTGTCTGTCACATTTTGGTAGTTATTGCAGTTTTTCATACTTTCTCATTATTTTTATATTTGTTATGGCAATCTGTGATCAGCGATCTTTGATGTTACTATTATATTGTTTTGAGGTGCCACGAATCATCCCATATGAGACAGCGAGCTTAATCGTGTGTGTTCTGACTGCTCCTCTGACCAGCCATTCTCCGTCTCTTTTCTCCTCCTCAGGTGTCCCTATTAGCTGAAACACAACAGTAATGAAATTAGGCCAGTTAATAGCCCTTTGGTAGCCTCCACGTGTTCAAGTGAAAGGAAGAGTTGCATGTCTCACTTTAAAACAAAAGTTAGGAATGATTACACTTGGTGAGGAATGCTTATCGAAATCCAAGATAGGCTGGAAGTTAGGCCTCTTGAGCCTCATAGCCAAGTTATGAATGCAAAGGAAAAGCTTTTAAAGGAAATTAAGAGTGCTATTTCACTGAACACACCAATGATAAGAAAGTGAAACAGCCTTATTGCTGATATGGAGAAAGTTTTAGTGGTCTGGATAGAACTACCCACAACATTCCCTTAAGTCAGCCTAATCCAGAGCAAGGCCCTAATTCTCTTCAATTCTGTGAAAACTAAGAGAAGTGAAGAATCTACAGAAGGAAAGTTTGAAGCTGGCCAAAGAAGGTTCATGAGATTTAAGGAAAGAAGTGATCTTTATAAAGTAAATGTGCACGGTGAAGCAGCAAGTGCTGATGTAGGGTCTGCAGCAAGTTATCCAGAAGATCTAGCTAAGATGATTAATGAAGGTAGTTACACTAAACCACAGATTTTCCAATAGACAAAACAGCCTTATATTGGAAAATGCCATCTGGGACTTTCATTGCTAGAGAGAAGAAGTCAGTGCCTGGCCTCAAAACTTCAAAGGACAGGCTGTCTTGTTAGGGGCTATTGTAGCTGGTGATTTTAAATTGACGCCAGTGCTCGTTTACCATTCTGAAAATCCTAGGGCCCTTAAGAATTATCCTCAGTCTGTGCTGCCTGTGCACTATACATGGAACAACAGAGCCTGGCTGACAGCATCTCTGTTTGTAACATGGTTTACTGAATATTTTTGCCCTTTTTGAGACCTACTGCTCAGGAAAAAAAGATTCTTTTCAAAATATTACTGCTCATTTGCAGTGCATCTGGTCACCCAAGAGCTCTGATGGAGATGGACAACAAGATGGATGTTTCCATGCCTTCTAACACAACATCCATTCTGCAGCCCATCAACCAAGGAGCAGTTTTGACTTTCATGTCTTATTATTTAAGAAATGCATTTCATAAGGCTATAGCTTCCATAGATAGTGACTCCTCTGAGCAGGCAAAGTTAGTTAAAAACCTGGAAAGGATTCCCCATTCTAGGTACCATTAAGAACAGTCATGATTTGTGGGAAGAGGTCAAAATATCAGCATTAATAGGAGTTTGGAAGAAGTTGATTCTAGCCTTCCTAGATGACTTTGAGGGTTTCAATCCTTGAGTGGAGGAAGTAACTGCAGATGTGGTGGAAACAGCAAGAGAATTAGAAGTGGAGCCTGAAGATGTGACTGAATTGCTGCAATCTCATAATAAAACTTGAACAGATGAGGAGTTGCTTCGTATGAGCAGAGAAAATCGTTTTTGTGATGGAATATTCCTGGTGAAGATGTTATGAAGACTGTTGAAATGACAACAAAACATAAGATTTAGAATATTACATAAACTTAGTTAATAAAGTAGAGTTTGAGAGGATTAACTCCAATTTTGAAAGAGGTTATACTGCGAGTATATTATCAAACAGCATCACATGCTACTGAGAAATTGTTCGTGAAAGGAAGAATCAATCAATGTGACAAACTTCATTGTTGTCTTATTTTAAGAAATTGCCTCAGCCACCCCAGCCTTCAGCAATTACCACCCTGATAAGTCAGCAGCCATCAGCATCAAGGCACTCCACCAGAAAAAAGAATACAGCTTGCTGGAGGCTCAGCTGATGATTAACATTAGCAATAACATATTTTTTAATTAAAGTACATACATTTTTTGGACATAATAGACTACAGAGTAGTGTAAACATGTTTGTACACTGGGAAACCAAAATTTGTGTGACTGTATTGCAATACTCACTTTATTGCAGTGATCTGGAACTGAACTCGAAATATCTCTGAGGTATACCTTTAATTACTTGGTTCCCCTGGCAACCAGTCCCCTCCCCCCATCTTATGGTTATCTAGGGGCTTTCTAAAAATCCCCTCATTAACATAAACTCTGATGTGGTCGAAAGGGGCTTTTTATTAACAAAATATACTCCTTTCACCTTTATCAGGAGCTATTTCAGGATTTAGGACAAAACACCAAAATAACAAAAGAAGCTTCCATTGCTTTTTATTACTTAGGAAATTATAAGATTTGGTATGCTGTGTGCCACAAACCAGGGACAAAGACCAAAACATTTATTTCTTATTATAAATCATAATATCACTATAAGTCTTTCTGTGGGTTAAGTGCTCAGGACTTATCCCAGCAGTTGCTGGATCATAGGGTAGTTTCATGTTTAGGGTTTGTTAGTGTAAGAATATCCGAACCTGTAGAAACTTTTTGTAAGAGTTTATTAGAGTTAATTTGAACCAAACAGAGGATACGCCTGGAAGCAACATCTTAACAGAGAAAAATCCTTCTCATAGTGACAGTTTGTTGTTTCTTTTATGCATTTAGAATTGAGAGAAGTTAGGAAAACTGGGAGTCAGCAAGGTGGGGATCAGATTATAGGATAGTTAAGGTTATGTGCCCTCCGGAATGTGGTTACATTTATTTCAATTTAGATATGTTAATCTAGATACACAGAAACAATGGACGGTTTGCTTAACGCAAAGAGTTACATGCTTGGGGCTTGACCTGCGCAGTTAGAAATTTATGATCCAGTCACCCTGTGAGGTTACTTTCTGTTGAATCCTCTTTGGTCCACACTAGATAGAGCCCCAAGTCCAAGTTCCCCACTCAGCCTCTACTGATAAACTGTGGGGGAGTACGTCTTTACTGTTGGACAAATGCAATGGTCTAAATGTTTGTGTACCCCTCCCCCCTGACTGCTCCCCAAATTCATATGTTGAAATCCTGATGCCTGGTGCGATGGTATTAGTAGGTGTGGCCTTTGGGTGGTGATTAGGTCATGAGGGTAGAGACCTCATAAATGAGATTAATGACCTTATAAAAGAGATTCCAGAGAGCTCTCTTGCCTCTTCCGCCATGTTGAGGGTACAGTGAGAAAGCCCTCATGTGACCTTGCTGTTGCTGGCACTGTGATCTTGGACTTGGATTTTGGACTAAGCTATAAATATAAATTGATAATGTTTTCATTATCAATCAATGGAAATATTTTCAATTTCTCTTATAATTTCTTCTTTTGCCTTGGATTACTTAGACGTATAATACTTATTTTCCCAATAATTGGAATTTTTTGTAGATATCTTACTGTTCTTGGTTGTCAATTTAATCCCAATGTGATCAGAGAACATACTCTGTAAGATTTAAGGGGTTTTTTTTGTTGTTTTTTTATTTTATTTTTTTAGTGAGTCTGCAAATGGCCCTACAAATGATCTGTCTTGGTGAATATTTTATATGCATTTACTAATTTTTTTCTTATAAACAGCAGAAGTTTATTTCTTACAGTTCTGGAAGCCAGAAGTCTGAGATCAGGGTGCCAGCAAGGTTGAGTGGGGGCCCTCTTCCAGATGAAAGATTTCTTGCTGTGTCGTTACATATAGAAGGGCATCCTGTATGCACTTTAAAACGTATATTCTGCAATTGTTTCTTACTGATTTTTTTAATTTGTTTTATCAGTAACTAATAGAGGATGTAAAAATCTTCAGTTATTATTAAACATTTGTCTGCTTTCCTTTGAGTTCTGTCAGTTTTGCTTAATGGTTTTGAAAGCACTGTTATTGGAGACATACATTTTCATACCTGATTTGTTTTTATTATAATGAACATCTTTATCACTGGTAATGTACATTATCTTGAAGCATTATCTAATAGTAATAATAACCATTTCAGCTTTCTTTTTATATGGTATATCTTTTTCCATTCTTTTATTAAAAACAGCATGTAGTCAGGCCTCATTCTTTTACCTTCTCTGATAGTGTCTGACTTTTAATTGAAATATTTAATCCTTACCTTTAATGTAATTCTCAATATGGTTGAATGTTGTCTACCATCTTATATGTTTCTTCTAGTTTCTCCCTCCCCCCCCTTTTCTGCCTTCTTTTGGATTAATTGAATTATGATAATATTGCATTGATTCTTCTATATGTAGTCCCATTTCTAGGAGATAATTCTCCAAAGGTGTTTCATATTACTGTACATCTTTTGGGTAAGTTACTGAATGCCTTTTTTTCCTGACCATCTTTTCAAGGATGTTCATATAGTGAATAACCTTGGAAGATACAGTATTTCCTCCTAGAACAATAGGAAGGCATCCTTCCTGCCCATTATAAAAGATTTAGGGTTCCTAAGCTCAGATTTGTCCTTTAATGCAGTCCACTGTGTGTTCCGGTTGCATCTAGCCTGTCTCACATTGCCCTATGGAAATTGGGTCTTGGAAAATTGGCACAAAAATGTGATACTCTGGCTGCTACTATTTCTTAATAAACTGTCTTCATCTCTTACCTCGGAAATTTTTGTGTTCTGCCAGCTCTCATGATACCATGGCAGGCTAATTTGTTAACTTGCAAGTAGGATAAAATCTCAAGACCCTTTACTATTCTTTATACTATTCACTCCTTCTTCTGTTCTTCATATGTAGTATATCTTCGTGCATTATAAATTCCACAATTCAGTGTTATATTTTTATTTGAGTAGTAGTATATTTTTTAAAGTAGTTAAAAGAAGAAAAAGGAAAACTACGTTTTATATTTACCCACATAGTTACTGTTTTTTGTACTTCCTTTTTGAAGATCTTAGTTGTTATTTGGCATGGTGGCCCTTCATTCCAAAGAACTTTTTTTAGCATTTTTTTAATGCAGATATTTTGGCAGTGTGTTCTCTATTTTTGTTCATCAGTTATCGTCTTAATTGAGCCCCATTTTTAAAGTGTATTTTGACTGCATATAGTGTTCTGGCTTAATTTTTTTTCAGCACTTTAAATATACATTGCATTGGCTTTTGGCTTCCCATGTGTCTAATGAGAAGTTAGTTTTCATTTTGTATCTTTTCTCTAAATTTATTTCATCATTTTTTTCCTTTTTTCTTTTTAATTTGGCATGGGATTTTTTGAGATTTGGGGCTCTCTAAATTGCATCTTTCACTAATTTGGGGAGGTTTTTGCTATCATTTCATCAGGTAATTTCCTGTACCATTTTTGCTCCTTTCATCTTTGGCTTCAAATAAACCTATGTTATACAACTTGATGTTTCCTCTTGGGCCTCTGAGCTCCTATTCATTTTTCATTCTTTTTCTGCACCTTCTCCAGATTGAATAAGATCTGTCTTTCAGTCCAACGATTCTTCATTTGCTATCTCTATTCTTTTATATGTTCCCAAAGAATCAGTTTTGTTCTAGAAGGCAGTTAATTTTAGCTGGATTCAAACGCCAAACTCATGCTCCCCTGGAAGGGGGATGGTGCTGCAGGACCATGTTTTTGCATAATTTGTATTGAGCCAAGTTTTGTGGCAGATAGAGTATGCAAATTTGGGGGCTTATGCCCTTTGTAGTGCCTTCTTTTCCATGATTTCCCCCCTAACTTTCTGATTATTCTTCCAGTTTGGACTTTATGTTTGCCATCTCAAGCAAATATGCTTTTTTGCCACTCTCACAGGCAAAACACTGCAAATTTGCAAATCTTACTCATTGCACTTTGTCTTTTAATGGCAGACTTCCATTTAGTTTCTGCCTGCTTTTGGTTCCTCTCCAGAGATTTCAAATACTGTGTTTCTGTGTTTTCTCAGATTTCATAATTGGTGAGGATCGTTAATCTGACCAGTTCTCTGCTTTCTTTTTATAATTATCTTTGAAAAACTTGGTTTCTTAGCCCTAAGTAGGACAATCTAAAGCCAAGTAATATAGATTTTATTCTATAAGCAGAAAGTATCATCCAGTAATACTTTACTTGTGTTTGAAAGTTGAGAAAATGCCTTTTTTAAAAAAATTATATCTACATAAATCTGAAAAGCTTAAATTTTAGAAACAACCACTTGAGAGAATCAAATTACCACTCATTATTAGTATTAACTTTTTGTATATCACGTTCCAGGATATATTATGACTACATTTTTCTATTATAATTTTAGGATGCCTTTTGGAAAATCATTCGAAATGAGGGCATTAAATCCCTGTGGAGTGGCCTTCCCCCTACCTTGTAAGTTGAAATTTAATATTTTTCTTACTAAATGATAGTGACTGTTTTTATAATCGGCATGATTAGACAAAATCGTGCATTTTTGATATTTGAACTTTTTTATTTCGAAAGCATTTTTTTATGAGTCCCACAACCACCCATACATCTGGTGACTTGCTAGGACTCACAGAACATAAAGAAGGTTATACTCATATCTGTGGTTTATTACTGCAAAAAGATACAAAGCATAATCAGTAAGGGGAAAAGACACATGAGAAGTTGATCAAACAATAGGCTCCAGAGTCTCCCCCTCATGACATTGCACAGGATGTTCTTATTCTTTCAGTACTGAGCTATAGCAGTATGTGCAAATTATTTCTACCTTAAAGCGCACTTGAATTTTAGAGTCTAGGGCTTTTATGGGGGATTTTGGCATAGACACATCCTATCTTTGTAACTCGCTCTGATTACCAAAACTCTAGACCCCCAAAATGAAAATAAATGTTTACAAAAATCACATCATCTGCATAGATCAATCTAGACAAATTGGTTTAATGCTCCAGATGTACCAAAAACAAACAAACAAAAAAAAACCACCCTGTAATGGGGACTATTCCAAGAGTTAAATTTCTTGGAGTTGGCCAAAGGGCAAGCATGCAGATGTGCCCTCCCAAACATATAGGAGTTTTGAGACACCAGACCTGCAGTGTTGTATTTTATTTTCACATTCAGAAATTAAGAATTTGGTATTTGTTCAACTTTTTGTTTATTTTACTAAAATAATGCGATATCGTAATAAGTATATGTTCCATTTTCCAGATAATTTTAATTCTCTACTAACTAGCTATTATATGAATTACTGTGATAAACTAGTAAGGCTGAATGTAAAATCTCAACTAATACCTTTCTTTCTAATTTATCTTTTTATGGAATAAATTAGTCAACTTTGAGGCATATATTTTAAACAGTGCCCAAGGTTATAAAGTTAGAAGCAGATCCACGACCAGCAGTCAATCCTATTTCTAAATTCAATAATCAAACTTCACTCTAGAACATTAGGCATTCCACAGTATGGTCTATGAATGTCCTTTAGTTAGTCCTTAAACATAGACTGGTTTCATTGTTGCATTAATATTTATGACATGACAGTGTCTACAACTTTGTTTAACGAATAATTCCCTATTGACGTTTTCATTTGAAAGAATGTCAGTTTTCAAATATGTCACAGTATTGAAATTTCCTCAGTATTCACATATAATTTTGATGACATTAATTGTAATTTATTTCCAGTTATAAGCAGGTATGATATATGGTCCATAGTTCAAAAATATTTTACAATTGCTCTCGTACTTTTTACTTAAGTGATTTTCATGTTATGGTAAATATAATTGGGAAGGAAGATTTGGGAGACCAGAAAGAGACAGAGTAAGTCTAGGAGACAGAAGTGTCCTCATTTGTCTTTTCCTGTTTATGACTTGACTGGATGCTTTAATAACCTATTTTCACAGCTAGACTAAAACCTCCTGGAGATCAGGTACCTATTTTACATTTAGTTGTGGCCTACTAAGTTAAACACTAATAATTTTTAAAATAAAAGAAAAATTTATCTCATAGGCTGATTTGCTGTGGTTTTCTGCTCATACAAAATATAAGGATTTTAGCTTGTATTTAATATATATAAGCCTTATTATGTACAAATCTTTTTGTGTGTGTCTTTCTAACAGAGTAATGGCAGTTCCTGCTACAGTTATTTACTTTACCTGCTATGATCAACTAACTGCTCTTCTGAGATCTAAATTAGGAGAAAATGAAAGCTGCATACCAATTGTTGCTGGAATTGTGGCTAGATGTAAGTAATAAATCATATTTTCATTATGATTTGTGTTTAAAGCTTTTAAAATTTTGACATTCATAGAATTTATGTAAAATACAAAGTAGTGGTAATATATATACTGCATTTGTAGTTTGTATTAACTCATTAATGTTTTCACTTTAGAAGTCATATGGTATGTTAATCACCATCAGAATGAAATAGGATCAGTCCATCCATGCAGAATCTTGGACAGAGATTTTAGAATGATTTTATAATTTAGATTCTAGATTGTAGGACAACATCAGATTGATGTCAAATTGATGCCAAGGTCCCAATCATTTTTCTTATAGACTTTGAGATTCAGAGTTTAATCAGAAGAAAATATGCCTCTATGCAGAAAGACATTTTTCTCTTTGCAATTGGAGTGAGGTTTTTGTTGTAGTCCTAGTTAATGTATAATATTTCTGGAACTGCCCTTGAAATAATTGAAACCAGAAAGAGGAAGGTATATGAAAGAAGATTTTTAAGAAATACCTTTATCAAGGAAGAAAATCTTCACCGATATGTTGGCATCATTTGCTATTTAATTTCAAAGTTAGCAGACATTTTAGAATAGGAATTTAAAATATAAAATGCACGAGATAGGAATTTTACATGTGTATTTGCATAGTACATGGCTTTGGTTTTGTTTTTTTATATTTGCTTGTTTGTATTAGTTGGTGCAGTAACTGTGATAAGTCCATTAGAATTGATTAGAACCAAGATGCAATTTAAGAAGTTTTCTTACAACGAACTGCATCAATTTGTCAGCAAGAGAGTATCTGAAGACGGTTGGATTTCCCTTTGGAGGGGCTGGGCTCCCACTGTTCTTAGAGATGTACCATTCTCAGGTAGGATTTTATCTTATTAGTGTCTGCTAAATATTAGGTAGCTTTGTCTTATTTTTATATTACTTTTAAATCAACTAAATTTTAAACTTGTTAAGGCTAAAGGTAAGTTATCTTCTTTAGTAACCACAAACTTTTAGTTCAGTGTTGGGCTCTCAGAGCTCTATGAGTCTTAATTGAATGAATAATTTCCAATTTAAGCCTGGTTTTCTTTTATCTTTTGTTTAATTTCTTTTTAAACATTAATTGGTGTGTATTTATATTTAGATAATACAAACTATCTTTAACATTACTCTAAATAAGTCATAATTAGTAAGGTAAGTAAACTACTGCAAATCAGAATATCATAAAATACATTTAGAACCACCTGTAAATTAATTGACTTCTACTTTTTTTTCAGTTATTAAAGATAAAAATCTCTCCCATTCAATGAGCGTCCTGTAAACAAGACTGTTATAAATCAGATAGGAGATTGTGCTAAACATTGAATTAGGAAAAGGGTGAAAATCATGAAAAATAAGTATAAAAAAACTAACAAATAACTTGTAGAATGTGCATAACTCAGTAGTATTTCTTCTGTGAATCACTAGAGTTTTCATTTAAAACCTGAAAGAAATAATTACTGAGAACCTTTGTATTAAGGTTCCTCTTTCTTTTTCCTTGTGAATTAGTCCTTTTCTTGGGCTCTCTTATTTACATCTCTGTGCATCTTTCCCTTTTCATTAGTATTTTTTTTCAACATTTGTGTTCAGTTATTCTGTTCAGAAATACAGTATATAATTAAATCATACTTTCCTAGACCAAGTGTATTTTTTTATTATGTCTTTGATACAGAAAAAGTAATAGATAAATAATGGTGAATATTAATAAAATGAACACCTGCAAAGTCACCATTTCAATATATGAACTAGAATGTAGCAATTTTTTAAATCATAAAACCACATATATTCTCCAGTGTCACAGTGCCAGTAATAACCACTATACTGAATTTTTCTTTATCATTGATTTGATTTTTAAAAATAATTTATCATATATGTATTATTGCTAAACAGTAAATTATTTAGTTTTGTCGATTTTCGAGCTTATTTTACTAAAAAATCTTAAGATTCAGTCTTATTTTTATGTGTAACTGTTTTCTTTTTTTAGCCTTGCTTATGTATGAGTTCACAAGTTAAGAATACTGTTGTTAAAATTTTTTAAGTCTCAGAGTGTACATGTACAAGAATTTCTTCAGTATTAGATTTGCTGGTTCACATAAATATGTACATTTAAAATTTTATTAGATAATATCAAAATCTTTTCTGAAGTGATTGTGTGGATCTACACGCCTACCAGCTTCTTGCTGGTTCACTGCCATAGCCTCACCAGCACTTTTATTGTCACAGTTTATCTAGTAATTTAAAGTGGCTTTCTCACTTTAATTTTAATTTTAATTTTAATTTTTATGATTATTAATGAGACTGGATTTCACTGTTTCATTGTTTCATTGGCTATTCATTTATCCATAACTGACTTGGGGGTATGGACTGAAAGAAGTATTCAGTTGCATTCCCATCCTTTCTCCCTGTGAATGGATAGTTATCCCAGCATCATTTATTGAATAACTATACTTTCTTCAGTGATTTGCATTGTCACCTCTGTCACATCAAGTTTGCATGTATGCATGGATCTGTTTCACTGGCTAATTTGTCTAATCCCATGCTATTACCACAGTATTATCTAAATTACTACTGCATTAGTAAAAAATCATGATGCCTTGTTTTTTTCCCCTAAGAATGTTACATTTATTTGTTATACAACTCTAAAGTGTTTTAGTAAAGATTTAAAAATTTCTTCATAAAGGTTATATACAACCATTTTTTTGTTTTTGTTTTTTTAAGATTTATTTATAGGTATACTCACTCATCTCCAACTCTTGGTAGCTATTTTAAAATATCTATTTTTGAAAAAAATGTTTTCTAAATCTTTGTGACTGGTGTTATAATCAATTTTTGTCTGCTAGCTTAAATTTAGCTACTTTTAAAATTCTTGTAAATTCTAATTTGTTTGCACATCTTTGGGGTTTTCTATATAGATAATATGTAAATTATAACTACTTTGTTTCTTCATTTTTAATTATTATAGCTTTTATTTTTTTTCTATCTTGCTGTGCTGCCTAGGACAGTTTTGAATAGTAGCAGTGATGATATTGCATCACTGTTATTTTCCTCATTTTCAAGGAAATAGTTCTGTTGTTTCACTATTATTTTTTGGTATAGGTTCTCGATCCACATCCTTTATCAAGTTAAAGAAGTTTTCTTTTAACCCTAGTTTTCCAAGAAATTTCTTTGCTCTAAATAAAAGTGTGTTCAGTGAACTGCTTTTCCATCATTTTAGATGATCCTGTGGTTCTGTCAATGTGTGTGGCATCTAACAGGCTTATTATATTTACATCACCTTTGCATTCCTTGGATAACCCAATTTAGTCATAGTGTTTGATCTTTTATGAAACACTTTTGTCTTCAGTTTTATTTAATTTTTATAGGATTTTACACCTATGTTTATGAATGAGATTTTCCTATACTTTTCCTTTCTCCTACTGTCTTTGTCAGGTTTTGGAATTAAAATCCAAACTTCACTGATGCCTAGTTTTTATAAGACTGCTAGAATATTACTGAGAATTTGGTTCCTTTTTTTAAATCTCACCTAGTATGTGTCTGAACAGAAAGCAAGGTGCATAAAGGTCAGAATTTCTCTTTTCCTTTAATATATAACCTCAAAAATTTTCTTTAAAGTTTGCATTTCATTTCTAAATATGTTTTCGTTCTCTTTTTATAGCAATGTACTGGTTTAACTATGAAGTTTTAAAGAAATGGTTGTGTGAGAAATCTGGTTTATATGAACCTACATTTATGATCAACTTTACTTCAGGGGCGTTGTCTGGTTCTGTAAGTTTATTCTTTTAATAAGCCAGAATAATGTTAATCTTATTAAAGCAGAACAACATATAATACAGCATTTCATATCTATTGAGAGCACTTTTGGGCTGCACTGCTTTAAAAATGTTCTATTTACTATCCTATATTGAGGAAGTAGATTATTAGCCATTTGAATATTTTAAAATGCACTTTGTGACTATGTTTTTATTATGTTAAAATACATTATTATATTTCTGAACAACTTTTGGACCTGTTAGATAACTAGATTTATGATAATAGTAGTTTAAATAGTGTTTTCTTATTTATAAAGTGTTTGGCAGTTTACTCATTAAATGCCTGTAGGTCCGGTTAGGTAATATTTAACAGAGTATCGTCTCGTGTATAATTGAATTGAATAGAAGGAATTTCATCCTCTGCTGCTAATTCCTGTTTCTTTGGGAATATTTTGGCTAAATAATTCTTAAAAGAATTTTAACAAAAATTGCATGCAGAAGGTAGGAATCCCAAATGACCATTTTTGGGTAGTAGAGAGTTTACCTTGTCCCACCCCTCCACATAATGAAAATATTCATAGCTAAGTTTTCAACTCAGTATAGTGGATTTTCTTTATGCAGATTCATATCACTATGATCTTGGTCACAAAGAGTTTTCTTATACCAACATACTTACAAATGAATTTATGCTGACTTAGAGTGAGGTGCTGACGTACTGTAGCCAAATTAAGAGTGAAAGAGCATAGTAAGATGATGGAGATCTGAAAGAAAATATTGGAATAATTGTTATCAGATAAGAAAGCCACTGAGATTGAGTTGAAAACTTAGCTATGAATATTCATAGTTCTGAGATCTGTAAAATTAAGCGTAGTGGGCTGTAAGCCTTTTGAAGCAAAAAAGCAATTACTTTTTTTAAAGCAATTTCAATAGTTACAATGCCAGCAAAATCTTCTCATTTTCTGTCTTATTTGTGAGGTGATTAAATGTAACTTAAATGTATTTAATTAATATCTTAATCCAACATGAATGAAGAACCAATACTGTGTATTTTTTAGAAATTCATAATAATCAAAATTACGGCACCAATTCCATACTTGAAAATAAATGCCATGTCTAAAAACAAGTTGAATAATGGCTTTAAAATGTCTTAGCAGCTTTCTAGTAATATGAAAGAAAAGTTTTTCTATTTTACGAGTACTTTTTAACAGAAAATTTATTTTAAAATTTTAACATCTAAAAAATATTGCTGCCTTTCGACTGTATTCAAATAAAAATTTGTCTCCACAAAAGAAAAAGCGGGTCAGTGTGACAATGTCCTGAGTAGCCTAAACTGCATCATTTAAGAGTGTCAAAGAGGCTTATATTACCTTATTGCTACCTTTTGCTACTGCATGCTACGTTTTGGAGATAGAGGAACAATAATTTATTTTTTCTTGAAATCTTTGAAACTGATTTCATTTCAAGAATTTAAGCCAACATTATTGGGGTGAAATAAAATATAAGTAATTTTAAGGGTCATTTATGAGCATATTAGCCAAATATGAGTTGGGGAGCAAAAAAAAAAAAAAGGCTAGGTTTTACTATACATGGCTTTGATATTATCAAATATTATGAGACATTCTTAAGGGAATTTAATTTAAAAAACTGCTTAATTTTGCTTAATTTTGTCATGAAAATAATTGTTGACTTCATTTTGAGATAAGTTGTCAGAAATGTTATTTGTGAACTATTGTAACTATTTGATAAATACATGGAAACCCATACAAAGGGTATATAGAACTAAAAGTTCAAAGTGCATTTTATTTAAATTTAATTTTTTATCCTATAATTTTCTTAAACATTTGTTAGAAAATTTGAAGTGCTTGATAGACATTTGAGAACCTGTATTTTAAAATATGTATTGTATTATACTTTCCATAAAGGAATAATGGAACATACAGGAGAATCATACTGTGGAAACTGGTTTTGGAGTCAGAGAGGTATAATTGGAATTCTGACTCTGGCACTAGTAGTTGTGTGACCTCATGAAAGTATGGGAACATTTTTGAGATTGTTTTACTTCTGAATTTTGGGAGAAATACGTAAGACATGTATCTGTTTTCTTTAATAAAAGTTTCTCTTTAAATATATCTGGTTTTATTTTAACTTTCAGTTTAGTTATGATTTTCAGTGTTATCCTCGTGCTAATTGGAAGAATGTAAAAATATTTTGGGAAAAATTTAAAGGTAGATTTAAATTAATCAAATTTTTTTGGTAGTTTGCAGCTGTTGCAACTTTACCATTTGATGTGGTAAAAACACAAAAGCAGACACAACTTTGGATGTATGAAAGTCATAAAAGTAAGTTTAAGTTAAAACATTTTCAAGCTGTTATGAAAATTTTTGTTTTTCTTTCCATATACTGTTAGGATTTTTTTTCTTCTGCCTGACTCTAACTGAAACTAATACACTGTTAGAATGAAATACTCAGAAAAAAATACTCTAAAACCAAACAAAAATTTAAGAAATCAGTCTATGTATTTTGCCTACCATCAGTTAAATCCCTTATCTCCTATGTAGAAGGTTACATTATATGTTTTTTCCCAAATCTAGACAAATTAGGGTGAAATATAATAAATTACTGAGAGATCTTTTTCTCTTGGTGTTTTTTGTTTTGTTAATATGTGTAGAATTATTCTTTCCTGATTATTTTTTAACTTTTGTTTTTTTGGTGTGTTTTTTTTTCTACCTATTATCCCATCTATTTTTACTTCTTTATAATCTGTAACTACTTCTAGAACTAAAGTGTACTCTTAGTTGCATATATTAGATCCTTTCTGTCATTATTATCTATAGAAATTATACAGCGAACCAATTGGAAATTATTTATTACAAAATTGTGTTATGTAAGCCTTGTGATTAGCCTATTATAATGTAAATAAATTGTTCTAACCCACCATTATAATATATGGCATACAAAATAAAATAGGTATTCTCATGTTGAAAGAAACATTGATAACACACCTCTGAAAATGAATGTGATTGATATTAGTGACAACTTTGTCCTTGACTAATAAAAGTCCTAGTTATCTCTAATATTAAAAGTAAACTAAATCCTGAGAGGTAATCAAAATTTATTATCAGGGTTCTCCAACATAACTGTTTTAGGTATGAGCCTCCCAGCTGCCTAAGCCCTATCTCTTCTCCCTTGGGAGTTCAAAATTATTTTGTTTAATTTTTTCATCCAACTCATGTAAATTTCTGTTCTCTGATAAGTGAACTATTGAAAGTAGTAGAAATATTCTCTTTGGTGTAACTTGTCATAGATGATTGATGACTGGTAATAGTGGTGCTGGTGTCATTTTCATCATCATCTTTGTGGTCATGGTAATGGCCATCGTCATGATGAGGGAAAAGGTGGGAATCTCTACAGGTAAATTTCTTCTGCACACTAAAGTTGGAGGTCCACTTACCTAGGTAGATAATCACTGGAGTCACCTGGGGTGCTTTTTCCGCTATACCAAAGGCCGAGCACCACCTTCAGTGGACTCTGATTTAATCTAAAATGGGGCTCCAGCTTGTGTATTTTGAAAATGTACTCTAGGTGATTGATTGTACATCCTCATTGAGACTGGCACCAGGGAGGCATCTTCTTTCATTAGCTCTCACTCTTACCTATCATTACTTTTTTTTTTCTCCATTTAAACCCAAAAGGAGAAACCTTAAATAAGCCTGGGGTCTTAATTTTCCATGATTATTATTGGTCACTTTGTTATTCTACTTCAGTTATGAACAATTTATATTTAGCAAGATATGTTTCAGTTGAAAACTACACTTCTGATTTGAGTAATAAAAGCCTATATTTTTTCTCATTTTCATTGAACATTATTTGCCTCCACAAAAGAAGTAAATCAGAAGCATCTTTCTCCATTCCAGATCTCAGCTATACAAAATCCTTTATTTCCAAGGAAAAAAAAAGAAAATACCTATAGAATGATGAACAGTTCTATTCACGAATAGGATCTCTATATCAATGCACTTAAACCACTTCTCCCATCCTTCATTAGTCGACTATGATTAAAGGCCTGCTTGGTGTTGGGTACCATGCTGGTGATGCAGATAAGTGAGGTAGAGGCATCTTAAGTCTTCAAAGAGCCCATAATTAGTGGAGGAGAAGCACATTAGGATGTCATAAGTGCCAGATCCTACATTAGAGGTAATTTTCACCTCATTTATGAGTGCATTATTTATATTTAATTTTTAAAATTTAATTAAAATTTTAATTTAATTTCTTAATAAAATATTTAATTTCTTAAAATTTAATCTTCTGTTTCAGCTTTTTAAACTTGGCTCTGATTCACCTGTTTTCCACAGGTTAACTTTTTCTCTGAACATATTTAGTATTTTAAAATACTTCAACAGAAATTTAAAAAAATCATTTTTATAAATGGTTATACTTGGCAAATAAACGTCTAAAAAAATCTCAACCTTAGTGTTAATGAGGAAAATGCCAGCCAGAACAGCAGAGGGCATTATATGCTCTAGATTGTTGGGGAGGATGTGGAGCTGTGAGAACTTGCATGCTGTGGACTATAAATTTGGAAGAACTGTTTAGGAAATAATCTGGCAATATCAAGAAATACTTTTGAACAGACAATTCCACTCCTAGATATGTAACCTAGAGAAACTCTTGCATTTCTACAGGATATTTGCTGAAGGATTCTTAATTCCCAAAAGTTAGAAAGCACCTAAATGTCCCTTGGCAGGGAAATGAGTGAATTGTGTTAATCCATATAAAGTAATACCATACAGCAATTAAAACAAATAAAATGTAGCTACATTGTCAACATAGATAACCCTAAAGCACATTACAAGAGTAAAAGTACAGTATGATACCATTTATATAAAATTTAAGGGTATGAAAAAGCAAGAGTTTAGTTTACAAATGAGTTCAGATGCAGTAAAAGTTTAAACACATGGCATGAGAAAGATTAAAAAAAGACAAGAGAATGGTTACCTCTGAGGAGAGAGGAAGACTAAGCAGAAAGGAATATACAGGGATCTTCAACTGTATCTGAAAGGTAGTCGATAGGATTTGATAAATTTGATAATAAGTACTTTATTGTTCATGCTTCAAATATTTAATAATCAAACAGTATGTTCTTTTAATGTAAGAAGTTACTAATTACCTGTAGAAATAACTATTTAATGTTGGAACTTTAGGCAGGAGATAATTTTAAGGGTCTGTTAAGCGCACTGTCATGGCTTACCTTTAGTTATTAACTTTCTGTCCATTTTCTTTTACATTAATTTCACGCTGCTATTGAAATAGAGACCAATTTGGGGCTTGAGTTCTACAGGATTAGAAATACTCAACTATTTGGCTTCCTCTCTTTCACCAGTTGTTTCCAAAAGTTAAATGTAATTTAAACATAAAGTAGAAAGTTGCCAACTTGTAATATAATGTTTTCATTATTGACTTTTTTTAGAAAGTTAAATTTCATTCATAAATACTTTGTTCTTGGTTTTAAAGTAACTATCTTTCCTATAGGGTTGCTATAGTTATTAGACTATTCATATTGAAAGTATAGCTTCTTAAATCATAAGGCGTTGTTCATATTGTTCATAGAGAATCTGATATTTCATATAAATGAAACGAGATAATAAGCTCCAGTCCATTTAGTGGCAAAATTCTAAAGAGACATTTTTGAAAGATATCTGTCTCTTATCTATCCCTTTTTTCCTAGGGATGCTTCATAATATGTCCTTTAATCTTTCTTAATGGCTCAGAGATTCATCAGTGTACACATTAATTATTTGTAGGGTTTTGTAATGCAGCTCTCAGAAGCTAGTGAGGGTAATACAGGAGTATTTGCCCATCATCTAGCTGAGCTCAAAGACTGAAATCTTCAGCATGTCAGCTGTCTCGGTGTTCACATGGTAGTATGCCTGCTTCTTAGCAGATATGTTATTGTATCTAATAGTCTGTGGGCTAAGCCAACATCATTGGGTAAAATGAAGGTAAGTGAACTTTGTATATGAACAGCTCATTCATAAGCTTTATGTTTGAACTTTAGTGACATCTATTTTTGCTGTTTTTTTTTTTTTTTTTAACTAAATTAGTTTTTCCCTATGTTCCAGACATTTGAGAGGTTGCAAATAAGTGAGATGTTACTGTTAGTTGAAGGATGAATCTGCCTTTTGGAGAAAACAGGGCTGATCTAATTTATTTCAAGACTGGCACATCTGTTCAGAAAGGTTTTAATAAATAAAGCTGGACCTTACTAGAGAGATTGGGCCATTTTCCTCAGAACTTCTTTTTAGAAAGGAAAAAAAAATTGAATGTATGCAATAAAAATTTAATGAAACATGGTTATCAGGACTTTGCTTTAGCCTCAAGAACCCCATGAAGATTTTTATCTTTAAAATTTTTCATTATGAAAGTTTTTAAGACTTGGAAAAAAGTGTAAAGGATATCAGGATATCCGCTTCCAAGCCTAAGAAACAAACATCAGTTCAAGAGAAACCTTAGGCATATTCCTTGATTCCACCTAGTCCTTATACACCTTTAATCTTACAGTCTTTTTCTAATTTTTTTTAATAACTCCAACTATTAGAAATATTTAAAATAGCTCGTTAGGCAAACAGATCTGTTATTATTATAATGAAATGATATACCCCCAAAGGCCATAAACACTATTTTATGTGTATTTATTAGAAATTAAGTGGTATTTTGTAATAGTATCTTTTCTTTATTTTAACATTTAGTTTCTGTACCTTTGCATATGTCAACCTGGGCTATAATGAAGAACATTGTTATTAAGAATGGGTTTTCTGGACTATTTACAGGTAAAAATATTTGCTTTACCAAATTATTGATTAAAATGATTACTTTTACTTTAAAGTCTATCACCTTCCTAAATTAACTTTCAGCAGGAAGTTACTGAAAACATTTCATATTTATGATTTCCTCCTAAACATCTTTGCTATAAATTTTAAAATGTTAAATAATAGATTTACTATCAATAAGACAAATTTCTATATAAAGTAACATGGAATTAAAGTGAGAAGGTTGGGAGTGAGTTTGGTTTGTTCTTTGACCTCAGTTTATGGCAAATATTTGATATATCACTTCATTTAATTTGATCATTTTTAGAATAAAACCAAATAAATTACATTTTAAAAAATAAGGTAAAATTTGTTCTTATGTTTTTTCTGTTTTCTTTTCAGGCCTAATTCCTCGTTTAGTTAAAACTGCTCCTGCTTGTGCCATTATGATCAGTACATATGAATTTGGAAAGGCTTTTTTCCAGGAACAAAATGCTCGAAAACAGAAATATTAGTGGCGGTGTTTCAATTTGAAATAATAACTGTGGCCAAATAATAAGCTGAAGACTCTTAGGCAAGAACCTTTTCACCATTATCTTACAGTGATTTTATGTCTTTCTTTCCTATAATTTAAATGAATAGGAATTTGTACTTTGCCTCTAAATCATTATTCTAATTTTAAAATAAAGTTTGTTTTCCTAATTTTTGATATTGAAAAGGATATCCCAGAAATTATAACCATTGAATGTTTTTATAAAGAAAAGAAAAATTAGTACCGAAAGTGGTAATTTCTGAGTTTTGATTATAGGTTGTGGCGTAACAATCTTATGTGGGAGTATGTCCTATACATCAAAACATTTTGAATTAAATGCTGAATTATGTACTGGGTCTAGAAGAAAAATGCCAAGTCTTTTATACACATTTAAATCATGTACATAGATATTTAAGCATTTCAGCAAAGTAGATAAATAGGAGGAAGTCTTTAAATAACATTTACCAAATATTACATTATTTTTTTAAACTTCAGAAATGCATTAGATTATTTGTTTGAAGTCTTCACGTATATTAGGATTTCTCCGATCAAAGATATGGCTGTTTTATCTTTATGAACCAAAATATAATTATTTGTGTGTTGTAGATGCTGCTATTTTTGATGACTAAAGACCCTGTATTATCTGCTGTTTCTGCAAGTGAGGGAAGTTGTACTGATTGTTTTAAATGTTTCACTTCAGTCAAACTTGGGTGTGCAGTGGAAAACCACACTGTGTTTAGACTCTTAAAATTTTTTTGGCATGGAAGGTCCTCAGGTTTCAGCTGTGTTGTAATTTATGTATCACTGTGATGTTCTCTAGGTCATTTCTGTTGCTTTGTTCTATCAAATTGGATATTAGTACAATATCAGTCAAAAATATTTGCAAAATTTTCCATGATGATATACATCTAACAGTATGTTAGACCAAGAGACTAAACAGGCAGCAATTTCCTTGAAAAAATAGCTTTTGGTCACTGTAGGCCAGCAGTCCCCAAACTTTTTGGCACCAGAGACAGATGCTCCTATGAGAATCTAATGCCTGATGATCTGAGGTGGAACTGAGAGGGTGATGCTAGCGCTGGAGAGCAGCTGCAAATACAGATGAAGCTTCACTTGCTTGCCTGATGCTCCTCTCCTGCTGTGAGACCTGGTTTCTAATAGGCCACAGACCCCAGGGTTGGGGACCCCGACAGTGTAGGCTAATGCCTGAGTAATTTAACTTATCATTATAGGAATGAAATAAAAAGAATATGATGGCAGGATGAGAAATGATATTTTTGTATTAGATTTTCTCAGGATATACATAAGAAAAAACACTTTACTGTAGTTTGTGTATTTTATGAATGTGAAGCATTTTTTCCCTTAAAATAGGTAATATATTTAGGTAACAAATCTTCTGTAGTATTGATAGAGGAATTTATTTGTATTATAGTAAAGTGTTAATGTTTCACCAGAAATAAGCTATATAAGATTTGTCTTTAACCTTTTGTTTTTATGCTGTGATTTACTTTAAATTTGCAACATACATATCCATAAAAATATAGGTATTTATGATTTTAATTTACATTTTCATTAAAATGTTTTGCTTTCTTAGATTAACATCACTGTACTTCTAGCTAAATAGTCATATAATGTGTGAACTTTTATCTTGAACACTACTGTTTAACAGTATTAAACTTAATTTGGTTTTGCCATGCTTCTTTTTGATAACTGATGGGTAGAAAAAGAGAATATTTAGATTTAGATCTATGTTCTCAAAAAGCAGTCCCATATTTCAACTTACTATCACTTATAAATACCAGAAGGAAATTTTCCAACCTTATCCCTAATACTGACTGCACTTATGGAGAATTAGCATTTATGACTAAAATAATTTAATCTAATTAATTCCCTAATAGTTTTTCTAACATACTTTACTTGCAGTGTATCTGGATGAAAAGAAGGATGAAAGAAAGCTTCAGCTTTCTCTATACTTAAGTGGTTAAAATAAACAATACCTTGGTTAAAAAAATTAGCAACCAAGAAGGGTTTGTCTAGAAATTGTGTTCTTAGTAATGTTTCTGAAAAGAAAATTTCATTTTATTAATGGTAAATTTTCTAACATGCATATTTATGTGCAAAATTTTTTAAGAAGAAATTTGTTATTCAAGTACCATTTGCTACTTGTCATATAATACAAATTTGACTTTTGAAAGGATACAGTGTTGAAATAGTATGACTTTAAATTCTTTCCTTTTTCTGGGGCATAAATTCCAGAGATGTGGGAAAATTTAGCCTATCATTATTTTTTTCCAAAATGAATTTTAAAAGAAAATACTGCTCTTATATTTTAATCTGTCATTCATCACTTGAGACCTTTTATGTGGTAGGCAGTATAAAAAGCACTGGAGACGAAAAACCATCACCCGCCCTAAGGAAGTCCAGAGCTATGATTGATAGACGTATGAAAGGGGAGTAATGCAAAAGCTCCACTAAGCTTGGGGGTGGAGAGGGTGTGTTCAGGAAATGCTCCTAAGATTAGGACAGGTGATCCAGTTAAATATACCTGGAGGTGGTGTCTATCGGGCAGTGGGATGTAGTCCCAGTGGCTTGAACAAAGAGCATACATGCTTAGTGGGAGGAGATCTGATGGGAAATGTAGTTAGCAACACTGCCAGAACTAACTTCTGTACTGTGCAACTGCGGTAGATGCTGTGTATTCTAAAACATGTCATGTTATTTAAAAAATGTATTTAATTTGATATGAGTTGAAATAAGGATTTCTCAAACCATTTTCATATTAGTATTTTAGGTATTTAAGTAATATACATTTACCACATTTGTTGAAACAAAAGTCCGTGTAAAATTTATCAAGTAACTTCTCGTCAAGGATAAAAAAAGACTACAGATTCATGGTAAAAAATGTTTAATATACGTGCAACAAGTATAATACATCAAGGCAACAAAATACACATGGAAGTATTAGCATGTAATTCAGCATTCTATTTTGGGGAGGGTCTGTGAACAGTAAAATACCACCTAAAACTAAAGATTGAGACAAGTTGTTTCCTCATGCACACATTAACAAACTACCTCTGTAACTACTGTGAAAGGAACTGTGGAAACCTGAATTCACATTAGCAGATTAATTTTATACCAAGAGCTCCAAGAAAGGAGGAAAAGTCATGATCCTCAGGTGTCATGTTTAAATCTGCATTTAGCAGCATGTTAAGATGCACAACTTACTGTATACATTAGACAAACCTGAAAAAAATTGATCAATTATGGAATCTTGAAATAACTATGTTATAAAAATGTATGGAAAATTTTTAAGTGATTTTTTAAAATTATTAAAGGATAATATCAAGTTGAGAGTTAACCACGAATGATAAAGCATTTAAACATTCTGATAGTTCTTCGGAAAGCAGTAATAGTGCTTAAGGCTAGCCTAAAAGTTTTGAAGTTCCCCTCAACCAGTTTCTCACTACCGCCTCCCAAGGTTTCCACTGTCCTCCTTATATACCTTCGCTTTATCTCCTGTGCTGAGTAAAAACTGCTTTGGATGCCTCACTCACAATGTGGTATACAGAATTAAGATATTCAAGGTACCATTTTAAGAATATTTGCATCTCTACAAGTAAAGCCTCAAGCTAAAAGAATAAAGCTCTGAGTAAGTTCTGGTATATCTAAGATAACTTATTTTAAGGGCTTCCAGGCCTCCTTTGTCCGTGAAATGACGTCATTTGAACAGTCTTACAAATGAGACTACCCTTGTTACTGTTACCTTAAATTCCAAATGATGAAAATTAAGCTCTAAAGATTGCAGAGAACCACCACACTCCTACATTTCTGATACAAAGAATGAATGTGATAAGTTCAGCACTTCTTGCCTCCTCTCAATAAAAACTATATTAGGAGGAACATTCTTCGTATAGGTCAAAGCTACTAAGTTTGAATGTAATGTTTTATTAATAAAAACAGCACATGAAGTCTCCAATAAATATTGTAGCCTCTTAATGTAAACAATGTATAAAACTTCTTTGGCACAACTGATCATGTTTTCCTCATATTACTTACTATAGAAAATATACTTAATACATTTTCTCTTTCAATATGGTGGAATTTTTAGGGATAAAATGTATAGTTCCAGAAACGTTTAAATATGGTTCATAGCTTTTTTAAAAAATAAAACATTTTTAACCTGTAGAAGTGCAGAGATTTTTAACATTAATGTGAGATTATGACATGATTAATGACAGAAGCTGTAAAACATACATGATACAATTCATTGTTGCACACACGAGAGAAAAAACAGCACTGTATGCCAGACATTAAGTATGGTGATTACCCTACTGATCCTAATTTAAAAGCTTCTCAGATACTTAACTGATCTTGAAATCTTTCCTGATCAAACTTTTTTTAACATCTGCTCTACATTTTTAATGTTTCCAGTTTTATGGCATATTTGGTCATATTTTTAAATTGATAAACCTTTTAAGAAAATTTTGAGAAAACAAGATATTTATTCACTTTACCTAAATGGCCTGAAATACTGTAAAATACTTTCCCTATGACCCTAACAAATTTAGTAACTGCCTAGAGGTCCACTCCTATAAAATTTATAAAATATTAAGTGAGATGTTGATACCAAATGATAATTGTTAAAGAACAACTGAATAAGCCACTGTAAAACTGCAGATGAGGACGTTCTCACATTAAAAACAAGGCTTTTAAACATTAGAACCTAGAAAGAAATTAAAAGTGAAATTGGCAAGTCATTTTTAGAAATTTTAATCACTGCAGAAAAGAGTGAAAGAAAATAAGTCTCTGGAATAAACCTTGAACTATGTCTCTGGCAATTATGATATTTTTAAACATGAAAATCAGCTGAATAAATGTGTACAATTTGCAATGGATTATTGATTTAGAGCATCTTTGAAAGTTTTTTTTTTTTTAAGCCTATTCATTTTAAACTTCCTCAGTGACAAATATAAGAATTTTAAAATGAAAAATGGCAGGATCATTTTTTTTTTTCACTCAAAGTTTTACTTGGAGTGGACTGAACTCTCTAATGTAAGCAATAAAATTCCAGACATGTGCCAGAACAATATAAAACTCTGAAGGTTTTCCCAGCAGTCAAACTTATATAAATAGAACATTTGCAACATAAAATTTTTTGGCATTTACATAAAAATGTTCAGGATGGAGTTAGGCCTGGACTTGTCATCTCTGTTGTAGGACTTGCAAGATAGTCATTAGATTTTAGGCTTGTTAAAGATTTGTAACTTGCCACTGATGTTAGAGACCCACAGAGACCGAGTAATGAGGGAGTATCTTCTTTACCTGAAAATTAGGATAAAATAACATATTTAATTGACTTTGAAGAATGATACCAATAAGGAGCTAAAAACTTCCTATTTTACCTAATATTGCATATTCTTGGATATTGTGATGTTAATATTTCCTAATACATATATACATAAACATGTAAAATTATAATGGATTAAAAAATAAGTATATTAAAATCTGAGTTAATATTTTTAAAGCAATTAATTGATATGGGAGGAAGAACTTTGTCAAAGTTAACAAAACTTTCTAGCCCAGATGACTAAGAGAGTGGTAGTTCCTAGCAGAAACAAATTAGTCATCAGGAGCAGAAAATGGGTTTTGTTTAATAGCAAGAAAGGTCAGTTTTGTTTTAAATGTATTGATATAGAATCTGAACACAAGTCTTCAGATGGTGCTGCTACAAATGTTATTGTTAAGAAGTCAATGGGCATCTTCTATGTGCAAAGCATTGTGATAAAAGATAAATTTTAAAACCAGTTCTTGTTCATAGGGAATCTAGTATATGGTGGAAACATATACAAACAAAATTATAATAAAATGCAGTTAGTGTAGTGAGAACAGTAAGTCAAGGGCATTATGGAGGCCTAGAGGAGAAGTATCCAAACTGAATCAGAAGTTATGGGTTAGGGGCAATTAGAGAAGTTTCAAGGGAGTAAGTGACCACCAAACTGAATCCATTGGGCATGCATTCCCAAGGAGGCAGGAACCAGCAGAGGCTCTGCAGAGGACCAGCATGGACAGAGGCACAGAGGGGAGAATTGCCACTCAAGGTACAGAGAGCTACAAACAAGAAATGAGACCAGAAGGATGGATAAAGCCACAGAAGACTTTAGAGTTCATGTTAAGAAGCCTGGAAATTATCTTCTTGTAACCATTATAAGTTTGTAGAGGGACTTGAAATTAAGTCTTCTTAATTCAGAGACTATATTCTTGGTCATACTCAGTAGGAAGCCACTGAGGCCTTTTTCATAAGGGGACTGCATGGTTAATTTTAAGTACTTGAGGGCTCTGTGAAGCATGATCTTGAGGGAAATAAAGTAGTACTTGGTGAAGGCAAAATGTTAGGTGAGAAGAGCCATGAATGACTCAATAGATTTTGAGAACTGGTGAGTGGCAAGATAACCAACTCTGCAAGAAAGAAGTTTGGGATGGGAAGGAAAGTGTCAGTGAGGAACCAGAGAGGCAATAAATATATATCCTAATTTTAAGGAATGCCTAAAAAGATTCTTCAGCCACTATCAAACCCATAAATATAAGGAAAATTATATTAAGCTGTTGTGCAAGGACTTTTCTGTGATCTATGGTCAAGAAAAGGGATGGTCATCATTTTGTGCAATAAAATTTTAAACTATTAGAACCAATGTGTGTTGAAGTTTAGCTGGCCAAGAGGGAGTTGTGACATAGTTGCTTTTGCTTGTACATGCATGAACTTGATCACGTGTTCACATAGGTATCATTTTAATTGGATTGCCTGTTTATATGCTGCTTAAAATGCTTTCAAAAACAGTACAAGATAATTTGCCCTTAAAAATAATAGTTGTTTGTTCACAGAAAAGCATGAGAAAAGCAGGATGTAAATTTCATATTACTGAAACAAGTATTAACAAGAATTACTGTAGTTCATTCCTATAAAACAAAATAAAGTGCTTGAGAAGAAATTCATAAGAAAGGGAAAAACCCTGCAAGTAGATGAGGCTTGATGACATCTGCAAAGGATTACTTATCACATGCCAAGCACATTAACTGAAGGCAGAAGAAAGTCCTCAGAACAGATCAAATAAATTTTGAAGCAACAAGCAATTGGTGTGACTGATTCATGCATCATGCAGGATTTCTGTTAAGAGGTCAAACATCAATTTGTTACAGAACTCCTGCTGCCTTTGATGAGAAGCTGTTTAGCCTGCAAAACCATTTGATTTAACAAAGAAAATGAAACTATAAATTAGGCAAATAGGAAAGTATCTGTGTAGAAATGTGCAGAATAGTTGTTGGTAATTTGAAAGAAATCGCTACAACAGTGGAGTATTGTTTTAGGAAATGGTTCACTGTTGGCAGATATTGTGAGGAAAGGCATAGTCACTGACAATTTTGATTCACAAAAATGACTCAAAATATAGACTGAACATGAAGTTCTTGACGATTCACTTTTATTTTCCTTATTATATAGAAGTAAAATTTTAAAATCTATGCACAAAGTCTAAAGTAATTAACAATTATAAAATTAAGAAAACAACTCATTTATAATAGCATCTAAAAGAATAAAATAAGAATATAACCAAAGGGCAAGAGTTACACACTAACAACTACAAAGTAACTGCTATACTTCCCAAATTGATCTACAGATTCAGTATAATCCCCTTCAAAATTTTAATTCCCTGTTTGTTTGTTTTTTAAGAAATGACAAGCTGATTATAAAATTCATGTGGAAATGCAAAGGACCTTAAATAGCCAAAACAATCTTGGAAAAGAACAAAGTTGTAAGACTCTCACATCCTGACTTCAAAACTTAATTACAAAACTACAGCAATCAAGACAGTGTGGTACTAGAGTAAAGATAATGTGGCATTGGCAGAGACATATAAACCAACAAAACAGTATTAAGAATCCAAAAATAAACCCACATATGTAATATATTTCAACAAGAGTTCTAGGACCACTCAATGGGGGAAAAGAATCGTCTTTTCAACAAATGGTCCAGAATCAGCTGAATATACACATGCCAAAGAATGAAATTGTACACTTAGCTCACACCATATACAAAATACAAAAAATTAACTTGAAATGGATCGAAGACCTAAAAGATCTAAAACCATAAACTTCTTAAAAGGAAACAGGTGTAAATCTGCATGACTTTGGATTAGGCAATGATTTCTAAGATGTGACAACAAAAGCAAACAAAAGAAAAACTAAATAAACAGGACTTCATCAAAATTTAAAACTGAATCAACACTGGCAAGAAAGTGAAAAGAAAAATCCCTCAGAATACTTACAAATCATAGATCTGATAAGGGTCTACTATCTAGAATATACCTATACATAAAGAACTATTACAACAACCATAAAAAGACAAGGAAATTTTTAAACGGTCAAAAGATTTGAGCAACATTTCTCTGAAGATGATATACAAATGGCCAATAAACACAAAAAGATGCTCAATATTATTACTCATTAGGGCAGTGCAAATCAAAACCATGATGTTCCACTTCAGACCCACTAGGATGGCTATAATAAAAGAGATAACAAATATTCATGAGGGTATGGAGAAACTGAAACCCTCTGCATTGGTGGTGGGATTGTAAAATGTTAGTCACTTTGAAAAACAGTTTGGCATTTCCTCAGATGGTTAAACATGATCTAACCAATTCCATTTCTAGTTATATCCCCAAGAGAAGTAAAACTATGTGTTCACATAAAAATTTGTACATGAATGTTCATAGCAGCATTATTAATAGCACAAAAGTAGAAACAACCTAAGCAACTAATGAATGGCTGAATCAATTGCAGTATATCCAAACAGTGGGATATTATTTGGGCATAAAAGGGAATGAAGCACTTATATATGCTGTAACATGAGTGAACTGTGAAAACATTATGCTAAGTTAAAGAAGCCAGACAAAAAGGGCTACGTATTGTATGATTTCATTATATGAATATCTAGAATAAACAAATCCAAAACGACAAAGTAGATTAGTAGTTACCAAGGGATGGGGTGGGGAGGAATTGAAGTTGACTGCTCATAAGTACAGGGCTTCTTTACTAAGTGATAGCGATGTTCTGGAATTAGGTAGTGGTGATTGTCATAATGATGTTACGTACCACACAAGAATATTTCAGTCATCCACAGGCTGCCTATACACTGGTCGTCTCATAAGATTATAATGAAGCTGAAAAAAAAAATTCCTGTAACCTATTGATGTCATAGCTGTCATATCTCTTAGTGCAAAACATTACTTGTGTGTGTGGTGATGCTGGTGTAAACCTGCACTGCCAGTTCAATTAAAGTATATAGCACATACAATTATGTTCAGTACATGGTACTCAATGATAACAAACAGCAAGGTTACTGGCTTATGTATTTATTGTACTTTTCATTGTTATAAAGTATACTCTTTCTACTTATAAAACCAGCTGTAAAACAGTAGGCTATGTTACTCTGGCAGTAGCCTCATACATACCATGTTTACTGTGTCTCTTGATTGTATCATTTTCTCTTGTTTTTTTTTTTTTTTTTACAGTAACATGCTGCTCAGGCTTGTACCCAGGAGCAACGGGCTGTACCATGTAGCTTAGGTGTGTAGTAGGCTGCACCATCTAGGTTTGTGTAAGTGCACTCAGTGATGTTCACTCAATGATGAAATTGCCTAACGACAGATATCTCAGAACGTATCCTCATTGTTAAGAGGTGCAAGACTATACTAAACACCATTAAATTGCACACTTTAAAATGGTGAATTTTGTTATGTGAATTACAGTTTATTGGGTTTTTTTAAAAGTTTGTGTAAGAGTCTATTTGAGTCAAACTGATGACATATGCTAGGAAGCAACATCTCAAATGTTCTTAAAACAAGTTATTTTTATTTTTAAATTAAATTTATTGGGGTGACATTCATTAGTAAAATCATGTAGATTTCAGGTGTACAATTCAGTAGTATGTCATCTGTATATTGCATTGTGCATTCACCACCCAAAGTTAAATTTTCTCCTGTCACTATATATTTGATCCCCTTTACCCTTATTTACTTCCCCCACTTCCCTTTAGGAACCACTAAACTGTTGTCTGTGTCCATAAATCTCTGTCATGTTCATTTGTTGCTTTCAGTTTTATATTCCACATTAAGTGAAATCATATAGCTTTCAACTTTTTCTGTGATTTATTTCGCTTAGGTCTAAAAGAGCTTAAATATAAAAAAATGCTAAGAAATATGGAAATGCATTATAGTTTAATTGTTGGCATTTTCTTTTTCTTTTTTTGTGGTACATAAAATAATGGTATATCCTAAGACTCAAGGCATGTTAGATTTGATGAAATATGGTAGCTACTAGTAGTTACTAGCATAGTACCTGTCATATGAGGGGTTTAATAAGTGCTTCTTGAAAAAAATGACAAGTTCTCATCCTTTTCTATCAATAATTATGGTGCTGTAATAAGTAGTCTGAATTTTATTATGATTGTCATTGAGAGCCACTGGAGAATTTTATGTAGGGGTATAATACTTTCTGGTTTATGTTTTCAAAGATCGGTGATTGCTATATGGAAAATGGACTATGAGGGGGCAAGAATGAGATGAAAGCCAATGAAAAAGCTGTGGCAGTAGTCCATTCAACAGGCTTGCTCCAGGTAGCATAGACTAGGGCTGCAGTAATGCAGAAGATGATACATCAATGTATATAGCATGTGTTGTATGGAGGGGCTGACAGAACTTGCTAATAAACTGATTTGCAGATGGTAAGTGTAAAAAGTAGAATCTACGATAATGCCTATGGTGGTGCCATTTATTGCAATGGAGAAGATAAGGAAGAAACTAGAGGCATAGAAGAATGCAGGGTTCCCTGAGGTAAAAAACTGTCTCTCCCTAGCTCACACAGAGCAGCAGATGTAGAACTGGGCAGAAGGAGAGAGAAAAGATGTGAGCACCATATAATACAAACACTAGTCCAATCCAAAGGGCTAGAGTCACAGCTCTGACCTATTCTGGGGACAGGAAAGAAAAGAACTTGGAACCAACTAAGCTACTGAAATTTAAAAATAAATAGCTTGAGTCTGAAAACTGAAATGCGATCACTGAAAGTGGTTTGGAAAGTTATGGAATTGGACCAAGATATTGTTCAGGAAGGTACAACTTAAGGGGAAATGTGGTTGAGCACAGCTGAAAGCAGTCAATAGGAAAAAGAAAACTCTTAAGTTTATTTCCCAAGTTTTTCTGAATACTCAACAGCAAGGTACCAAAAGTGACTCAAGAAGAAGAAATGGTCAATTGGATCAAAAGCTGCTGAGATGTTTAACAGAGAAGCTGGAGAACGAACTGACTTAAGCAATCAATATTGCAGTGGTTAAATTGCTTTGATACATATCAATCACTTCATTAAATGGTAGAGACACAAAATCTATATTGGAGTGGGTTAAAAGGAGTACAGGAAGTGAGGAAATAAAAAATTAGTCTTTCAAGGTTTGCCACAAACACAAGAAAAAAACAAGAACAGGCCATTTTTAATAATGGCAACTTCATCCTTAGCATGCTTCACAAAAATATCACTATTATTCTTCAGCAATCCTCAGCAACCAAAGTATAAATAGTGCAGGAAAAAGTAATTTTCAAATAGAATTTTTTTCCTTACCTTCACTGATTGAATTTAATGTATCTTGTTTTCCATCTCCTTGTGACTGACCTGGATCCAGTGAAGTCTGAGAAAGGCTAACTTCAGCTGATAACTGGTCAAGACTTTGATAACTTTTTCTGTAAAACAAGGGTAAAATACTACTTGAATTTCTTCTCACACACACAAAACTAATTTCTAGAGATATTCTTTTCTGGTTTTCTTCAATTTATTGAGTATCTGATTAATTTCTCCCCAATTTTTCCTCTAACTTTTATCAAGGCTGCAATAGGATCTCCATTACACTTTACCCTCAACCCTTTTAGAGTTCTGTCAGTTTAATCCACTGAAAATAGAAAAGAAAACAATTTCTTAAACAAATTTAAATCCTTACACCAATTTCTGAGTATCCAGATGGTTAGGAAATAGGGACTTTTGGTTATTATCAGTTGTCAAAAGAGCAGAAAAATCTACAAATTACACTTAACGTGGAATCAAAATTGACATCATAATAATCTAGTGTCTCCTAAGCACTTAAGAATTCTTAAAGCCTTGCTATTTTACAAGTGGTTATTATAACAAATTATAAATTCCTGTAATTTAGAAACTTAAAAAAAATGCTGAATAATAAAATACCTCTTTTGTGTTAATATGCCATTAAGATAATTAACCTCTTTCCCTCATCTATTTGCAGTTGTGAGCCCATTTTCAGGAAAATCTGTTATAAATGGAAAGTTAATGAAAGTTTATTATTAAACTGTCCTTATTTGTTTTGTCAGGATAAAGCCAACTAAAAAAGATACATGCAGCTATGGTGTTATTGACATTTCAAGAGAACAGAATTCATTGTTATTTCCAAATATAAATGACCCAAGGAAAAAAATATGATTTTTAGGTTCAACATCTATTTTCCAAGGTAGTCAAACCCTATCTAATTTCTTAGCAATGTCATATATTCTATTATAATGTTATAGGAAAGCATATATAATTGAAAAGATCTATTACACAGCTATTCTTTATTCTTGCAAGAGCAGACTTACAACTTTATCAAATGTATATAAAGTATGGGGGATATATACAATAGATATCTTTTTTCCTCTAAGAGATGAGGTGATGGAATAACTACTAGCTTATAGTGCAAACAGTGTTCTCACTTTATAACATGATTTTTCAAATGTTGAGAGTATAAAATTTCTTAATTACATTTTTAGGTAACAGGAAGTTCTTTCTACTCTAGGAAATTTCCCATAATTATAATAAATAACATGTATATGAGCTGCACAACATGTAATTAAAAATGATACTATATAGCACTTAACAAATGCTAGGCACTATTCTACATATTTTATATATATTTATTTAATCCTCACTATTACCCTAAGAAGCTGGAATTATTACTTACCCTACTTTATAGCAGAGGAAACTGGAGCACAAAGAGATTATATTTGAACAAAGATTAAATTTGAGCCTGGCTCTAATTCTGGACTCTTAACTACTATGCTATTTCCTCTCCAGTATAGGAAGAAAAGATTTGGCTTCCTATTTTATTAGAAACTATTCTTAAATAACAGCCTTGCTTGTTGAGATAGACCATGTAAATTATACTACAGTATTTAATCAAATCACTGCAAATTTCACTTGATTTCCATTAAAATATTAATTTACTTAGCTATAGAAGAAATCATGAACACAGGAATTAAGGGAAATCATAAATAAGTATTTTCCAAATTATTTTTCTGTGCCTATTATGTAGAAAACATAGAATGGTTTAAAGAGAGCTTCTGACACTAACTTTTCATCACAGGAAACTTGTTAATGTTTTAAAAATCATATATAGAAATATTTGCAAACAAAAAGATAAGCAAAAAACACTTAGAATTCTTTTGAATATTTTAAGGACCGAGAGCTTGACAGCACACATTTACAGTAATCTCAGGGATTGTCACGCTCTTGAGGAAGGAAAGCTTGTAAACGCAGCCTCTGATAACAGCAACACAAAATGAGCTTTCTGCGTGCCATACTAACGTTCCTTTTAGAATATCACACTTCCAAATTCAAAATGATTTCAGGCCCTTTCTACACTTTAATTTGTCACTTTTAGTGAACAATCCTTGAGTCTACAAGCTTTACTTAACCAAATGCCAATGCATACAGAAATAGAATTTGGTAGATGACACTGCTCTGCAGCAATGATATAAGTTCCACGCCTAAATTAAGCACCTTACTCATAAGATAGTAAGAGCAGTGCTGTACAGTATCTTCCTTTGATGAAACTGACTATAGACCCACTATCTGGGTGAAATCTAGTTCAACTGCTTTCACTAATGACAAAGATGGGTTGGGTTTCTACATTCTTACCTGATTTCCAATACAATTGGAAACTCCATTTGACAAATATGTTGTCATGGATTAAAACTGTCCCTGGGAGTTCTGTCTTTAAAAGGTCAGTGGCTAAATCCTAATTTAGAATTCTAGACTCATTAACATCACACTGTAAGATTTAAATGTAACCCACCAGATGCAGACCAATTAACAATCTATTACTATTTCTCAGAGAAATTTTCAAAATGGTAATAGCTAACGTAAAATAAGAACCCAAGATAGTAAGTCATGTATTGACTACATAAAAGTTTATAGTTTATGCCATACATTGTTAAATATAATTTAAACTTGCAGGAATTATATGTTATGGGTATTTGGGACATAATAAAATCCACTGCAATCAATATATATTTAAACATTTAAAAAACCACTCATACAAATTTCAGTATACAGAATTAAGTAAAAAAGTAAAGGCAAACTAAAAGGAAAGTGAGAAATAGGGCTGAATTCACATATTAGTAAATTTTTCTACAATCTCACACTTTATAGCAGTGATCAGAAGTAATGATATGGATAATCTGCATTACTTATTTGCCCAGTAGATGTATTGAGGTCAATAATAATTTACATTATCTGGCAGTCATTGGACAGCAGAGTGTAATGCACAGGAAACATTATCCACGTGCACAAAATAAAAACAAATACATGAACAATGTACATATACACAGAGGCAAATAAATGTGCATGAAAACAGAGTTATTCTATTTTTATTCTTGGTTTGATTTTCATGTTTAAGGAAAAAAATAAGCATTTGTGATAGCAGAATGTCTATATGCTCTTAATCTACTAAAATCAATGTAAGGATGCAAAGGAGCCTGAAAGAGAAGGATATATGTGAATCGGGTCAATATGAAACTTACAAACTGTAAAATATTTCTGCAGCCTCAGTGCTTTAGGGAGTCCTCCTCTAAACATACTAGAAAGACACACATGGGAAGGACAACCTCTAATACATCTAAATTGATTAACCCTCAGAAGTCATTAAGAAAAATTAGCCTAAAGAGATCATGAAGGGCATCTAAAAGTTCACAATCCTCAATAATTTTGTATATAATAGTGAAATTAGGAAACAATGATAAACTTGGAAGATTGAAAGAGCTTAAGTAGAAAATATAAATATGATGACAGTGAAACTGATCTTGTGGGGTGGGAATGAGTAGGTTAGACAATAACCTAACAAGATTATATAACCTGTATCTAATAAGATCATGTGACCTAGACTTTACATATAAAGAAACATATTAAAACAGAACTTACTGAAAAAAAAAAAAGTATTTCTCTATGTGTGTGTTAAGGGAATGTATTTCATATACTTATTTATTGAGTTTTTATAGTATGCCAATAATGCTATAATGCTTAAAATTTTTAATATGATATTCCTATGTTTGAAATAAAAGAAAAGATATAAAATCCAGCATAACAAATCTTGCCAGGGATAAATAATCAAGAAATAAACTGGAAATTTTTAAAGTTTCATAAACAGTATAGTGAATAGAAAAATTTAAGATATTTTGTTGTGAAAGGTGTCCTTCCATGAGTAGGTGACAACATAGCTAAGCTATCCAATGCTCATTTTAAGAAACAGATGAATAGATAAAGAAAATATGGTACATGTATTCAATGGAATATTATTTAGCCATAAAAAGTATGACATCTTGCCATTTATGACAACATGGATAGATCTTGAGGGTATTAAACTAAGTGAAATAAGACAGAGGAAGGCAAATGCCATACTATTTCAATTAAATTTGGAATCTAAAGTATTTAAAAAAACTTCATACATACAGAGAACCTTTAGATGGTTGTCTGACGGGAGGAGGGTTGGAGGATTGGGTGGAAAAGGTGAAGAGATTAAGTACAAATTGGCAGTTATAAAATAGTCACAGGGATATAAAGTACATGGGGAATATAGTAATATTGTAATAACTATATATGGTTCCAGATGGGTACTAAACATACTGGGGGGATCACTTCATAACATGTTAAAATGTCTGACCACTATGTTGTACACCTGAAACTAATATTGAATGTCAACTGTAACTGAAAAATTTTTATTTTTAAAAATGTCAACAAATCCAAAAAATTCATTAAATCAAACAGCATGCTCTTTTTTTGCAAAGCTAACTGGGCGAATGAAGTTACCGAGCTCCTACAGAAATAACTCTATGAAAAAAGAAATAACTATAGACATCCCATATTCTTAGCAAGAAATTATAATTATAATAAAAATATAATCATTCATTATAGGGTCAGTTTCTTTCTCTAAAAACAAGAGAGCTAATCTTCCTTATTAAAGTTGTTTTGGTTACCTCTTCCATAATTTGTAGGCTTTCAATAAATGTATGTTGAACTTAAGATATTAGTCAAACTAAGAAGAATTAGTGATCAGGTTAGTTCAAGAGCTTTGGCTTATATCATAAATTTGAGGAGTGCAAAACTGGATCCTGATGAAAAGCTATGATTTGTTTCAAACATGATTTATAAAGCACTACTCTGTTCTAAAAATCCAAAGTCTCTATTTTTACATGAAAAAGTTGGAATTATTTACTCAGAACAATTGGGGACTCTCAGGTCATTATAATTTTGCATAAGGTGTTACAAACTCTTAAGAAAGTAGAGCTTGGGATGTTGTGTGAGGATGTATTCTCCAAACACAAAAGATACAAGTTTATGTGACAGTATAAACAAGAAAGATTAGAGTATAAATAAATAAAAGATTTACTGAGAAATTATTAAGTGCCAATTTATTACCCCATATGACCCTAACAATTATTTTAAAATAGGCATTAATCCCAGTATTGCATATGCAGAAACAAAAGGTAAGACGAGAAAGTGTTGCTTAGTGTTACACAACAAGTAAGTAGCAGAGATTACTTGTAAGTCATGACTTAAACTCTAGGTCCAGTGATCTTTCTATTATACCCTAGCTGCACACTTAGGGATATAAATTTGTTTAGGGATATCAGTTTGACAGTAAGACCATCTAAAAGCAATACCACCATCTGAGGTCAGATCAGATTAAGGGATGATGCTGGGAGGGAAAGGGTGTTCCTTCTTAAACTAATAGAGTAACTGTGTCTCATATAAAATCTGGATCCATGCTAAACAGATGAACAGTTTCACTGCTTTCTTTTCTGAGACTTCAAATACTTTTGTTGCCACTATAATATTTTATAAAAACCAGTCACTTATTATTACATGCAAAGGTAAACTACAAATAAATTATCCACTTAGACTCCTCATTGATTTCTGAAGAGGTAGCTCTATAGGTAGTTTGGGTATACACATGTCTTTTGGCAAAAATTTTTTACCTCTCACTAAAGTGACAACATAGATACAGCAATAAAAAGACATAGTTACTAGACTTTTAATTTGTCAGGATTTAAAGTTATAATATTTTTGCAGTTATAAAAACAGGAACATCTCATATGTTATATATAGACAAGTGTACCAAGTATTCCTATATATTTTGTTTTCAGTCATAAATTAGATATACAAATATATGAATATTCTTCCATTATAGTCTTCCATTAATTAAATATGCTACTGAAAGATAAAATTATATACCAGTATAAAAAATATGTTCTAGTTATACATAACTTTTACAAGGGTATAAAAGAAAAATTTATTTTCATGGATTAGTTCCAATCCATGAAAGACTCAGTCAACACTTTGAATCATACTAAGCAGCATGGTTTAGTAGATGTTGAAGTGAGTTCTACTGATTTATTCTGTAAATCATCTGCTCACATTTTCCTACTTATCTCTAGCAATCAATGAAACAAAAATATAAATAAGCAATTAAGCCCCTAGCAAAAAATTTAACAAAAGGTCAAATGTGAGTTCTATGTTTGATAAATGAAAATATCACAGAGTAAAAGCATGTGGCAATTGTGTCTATGCTAAAATATTCCTTGTAGAAATGTCTGGCTATCAATTACCCAGTGAAAGGCACTCTAAGAAGCACAGAAAGAAGTGTGTAGCTCTACCAGTGAAATTTAAAAACAGGGGCTCTAAAAGAAGAACAGAGAAAGAAAAAGAGGGGAGAAAAGAATGAAGAGAGAAAAAGAGGAAAGAGAAAAGAGATAGGGAAGGGAAGAAAGAGAACATACGGGGTTGGAGGGAGAGGAGGGAAAATAATCAGAAAATTAGCTAAAGACAGATAGGAATATAAAGATATTGAAAAAAAAAATCATCAAGATGGAAAAGTAGCTAAAAGCCAAAAGAAGGTAATACGATTTACTAGTTCCAAAATGAAGATTACCTAAAAGCAGGCAGCCTAAGATTTTGCAGCTCTCTCACATTGAGAAACAATTAAATGACATAGTTCTGAATACTGGAACTAAGAAATATGAAAGGGATCTTGGGGCCCACAGGTGAAATGATTATATCGTCTATAAACCAAAAATTAGGTTTACTAAAAATTAACAACTCTTTCAGACCCACCAAGAACATTTAAATGTCTTCTATCTTTTCATGAGATGAAATTTTGTGTTTTCTAACTATCAGGAAAATTAATCCTAAGGCAAATGCAAACACCAAAGCTAGAATTCAAAAATAGATAGCTCATTAAATAGGCGTTCATGGACTTAACTGAAGGACTGGCTGAAGATTAATTGAAGGAGATGCAGGTACCTGGTACAATAATGCATAGTAATTTTTCAGATGTTTTACTTCCCCAGGGTGCCTTGGCTTCAAAATATTAACACATCACTGCCTTAATCTAACTTTACCAAGCCAAAGTAGTCTTAAGTCCTTTTGCTCTAAGCTAATAATGAATTCAGAAAGAATAAGTGAGAACCAAAGTGGATAGTCATATGTTTTGGTACAACTAAATTTGTAATTAGTTGGAAAAAAAAAGTATTACACTTACTCATACCACTGTTTATTGTGTTTTCGGTAAAGCAACGTATCCAAGGCAACAGCTTTGACATCCAGAGCTCCTGGGGAAGGCCACTGGTTGGTGAGGTGGGCAGTTAACTCTTGTCTTGATCTTAAATCATTATTCTTTAGCACAGTCCTGTGAATATTAAGATGGTGAGTGCTTTTGTCTTCATTGTTCTGCAATGGCAGAGGAACCTGATAGTATCAGTTCAGGCCCCCAAAATTCATCTTTGTAAAATGGTATGTTAACAGACTGTGAACAAAACTACAAAAAGGCTAGTTGGGACTATGACTTGTTTCCTGTCATATGTGTTTTTCCTTCTTTCTCTGCTGGCTACAACAAATCTCTTGTGAATTCAGAATTCCTGTCTTTTCCACAGAGATACTACTGAAGGACGAAAGGACGAAAGCTGCATTTTACATCTTAACTAAAAAACAATGGTGATATCTTACTTTAAGTTATCAGATGCTAGTTAAAATATGAAGGAAAATAAAAATTTCATGTGTATGATTTCCCATATTCAAACTTCACCAATCTATAAAAGTAATTTAACTCAGTAAAAAAGTTAATATGAATTAAAAGTGAACTGATGCAGAAAAATATAAAATAAAATATCCGTGAGGTTTCTGTAATTGTTTTTCTTCATGAAAATAATTATGTCAATCAAAACTGAATTGAACAATATAATCCACTGGAAATATTTCAACTACAGAATAAAGCCATTAAAACAATTCATGGTTTCCTTTCATTTTTGTAGAATTCTTATTTGTTAATAAGAACTTGCAAAAGATAGCTTTTTGCCAAGTTTCAGCTTCACAAACCAACTGATTATTGTCACAATACCAATTTAACATTTGAACTGGTGGTTAAAGATAACTTAAAAGTATAATTCTGTTTGCAACGGTCTTATTCTACCTCTAAAAGACTTTAAAATGCTACATAGGCAACAGGAGTCTCTGACGTTAGTGTACCAATGTTTCTAAGCCGTCAGCTCAGAAGCAGGAACGTATGTCTGCCACTGCCACTATTAAGAGACAATAGTCCCATTGTGGGTGGCAGAGTCAACGGTGTGCTTAGCAAGACAATCCTGCACTAGAGGAAATCAACCTGCACACATCTGGCTGGGAACATGATTCTAATGGAATAACGCCATTTAATATATCTCTAATGAGCTACATGCAAATATTTGATTTAACAGGGTTATCTGCATGCATTTTATAAATATTTGCTCCTCTATGTCCACAAAGAAATATCTGATGTAAACACTAGCTTCTCTCTCAGAATGGAATACTACACGTGAAACAGGCAGAAGTTATGAGAATGTATCTCATTAACATAGTCTTTTAGAGTAGGTCCAACGATTTCATTTCACTGGAAAAGAACTGAAAAAATTTTAAAGGACTATCAAGATACTTTAACATTGCTTTTAATGAAAACAGTAAAGAGTTAGTTATTAGGAAAAAATTAAGATTGACAGAAAAACTGTGTAAAGCAGAAATGGAGATTACTGGTCAGAGAATCTATTATAATAAAGTACCATTATTTTGGGTTCTTACTAGATTTTTCACATATTAACCCTCTCTAGAGTCTGCAGAGAATGTCACTGGAAAACTCCACTCCAATGTCATAACTGGCTTATAGGAGATGCTCAGAGCAGAATGTGAGAAAGACAAATATCTGTGTGGAAATGACATTGGTAGAATTCAGTTAATGACAAGTACTTGAACAACCTCCAATTTAGAATATATTCTTTCCAGAAAGTAAAAAGTTTTACACTATATAAACCAGAAATAGGAACTGAGGTTTCATAAAAGATTTTATGCATTCTTTGCCCATGAAGAATTTTTGCCTAATGACAAATTAGGGTATCGTCTTTGGACCTTTGTGTTTAGAAATCATAATGATATTGTTTTCTGTGGTTAGCTGCATAGTCATCTGAAACAGGAGGTAAGAGATTCCAGTGTATTGACTAGGCACAGTTTCTATCCATGTCACATCTGTTTTCCACCTTTTATGAGGAACGTGGAGATAGTAAATCCTGGCACTTACCACGTCACTATGAAAAGGAAAAGTTCCTGGAGGATCCCTGCGTAGAGCTCTTCCTTTTACCTCCCCACTACACTAGGAGGCAGGCAAGTGAATTAAGTGAGGTTGAAAACCCCATTCCTGAATGTTGAATCTTGACTAGAGTCTATCTCAAGTAATAGACAAAACAGTTTATTCATTCTGGCCATGGTGTCCTGACCAAAAATACTAGCAGACATTCTTAAAGTTCCTACTTTCCAGTGCTCTGAAGTAGCTCAGCTTCTCCCTTTCCAGGCCTGCTTTTCCTGTCTTTCTATCTATTTCCTGAGGGCTGATATCAATCTAACGAATTCCCTTGGTGCATTAAGAGTTGGTTATGGTTGTGGTTGCCTGCAATCAAAGAATCCTATTACTTACCTTACAACAAACAAAATATACCAGTTAACTTCAAGACCTACTCAAAGGTAATCCAACTCATGTTAATATGAAGAATGAGGATATTTTTCTTATTTGGCCAAGCTTAAAAATAGGTTCATCTTAAAGTATTCAACAATTACTGTTATTTCATAGTGCAAAATCAGTGGCAATTAATGGTAAAAGGATGTGGTAATTAGCATTTCACTTTAAAATTCTAATCAACACTAACGTTACTGAACTCATCTATAAACTGAATCATTCTATACGAGATAGAGTCTATATGTCACTTATATTTATAATACATCAATTTAACATTCTCGCTTTTTAAGGTAATACTTCTACAGAAAGATATACTAAAGGAAATTTGTTTAATTTATTAAGGAAGTAGCAATAATATATTTATGACAGTTAATTTTAAGAACTTTCTTGTGGTATCTACCTCTAAATTGCTAGATAGTCAGCTCATATCTTTTCTGATTTTCAATAAGAATTATTCAGGAATTTGGCCATTAAAAAAAAAATCATGATTCAATCTTTTATTCCCCCCGTTTTACTGAGGTAAAATTGACAACTTAAAATTGTATACATTTAAAGTATACAATTTGATGATTTGATATACGTATACAATGTGAAATAATCACCACACTCAAGCTAATTAACATGTCCATCACCTCCCATAGAAGTTTTTGTTTTGGTGATGAGAATACTTAAGATCTACCCCCTTAGAAAATACAGTTAACAATATTGTTAACTATAGTCATGTTGTTGTACATTAGATCTCCAGAACTTATTCATTTTGCATTACCAAAATTTTGTACCCTTTGACCAACTTATCTCTTTCCCCTCATTCTATGCTTCTATAGCCCACATATAAGTAAGATCAACACAGTGTCTTTCTGTGTTTATTTCACTTAGCATAATGTCTTCCGGGTTTATCCATGTTGAAAATGGCAGAATTTCCTTCTTTTTAAAGGTGAATAATAATCCATTATGGTGTGTGTACATGTATCTAGGCACAGGGTTTTATACATATATAAAATGTGATATGTATATCACATTTTCTTTATTCATCTGTTGATGGACACTGAAGTTGTTTCCACTTCTTGGCTACTGTAAATAATGCTGACATTAATATGAGAGTGAGGATATCTTTTCGACATCCTGATTTAATTTCCTTGGATAAATACCCAGAAGTGGGATTGCTAAATCTTAAAATAGTTCTATTTTTAATATTTTGAGGAACTTCCATACTGTTTTCCAAAGTAGGTATACTAATTTACATTTCCATCAACAGTGTACAAGCATTCCCTTTTGACACATTCTCATCAACATTTGCCATCTATTGTCTTTTGATAACAGACAACCTAACAGGTATGAGGTAATATTTTATTATGATTATGATTTGCATTTCCCTGATGATTAGTGAAGCTGAGTATCTTTTTATGTACCTGTTGGTTATTTTATGTCTTTTTTGGAGAAATCTCTGTTCAAGTTTGTCCATTTTTTAATTAGTTTTTTTTTTTTTTTTTTTTGCTTTTGAGAGTTCCTTATGTATTTTGGATATTAACTCCTTATCAGAAAGATGGCAAATATTTTTCCCATTCTAGAGGTTGCCTTTTCACTCTGTTGACTGAGGCTTGGCTGTGCAGAATCTTTTTTTGTTTGATACAATCCCATTTTTAAAATTTTTTGCTCTTGTCATCTGTATTTTTGGTATCATATCCAATATAATGCCCAGAGCAATGTCAAGAAGCTATTTCTTGATTTTTTTTCATCTTCCGAGCTACTGGTATTATTTATTAAAATTTATTTAATTTTTTATGGTAACATTTGTTAATGAAATCCAGTAAGTTTCAGCTGCACACTTTAACAGTAAGGCGTATATATATATATATATAGTTACACTATGTGCTCACTTCTCATAGTTAGATTTTCTGTTACCACATATTTGACCCCTCTGACATAGTAGTTTTATAATTACAGGTCTTATGTTTATGTCTTTAATCTACTTTCAGTTGATTTTTGTACAACTTATGAGATAAGGGTACAATTTCATTCTTCTGTATGTGGGAATCCAGCTTTCCCAGCTCCATTTATTGAAGAGAGTATATCTCCATGTGTGCTCTTGGTACCCTTGTTGGCTGTAGATGCATGGATTTATATCTGGGCTCTCTATTCTATGCCAATTATCTATATGTCTGTTTTAATTCCAGGACCATACAGTTTTGACTGCCGTAAATTTATAATATATTTTGAAATCAGGAAATATGATGCCACCCACTTTGTTCTTCTCAAAATTGCTTTGGCTATTCGTAGTTCCATATGACTTTTGGGATTGTTTTTTTCTATTTCTGTGAAAAATGCCATTGGGATTTTGACAGGGATTGCACTGAATCTGAATATCACTCTGGGTAATATGGACATTTTAACAATGTTAAGTTTTCCAATCCATGAACATAGGCAGCCTTTCCAATTATCTGTATCTTCTTTAATTTCTTTCATTAATGTGTAATGTATTTAAATTTTCAGTGTACAAATCTTTCCTCTCTGTGGTTAAGTTTATTTTAAGTATTTGATTCTTGTTGCTATTGTGAATGGAATTGGATTTTTAAAACTTTGCTGAATTTGTTATTAGTTCTAACAGTTTTTCTGTTCTTTGTTTTAAATATTTAGGTGATCTGATGTTGGATGTGTATATACTTAAATTCGTTATACCTTCCTGTTGAATTGACCCTTTGATCATTATGTAATGACCTTCAACTCTAGGACAGTTTTAGACTTGGTCTATTTTGTCTGATATAAGTATAGCTATTGTGCTTTCTTTTGGATGAAATTCCTTTTTTCCATTCCTTCACTTACAGTCTATGTGCATCTTTAAATCTTAAGTGAGTCTCTTGTTGAAAGCATATCGATGGATCCTGTTTTTAAAATCCATTCAGTCACTCTGCACCTTTCAATTGGTGAGTCTGCTCCATTTATATTTAAGGCAATTGTTGATGAGTATAGATTTAATATTGCTATTTTTGTTAATTGGGTTTTTTTTGTCTGTTTTACAGTTGTTTTGCCCCTTTTTCTCTTGCTGTATTCCTTTGTTACTTGGTGATTTTTTATAGTGATTGTTTTGATCCTTTTTATCTTTTGCTTCTATTATAGGTTTGTTCTTTGTGGTTAGCTTGAGTCTTGAATAAAAAATCTTGTAGTTATAACTTCCTCTTTTAAGTTGGTAACTTCGACTGCATACTTAAAACGCTACATTTGAAACACTTTGAGAGTGCTTTATTATTTTGTCAGTACTTACCCCAATTTAAGTTTTAACCTAAACTTTTTAATTAAATCTACAAAATATTTCACAGATAGCACTTTCATAAAAATTGAAAACTAACATCAAGTAATACATTAGGTGGGCAGTGAAATATACACTTAAAATATGTGAAGAAACAACTACCTAAAAATATCTGTAATTATATATTTTCATGATAAACATCCTCAAAAGAGGGAGTCCAGAAAGTACAACTTAAATTCTCCTCTTATTATATTCTACCATTCCCAATAATTGGCTTCTAGATCCTTAAAGGATCTTTGCCTTGCTTTTTGCAAAAAGTTCCTTTACTTGAAAAATAAAAATATCTCATTTGAAAGTATTTTTATATGTATTTTTTACATGTTGAAATATATATCAGTATTAATTTTTCAACGGATTATTTCATGAGTTCTTTGAACATACCCTTAATTGTCTCACCTGAGCATATCTTTGATGGATGGATGTAAAATCAAAATACTGTGGATTTATAAACACAAAACCTCTCTATGAAATATGGAGTCCAGCTCTCCTGTGAAATAGTTTCAAACAAAACAGCATTGTTTCCAGTTAAGGTTCAAAGAGCTGTTTTATTTTTCAAAGGAAAAATAATTCTTATTAAACCCTCCTTGGCATGACAGAAACATTCAATGACTATAATTTATTCCATGGACACTACTAGCTAAAGCCTGAAAAATTCCTGTATCTTATAATACATAATTTGCACTATATATAAGAATGAAATTTTCCACCAACACTTTATTTTTCCTAGTTTTATAATTATTCTTTATATGATTATTGCTAGCTTATCTTAACTAAGTACAGTACAACACAACACAATAAGACTCTGGGTTGATAATAAACACCAAAGACTTCATTGTGAATCCTTTATGTCTATTTAAGAGGAAATCTGTTTCTCAATATTTTTAAAAAACAAATTTAGTAAAAATGTATTATTAGTTACTGTCTCTTTTTAAAATCGCATTCCACATACAAGTTGTTAATTAAGTAATTTGCTAAAATTCAGTTTGTGAAAATTTGTCACATGAATTGAGCCATCAAGAAGGGTGTATTTACCCCCTCCTCTGATAACATGAAGCATTTTATAGACCTTTTAATTTTAAGGAGAGACTCATCTCAAGTAAAATGTGCAGTCCCCCCCAAAAAAAATATTTCAATGTTCCCAGATAAACTATTTGCTTCTAATACGTTAGTTATTTTTTTTAACTGATCTTTCTCATATGATGTTTTGCACCCATGTTTCTGTATATGCTCTTCCCTTTACCTAGAATAACCTTCCTTCTTCCTCTCTCTTGGTCACCCAGAGAACTCCTGGAAAGTTCTATTCAAATATCAACTTTTAGTGATGGTTTCCCTGGACCACTACTCCTGTGCTACCTGTGTAAAGTACATATATTTGTATTGCTATGTGTGTGTGTGTGTATACACACATGTTCCTATACTCTCATCACATCATTTAGATGTCAGTTGTTTAGTCAACTTTGATATTCTCAAAGTTATCTTATTCATGTTTAAATTCTCAGTATCTAGCATAGTCCTGGAACAAAGTAGGTTCTCAATAAGTATTTATACATCCGAAATAGTATTTCAAAGGTTTATCTTTCTAAAATGAAAATCCAATCTGATATTGGTAAATCCACAGAGCTCCTTAGCATATAGTTGTTTCTCATCTGGAGACAGATGGACGGATGGGCAGATAGTCAGAAAGACAGACAGACAGACACACACACACATTCTCTCTCTCCCTCCCTCCCTTTGTGAGTAATAAAGAGCCACCACACAGTTTTCTGTATTTCATGGACTCTAATCTTTGTATTTTTGTCTTTGTTTTCTGTGCCTAGAAACCCCATCTCTTCCCATGATAGTCTATTAAATGTATAAACCACTTTAGGGGATTAGTATAAGTGTCACCACCTCCTTAAATCCTTCCCAGCTGATTTTCCTTTACAGTGAAATGCTTTGTTTCACACTGTATCCAATACATGCCTCTATCATAGCACTTGTGACATCTTATTGCTCTTATTATTTATATGTCTGTGTCCTCTGTAAGCACTTTGAGGGCAGGAACTAGAACAAATTTATTTCTGTATTCTTAATACCAAGCCCAGCATCTAGGACAGAAGAGGGGCTCAATCAACGTCAGCAGAAAGAACAAATGTTAAACTACAAAACAGCAAATTTTATCATTATCAAAATAAGCTATGATCCCCTTTTCTGAATCGAAAGAATAACACAGAATCTTTAAAAAAAAAAAAAGCACCTTGAAAAATAATCTACAAGGGAAGATTGCAAATATAGAATGCTTTCTTTTTCAGAACTACTGGAAATTAAATTCCAGTGTATCTTTCTTGCTTAAAATAACAAAATATCTGAGTAGCTTTAACGTTTAGGGAAGTAATTAAATTGCTGTTAAATATCACTTCACTTTGCCAAATATCACAACAAACTTCTAGACTAGAGGTTCTTTACCCTGACCATTGAGTCAAATAACTGGGGAAGTTTAAAAAATATCTATACCCAAGTGTCATCTCAGATCATGTCTATGAGGGTAGGGACCAGACAATGGTATTTTCTAATGCTCCTTCGGTGAATATAATAATAATTTTCTCTTGTGAAATAAAAACAAAACTATCTCTCTCTGGATGTTCCTTCGTGGTCTCTTTCAGTGGCGGTCCCTTTCTCTACTTAGTCCTTAAATATTGGTGTTCCCACTTCTAGTCTCAAAGTCCTCAAACAGATTTCCCATAAATACCTTGGCTTTGAAAATGAGATCCTACATTCTGTTGAGCCTCAAATATTATATTCATTATTTTAAAGGAAAGAGGAGAAGATAAGATTTCCAGAGTTTGGTTTCTTTCCTTCCTTTCAGAGATTAGGCTCAAATCTACTTTTTACTGACAAGCCCTTTTAAAAGATTTAGGTAATTCTGTACTCTGTATTTTGATAGCAGTGCTAAACCAATTCAAAGATATTATTGTGTTTTATTTGATTCTTTATCTTGTGTCCCCAAGCTTGAGGGTTATCCTCTCTCCTTTGCTTCTTACCTCAGAGGCTATTCCAATGATTATAATGAAGTTATACTTTAGGCTACTGGGTGTGTGTGTGTGTGTGTGTGTGTGTGTGTGTGTGATCTAAGTACTTCTAAACAACCCAAAAGGTCCATAATATGATGCAATTTTTAATTTTGATAAGGCAATATATTTGAAGCCATGAGGTAAATTTTGAGTGTGGTTTTAGCAAAATGCCTAAAACCACTACATCAAACCCTGGTTATTTCCCACTTATCACTTACTGTCTGATGTGCTGTCATTTTTACGATGTATTCCAGTACTATTTGTGACACAGCACACTGAAAAAATTGTAGGCTATAATCTTCACAAAAATAAAGTATTTAATATGACTATAATAATGCACTTCTATGCTCATGGACAGAATGGCTAGGTAGAGTGCTGAAGGTGAAGGAAAGGAAAAACCACCAAGCACAGGGTGTAACATATGCTCCATCCCCTGCCCCCTCCCCAACTCTTAGGAATGCAGGATAACAGAATTATCTACCTCCCGCTTCTCTTGACTACTTTGGAAGAGGAACAGGACCATCACTAAGATGATATTTGGTTACTGTTGGTCTCTCCCCTCCACCAAACGTAAGTTCTGTGAGAGGGCAGAAACTTGTTTTATTTATTCTTGAGTCACCAGCACCTAGAAACCTAGAACAGGGTCTGGCTCTTCATATATTCTCAGTAAATATTTGTCAAGTGAATAAATGTCAGAGAAGTTACAATAGCAATATAGTACCAAGAGTAATGAGAACTTACTTTTCTTATTCACTTAAAATTTTCCAGAACTGGAAAATGCTTATATAGCTTGTGAATACTCTAATGTCTTATTAATGTTAATATAAAAATCTTCTTTGTGTTTTTGTTTGTTAATTTTAGAAATAGCCCTATCACTTTATAATTATTCGTTTAAATAAAATATTTTGAAAGAAGACTAAAAAGCCAGGTAGCCAAAAATTGTAAATTATTTACCTATGAAATATTCTTACTGAAAAAGTTAAACCCAACTCTAACAAAGTCTCTTAGAACAGCAGTGGTTTTCAAAATTGGTTGCACTTTAGAATTGAACAGTATTCTTTGAAAAGAAACATAAATGAGAATTTAGAACTTCAAAAAAAGTTAAATGCCTCATTTTCTCTCCCATTTTAAAATATAAAATAAACCCTGGCTCCTTAGAGAAGAGGCCTTCCCCAGGGCAGGGAATATACATGATGAGCCTGGGATATATCGCCTGCCAGAAAGCAAGAAAGACAAATGGTCAAGTCAGAAGGACACAGGAATTAATATAATTAGTAAGACAAAGTTAGGATAATGTGAGCATCGCAAAGAAAAATAAATACAAGTAATAGAAACACACTGAATACAAGCATTTCTGCTATAATAAACAAAATACCAGAGTTCTGCAATAACACACTGAAAATAACTGGCTTTATGATAAGGTTAGGAGCTGACAACTCAAAACTTATTCAACTTTCTAACTATAACACTAAGAGAAACAATAACAATCCTAATACAATTTCAAACACAATTTAAAATATTTGTTAAATTCCTAATGAGAAATATGACAACTACAACAACAACAACAACAACGACAACAACAAAAGAAAGGCGATTTGATGAAAGAGGTGTAAGGAGGGGTTGAAGCTGCTGAGGTTGATGTTTGTCATGAAGGCAAGGACAAAATGCACAAGCACCTCCACGTTCCAGTTTAACTGAACCAGAGGACTACATGGTAAGAGTAAAGTGAGGGATCGCCATCTATTGGTGGCTTGCAGTATTTGTCTGTATTAGTGTATTTTACATTAGGCTGGTGTTACTTGTTAAGAAACATTAACTTCTGGGAAAAATCGACTATGAATCAAGGATTTCTTTGTTAAATTGATATTGTCACCTTATTTATTAATCTTGTAAAAGCTAATTCACATTATAGAAGAGATTATTTATAAAAAAATCATAATATTCTCAAAAATAAAAGAGAAAGCAAAATCTTCCTCTCCTTGGTAACTGAGTAGGGCATCGGCATCTTATTCTGGAAATTAATAATATCCTATAATTACTGTAATGGTAACCACCAAATAGCCTTAACTCATGAGAGAAAGTTCTTCTTTATAAATGATTCATAATTGATTCCAGCCAAAAACATGGAAGGAGTAACAATTAGGAAATTACCATTTTACAAATCTTAATGAACAATTGCTCTAGGTAATGCTCATTTATGGTTCATGTCATTAGATGAAAGGCTGATGGGAACTTTTAAAAAAGATAAATAAGGCTGTCACCACTTTAATCCACTGTTCAATCTTAAGATCACTAAAAGTTGAACAACTAGTGTGCTTCCCAATATGAAGTACACAGCATTCCCTATGAAATATTCTTGTCATAAAACTTAAATGCAAATTTAACCCAGCGCCCAAAGACCAGTGGTTTTCAATGCTGATGGCACATCAGGAAACATCTGGGAAGCTTTGTAAACATACACTTGCCTGCGTCCCGCTGTAAACCAATTAAATTAGCATCTTTCTAAGTAAGGCTCAGACATCCTCATTTTTCAAAAACTCTTTTTTAAAAAGCTTCCTGAGTAATTCTAAATATGCAACCAGCATTGAGAACCATTCTTTCAGAGTTCAGAGGACATGCTTACAGGATATAGAGAACAGAGCAGTGACTCCCAAAGTTTAATGTGTCAATTAATCCCAAGGATCTTATTAAAATACAGATTCTGATTCAGTAGGTGTGGGGAGGGGTCTGACATTCTGCTCCCAGTGATGCTAATGCATCCAGTCCACTTTGAGTAGAGAGGATACAGTAAAGAGGATACAGTTGTCAAACAGAAATATAAGAAGAGTCATACATGCAATTTAAAATTTTCTTGTAGCCACATTAAAAAGCAGGTGAAATTAATTTTAATAATATATTTAACCCAATATATCTCACCAGTATCATTTTAACATGTAGTCTATATAAAAGGTTATTATTGAGATATTTTACATTCTTTATTTCATACTATCTGGTGTGGATTTTACACTTAGAGCACATTTTAAATGCTCAAGAGCCAATGTAGCTAATGGCTAATATACTGAATAGCACAAGTATAGAACGAATTAAATGAACCACAAAGAACCAATCCCAAAAGATGGACGTTTTTTAGGAAAAGTCTACAAATAGACAATGACAGGAAAGTAAAATTAGGTGAAACTGCTACTTAAGAGGCTTAAGAGAAATAACATGTAATATATGTAATGTATGACTTTGAATCCTTATTTGAAAAAATCAACTGCAGAAAGGATTTTTTTTTTAGACACTTGGAAACATTTGGTATGAATGAGTATTAGATAATAAGAATTGTTCCTAATTTTATCTGGTGTGGTTATGAAATTCTGTGAAAAAAAGGTCTAAATTTTTTAGAGATGTGCAATGATGTAGGAACCAACATGATATGCTTCAAAATAATGCAGAAAAAGAAAAAAAAAAGGAGAGATAAAGCAAATAGGAAACACTCTTGATACCTAACTGCTCAATTTGGATCTTGCATAATTAAGAATTGAACAATTCTTTCATGTATACTTAAAAATTTCTTAATAAAAATTTTAAAATATAATAGCTTCAGAATTTAAACGCTAATTTTAAATGCCAGCTAAATGATAAAAAACAGAAATAACTCAACAAAATAATGATATTTATATATTAATATTGATATTATTGTTTAAAAGTTGTGATTTAGGGAGGTTTCCTTTTTTCACCTACATTTACTAAATAGGGATGCCCAAAGTAAGTCTTTTCTATTCTTATGAGTCATTTTTTCTAGATTAAATATTATATTGTAGTACCTTACTGTTGCTAGCCCCTGGACCACGTATAAGGACATCTGCCCTATAACAGGTTCTTCCAGCCATTTTAATCAAACATCATAACTAAAGGCAATGAAATAACATCTAAATCAAATTAGTACTCTTTCATGTTGTAATATCTAATTTTCTATGAACACCAAGAAAGTCCAATAGACATGGTTTTATCTAACAATCTGATACCTAGCTTTTTCCTCTTCTGGATGCATTTTATTGATTTTTCTGTTCTCATATGGATAATAGAGTATGTAACATATACTAGCATTATTATAGTTTAATATTTTAATAACAACTGTTACCTGCCAAAAAATATATATGACCAGGAACTGTCATGATTTGTTCATTAGTAACTGGGCCATGATGACATTATTGCACTCTCTTGTTAGGATCCATATCACTCATCCTAAACTTTCGGCACCAAGTTGCCATGGCATCACTGCTGTATTGTTTGCAGGCTGATAGATCACACTGTCACTACCTCACTGCATCACCTTGGCTGCTGAACTGTAACCATGGCCTAGTTTCAGTAATGTATGATTCTTTCCTTCCACTACTTAGACTCTTCAGTTCCTTCACTAAGGAACCCTATATGTTACTCTCTTTATAAGCTTTCAAATCATGAACAGAAAAATTTTATCAGCTAACTAGAAAAAAATTCATTATTACATATTTTATTGCTATTAATCATGACAAAGGTATTTAACTTTTGCATAGTTCTGAAGCTGTCTATTTCTAAGGTTTGCAATAAGTGTTTCAAAAAGAATCATCATCCATCTGAAGGTCCAAATCTGTGAATGAGGCCAAAGCTTCCCTCCCATACATGGCACTCTTCAAATAACAGTGTGGTTGATGATGTCAACCTGCCCATTACACTAGCTTATGAACTTGTAAAAACTAGACTTTGCCTCTTTCTTCTCTGTACTTTCAGTTACTCTCAAGCACAAAACTATACGTTTAAGTAAGTGTTCACTGGATAAAACTAAAAATAAAAAGATTTCCCACCAATGAGCATAAATATGACATGTTTTTAAAAAGGAAATGAACAGAATATATTTTGTAATCTTATGAGAAACTTTCCATATATTGATTCCAAGTATTTTTCTTTTTTTAATAAAAATTATTGGGGTGACATTCATTAATAAAATCAAATAGGTTTCAAGTGTACAAATCAATAATGTCATATGTATACCACATTGTGTGTTCACCAAAGTTATTTCCTGCCACCACCAAATATTCGACCCCTTTTACTCCTGCCTACCTTCCCCCTTCCCTCTGGTAACCACTAGTCTACTATCTGTGTCTACGAATCTGTTTGTCATGTTTGTTTGTTACTTTTAGTTTTATATCCAACATATGAGTGAAATCACATGGTTCTTTTCTGATGTGGCTTACTTTGCTTAGCATGATAATCCCCAAATCAATCCATATTGTCAAAAATGACAATACTTCATTTTTTCTTGTGGCTGAGTAATATTTCATTGTATATAGGTACCATATTTTCTTTATCAAATCATCTACCAATGGACACTTCTGTTGTTTCCATGTCTTGGCCATTGTGAACAATGCTGCTATTAACAGTGGGGTGCATATATCTGTGTGGATACATGTTTTCAAATTTGGGGGGTAAATACCCAGAGGGATTGCTGGGTCATATGGTAATTCTGTTCTTAGTTTTTTGAGAAACCCCCATACTGTTTTCCATAGTGGCTGTACCAATTTCCAGTCCCACCAGCAGTATATGAGGGTTCCTTTTTGCCCACAACCTCTTCAACACTTATTATTTGTTCTGTTCAGGATAGCCATTCTAACAGGCATGAGATGGTATCTCATTATGGTTTTGATTTGCATTTTCCTAATAACTAATGAAGTTGAGCATCTTTTCATGTCTGTTGGCTAACTGTATGTCTTGGGAGAAGTATCTGTTCAGGTCTTCTATCCACTTTTTAATTGAATTATTTATTGTTGAGTTGTATGAGTTCTTTATATATTTTGGAAATTAGGCCATTATTGGAGGCATTGTTTGCAAATATATTCCCTCATTCAGATGGCTGCCTCTTTGCTTTGTTGATGGTTTCTTTTGCTGTGCAGAAGCTTTCTAGTTTGATATAGTCATTTATTTTTGCTTTTACTTCCCTTGCCTGAGGTCAAATTAATTCAAATTTTCTCCAAATCCAAGGTTCGTGTGGTTTGTACCTATGTTTTCATCTATGCGATTTATTGCTTCAGGTCTTATATTTAGGTCTTTGATCCATTTTGAGTTAATTTTACTGTATGGTGATAGACAGTAGTCTGGTTTCATTCTTTTGCATGTTACTTTCCAGTTTTCCCAGCACCATTTATTGAAGAGGCTTTCCTTTCTCCACTGTGTAATTTTGGATTTTTTGTTGAAAATTATTTGGCTCATATATACAGAGCTTTACTTCTGGACTCTAGATTCTATTCCATCAGTCTATGTGTCTGTTTTTCTGCCAATATCACACTGTTTTGATTATTGATGCTCTGTAGTATAAATTAATATCAGGCAAAGTGATACCTCCAGCCTCATTCTTTTTACTCAGGACCGCTTTGGTGATTTGGAGTCTTTTGTGCTTCCATATAAATGTGATTTTTTGTTCTAGTTCTTTAAAAAATGCCAAAGGGATTTTGATGGGGGATTGCATTAGGTCTGTATAATACTTAGGAAATAGGGTTGTTTTATCTATGTTAATTCTTCCAATCCATGAACACATGAATAACTTTCAATTCTTTGTGTCTTCTTCAATTTCTTTTAATAACGTCTTATAGTTTTCAGTGTATAGGCCCTTCACATGCTTTCTTAGGTTTATTCTTAGGTATTTTATTCAAAAGGAATTTTTTTTCATCATTTTTTTTCTGAAAATTGTTAGCATATAGGAATGCTATGGATTTTTGTGTACTAATTTTGTATACTGAAACTTTATTATATTTATTATTTCTAATAGTTTTTTAGTGGAGTCTCTAGGTTTTTCTATATAATCATGTCATCTACAAAAAGTGACAATTTGACTCCATTTCCTATTTGGATGCCTTTTATATCTTTCTGTTGTCTGACTGTACTCACTTAGGACCTCCAATGTTATACTGAATAACAGTGGTGATAGCGGACTGCCTTGTCTTGTTCCTGATCTTAAAGGAAAAGTTTTTAGTTTTTCTTCATTAAGTATAATGTTGGCTGAGGGTTTGTTGTATATGGCCTTTATTATGTTAAGGTACTTTCCTTATGCCAATTTTGTTAAGTGTTTTGATCATAAATGGATACTGTATCTTGTCAAAGGCTTTTTCTGCATCTATTGATATGATCACATGATTTTTATCCTTTATTCTGTTTATTTGGCATATCACATCAATTGATTTGCATGTTAAACCATCCCTGTGCCCCTAGATTGAAGCCCATCTGATCATGGTGTAAAATCTTTTTAATGTGGTGTTGTATTCAATTACTAGTATTTTATTTAGGATTTTTGCACCTGTGTTCATGGGTGTGTGTGTGTGTGTGTGTGTGTGTGTGTGTGTATCTTTACCAAGTTTTGATATCAGGGTAATGTTGGCCTCAATAAATGAATTAGGAAGTATTGCCCCTCCAGTTTTTTTGGAAAAGTTTGAGGAGAACAAGCATTAAATCTTTCTTGAATGTTTGGTAGAATTCACTGATGGAGCCATCTGGTCCTAGACTTTTTTTTTTTGGTAAGTTTTTAAAGATTGTTTCAATTTTCATACTGTTGATTAGTCTGTTTAGATTGTCCCGTTCTTCATAATTCAGTCTAGGAAGACACTTTATTTCTAAGAAATTGTCCATTTCTTCTAGGTTATTAAACTTGGTGTTATATACTTTTTCATAATATTCTTGTATGATTCTTTATAGTTTAGTGTTATCTGTCATAACATCTCTTTCATTCTAATTTTATTTGTGTCCTTTCTCTTTTTCCTTAGTGATTCTAGCCAGTAAGTTGTCAATTTTATTCATCTTCTCAGAGAACCAGTTCTTTGTTGCATTTTTTTTTCAATTTCATTTAATTTTGCTTTAATTTTGATTATTTCCTTCCTTCTGCTGACTTTGGCCTTCATTTGTTCTTCTTTTTCTAGTTTTTAAAGATGTAACATTAGGTTGTTTATTTGGGATCTTTCTTGTTTTTCTGAGATAGGCCTGTAATGATATGAACTTTCCTATCATCGCGTTTGCCATGTCCCAAAAGTTTTAATATGTTATATATTCATTTGCCTTTGTTTCTATGTATCTCTTGATCTCTCCTTTTATTTCTTCTATGACCCAGTTTTTAGTAGCATGTTGTTTAATCTCCATGTATCTGTGGTTTTTCTCATTTTTTTTTGCAGTTGATCTCCAGTTTCAAAGAATTATGGCCAGAGAATATGCTTGGCCTGATTTCAAACTTCTTAAATTTGTTGAGGCTAGTTTGTGTCCCAACATATGATCTACCCTTGAGAATGTTCCATGTCCACTAGAGAAGAATATATAATCTGATGTTTTGGGACAAAAGACTGTATATATCGATTATATCCAATTGGTTTAATATGTTATTTAAGGATGATAATTCCTTGTCAATTTTCTGTTTGAATGATCTGCCCATAGCTGAAAATGGGGTATTTAGGTACCCTACTATAATCTGTTTCTCCCTTAGTTCTGTTAGTACTTGCTTTATATATTTTGGTGCTCCCTGACTAGAAGCATAAAAATTAATAAGTGTTATGTCTGCTTGATGTGTGATCCCCTTTATTATTATGAAATGTCCATCATTGTCTCTTGTTACAATTCTTAAGTCTATTTTGTCAGATATACATATAGCTATATGGGTTTTTCTCTGGATGCCAAGTGCTTGGAGTATCATTTTCTACCCTTTTGAGTGCTATTTGTTCTTGTAGCTGAGATGTGTCTCTTGAATGCAACATATAGTTGGGTTTGCTTTTTGATCCAATCTGCTACTCTGTGCCCTTTTATTGGTGAGTTAAGTCTATTAAATTTTAGGATAATTATTGAAATGTGAGCTCTTCCTATAGCCATTCTATCTTTTGTTTTCTGGTAGCTCGGTGTCTCCATTGTTTCTTTGCCCTTGTGCTTCTGTTATTTGGTGGTGTTTTATGGTTTTCCCCTCTGTTCTCTCGTTTTATGTTATGTGATTTTGTGTTCTGGATTTTGTGTGTGTGTTAACCATTGAATTTACATAAAAAGTTATATATCTTCAATATTCCTTTTCCTTGTGTGTGCATGTTATCTCCAATCCCCTTGCAGATTCAGACACTCCCTCCCCTTTTCACTTAGTTGTCTTACATTATCCCTCTTTGTGCTGTATGTTCCTTTCAAAATTGTAGTAGCTGTTGTCACCTTGTTTTTTTTAAAGTTTTTGTTTGTTAGTTTGTTTTTTTACTTTTAACCATTATGTATTATTTAAGCTTATAATAGCCCGTTCTCAATGAGGGTTGCACTTTTCTGCTTCTGTCTGCCTGCTAGTCATCTTACTCACAGTTATCTATTTTTTATCCTTTTGTTTCAGGTAGAATGACCCCCTTCAGCATTTCCTGTAAGGTAGGCTTTATGGTGGAAAATTCCCTCAGCTTTTGTATGTCTGAAAATGTCTTTAATTTTCCTTCATAACCAAAGAAGAGCTTTGCTGGATATATTATTCTTGGCTGGTATTTCTTTCTTTCAGTGGTTTGAATATTTGGTTCTACTCTCTCCTAGCTTATAAGTTTTATGCTGAGAAGTTCAATGATAATATAATGGGTTCTCCTTTATAGGTTACTGTTTTCTTTTCCCTGGCTTCCTTGAGAATTGTCATTAATTTTTGGCAATTTCAATATAATGTATCTTAGAAAAGGCCTTTTTGGGTTGAGATAATTAAGTGTTCTGTTAGCTTCTTGGATTCGAGGATCCAGTTCTTTCCACAGGTTTAGGAAATTCTTGTCTACTACTTGTTTGAATATGCTCTGTTTCCTTCTTCCTCTCTTCTCCATCTGGTATACTCATTATTCTTATGTTGCTTTTTTTGATGATGTCTGATAGTTCTTGTAGAGTTCTTTCTTTTTTTTTCACTCTCAAGTCTCTCTTCTTCTTTCTGCATCATTCCATATTTCTGTCTTCGATATCACTAATTCTTTCTTCCAGCTGATCTACTCTATTTCCTAAGCTTGCTATTTCATTTTCATCTCTTTTAGTGAGTTTTTCAGCTCCAGAAGTTCTATTTGGTTTTTTTCAGTTTCAATCTCCTTGGTAAAGTAGTCCTGTTGTTCACTAATTTTGTTTCTAAGTTCTCTGAACTGTCGATCAGAATTTTCTTCCATCTTGTTGATTTTTTTTCAGAAGTGCAATCTTGAATTTTGCCATTTAAATTGCATATTTCTATATCTTTTAAGCTTATTTTCTGGAGATTTTCATTTTCTTTCTGAGCTACCTTGTCACCTTGGTAATTAATGGTGTTTGAAGGACTATTTCTTTCTCTAGGCATTAATGAGAAAGTAATTTGCTTTTTTTTTAATAAAGAAAATTTATTATAGAGTGCTCTTTAGCAGTTAAGAGATGTTTCTTTTGATTTTCAGTAGGTGGCGCCCAAGTCTTCGGCACTGCCCAAACCTACTGGATTTTTGCTTTGAGGTTAAGAATACTTTTTCTCTGTAAAGGTGTATATCTCCTCTGTGGTCAGGTTGCCTTGGTCCCAAGGTTCCTGTGGGAGAATGTGAAGGGCGATGGTAGTCTGAGTCCCAGTACTGCTCTGTCAGGTGCAATGCTCCCCTGCTTCCTTATCTATCAGCCTGACTGAATAGGGGTGGGTGAATTGGGAGAGGCCAGCTTCATGACTGTTTTCCTTCCAGTAATGCTGGCTCTCAGGCTTCAGCTGCTTTGTGTCTATAACCCCTCCCCTATTTCTGGGACTGGCTGCTGTGTATGTTTCAGTTCTCACTGCACAATATCCTCTGTGGCTCAGTGCTTGTGCTGGGAGAGTAAGGGGCAGGGGGGAGGGCGCACTCTGGGATGGAGGGGGAATGCAGCCAGGCTCCATGACTCAGCTTTCTACCTGGCAAAGGCGATTGCTAAGACACAACTGTCACCCTTCTGTGCTCAGTCTCTGTCCTGCTCTCTGCCCCGCTCCCTGAGCTCCGCTGTGTGGAATATGCTTATCTCTCAGGCAGGACTGTTCGGGGCTTCAAACAGCCACGAAAACATCATATGTTGTCCCCTCTCCCTCGTCTGGCTGGGAGCTCTGGGCTGGAGCTGCTTTCCACAGTGCTTGGCTTTGTTTCTTTCTCTCCTCCTCCCTGTCACACGTGCGAATGGCCCGCCTTCTAATGCTCTGATGCACAGATCCCTCGGACGTGCTTGTGTGCAGTTAGGTGCTATTTGTTGGGAAATAAGTGTTCAGCTTCTCATAGTTTCAAGGGGAGAGATCAGGGAAGATCCCTCATGCTGCCATACTCTGACATCACCGATTCCAAGTATACTGATTTCAAACTATACCACAGATTTCAATAAAACTATGAACATAAAAAAAAAACCTATAACAATGCTATATTTCCCAACAATAACGTTACTCCTAAACATAATTTTTTGGAGATATAAAATTTTTCAATATTTTAAAACTCCACTAAATATAAACTTAATCATTCAAATGTACCTTTGTTAATGTCTTGTAAAATACTCCAAATTAGTGTTGCATCACTTATCAATGAGAAAAAGAATTACAGTTAAAAGTGGCACCCATTAAGTAATAAGCCTCCCTCACATACGTGGTCTATACAAACCTATACTGTAATTATAAATACTAATCCGACTGCCATTTAGAAAATAGATCTCAAAAGTGAATTTGTTGATTCCCAGGAATAATATAATCAAGTTCAAACTCATGGTTTGATCTGTAGTTTGGAGGCATGGTAAGGTAAAACATTTTAAATTCATTATTTATCTTTCTGAGTGAACTTATTAAGGCGATTTTAAGGCTTCTATAAGTCAAAATAGAAGAATAATCTTTGAATGCGCTCTTTGTCCTAGCTATATTATACATGATACTATTTAATATTCATAATAATCCACAAGGGGAATATTATCTCCATTTTTCCAATAAGGAAACAGAGGTTCTAAGACATTAAGTTTGAGCTCATAATAGGCAAGCACAAAGCCAGTATCTGAACACAGTTCTGATTTGCAAGAAAGCTTTAGGATACTCTATACTATATCATACTAACTTGTACTCTGTTATCAAAACTACAAAATGTTCAGATTTTATGAGTATTGAAAGGTATAATTAAGGCACACTTTAACGGTAATTCAAAAACACATCTAACCATTGAGAGATATATATAAAAAGAAAAAGTAAAGTGTAAAGGATATAAGTCACCCAGGAAAAAAAAGATAACCAATATAATATGGAAGCAAATATTAGATGCCTCATATTCCATTTAATACTACTCTTCTGACCTTTTCATACATTATACATTATAAATTTTATACATTATAAATTTAATCTTCTCAAGATTAACAAAGGCAATTTCTGTGCCCAACTCTGATGCAGGCCTTCCTAACTGCTTGTAAAAAAATCTCAGCAACATAAAAAGAAAAAAAGAAGGTCCACTGTCTCCCTACAGTTGCAAAAATATCCAGAGTATTCTGCACCTTAAAGATGATTCTGATAACATAGTCCACTGTGAACATTCTGAAAGGAATGTCTCTTACTCTTCTGTTCAGCATTCTTGTAACAGTTTTTGTGCAAAGGAATCTTGAAAGATACCAGTTTACACCCACCCAGAGATTATAGCCATGCTGTGGGAGAGTAAATCTTCTCTAATTGCAAGGAAAGAGTCTTTTAATTTTTAAAATAGTCTAAATAATTTTTATTTGTTGCTTTAGTAATATTTAGTTAAAATCTCCTTAAAGGTATTAAAAACAATTGTAAGGTTTCTTTGAAAAATCAAGAGGATCAATGACACTTTTCTATCACAGATATATGATAAAACTGTAACTTGTAGATTCCTTTTCCCAACTAAAAAGTTTGAGTTTTCGTTTCCTTTAAATTTAATCAAAGGTAAAATAAATGTGATACATTCAAATTTAATTCTCAAATAAAAATATCTGATTAAATAAAAACTGATTTCATAATTATTTTTAACTTCAAACAATTTAGACAAACTACTAAGATTATTTGCAAAAGAAAAATTATCTTCTTGACATACAAATGGCCAAAAGATGGATGCAAAGATTCTCAACTTCACTAGCTGTTAGGAAAATGCAAATCAAAACCATAATGAGGTACCACCTCACACCTTTTAGAATGGCTATTATCAAAAGACAAGAAATAACAAATGTTGGAGAAGATGTGGAGAAAAAGGAATCCTCTTACACTGCTGATAGGATTATAAATTGGTACAGCCACTATGGAAAATAGTATGGAGTTTCCTCAACGAATTATGGCCCAGCAATCCTTCTTCTGGGTAACTACCCCCAAAATTTGAAAACATAAGATTTGTAAAGATATATGTACCCCTATGTTCACTGTAGCAGTATCTATGGTAGCCAAAACACAAAAAACAACCTCAGTGTCTTTTGATATATGACCAGATAAAGAAGATGTGGTACATATATACAATGTATTTCTCAGCCATAAGAAAGGATGAAATATTGCCATTTGCAACAATGTGGATGGATCCTGAGAGTATCATGCTAAGCGAAATAAGTCATAGAAAAGGACAAGAACTATATGAATTTACTTATATGTGATATAAAACAGAAAGCAAAGAATGAACACATAAAACAAACAAACTCATAGACACAGACAACAGTATGAACGTTACCAAAGGGGAAGGAGGGTAGAGGAAAGCTGACAAGAATAAAAGAGGTTGAACATATGGTGACAGAGGGAGACTAGACTATGGGTAGTGAGCACACAATGATGCATTACAGAATTGTACACATGAAACTTCTATAATGTTATTAACCAATATCACCCCAATAAATTTAATGAATCAAAAAAATTATCATCTTAATCTTTTAATTGCAAAGAAATAACTACAAATCTCCATTGTTTGGCTCTTGATATTTTCTCCTTGCTTACAAAAACAAGGGGCTAATTACAAAAGGACAACAATAACTATATAAAAGAAAAAAAATACCTTAACCAAATGATTCAAATTTATATAACTACTAAAAGGCCAACAGACTTCATGGACCTCTGGATGTGATATCCTGAGGACACACCACTTATGTCATATACCAGCCACAAATGAATAAACTTATTCTAAACACAAGGAAAAGCAAAAAAACTAAGACTGAGGGACATTCTATAAAATTATTAGCCTGTATTTTTCAGAAATATCAATTTCATGTGGGACAAACACTGAAAAAGTATTCTAAGTTAAAAGTGAGAAGAGAGTGACAATCAAATGCAAAATATAATCCTGAATTTGATCCTTATCAGAAAAACAAAAGTTGCAATAAGGGACATTATTTGGACAATTAAGAAAAGTGAAATATGAGTTACAGGCAAGATGAAAGTATACTACTGATTTACATTTCTTAAACTGAAAGTTGGATTATTATTATATAAAAGAATGTCTGTTTTTAGTAAAGACACATTGAAGTATTACGGAGTAAAGAGGTATAATGTATGTAACCTTCAGGTGGTTCAAGAAATAATATATATGTGTATACAGGGAGAGGGAGAGAATTATGACAAATGTGGCAAAATGCTGAAAACTGGTGAATCTAGGAAAGGGTATATGAAAATTATTTTTAAAAAATTAAAAACCATTCTTTAAGATTAAGTAAATATTAATAATATTTCACCATAAACAATTGACAAAATCAAATTTGACAAAATATGATTAATACAAGGGTTTTGGATAGTGACAAGGTATTCACCATAATGTAGATCAATACACACAACTTTCTTTATCAATAGAAGTCTTGTTATGGAAAAAGTTAGCCAGACTAAACTGTGCTTACTGACAATCTGGTACAATCTGGTAACAGTTTATGCACCGGAACTGCACTTTGAGTAGTACTGGTCTTACATACCATCTTTCTGTAATCAGTTAATTAATCAATCAATCAATAACTAAATACTTTAAAAATTATGCATTGCATTTGGAAGAATATGCCAAGTTACAGGAGTTAACTCTGGGTAGCACAACTGAATGGTCATTTTTATTTTCTTCCCATATCTTATATAAATGTTTCTATAATGAGCATGGATTACTTTCATAAGAAGAAAAGACTTTTAAAAAATAGTGAAAAATAACTTAAGGTAGGCAATCAGATTTCTTGGAATTTGAATCCTGTGTCAAAAAGTGACATTTTCTTAAGTTCACATATTGCCAAAATTTTTCCAAAAGGATTTCACTTACAGCTGATCTTGAAGCTCCACAATTATATATTCTAATTGTTCCTTTTCCAATTTATGGGCTAGATCAGAATCTTCAATCCTTTGTAGTAGTGTTTTATTCTGGGAGACAGATTCAGACAGCTGGTTCTCTCGAAGTCGTAAGAGTTCTTCAAGATAACTCTGGAAATATAGATCACCAAGATATAGCAACTGCAAAATTCTAATATATATCTTGAAGATAAATGCTGAGTAGCTTAAATGTTATTCTTACCTATATTGTAATAAAATGATTTCAGAATATCACTGATGAAACAGTAAAAAATAATGGTTTTAACTGAATACAAAATATAGCATATGTTCTTCATTATTTAAAGCTCTTCTCTAATGCTCAATAAAATGTTTATAATTTAAGGTAAAACTTAGTTAAGACTTATAATTTTTAAACTCTACAACAATGACAAAATACTCTACATGCTTCCTAGTTTCAAAATACAAAATACAAACCTAATTACAGAATGACCAATTACAAGCTGCCTCTATGTGATTATTTTTTCAAAAACAGATATTAACATTTTAGTGTTAACAAATTAGTGGGGAGCACTATAATGTTTTGGCAGGTTTAGGGATTGTCTAGTGTTATATTTCAGTTCTACTAGTTATTAGCTATGTGTCCCTGAGTAAATTACTTAATCTCTCCACGAGGTAGTTTCATCATCTAAAAAAGTGAGAACAATAAGTGTGCCTAGTTGGGAAGAATAAATGAATCAATACATATAATATGGTACACTGTAGGCAATGTATAATTCCTAGCTATTATTATTAGAAAACACCTAAAAGATATGGGACCTCTCGGACTAATCCACTGTCTCATCTTTTTATTCATTTACTATTTCTTTGTCCCTTTTTGCTCTGCTTTCTGGGAGATTTCATTGAATTTATCCTCCAACTCCGTATACTGAATTTTTGAATTCAGGAAAATTTATTTTTAATTTCCAGTAGCTCGATCATGTTTTCTAACTGTTCCCTTCTCATGGCATCTTACTTTTGTATTGCAATGTACTTTCAAATTCCTCTCAGGATATTAAAATCTTTTTTTTCTTAAAGTATTCTTTTATTACATTATGGTATCCTATTCATGTCATTAACAAACTGTTTTAACTATTTCGGCTTTACGATAAATGTTAATAAAAGCTAATACTACTCTTCCCGAAACTAAATGATCATTTAGTTTCTTTTTCAGATTTTTCCTGACAATTCTCAAATGTTTTTTTCTATAATAAAAATGTAAAAAATTAAAAATTAAGTTGATTCTTACAACTGAAGTATGTGTGTATATATACATACAGCTTAATATAAACTATGTATGAATATTTATAAACATTAGTAATTAAACAATATTACCACCTAGATTACCAACTTTTAAGATCCTATAATAGCCTTAGCTAATCACACCCATCAGCCCCCTGCATAAAGGTATCAATACTCTAAGATTTGTGTTTACCATCCCTTTTTCTTTCTAGCTTTACCACAAATGTATATCTTAAACAATTATTTAGTTTTGCTGAGTTTTGTCTATATTCTTATGAAACTTTTTTCATCTACAATGATGGGTCTTGTTAAAAGTTAATTTACTTAAAATACTGAATAGTATTCCACTGTATGAATATTGCAGTGTATTTATTCACCCTCCTGTCAATGGCTATTTGGATTATTCTAGGTTCTTCTTAATATAAACAATATTACTGTAAGCACTCGTTTATATGTTACCGAGTTACACGCATCTAAGAGTTTCTAGGAAATATGACAGAATTGCTGAGGTATAGGCCAGGTATATCTTTACATTTATTAGATAATGTCAAATTGTTCATACTAATCACATTCCCACCTACTAGTAATTCACATGACCTTATTTTAGTATCGAAGTTATACTAAATTCATAAAATTCATTTAAAAATATTCCTTCTTTTTCTATCTTCAGGAACAGTCAGTATAAAAGAGAGATTACTGTAGTCTTCCGCTTATCATTTCTGATATCCGAGGTCAACTGTGGTCCAACAATATTAAATGGAAAATTCCAGAAATATAAAATTCTGAAGTTTTAAACTTCACTCCACTGAGTAGTGTGATGAAATCTCTTGATGACCTGCTCTGTCCCACCTGAGATGCAAATTATTCCTTTATCTAGCATACCCACACTGTGTACACCATCCACCTGTTAGTTAGTTAGTAGCTGTCCAGGGTGTCAGAGTGACTGTTGTGGACTACAGTGTTTGGGTTCAAGTAACCTTATTTCACTTAAAAAATGCCACATTCGGCTAACTTTTATTATATCATACTGTTATAACTGTTCTATTATTATTTATTGCTGTTAATCTCTTGACATGCCTAATTTATAAATTAAACTTTATCATAGGTATGTAGGTATAGGAAAAAAACAGTATAAATAGGTTTAGTGCTATCTATGGTTTCAGGTAGCCACCAGGGGTCTTGGAATGTATTCCCTGTGGATGAGGAGGGACCACTGCCCTCCAAATGTTTGGTATGATCTTCCTCCTAAACCAAACAAGTCTGATGATTTTGGGCTGGAGGAAGGGAGAGATTTTAAACTACTTAATTTCTTTAATGGTAATAGGTCTATCTATGTTGAAAAGAAATATTTTGGTGAGGGCTTTATTGAAATATAATAGACAATTAAATGCTTACATTTACATTGTACAATTCAATGAGTTTTGTAAAATTATAGTGGCATACAAAAATATATTAGTTTTAGTTGTATAGCATAGTGATTTGAGATCTATGTAACTCGCAAAGTGATCAACCTACTAAATCTAGTACCCTTCTTCCCCCTTACGTATTTATTATAACATTTTTGACTATTTTCCTTAGGCTATGCTTTATATCTCCAAGTCTATTTTGTAACTTTTCATTTGTACTTCTCAATCCCTTTCTCTTTTTGCACCATCCTCCCCAACCCCCCTCCCATCTAGTAGCCCTCAAAATATTTTCTGTATCTATGAGCTTCCGTTTTTGTTGTTGATTTTGTTCTTTAGATTCTACATGTATGTAAAATCATACGATATTTGTCTCTCTATATCTGACATTCAGCGCAATACCCTCTAGGTCCATCAAAGTCCATCAAAGTCCATCTTTTTCCATCCCCTTTAGTCTGTGTGTGCCTTTTAATCTGAAGTGAATCTCTTGCAGGCAGCATATGTAGGGGTCTTCTTTTCTTATCCATTCAGCCATTCTATCTTTTGATTGGAGCACTTAATTCTTTTCCACTTGAGGTACTTGTTGATAGGAACATAGTTATTACCATTCTTTATTCATGTTTTTGATACATGATTTTTCTTCTTAAAGAAGTCCCTCCAACATTTCTTGTAATACCGGCTTGGTGGTAATAAATTCCTTCAGCTTATTTTTGTCTGGGAGGCTCTTTATCTGTCCTTTAACTCTAAATGATAGCTTTGCTGGATAAAGTATTCTTGGTTGTAGATCCTGTGTTTTCAACACATTGAATATTTTTTTGCCAAACCCTTCTGTCCTGCAAAGCTTGTTTTGAGAAATCAGCTGTCAGTCTCATGGGTGTTCCCTTGTAGGTAACTAACTGCTTTTCTCTTGTTGATTTTAAGATTCTCTCTTTGTATTTAACATTTGGCATTTTAATTATGTGTCTTGATGTGGGGCTCTTTGGATTTCCCTTTAAGAGGCATCTGTAGCTGCTAGCTGCTGCTGCTGCTGCTGCAGCCTCTGTCCCATTCAGTCACTAAAGACAAGGCAGCTGTGCATCCTTGCCCTGTCCTACCTTCTGCCACTGCATGGTGATTTCTTAGATTTCTCCTTAGATCTATGGCTTGTTCATCTAGATCCTAGGCAATTTTTTCTTGCTGTTTGCTCCTTGTTTCTGTCACAACTTTGATTTGGTCACCAGAGGGATGGACAGAGCCTCTATCATCTACACCATTTTCCCCCTCACCTTGAGAAGAAATATTTATATAAATTCTTCATCTAAGTTGTCTAAGGTATTGATATAAAGTTGCTAACGTTCTATAATTATTGGGGAGTCTGCTGCATTTATAGGTATTCTGTCTATACTTTTTTTTTATTTGGGGAGGTGACATCGATCAACAAAATCAAATAAATTTCAAGTGTACGATACAACGGTAAGTCACATATATATTACATGTGTGTTCACCGCCTATAATTAGATTTATTTCCATCACTACATATTTAACTGCTTTTACCTCTACCTTTCCCCTCTCCTACTACCCTCTGGTAACCACTAGTCCACTGTCCATGCCCATGAGTTGCTGTTTGTCTGTCATGTTTGTGTGTTGCTTTTAGATTTATATCTCACATATAAGTGATATCATGTAGTTTCTGACTCTTTCTGTCTGGCTTATTTTGCTCAGCATGATTACATTAAGTACAATCCATGTTACTGCAAATGGTAGTATTTCATCTCTTCTTACAGCTGAATAATATTCCATTGTATATATGTAGGAAATTTCAGTTGCTTCCACATCCTGGCCAGCGTGAAAAATGCTGTGAATATAGGTGTGCATATATCTTTTCGGATAAATGTTTTCAAGTCTTTGGGGTAAATACCCAGTAAAGAAATTGCTAGATCATATGGTAGGTCAAGTCTTAGTTTTCTGAGAAACCTCCATACTGTTTTCTATAGTGATTGTACCAACTTGCAGTCCCACCAGCAGTATAATAGGGTTCCTTTTTATCCACAACCTCTCCACCACTTGTTATTACTTATCCTATTGATGACAGCTATTCTAACAGGTGTGAGGGGGTATCTCACTGTGGTTTTGATTTGCATTTCCCTAATGAAGTTGAGCATCCTTTCAGGTTTGTTGGCCACTGTACATCTTCTTGGGAGAAGTGTCTGTTCAGTTCCTCTGCCTATTTTTTCATTGGATTGTTTGGGGTTTTTGTTGTTGTTGTTGTTGTTGTTATTGAGTTGTATGAGTTCTTTGTATATTTTGGATATTAAGCCCTTATCAGAGGTGTTGCTTGCAAATATATTTTTCTATTAGGATGATTTACCTTTTGCTGTGCAGAAGCTTTATAGTTTGATATAGTCCCACTCATTTATTTTTGCTTTTCCTTCCCTTACCTTTGAGGTCAAATTTATAAAATCTTCTCCAAATTCAAGGTCCTTGTGGTTTGTACCTGTTTTCTTCTATGCAATTTACTGTTTCAGGTCTTAGATTCAGGTCCTTAATCCATTTTAAGTTAATTTTGGTATGTGGTGATAGACAACAGTCTAGTTTCATTCTTTTGCAGGTGGCTTTCCAGTTTTCAAGCACCATTTACTGAAGGGGCTTTCCTTTCTCTACTGTATGTTTTTGGCTTGTAGAAAATTATTTGCCCATATAAATATGGATTTACTTCTGGACTCTCAATTCTGTGAGTCTGTTTCAGACATTGGTTTGTGTGTCTGTTTTTCTGCCAATATCATGCTGTTTTGATTACTGTTACTTTGTGGTATAATCTGAAGTCAGGCAGAGTGATGCCTCCAGCCTCGTTTTTTCTCAGGATGCCTTTGGTGATTTGGGGTCTTTTGTGCTTCCATACAAATGTGATAATTTTTTGTTCTATTTCTTTTTAAAATGCCAAGGAGATTTTGATGAGGATTGCAGTAAATCTGAATAATGCTTTAGGTTATAAGGTCATTTTAAATGTTGATTCTTCCAATCCAAGAACATGGAATATCTTACATTTCTTTGTGTCTTCTTCGATTTCTTTCAATAGAGTCTTTTTGTTTTCATTATATAGGTCCTTCACATGTTTCATTAGATTTATTCCTAGGTATTTTCTTTTTGTTGAAAATTGCAAAAGGAATTTTTTTCATTTCTTTTTCTGACAGTTCATTATTAGAGTATAGGTATGCTATAGATTTTTGAATATTGATTTTGTATCCTGAATCTTTACTGTATTTCTAGTAGTGTTCTTGTGGAGTCATTAGGGTTTTCTACATAATCATGTCATCTGCAAATAGTGACAGTTTGACTTCTTCATTTCCAATATGAATGCCTTTTATTTCTTTCTCTTGCCTGACTGCACTTGCTCAGACCTCCAAGATTATACTGAATAACAGTGATGATAGCAGACTGCCCTGTCTTGTTACAGATCTTGGAGGAAGGAAACGTTTTAAGTTTTTCACCATTAAATATAATGTTGGCTGAGGCTTTGTCACTTATGTCCTTTACTATGTTGAGGTACTTTCCTTCTAAACCTGTTGTGTTTTGATCATAAATAGATGCTATCAAAGGCTTTTTCTACATCTATTGATAATGATCATATGATTTCTTTCAATTTGTTAATGTGGTGTATCATATTAATTGATTTGCAAATATTAAACCAACCTTGCATCCAAGGAATAAATCCAATTTGATCATGATGTATGATCTTTTTAATGGATTGCTGAATTTAGTTTGCTAATATTTTGTTGAGTATTTTTGCATCTGTGTTCATGAGAGATACTGGTTTGTAGTTTTTTGTGTGTGTTATCTTTACCAGGTTTTGGTATCAGGGAAATATTGTCCTCATAAGATGAATTAGGAAGTATTGCCTCCTCTTCGATTTTTTGGAAGAGTTGAAAATAGGTATTAAATCTTCTTTAAATGTTTCATAGAATTCATTGGGTGAAGACATTTAGTTCTGGATTTTTACTTTTTGTTAGGTTTTTGATGATTATTCACTGTCCATACTGCTGATTAGTCTATTTAGATTATACAAGTCTTCATGATTTAGTCTAGGAAGGTTATCTATTTCTAAGAACTTGTCCTTTTCTTCTAGGTTATTAAACTTGGTGTTATATACTTTCCATAGTATTCTTGTATATTCTTTATATTTCAGTGTTATCTGTCACAACATCTCTTTCATTTCTAATTTTATTTATGTCCTTTCTCTTTTTTCTTTAGTGAGTCTACAAGTAGTTTGTCAATTTTATTCATCTTCTCAAAGAACCAGCTCTTTGTTGCATTTATTTTTTCTATTGTCTTTTTGTTTTCAATTTCATATAATTCTGCTGTAATTTTTATTATTTCCTTCCTTCTGCTGATTTTGACCTTCATTTTTTCTTTTTTGAGTTTTTTAAGATGAAGTATTAGGTTGTTTATTGGGGTTCATTCTTGTTTTTTGAGGTAGGCCCTAATGATATGAAAGTCCCAAAAGTTTTGATATGTTGTACTATCATTCTCATTCATTTTTATGTGTCTGTTGATCTTTTTATTTTTGTTACCCAGTCAGTAGCATGTTGTTTAACTTCCATGTATTCATGGTTCTCCCTGCTTTCCTTTTATCATTGATCTCCAGCTTCAAAGTATCATAATCAGAGAATATGGCTCATATGATTTCAATCCTCTTATATTAAAGTCTAGTTTTGTGTCCCAGCATTTGTCCATCCTTGAGAATGTTCCATGTGCACGAGAGAAGAATGCATAAGCAGCTGTTTTGGGATGGAAGGCTCTGTAAATTTTGATTATGACTAGTTGATTTAATGTGTCAATTAAAGATTTCCTTATTGATTTTCTGTTTGGATGATCTGTCTATATCCAACAGCGGGGTATTTAGGTCTCCTACTACTATAGTGTTTTGGTCTGTTTCTCCCTTTAGTTCTGTTAGTATTTGCTTTACATATTTTGGGGCTCCCTGATTGGGAGCATAAATATTAATAAGTGTTATGTCTTCTTGGTGCTTGATTCCCTTTATCATTATGAAGTGTCCCTCAATATCCTTCTTTACATTTTTTATTTTGAAGTCTATTTAGTCTGATATTAGTACTGCTACTCTCGCTTTTCTCTGAATGCCATTTACTGGAAATATCATTTTCCACCCTTTCACTTTGAGTCTGTATTTGTCTTTGGAGCTGAAACGTGTCTCCTGGAGGCAGCATATGATTGGGTTTTGTTTTTTTGATCCATTCTGCAACTCTGTGCCTTTCTCTTGGTGAGTTCAGTCCATTTCCATTGAGGGTGATTATTGAAATATGAGGTCTTCTTATAGCCATTTTATCTTTTGCTTTCTGGTAGCTCGATGTTTCCATCATTTCCTTGTCCTTGTTGTTTCTGTTCTCTTTTTTAGTTGGCTTTTGTGGGTTTTCCCTCTGGTCCTTCTTGTTCTATGTTATATATACTTTGGTTCTGAATCTTCTGTGTGTGGTTATCATTACAAATATGTAAAGGATAGTTATATATATATATAGTTGTCCCTTTTCTTCTGTGTGTGTCTTATCTCCATTCCTGTTCGCGAATTTGGATCTTTGAATCCTCCCTTTTTCAGTCATTGTTGTCTCAACTTGTTTCTATGTATGCTGAACATTCATTACTATCTTGCTATAGCAAATCTCTTCTTATTTTTAAGCTTATAATGCCCTGTTCCTAGTAAGGGTTGCACTCATCTGCTTTTATCTGCCTGCTAGTCAACTTACTCCTAATTATGTATTTTTTTTTTGTCATTTTGTTTTAGGTGAGCTGACCCCTTTCAGTATTTCCTGTAATGCAGGTCTCAGAGAATTCCCTTAATTTTTGTATATCTGGAAGGAATTTATTTCTCCTTCATATCTAACGGAGAACTTAGTTAGACACATTATTCTTGGCTAGTGGTTCCTTTCATTTAATAGTTGAATATTTGATTCTACTCCTTTCTGGTTTGTAAGGTTTGTGCTGAGAACTCCAATGATAATCTAATGGGTTTTCCTTTATAGGTTACCGTCTTCCCTTCCCTGGCTGCCCTGAAAATTCTGCCTTTGCCATTGATTTTTGATAATTTTGATACAATATGTCTTGGCTAAGGCCTTTTTGGGTTGAGATAATTGGGTGTTCTGTTGACTTCTTAAATTCCAAGCTCCAGCTCATTCCTTAGATTTGGGAAATTATCATCAACTCTTTGTCTGAAAATGTTTTCTAGTCCCTGCTCCTTTTCCCTTTGAGAATTCTCATTATTCTTATGTTTCCTCTCCTGATGGTATCAGTTAGTTCTTGTATTTTTCTTTCATTATTTTTCATTCTTCAATTTCGGCTTCTTCCTTCTGATTTATTTCTAGATTTATCTTCAATATCACTGATCCTTTCCTCCATTTGGTTGACTCTATTTCCCAAGCTTGTTATTTCATTTTTCAACTCTTACAGTGTGTTCTTTATCTCCAGAAGGTCTACTTGGTTCTTTTTTAGTGTTTCAATATTCTTGCTAAAATATTCATTCTGTTCATCTAGTTGTTTTCCAATTCTTGAAATTGCTGATTTGATTCGTTTTGGATCTCATTGAGTTTTTTCAGAAGTACCATCTTGAATTCTCTGTCATTTAAGTCACATATTTCTATGTCTGGAAGCCTATTTTCTGGAGATTTTTCTCTTTCCTTCTGAGATGCCTTGTCACCTTGGTTGTGCATGGTGTTTAATGGACTATTTCTCCACCTGGACATTAATGGAAGTGTGTTCTGCTTTTTTTTTCCCAGAAAGATTTATTATATAATGGTCCCTAGCCTGTTGCAAAGAAGGTGTTTTTCTTTTGGTTTCCAGTAGGCAGCGTCTAGGCCTCTTGGATCTCTGCTGTACATAAAGTCTTAATAATGTCTTTTTTTTCCTTATAGATGTTTAATCATGCTCGCTACCCTCAGTCTCAGTTCCTATCAGTGTTAGCAATGATTTTGGTAGCGTTTGCTCAGATTCCCCTGAGGTTCTCCAGCGTTCCTTTTTGGACAGTATGGGGGGAGGGGACTTCTGGGATGGGGGATGGATGCTGTGGCTCAGCCTTGGTTTTGCAACCACAGCTGGTAAAAATCAACTGTTGTTTTTCTGCTGTCCCCGCTTTTCTGCCATCCCCATTTCTCTGCCTTCTGCCCTGATGACTGGGCACTGCGGCCAGCCACATAGAGCTCACAGATTTCCCAGGCAAGACTGGCTAGGGAAGTCTCTGCTCCTTCTCTCCTTCCCCACCTCCTACAGGGAACTCTGGTGGCTACGACAGGCAGCTTCTTTGTTTCTCCCCAGTCCAGTGCCGGACACCTGGGTTCTGACCTGTGGTAGCTCTTATGAGAAGATCCAATGCTCAGATGTGCTAGTGTGCAATTTGGGTGTTTTTGTTGAGTTTTAGATGTTCAGCTTATTGTTATTTCAAGTAAAGAGATCTGGGGACGTCTCTCACTCCTCCATGTTTTTCTGCATTCAGAAACTTTAAATTGGCCATGATGGGACTATTTACCCACAAAGAATCAGCAAATACTACAAATCAGGGCTCCTCCATTTCCTCTGAGAAAGCCAGTTGTTCAATATATTTTAGGACACCAATTCTACCCCATGTTGGTCATTATTATAGTTGTTGTTATTTCATGTAGTCAAGGTTTATTTACCAATTTCTGTGCTTACTCTGCCATTTTGCATCTCACTCCAGCCTTCTAGGTCCAGTTTCCATCTTGAATGATAGTGGGCCTATATCTGCTGTCCCCCTGTTGGTATTAAAATGTAAGTATCTAGCTTAAGGGAATAGTTCCTCACCCTCAGCCCAGGAGGCTGCAGTGGGTTTAAGTCATGACTTATTCCTCTTATTTTTAAGCCTTTCTAGGTTTCTGGCCCTTAGCAAGATCCTATGCTTTGAGAGAGCAGCTCTGAATGAAGTTCTTTTAAAACTGTATTCTACTCAGCATTTTCAGATTTTACAATGTAAAGACTTTCAGATTATCTTAGTCTGACGTCATCTTGGTATGAGAAGTCTTCTTTAATAAGGTATTCAAGTTTTCTTCCTACAGATTATGCACATTTTTATAGGTATTATAAATGGGATCTTTTTCTTTATATTTTCTAACCAGTAGCTGTTTGTCTATAGGAAATCTATTCATATTTGTCAATTGACTTTGTAAGCATTTTTCTCAGTGTTTTTTTTTATTGTTCTAATACTTCTATCACACATTCCATCAGGCTTTCCTATATAGATCATCTAAGAATAATGACAATTTGAAAGGTAGAAGAGAAAACAGATAATGTCGTAAAAAAGATGAAGTTACAACTCCTTAAGATAATGGAGTTTATTTTTCTTTTTCTTATATACTCTACTTTGCCTAATGCAATGCTTAACACACAAGAGCTGTTAAAATAACTACTTAAAAAAGAACAAACAAGACATACGTGGAATTTGATTTAGGCAATCACTGAGTTTTCACAAACCAAATGATCTTTTATGAAATGAATCATAAGAACTAAAAGATCAAACACACAAATGAAACTGTATACAAAAGAATAAGTGGCTTATTTTCACATTAAAACATAAAATTAGAAAAGATTAACAACAACAACAAAAAACCTTTCCTAAAACTTTGTCTAGTTTTTAATTAACAGGAAGACAATTCAAGAACAGAAAGGAAGAAGCAAGGGGCAAATACTTTCATTCAGTCAGAAGATCTTTTGGTAGTAACAGTCTGAGGGCAATAACTAGAACCAAATTAAATAACTTTTGACAACTGATAAATACCTTCTGTTCCAGGGTTAGTTGATACTTTTGTTTAACTCGCTTACACTTGTTGAACCAACTATTCTCATCCATAATAAAAGGAGGCCCGACATTCTCCGGAGTGCTGCTTTCACTACCACTGCTCCCCAACGTCCTCAGCTCTTCCTCATCACTGCTGATACTATCAGAACTGAGAAGATTAAATTTTAAAAAGAAATGAAGTTAATAACATGTTCCACTTTAAAAAATATTTCTGTGTTTGTAAGCTACTGGTCAGCAAATTCTAAAATATTTAGCACCAAATATATAATTACATTTAAAAGACTTTAGCATTAAATATAATATTATAAAGATTTTAGCTTTCTGAAAAATCTTCTTGTATTTTCTTATTTTTCTAAAATGAATATGTATTACTTTCTAAAAATATTAAAAACAGTAATTTAGGGAGGGATACACTCCTAAGGTTTCTTAAAATTAGGAACCTAAAAGTTTTAAAAAATGTGTCTGATATAGGTAGATTTGAGTGCAAGCAATTCCACTTTTAAAATATTGGTTTAGGACAATTAGGATAGTTTAAATTTTTCTAAAAAGAAAAACTCCATAGTCAGTAATGCTAACTGCTTTGTGACTAGGTTGAATTGGTACTTCTCATCTTATTTTAATATCCTTCATATCCTTTTGTATATAAAGGAGAGGAAGCTATACATATATGTTTGGATTAGTGCATTAAAAAAGGAAATTGCATAAAAATTCAGACAAAAAGTGATTCATCAGTTGAGGACACAGAGTATATATCATTATATGTTCAAACTCAGGGCACCAGTTGAGAAGGTTCCATTATTGCTTCTTTTAAAAATCTTGTAATAATTACTACAGCCTCTCTTGTAAATAAGGGATAAAATTAGTATTCACATTTATCTTTATATATTTGATTTAGGTCCTTTCCTAAATCACTAAAAATAGTCTTTCCATCTACATGTTGATGACTAAACTCCTATCTCCAGCTATTATGTTGCTCTTCAGTTTTAGATTTGTTGCCCACTTTGCACAAATTACTTGTTTGACTATGGACAAGTTACTTGACCTCTTTGTTTTTCAGCTTTCTCATTTGTAAAATAAGGATAGCTACCTCACAGGCTTTTGAGGATTAAAGAGTTAATAGAAGTAAAACACTTAGAACAATGCCTGATATAGAATAAGCATTCAACAAATATTACTATTATTTTTACTAGTATTCTTTTGAACGATTCATTATCTTCACAAAATGTTCTATGACCCAACATGTCCCAAACAGTATGATTTTATGCCTGTTCAAAACATCTTCTTGCTTTATTTCTTTTCTAGATCTAATAGTCTAGAATTATCCCTTTCCCTAAGGGATACACTTACTTAAGTTAGAAATCTTGGTAACACAATACTCTATTTCTCTTTCTCCCTCATCACCCAAAATATCTTCACACTCCCAGCTCTTAAATAATAGTGACTTCTTACACTAGGCGGTGATTATCTTGGGACTGCTTTCTTTTTCAGAAGTTCATGAAGTTCCTATACTCTCAACATTTATGTATACCTAACTCCAAGGAAACTTTCTTTCCAATATTAGGTATTCCATAAATACATCTTGATGTTATGTGTGGGTATATTATATATATACATATATTACTCTCTCTCTTATAGCTCTGGCCTGATCGTAACATTTTAGAAATATATGAAGTTTATCATTTTATTCAGGAAATTAATTAATGCAAACAGACCTTGAGAAAAATCTATAGATTTCATCTGATTCATTTCCAATGCTGATGAGATTGTGGAAAATCCATCACTTTCACACAATACTGGTAGTAGGATAAATTGATACAATTCTTTTATAAGGATAGACTGTAAAAGCCATAAAATTTTTCATTGTATTTACCTGAATAACTCCATAATTCATAATAGAAACAAAAAGAACATTAATTTTCATAAATATTGTTTATTATTATTTTCTTAATAATGGAGATAAAATGGAAAATGGTCTAACAAATGAATTATAGTTTTGAAATCTTGATGGACTATTACAGAGCTATTAAATTACTATAATGGTTATAGCAATAGAAATACATGCTCTTTTTTAAAAACTATATTGATGTTGAGATTACAATTTTGTAAAAAGTATATATTTACATAAATACCAAAAATGCAACAGTTTATATTTTTGAATGATTTCTGATATGAAATGTTTTATAAAAAGTAATTTTAATCAGATAATATTGTACAATAAGACATTCAATAATAAATTGAGATTACAAAAACATATTTCAAAATTCACAAACCTTTGCGTAAACTTCAAATATGGTGTATAGTCTATTACAGCAGGAAAGTTGCCATCCAATCCCTCTCCTTTTAGGCAGAAGCTAAGATAAGAGACAACAAATATTCCATATTAAAAAATAAAATCTTAAATCAAAGTTAAGTGTTATAAACAATCTCGCATTATAGACATTTGTTTAAGCAAATTGCAGGTGAATTTTTTTATTTGTAATTTCTATGTTACTTGTTACAAATAAACACCTCAAAAAAGATATTCTACCTTAAATACCAATGACAAAGGACTGTAGAAGTTAATATACTGTTATTTAAATATATTATGCAAAAGTAAAATTTACTGAGAAATCTTTCCAAACATTGTTTATTTATTTCATACTATCTTAGTCTTTATTAAACCTTTTAAGATGTCACTGGAAAATTTTCAAATGAAGATTTGTTGTTCACATTTACACACAAATTCTCAGGTGACACTGAATACTCCTAAAAAGATCTGAATAATTAGAAAATGAGGGTTTTCTAAAGTTCTGAATAGGTAAAAGGACTTGGATCTTAGACCTAAAACGAATACTAAAAATCTAATGTTCATCCAATACTTTTTGAGGCCATGGCAACAAGATAGGTTAACTGACTTGCCCAAAGTCATACTGTTAAGTCTCATTAAGCCAGTAAAAAAACTAGATCTCCTGGTCCCCCAATCCAGTAATCTTTGCTTTGTATAATAGTATATCCAACTAGATTTTTTAAAAGTGTTTACTTTTAAGGTTACTACTATTCAAAGGAAAAATTATATCTTCTAGAAAGATAAAGGAATATTTAAAAGACACAGGTTAATCTTTCAAAGGAAAAAATTCATCTATGAACTTGTACTTTCTGGTATCTTTGGGAAGTTTGCTAATTAAAACATTTGTTCTAATATGTTAATATCAAAGGTATGTATGTTTTTTCCAGATGAGAATCAAAGTGGCAACATTTTATATGGGCTTTCCTTCATTTACAGAAACATTACCCTATCTTTAAGATAGTTGCTTTCAGCTGATTATATAGTATCAAAGGGTTACAACAAACCAAGAGTTCACATTATCTCAAATTTTTGTTTTTTTTTTTTGTTTTTACCAAAAAGTAAAATTATAAAGGATTTAGACAGAGCAAGCAGCATACCATATAAATAGTTAACACCTTTAGAAAGATCATAAAGACAACCTTCATGTTGTATTTATCAAGTTCATCCTAAACAATTAAGCTAATTTACCTAACACTACTTTATGAACTACTAAATAGTGAAAATTATAAAGTGACAAATATTTTGAAAAGGAAGTGATTTACTAGAAAAAAAGGTAACCTCAGTGAAAATGTGCAGCATTACTTTTTAATTCAAGACCTAAAAGTAGACTTTCACTTAAGTTTATACTTATTTTACTAATATTCTTGGAATTTTAAATGATATATTTCAATAAAAATATAATATTTCCTTCATTCTTATGCTTTGAGTTTTTGTTATAGACAAACTTTTTACTTTTAGTATAATATAAATCTTGGATCAATTAAAGAAATGCAAAAAGTTGCTTTCATAAATCTAAAAAGAACTTACAATACCCCTTTTTAGCATTTATTAGTCTGAGATCAATTCATCTTGTGGACAATAAAAGCAAATATCAACAATATTTTTTATATTCTATATATATATATAACACAAGAAACACAATACCCTGTCAGGATCTTCTTCATCTAAACAGATGAGATAAAGAAAATCTTTCTGGCTTTAAATCTACTTTTAGTGTATTTCTTTTCATTTTAAAGCGGTAGCTGAAAAATACTGAGAGATAACCTTCCTTCAGTGCTACCAGAGTACATGATTTTTCTGCTTGAGGAATGTAGTCTAAGCTTTCTTTTTACCCTATTAGAGAGCAAGCCTGTCAGTTAGGTTCCTTAAGTTTGAGACAGTCTTTTTTCAAAAAGTAAACCCATTTAGAAAACTTATGTCATTTGAAAGAGAACAGGAATCACATATCAATATCCAACTGTATGCTTTTCTCAGAAAATTGAAAGAAAAAAAATCCTAAGAAACTATTATAAGGTAGAATAATTTAGAAACTGAACACATTTAGATTAAGTACCTGAAATCAATAGCATTGAGCCCAAGTAGCATGCCAGCAAGCATATTTGCTTCCTCACCCAAAACGATCGCTCCATCTTCATAAAATCTCCTAAAAAACGAAATGGGTGAATATATAAATGTAAAAAAAAAAAAAGACTTAAATTTCATCTGGAGAAATCACTTAGAGCCCAAAATAAAGTAGAAAGAACTAAATTTTATTTAATTTGTCAAAATGAAAACATACTAAAAAATAAATAAAAATAAATAAAAACAAACTTGGATCATCCAAGTCTTGTATTTAGAAAAAGAAACTGTCACAACAAAAAAAATTATTCTGTTTCTACCTCTCTTTAAAAAGAATCCCCAAATTGACTCTTTCAATGGGCCTAGACTACCTAACATTTTTCCCTAATAGTGAAACAATATAAATGTAATCTGAAAGGTGGCAAATTCACGGTCATTTATACTGATCTATTTTCAAAATGATGTAGTTATTGTTCTATATATAGAACAAACACAAACATACATTCTGCTTTTCTGTAATCCAAGAGTTATTACCCAAGTCGAGAAATAGGAGGATGTGATTATTAGTACTTTATGCTAACCTTTAACACTCCAATACTAATAGGGCAGATGAGCTACCAAGGTGGTTGCATATGAAAAACAAAGTACAGTATTATCTCTTTGACAAAATATGAATATGAATATTTTTGCTAATCTTTGTAAAGCCTTCTGTTCTGGCTGTTAGTTTTTAAAAATACAACTTTATTTTAAAATATTTAAAATAAAAATTAAGAAAAACATATCAAAAATGGGCCAAAGGTATTTTTCCACACAGAATGTAAGATCACTGAACTCACTTTTTAAAAAAATACTATGCAAAAACTAGTTTATATTTGGTAACCAGGGTTCATTAAATTGTTATATCTATTTATATTACATAAAGACAGTAAAGACTAAGCTATAATACCTCACTAACACCCCATTTAGTAAATAAAATTTGTCTTGCTTTTTTCTGTATTTGAGTTTTTAAAGGCTGAAAAAGATTTTAATGTGTTCATAATGCCATCACCAATTTTGAATAGTTCACGGTTTACCAAATACTTTTACATACATATAAATACTTGTAAAAAAGCCCATGAAGTAAATGAGGAAGGAATTGTCCTGAGTTTCAAACTCACTATCAAGAAAAGAATTAGGTTAAAACAATTTTCTCAAGCTCATGTTGATGAACTGCTCAAGGAGGAAACCCAATTCTTCTTACTTTAAGTTCTATATATCTTCTATTAAACCATACTACTTCTTGTAAAACAAAAATATTTAAAGAATTTAATATCTATTATGGTTCATAAGAAATTTTAAATAAATAAAAAGTACACAGGAAAATAAGGCACCACTATTTACCCTCTGGCAGATGTAAGGCTGCAAACAACCATGGTAAGAAGACTAGCTTGGAATAAATGTTAGCTGTTTCTTTGGAAACATGGGAATTGCTATTATTGTTTTACATAAAAAAAAAAAAACCTAGAACTTTCAGCTTAACAAAGACTAGTAAAGTAAATGGAAGTAATATCTATATATTCAACTGAGGTGTTCCATAAAAAGGTAAAGATATCTACATAACTCTGAGATTTTTCCTCCTACCCCCACCCCAATGGCTAAATTGGCTGTTGACAGAATATTTTATTGACTCCCGGAAGAACTATGTCCAATGGTTCTAAATCACCAAATTCTGTGGGACATATGCTTTAGAAAATAATTCTGTTTTTTGATACTGGGAATTACCTATTATTCCTAGCATTTCCCTAAATAAGTTCTTCTTCTTTTTTTTTTTTCATCTCCCCATCTTGAGCCCACCATGTTTAAAAGTACATTCTAAGAGTCGAATCAAAACTATTCCTTGTTTTCTAATGTCAACGTTGTATTAGGGACCGTTTAAGAATACCAAAAATAAACACTAATTGGTTTTAGAAATTTTATTTTATGTATATATAATATTGTTTTAATAAATTGTTTTGGCGTTAGTGTTATTAATGATTTTTTAAAGCTAACCAAGGTAAGTAAAATGCTTGTTATATGTGAAATCAAAAATTCCACTCAAATAAAACCATACCTGAAGCATAATATTGTACAGACTTGATTAAATATAACAGTCTTTACTGCAAAATTGGGGACAGAAGGGCAAATAGAAGAGGAAGGGCTAGTTAGGAAAATCCTCCATTGTATGCTGAACTTTTTCATTACTAGTTCTTGTAAGAAAAAAATATTTTTCAGAAGTTTGAAATAGCATTAAAAATAACTCAGTCTATAAAAGAGTACTAAATTGATCTGAAAAAGATCATATTTTAATCATTTAATCAATGACAAGTCATTCATATGTATTAAAGAGGTAGAAACTGTTAGGAAATTTTAACTTTTTATTTCCTTAAACTAACACATCAATAATTTTGACTGAAAATATGATTCCTGTTATCAACACTTTCAAAGACTTCAAAAGACTGTAAGTTTTCAACCTCTTCATTTTTATCTGTAGAAAAATTGGAGCATTAATAAAGTCTGTTTACACAACCAAGGTTATGTAACGAATGAGCCAAAATAAAAGTCTAAGATGACTAATACAATAATAGTAAGGTATACACTAAAAAAATTTCCTTTTGAGAATATTTTTTGTTCTAAAGAAAGTATTTTTATGAGAAGGGTCTAACCAAAACAGTGTACTGAACTGCAAAAAAACATATTATAAATACTGAAAGTATCAAGGTGAAAAATATATATGACTTCCATTTAAAGATTTATATATTATAGTATATCTTTAAAAATGTTTTGTTTTTTAGAAGCAAAGGAAAATTGTGAGCAATTATCTGATATGGCTATAAACTGAAAGAAAAGTCTCCACTTATCATTAGGTATACTTTTTCCAATTTTTTGTATATTGACAAGAAAAATATTAGAAACTATAAAATTATTTAAAATACTCTAATAAGAACAACATTTTTTTCTCTTGTAACATATAATTTAACTCAAATTGAAATATGTCTCTATAATGCTATCCTTAGTGTTCATTCTGTAAGACTATTTTAAGTACTTCAATAATAAATATCCTTTGGGTGAAATCCAAAGTAAACAACCAGTATAAACTATATTGATATTGCACAATATCATGTTTTTAAAATTTCCTTTTTTAAAAATCAGAAGTTATTCTATATATGAAAAGTGCATATTAAAATATGTGAAACTTATCTTAACCAAAGAAAAATTTTTCTTGTTCTCTTCCCTAATTTAGTCTTTACATAAGAAACTTTGAAGATATAAGGTTCCCCATCATGACATGCAAAACACATTATATATATTTTATTCAAATTCAAATTGAATCAGAATGAAAACCAAAAGTAAATGTCCAAAGGTCTTGCTAAGAATGTGAGATTCATTATTTATTTAATCAACAAATATAAAATAAATTCCTGCTATGTGGCAAGAACTGTTTTAGGTACTAGAGTTAAACTGGTGAAAAAGCTAAAATAGCCCCTGTCTGTGGAGCTGATAGTCTAGGAGAGAGGATAGGCAACAAACAAAAGAAAAAGATAATTAGCAATGATAAGTAGTATAAAGTAAACTGGTTGCTGAGATAAAGAAAAATTGAAGGAGAACCCAAATTTGAAGAAAAGTGTTCTCAAGGGTTTAGCCTAAGAATTTAGGCCCCCAGAAGTCTGATCACCTAGGGTTTTGTAGGTCACATAACTTTAATAATAATTGTGACCATTTACTGAGTGCCAGGCATGGTTATAAGTGCTTTACATTGTTTTCCTTAACTTTACCACCCACATATTGTGCCACAGAAGTATTAAGCAAGTTGCCTACGATTCCACAGCTAGAAAGTGGTGAAACCAGGATTTGACTCCAGAAAATGTTTGCAAAGCCTGCTGGCTAACATAATGAGAAACCATTTAAATAGGAATTGACATTATCTCTTCTTCTTTTAAGAAGACTGGCTAGAAGCTGGATGGCTACTAGCAGAAGGCAAACTGGAAGCTCAGTTGGGAGGCCAAGAGAAGACTGTAAGCAGGAGATGAGAGAGGTATGCATTACTGTAGCAGTCATAGAGATAAAGATAAATGGATATATTCAAGATAGATTTTGGAGGGAGGACTGACAAGACTTGCTAATGGATGAAAGAGAAAGAGGAATCAAATATAAATTTTAGATTCTGACTTGATCAGCTGTACAGGTAGGTAGTGAAACCATTGCTAAGAAGGGGTAAACAGTTGGAGTCGGAAGGAGGGGTCAAGATATCTCAACTATTTATCTAGAGATTTAAATGCAGTGGATTATATAGGTGGCATTTAATGCCACAGGCAGATGAATGAATTTCTAGGAAGAGAGACAGAAAGAAAAATGAATAAAGAAAAAAGAGCAGACAATGGAGAACTAAGCCCAGAGAACACTGACACTTAGAAGTTGTGAAGCGGAAAAGAAGCCTGAGAAAGAGCAATTATAGAGGGAGAAGGCAAAGCCAAGGAATGTTATACACAAGTTAAAGGCAAAGAGGTTTTTCAAGAAAGAGGAAGTATTCAACTGTCTTTGCTGGACAATGGAGTACAATATAGACAGTGAAATGTCCATTAAATTTGATAGCTTATAGATTACTGGTATTCTTTAAAATATTATCATTGGTGGAGTGGTGATGGGCAGAAGCTAGAAAAGAGTAAAGAGAAGAGTAAGTAAGGAAATGATGACAGTGTGTATAAACATTTTTGAGAGTTTAGTAATGAAGCAGAACATGAAAATGAGTAGTAGAGGGAAATATAGGCTTAATGGAGAAGTTTTTCCTTTTAAGGTAGAAGATATCAGTATATATTTCTATATGGGTGGGAATGGTCCAGCAGTGGGAACAAGACTGAGGATGAGAGGAAAATGTGAATGAGGACAGGATTCAGAAGAATGTGGCCTCTGATAGGAGGAGAGACATTTCAAGACAACAAAAAAGCACAAAGAGAATATGGTTAAGGTATAATTGGTGATAGGAATAACAGCATTCATTTATGATAGATTTAATTTTCTAATGAAAGAAGGTCTTTTACTAATTAATAGAAATGTATAGTTCTCTCTAAATAGCAATTTTTAAAGGACAGTTGAATACTTATTACTCTCAGATTTCATGTCCGTATGGAAGACCAGGAAGATTATTCTTATCTTTACTATAGAATGATGCCAAATATATCATGAAGCTTTTTCTTACAAGTTTCCAGGAATATGCATATTTACTAACAAGAACAAATTTTTAAATCAAATTTATTAAAAGATCTTTCAGGTATTTAATAAGCCAAAAACTATTTTTACAGACCATGCAAAAAGACAATAGTTGAATTAATTATTCAAAACTTTTAAAACTGAACTATTCTAGAGACTAACTCACATTTGAGATTGTTTTCTCTGTGAAATAGTGGGACTCTATACTTCCTTTCTTCAGTTATACAAACCTGTATTAGTTATCTTTCTTATCCCAATTATAATTCAATATAATTTTTTTTTGGGGGGGGATCAAAATATTTTATTGAGGGCCTTCGGGAGAGAGTCAAAGTGCCGGGAGGACAATAAGATCCAACGTCTTCAGCCCAGTTGGGACCCCTCCAGCTTCACAACTACTGAAAGTAAATAATTTTAAAACAGCCTTATTGATATATAGTTGCATACCATATAATTCACCATTAAAAGTACAAGCCAATGGTTTTTAGTATATTCAGATATTTCCACTACCCCAAAAAGATACCATGTACTCACTGTCATACCCCATCCTTTCAAAACTCTCACCCCACCCAGCCCTGCCCACACAACCACTGACCTACTTTCTATCTGTATAGATTTACTTACTCTAAACATTTCAAATAAATGAAATCATATACTATCTGGTCTTCTGTGACTAGTTCTTTGACAATATGTTTTCAAAATTCATCCATGTTGTAGCACATACTTCATGTCTTTTTAAAAAAATGTTGAAAAGAAGTTTATTTAAACAAGATGTTTGACTTGAAGGGAAAACTAGGATTCATTTCTCTTGAAGTAATTTATCTCTACTGCAAAACAGGTTGACCTACATGTAAAGACTTACATGGAGCTACATACAAAAGTTATAAAAGTGTCCTTGGTTTTATAATGATAAATGAAAAACATTAAAATTTTCCAATCAAACAAGGTATGCAAGGATTTATATGTTCTTTCTCTGTTAAACAGTAAAAGCAAAATAATGTACTGGAATATAAAGATAAGAGCTAAATGAGTGTGAGCACAAATAAAAGGGATATTTTCACTGAACAAGTATTTTTCACAGCCTGCCTTCATTTAATGTACAATAAAGGAATGGGGATGGGGAAAATGAAAGAACAGAGAAACCTATACTGTAGTAGACAGGATGTGGTGGAACCAAATTGCAGTTTTCTGAAAATGTATTCTTGGTCTGTAGGAACAGAATTCTGAACTAAAGTAACAGGTCCCCTTTTTAGTGTGTGCTGTCGGTTCCTGGAACACATCAATTTTACTTTCATGTTCCATTTCCTATTGTGTGTGTGTGTGTGTCTTTCATTAATTGGCTGCTCTTCAAATGGGAATCTGATGTGTCTTATTGACTAACCCTATCTTTCACAATAAGCTTTCATTAAGCTGTGTATGCCTCTTAATCTTATACTGCTGCACAGAACCATTCTGGCCCACCACCTTCAAATTAATATAAACACTGTTCTCAGTCTTGACTCCTTCCTTGGGCTTTTCAATGGCCATGGTAAGCTCTGAAGTCTCCTTAGCTACCCTTTCACAAAAGAGGTGCCAGACCCACACTGAACGAGCAACCAATTGTGCAAGTACCAGGAGCAGCAGCAGAAGTACTTCATTTCTTTTTTGGATGATTGATTCTACTGTATGAATACACACTTTGCTTATTCATCAGTTGATGGACATCTGGCTTGTTTCCACTCTATGGCTATTATGAATAATGTGTGTACACATTTTTTTTTGTGAACATGTTTTCAATTGATGATCTCTCTCTCTCTCTCTCTCTCTCTCTCTCTCTCTCTCTCTCTCTTTCTCTAGGAGTCATGTACTGGGTCATATGGGAACTCTATGTTTCACTTTTAGAGAAGCTGACAGTGTTTTTTTTTCAAAGGGGCTGCATTATTTTACTTTTCCACCACAAATGTATAAGGGTTCTAATTACTCCAATCCTTGCCAACACTTGTTATTATGTGTTCTTTTGACTGTACCCTTCTCAGTGGGGATGCAGTGGTATCTCATTGTGGTTTTGATTTATAATTCACTGACGGTTAAGGATCATCTTTCATGTGTTTATTGTTCATGTGCATATCTCCTTTGGAAAAATGTCTATTCAGATTCTTTGCCAATTTTAAATGTTCTCTTTTTATTACTGAGTTGTAAGGGTTCTTTATATATTCTAGATACAAGTCTTTTATCAGATCCTGGCTTTGCAAAAATTTTCTCCCAGTCTATGGGTCATCTTTCACTTTCTTGATGGTATTCTTCCAAATACAAAGTTTTATATTTTAACTGTGTCCAATTTATCTATTTTTTCTTTTATGGCTTGTGCATTTAGTGTCATATCTAGAAAACTATTGCCTAATCCCAGGTCATGAAGATTTACATCTATGTTTTCTTCTTAAAGCTACATTTAAATCTGAATCATTTTGAGTTAATTTCTGTATATGTTTTGAGGCAGTAGTCCTCCTCAAGTACCTTTTAATGTTTACTTTTCATCTTAATAATATAAAACCTTTTAACAGATTCAGATTGCAAAAGTCTTTCTTAGCTCTTGAAAGATTTAATAATTTATTCACTATTCTTTCTACTTTTTGTAACTAAGAAAAATGTTTATCAACTCATTTTTTTTCACTTCCTGATAGTTCGGTAATTTTTGAAGTTTTATTTTATACTTTACTCCTCTTACTCCTACTATAATATTGAAAAAATTAACATTTATTCTGGACACAACTTTTGTCATTATAAATTAAGTTACTGTGGTGTACTGCAAAGTAATAATCAAATCTTTATAAAGTTAATTTTATCTCTACTTCATATTTTCCATATGTGTTGCCTCAAATTCTTACCAGAATATTTTCAGTCTTGTTTGATATGTCACACTTGTATTTTTAGCTTAATTTTTCTAATTATTTTTCAGTTTGTGGGTAGGAGAAAATTAAAATTTTGAGCAAATTAATTCAGCTTCTACCTTACTTCTTTATTTCTAGGTATTCCCAGTAACCTACTAAAACAGTTCACCTTTTTTTTTTTTAGCTCTGACTTTAATATTGACTCTGCCAACTTCCCAGCTCTGGCTATTTCCCAATAACATCCCAATCTCTAAACCATGAAACTCTTGAAGGGTTTTCAATTGCTCACCAACGTATCCTCTATTTTAGCAAAAAGATCACATTAATTTCTCTAATACACTGGAGCCATCATCATTTACTCCAAGACAAGGATTTATTGTGTTTCCATTCCCCACAGTTTCTCCACCCAATCTTAACCTTGGATTTTCACTGATTAGTACTTCAAGCTTGCCTGTCTTAGCTCATGTAGCTCCTCCTTCTGTGCTGGGGTAAAAACTTGTATCACCATTTTAAAGGACTTCATTACTCTTTATATCTGTGAAGAGTAGAAGAAGAAATCACTTGATTCAGAGACTCCCAAGATTCCTAAAGGACAAGAGATCATTTCTCATTTCTACAGTACTTATGTCAGAGAGTAAACGGATAAAAGGTGCAACTATGCTTTCCAATAGTTTGCTTGTGTTTTATAAATGTAATCTTCCAAACAGATATAGTTTGTCTAAAGATTCACAATCACATTTATTTATAATTATAAAGAAGTTTCTTTGGTTTGATTTCAGTAAAAAAAAATAGTGTAAATAGTTTTTAAAAAGACTATCTTTTGCAACTGCATTTTTCAGTTAACTTCTAAAATGAGATTTCTAACTCCCTACTTAGTACCTTTCTTGAGAATTACAAAGCCATTATATTCACATTCAAATACTGTGTGTGTTTATGGGTGTGTATATGTATTGATGTATGTATATACACGTATACTAACCCATGTTTCTGTTTGACTAATATATGTTTATACATAGTTACAAAATTGTTTTTACTTCATGGACTTTTTTAGAGCTGAATCATTTCCTTTTTATCAAAAAGGATAGCTAACAACTGAGAAAAAGGCAAAAAGCATTTCCCTTTAAATATTTAAACTACTCATTCTAAAAAGTCTATTCAAGAATGATTTCTACGCCACCCAACTGCCTAAACTAAGAAACAAGATTAACAATTTAGAGATGTTATTAATACTTTAATTTCTATCTAGAAATCATAACTTTAGTGTAATCTTGTTATTGTATAGGAGATGATTATTGTGTAAACTTGGTTTTGATTTATTAATTTAGGATTTTTAGGTTTGATCTATGAGTTTTTGATACTATTTAATTTTCAAAGTCTTAGTATCCTCAATATTTAGTATCTTTCACAATTAAATTATTTGCTTATAATGATAAATAAAAGGTACAAATGTTTCATTTCTTAAGATTCATTTCAAATATGTAAGAGTTATTATCACCCCCATGTCTATCTTTAGAAATATCCCAAGTACCTCATATTGCTTTAAAAGAATTCAATGAGCATATATGAGATTTACTTTATGCAAATAGTACTTTTAGTTAACACTCTTTATATCCTGGTCAAAATTTTAATTATGATAGTATTTATCTTCCAAATGAAAAATTTACTATTTTATTACCTAAAAACATAGAGATACTTAAGTAAAGATATTGTAATTTGTACCAGCTAGTCAGCTAAAAGAGTGTCATAATAAATGCCCAGATTTTCTCAAGAACTGCATTAGGACATAGAAATTAAGATTCCAGATTGGATTTCTTTATATATGTTCCTAACTTTCACTATTAAAACTGGTTTATAGCTGTCATTCTTTTCTTCTCTTTTAGAAATACAATTAATGAGGTTGAAAAAGAATGGCAATTTAAAAGTGTCTAATGCACTGCTGTCCAATAAAACTTTCTATGATGAAGCAATGTTCTTTATCTATGCCGTCTAATTCGGTAGCCATGAGCCACACATAGCTACTGAACACCTGAAATGTTACACAACAACTAAAAAAGTGAATTAGTAATTTTACTTCTTCATAATTAATTTTAATTTACATAGTGGCATGTGATTAGTGGCTACTGTACTGAACAGTTTATGTCTAGGGTATTAAAATTCTTGAATATTTTCATTTACAAACACTTTTGAAATGGAGAAAAGTGGTTTATATTTAACAAAAGCTATAAACATAGATTAGTATACCAGAGAGTAATAGGAATAATTTTTATCCTAATATGAGCCCTTTTTTACCACCATCAAAAATTAATGAAGTCCTGTTTTTCACATGGCATAGTACGTTATCTCTTAAATGTACGTAACTCCAAACAAAAACAACATTGGTACAGACTGCCCTAAAAAGACAATCAAGCAATCATTAATTATACATATATGTGAATTAAAGAAATGAATGATCTATTTATATTCTTTATAAGCAAAGAAATAAATGTTGTAGTGCAGAAAGAGAAAGAATTCTATAGGAATTTTGTAGTTAGATTGTTCTTTAAATTGGTCAGGGAAAAGTCTGTGGAAAGAATGAAACTTCAAGAGCTGAGAAGTGAGAATGACAAATAATTTGAAGAGATATTCCAGGCATAATATGAAGCCTGAAAAGATAAACCAAGGAAGATGTAGGTTTAGTTGACAAATTGCATTTCCTGAGAAGATGGTGCATTTATCTGAGTATTACTAAAAAGAGGAAAAAATGAGGACTCTAGAAATAAATGAGTCTTATTTCTAAGTCTTTAAGTGACTCTTAAAGTATATATTTGAAAATTAAAAGGACTTTTAAACCTGGTTGTTTTGAAGTCTCTCAGAGCTGTAGAGATGTATTCAGATAAATGTTTTTCCATGAGTGCTACTCTGATCCAGGCTCTACCCTAAAAGGAAGAAGAATGAAATATAAAAAAAAAATTAGAAGTTAAAAATCGTTTTGCCCATTGCACCACTGAAAATGTAAGCATTTTAACATGTAAAGAACAACTCATTTGGAAGATACATTTGTTAAAGACTAAAAAAAATTGTGAACAGATAAGAATATGTAAATTTTGATTATATACAGTATCTATTTTGTTTCTCTGAAGGTATAGGGTTAAGTATGTCAGATTAACTTTCTGAAGAAACAGAACCTCTAATATTGAATTATTTGGGTTAGGATATCTTTTGAATCACATAATGTCATCAGAAGACATAATGGTTTACTTCCATGCTCAAATCAACATGCTAAATAAAATTAGTCCCCCTATAATACATTAATAAAAATAATCACTCCCACACCACTTGTTTAAGAAAATTTCTCACTTATCTCTCTAAAGGGAGGTTTTAGACAACTAATAATGAACCATATTTCATTATCTAGCCTGCATCCAAATCATGGGATACTAAATTTGATGCCCCCAGAGCAATCTAAAAAACAATTACCAAATATTTAAACCAGAAGAAACAAACACACAAGTATTATAGAAGCATAATCTAACACAAAACCACAGAAACAGACAATTCTGACTGAATAGAATAATTTTATTTAGAAAAGCGGTAACATCATTCAATAGTTGCAACTAACCAATTAATTTTTATAATCCAAAGCATTTCTTATGGACTCTGTTTAGAATAAAAGAGTATAAGAGATTATATTTGTAGTGAGAATTTAAAAATTTAATTACTTTTTTTTTTTACTTTTTTTTTGCCATCCTTTCACAAATCTCCACAAAGTCCATGAAGATTGACTGTATAGAAAATCAAAACATTGTAGTGGCAGTTGAAAATAAAGGTGACACTAATCAATATATATGACAGTCAACTACCAGTATGGAGGAGGAAAAAAAGCATTCTTTAGAAATGACTATGACTCAAATGAATTCACAAAACTCATGGATTGGAAGGATCAAAAAAGAGTTAATCCAGACAGTGGTAAAATCTGTCAGGTTAAAAGCAGCAGCATTGCTGGAAAAGGAATGATATGGGTATGGTTAACATACAGTCAATATGCCCACCAAGTTTGCCCAGGGCTCACTCCATTGTTCTTGCTGAGTAAGCCCAGGGGAACCTACAATTAGCTATGGCTGATTACAAAAGAAGAAAGAAAAGACAAGCCACTGGCCATCAGTCTCAAGATTCTCTCTTGAAATTTCATCTAAAAGACAGACTAGTAGCAGTGGCCTGAATTCAAAAGTCCAGGATTTCACCAAAACAGAAGCAGAAAAAGTTGCTCTCCAGAGAAAGCTACAGGATACTATGCTATTGCTAGACAGAAACATGGGGAAAGTCCTGCTTCTTGGTTTATCCATACAAAACTGAGCTGCACCTACTCTCCTGTCCTTGGAAGTTTGTGGAATTCTGTTAGATTATAAAACAAATTGTGATGATTTTAACAATTTCTTTTCTAAAATCCAACAAAAGAACTAACTAGTACAGGATACAAACAGACTTATAAAGATTGGGGACAGGAGTGAGAAAGCTGGAAATTAGGTTTAACATTTTAGACTTTATCAATAAGATAAAGATAATGATTTTTTTTTCAAAGACAAAAATATTCATTTGTTTGCCACTGAAGGTTTTTGAAAAAAAAAAAAAAAAGTCAACACTTCTTAATGTAATTAATATATGCTTGGCTCTGTTTTAAGAGCTTTATATACACATTAAGATATTTGACTCTCCTAAGCACTGTGTTAGGTTACAACAGTATCCCTACTTTACTATATGAGGCAAGAAAAAACAGACACAACTAGAAGACAGGAAACTCATCTACAACCACCAAACCAATCAACCTAGTTGATTTAATACCCATACACTCTACTTTCCCTTCTATTTCAGCGATGAACTGTAATCACTTAAGATAGTAAAATGGCAAATATCACAGAGTGGCAAAGATATTTGCATTATATGTATTTGACAAATGACTCTCATTTATATAATACAAAGAATTCTTACAAATCCACAAGAAAAAGACATCTGAATTTAAAAATGGACCTGGAAGTGGAAGATTTTTAACTACAGATTCGATTTCTTTAGCTATTTCCTTCCTTTTTGTTAGTTTTGTGATATTTTTCAAGGAATTTGCCCATTTTGTCTAAGTTTTCAAATTTATAGGTGTGAAGTTATTCATAATACTTTCTTTTGGGATTTTTAATGTCTGTAGATCTATGGAATTGGCCTCATCCTTCCTGATACTTGTAATTGATAATCTCTCTCTCTCTCTCTTTTTTTTAATTCTTAAATAGTCTTGGCTAGAAGCTTATCAATTGTATTCTTTAAAAAAACATCAATTTTTAGTTTTGCTGATTTTCTTCTAGTGTACATTTGTTTGAATTAAATTGAATTTTTTTCTCTTCATCACTTCTTTCCTTCTACTTTGGGTTTATTACTTTTTAAAAAAAAAATACAGCTTCTCAAGATGAAAGCTTTGATCACTGATTCTCAACCTTAAAAAAAAATACATAATCACCTATTTGAGCCTATTTTACACTAAGCACAAGTGTTATATTTTTATTATCATTACTCTTCAAATATCTTTCAATTTCAATAATTTCCTCTTTCATTCATGAGTTAAGTCCTTCTCAATTCTGACTTACACAAGCATTTTCTAGTATTTTTTGTTATTAATTCTAGATTAATTCTAAATTATTTAGAAAAAAGTTTATATGATTTTAATCCTCTGAAATTTGAGATGAATTATAACTCAGCAAATGATAAATTTTTATGTAAGTTCTACATCTGTTTGATAAAAATGAATATTCCATAGTTTTCTACCTTGATTTTCTTACACATTCCCATTCTCTATTATTATTAATCTTTTTTTGTATTTTCTTGAACTTATAATTACTTAAAATTCTATTATCTGCATCTCCCATAAGTATGTTTCAATTGTCTACTTTTTATTTCTTAATTTTGTCATTGGATGTTATTTCCTGATATACCTGATGATTTTTGATTGTATACTTGACACTATGAAAATTTGTAACAGCTCTAATGCTATCTTTCTCTAGGGTTGATTTGTTTTTCTTCTAGTAGACAGAGAGTAAACTTGAAACTTACCTTGCACCATTTCAGGGTACCACTTTTAAACATTTTTTGAGCTGGTCTTCATATGAATTTCCCTTACTCCCAAGAAACAGTCTTTCTGAGGTCTCAAAAGCCTGGACAGAGACCCTTGAACTTAATTGACCTTGAACTCTAACCTCTGGTCTCTCTACAACAAGACTGTAAAATCTTTGATCAGCTTTTTAGCCTTCTACTTGTTGCTTTCAGCTTTAGATTTATGAGATTTTTGCCATGTGCTTCAGAATACTAAGTTGGCAAACACTTCACAGGAAAACTGCATGTATAACTTCAGGCCCATTTGTCGGCAGTTTTCTCCTCTTGATTAAATCCTAGTTTCACTAGCAATTTCAAGCTCCAACTTCTATTTTGCTAGCCCTGGAAAACTAATCCAACCATCCACCACCTGCAATATACTATGTTCTGCCTCTATACCCATGAAGGCTAAAAGCCAAGTTGAATGTAGGGCTCACCTCATATACCATCCTTCTCTCCAGGATCGTGGCCACTCAAGTTCTCATGCCTTGGTTGTTCTCTTATGTTTTAAATTGGTTTCTTTGTGCATTTTATCCAACTTTTATTGTTCTTGGCAGAAGAGTTCCCCTAATACAAGTTACTGTTATTACTGGAAGCAGAAACTGATTCATTTCTTACCTCCAGGATCATTTCTTTTTTAGGCTCCAATAATACCCTTCTACTTGACTCTCTGCTCTCAACCCTCCTGTTTATGAATCATCTATACTGAATCCAGTTGAACATTTTAAAATTTAAATCAGATTACAGAACTCTATTGTTTAAAAAAATAAAAAGTAAAAAAGAAACCCTCAGGTAGCTCCCTACTGCACTGAGAATGACATCCAAACTCTTAATCATGACCATATCTTCTATTCTACACCTTGATTCCTTTTAATATTGTCTTAATATGTTCATAGCACATTTCTTTTCATAATTCACACCCTGAGAATACCTCTGTTTTCTGCCTAGGAACTTTATTTTTAAAGCTCCCCAAATATTTCTGAGATTCTTCCAGGTTTGGGGCCATCACAATAAATAAATGAAGGACAGGAAATATCAAATGGTGTTTAAAAAGGAGACAGATTTATGAGTAGAAAATTCTCATAAAAATGGCCTCTTTGTATTACTATATCCTATTGTAAGGGATAACTCTGGTGAATCTGTGATTAATAACCCCTTGCCTCTGCTTCTTTCAGTAGAAAATTTGGTTAACCTGCCTCTGAGGCATACCAATGATAAGACCAGTTTCTCAACAACAGGAAAAGCAAACAAGAAGATGAAACCGAAAAAAAGACTAGGAAGGATGAGAGACATGTGTCATGAGAATGTATTAAAGATTACATTCACAGTTCTGACATGGTATAGGTTCTCAATAAAAATTTATCAGACGGAAGGACGCATGGATATATTGATGGTTGACGTGACCAGTATACTGAGATATTGGTCTACTATATTAAATTCAATAACAGAAGGAATGTACAGGGTGAGTAGCCACAAACTAGTGAAGACTAACTTAGCCAAAAACAATCAACTGTTCTTAAACACACACACACACACACACACACACACACACACACACACACACACACACACACAAAGATATATAGGAAGGTAGGAAGAACTGAAGAAAAGTATGCCAAAAAATTTTAAAAAAAAAAACTAAAGGGGAAAAAGGATTTCTTGAGCTTGAAATCAGTTGGAATGCTAAGAAAACTCAATGGAAATATCTGCAAGATCAAAAACAATACTATCTAATTTGGGGAGTTTCTGTCAGAGATTATGTATTATGCTTTTAAGTCATCAGGCTAATAACAGATGGGGAAGATGGGTGAGGATAGGTGAGTTCAGAAGGGAGTGAAATAAGTGCCTGTTGAAATGAAGCTATTTTTTCTAAAAGTGCTAATTCTAGTCTGAAACCTAAATAAATTAATGTACAGAAATCCTATGTCCCAGAATCTCTGCATATTATAGAAAAATAGCTGTAAATATACCTAAGATGGATAGATAGATTATAGACATGATTTTCAATTCAAATTTTCTATTCCGTTGTTAGGCTATGTTTAGGCACTGGAAAACAGGTTGACCTAGTCATAGACTAAACAAAGAAAGAGAACAGTCTGCATTTCATAGCTCTTAGCTTAGTGACTAAGTATCAGATCTGCCATTGTGGCAAGTTTCTACAATGTGAATTTAAGTCGTACAGTGGTACCAGGACATAGACAATCCTGATTCAATCAACTCAAGTAAATTTAAAGAAAGTTTCTATATGGAATTAGTCATTGCTCCACAGTGCATCTTGTCTTCCATCGCTTAAAATGACATTCACATAACCATAACTGTGCAATCAGAGTGAATCTAGCTTCTTATATAGAATTTAAAAATTAAGCTCTAACTGTTTTGGTCCCAAGTATTGAATTACACATTGTTCAGCAAGTAGACTTGATACTTTGATTCTAGTATGTTTTCTCAAGTGTCAAGTCTGGATGACAGTACTATATATCAAGGATCCCCAAACCCCAGTACTGGTCCATGGCCTGTTAGGAACTGGGCCACACAGCAGGAGGTGAGTGGCAGGCAAGCAAGTGAAGCTTCATCTGTATTTGCAGCTGCTCCCCAGTGCTAGCATCACCACCTCAGCTCCACCTCAGATCATTGGGCATTAGATTCTCATAAGAGCACTGGTCCCTGGTGCCAAAGTTTGGGGACCGCTGCTATATATGCTAGTAGTCACTCCAGACTGAAGCTCAAAGGCCCAATAAACCTGCCATCTGAGGTACCTGTTTAATCTTTCAATCCTGATACTTAGCAGGTGAGATTTACTGAGTAGATTAAGTACTTTACTCATCCCACTGCAATAAATAGACTGAGGCAATCCCCGCCTGCAGATTTTCCCCAGAGTAACCAGGTAAATCATAGATCTCTCTTTTCCCACTAAATATGATATGTTTGAGGCTTGATCAAAAACAAAGACATAAATGCAGGATTTGGAACATGATTGTTCTGTGGGATTTTGATATTCAACATTGGTTTTTTACAGAATAAATATTAACTCTGCTGGCCAGCATCTTGCTGTGCAAGGCCTAATCCCAAGGGTCTCATTAAAAGAGGTGCTGAGCTAGGGTTTGGGTTTCTTTGGTACACTCAGGTCCAAATGCTACATTTCTAATGTTTGTTAACTTCTCAATTACCTTTTGTATTCTGGGGTGTGTTAGTGCTATTAATATATTTTCTCCCATATTTGTAGGAGTTTAGAATACACTTGACATGTTAATCTCTCCTGCTTTTAATTTGAAAATAAAAAAATAAAGTTTATGTACCACTTGGGTACTTTTTGTTTTTATAGACTTGATTCATTCAAATTACAGCTAGTTTTTTTAATCTTAACCTACAGAAACCAAAATATTATTCTTAAACCACAAGGAAAACATGAGAGAACTGATACAAACTCAATTAACATGCAAAGAATTCAAATTCTACATTTTAAAAATCTGTAGTCAATCAGACAATTAGAAAGTAAATAAATGAATAAATTCAATAGTTTGAGAAAATGGAGCCAGAGGACTACGAAGACAATAGTTGTGACTAAAAAGAAATCTGTTAATATACAATAAAAAGCAAGATGAAACATCTATGAGAAAAGTTTTTAATTAAAAAATAGGTATAACTGAGTTAAAAATGAAGACATTATTGGCTTAAAAAAATATATGAGGCAGAGAAGAAAACTGATTCAATCAGTTAGAAGATACTGAAGCATAAAGTTAACTGTTGCTCAGACAGCCCTTTGGTTGGAGATGCAGGAGGCAGTGAAGGAGAAAGCTGCGGTTTTAGAAAGATGACAAAAATCACAGCTATCAATTCTATCCAAAAATACAATTCCATATTATGAATTTTAAGCTGTTTAACTATGTTTCTAATTATGTCACTATAGTTAAATATTATAAACCTTGTTTTTAAGAACTTATTCAGTTCATGTTTTACAAAATGTTTTACTTTCAATATATATTAGTCAATTTTGTGAACCAAAAATTTTCCAAAAGAAAAAATGAATTCCTAAATAAAACTGGATACAAGAATAATAAACTGAGAAACTATACTTTTGAAAGATGATTGTTATACTTTTGCTTATTATTTATAACTTTATAATTGTTAAATAATGAATTGAATTATGTCTTAATCTTAAAACTGTATAAATCTATTTTCAATCTTTATTTTCTACTTAGTTTAATGAAGTGTCAAAAATAGTAAGAAAAGCTACTATGACAATCCAATTAATAAAACCTCCTAAAGCTGACATCGCTTATATCAGCAGCTAAGACACTTTACAATCTTAAAAATTACTGAGGACTCCAAAGAGACTTTGTGTAAGTTATAGCTATCATTATTTACTGTATTAAAGTCAAAACTGGAAACTTTTAAAATATTAATTAAAAAATAAACCCATTATGTTAACATAAGATTTTTATGAAAAAAATATCTTTTCCTAAAGAAAAATATGAGTGAGAAAAATAGGTATTTTACATTTTTCCTTAATGTGTGGCTTAATAAAAGAGAACTGGATATCTGCTTCTGCATTCAATCTGTTACAGTGTGTTGTTTTGGTAGAAGCATATGAAGAAAATCTAGCTTCACATAGATACATAGTTGGAAAAAAGAATCTTTTAATAGTTTTAGATAATTGTGGATATTCTCCTTTGATTTTACATCAAAACTCAGTAAGTGATGATTTTTTAAAGGTTAGCTGCAACATGGAATCTATAACCATATTAATGAATTTTTCATAGTCTATTACATTAAATCCATTAGGCTATATTGCACTTTTTTCTTTTTTTGAAGCCTACAGCACCTGGTATTTCTAGGTGCTAACCAGGCCTGACTCTGCTTAGCTTCCGAGATCAGACGAGATCAGGCACATTCAGGGTGGCATGGCCATAGACAATTTATTTTTTTAAATGCCTACAGCACCTACTCTTCCTAGGTGGTCTCCCATCCAAATACTAATCAGGCCCAACCCGGCTTAGCTTCCAAGATCAGACAAGAATGAGCACGTTCAGGGTGGCATGGCCATAAATTATCTTGCACTTTGAAAGGATCTTTTTCTCATTCATGATTTTATAATTCCATGCATAGGTCATTTGGAAAATATAAGTTATGCAGGTCTACCAAATGTTGACATATTTCATTAAATAATTAATGAATATATTTGGTAAAATGAACATCAATGCTATCAAAAAAGAATTTAAGTACTGGGGAGTTTTCAAGCTTAAGATGATGAATACAAGTTTTCAAAAATTATAATTTTTACATGAAAGCTTTAACAACGAATTAACAACGAATACTGTCAGCTATTTTCCTCGAAGTAATAGGTTCAGTTTGTTCATTTTTATTCAAGAAATGTCCACCAAATGTGTAAGTCTAAAAAAACTATATACATTTTTTTTCCAAATAAAAATACTATTATGTGACAAAAGTGACTAGTCCAGCTCATAGTTCAAACAATTGCATGAATACTTTTCCTTGAGACAACTATCATATTTCAATGTGCTGCAGAAATGTTTTATGCATACTTCCCATTCTGTCACTCAGGATATGAAAAAGACAATACCTGATTTAATTTTATTAAATCTCAAAGGTTGAGATTTAATAAAATTAATAATGTTTACTGCATCATCATGGACATTCTTAACTCAAAGTAACTACTAGTATAGTTTGACTCCATTGCCTTAATTTGTACTAAGGCACCCCAACTTTACCCACCACCATTGCTTTTCCATTAGTAGTGCAAATGTCAACACAGTGCAAAAGGCAAATAACATTACATGAAAATAGTTTTGACATTATGGACCCCAAGGTTCTGCAGGACACTGAGAGCCATTGGTTTAGGTAATTCAAAAAATGCAGAAAAATCATAGAATATGAAATATTTCATGTGCCACACAAAAAGAAACAGTGACTAGTTTTGTACTTTCCCACTATTCATAAGTCAAAATATTCAAAAGCATTCTAAAATAACTGCATGCAATAAAAGAAAAGGAAACAAGCCTCTGAAAAATATTAAATTTGGTGCTTAATTCCAACAAAGAAAACAAATATTTTCTATAGCAAAGAGCTCAAATTTTTCTATTTGGGTCAAACCGCTTAGGATTACACACATTATTATTTACATCTTACCTTAGCTCTAGAGGAACTGACATTTTCCATATTTTCAATGCTGCAGATACAATTCTGTGAAACTTTCCGGCAAGCCACTCTGATATAGTCCCAGAAGCTACGAGGACTTTCATAACCAAACCAGGTTACTTGACCTTCGGGAGACAAATTTTAATACAAAATAAAAGAAAACCAGACTAGAAAATTAAAAAGGCAAAAACAATAAAACTCTGAAAAATAAAAGGCAGTGTGGTGCACTACAGTGGAAAGGGCACTGATCTCAATGTCAAAAAGCCTAAATCCAGGCCTGTTCTACCTGTACCTAGTTGTATTACTTCAGACAATTTATTTAATAAATCTGAATTACAGTTGTTTCAACAATAAAATCAAACTAAATGAAGTAAAAAGGGTGTAGACACTAAAAACTCTCTTGCAGTTTAATATCCTATTCTAATATAGTCTTTTAGATATCACACAAATAATTTCCCTTGTGGTTCTAATTAAGCATCAATTTAAATGCCACCAGTTGTATTCTAAAGTGTTCTTTATTCAGAAAAAAAATAAATAACTCCTTTTCTCCTCTCTATAGAGATACTTCAAAAAAATGAAATAATGAGTAGTCTATCCTATAACTAAATATAATCAATTAGAATCCATAATTTTCTACCCAACCATTTTCATCTATAAAACCATAAAGCTCCTCTGTAACTATCATTCATCTGCTCTCTTCTAGTCACCAACCCATCTAATTTTTACCATTCTAATTTTTCAAATTTGGGTAATTATGTGTCTTCTCATGAACAGTACCTTTCGTGTGGATCTTACATTAGCATAATTTTCTATGTGGGACTATTAGTAGATTTTTAGGAACTATTTTGTACTCTTAGTATTTATATGGGATATGAGAGACATCTTAATACTTTCTTCAACTGCCTGGAATGATGACTTTTACCTAGAGAAGTTTAATCTTAATGTAGAAAGATTAGCCTTTATAGTTTTAAATCTGTGCTTGTTTTTAATTTATTATTTACTTATCCCAAACCTTCCTTTCCCTAGTTATAGTTCCTCTCTAAGCAACATCAGAAAGTGTTCTTGTTAGTAAGCATCATTTTAGAAGCAGTTCGTGAAATGGTATTTGAGTGGTTTCCAACCACAGCAGCCCATAAGAATAACCAGTTTAAAAAAATACTCATGGTTGGGCTCCACCAAAACTAAATAATCAGAATCTTTAGGGAAGGGCTCAGGCATTGGTATTTTTAAAAAGATACCCCTGGTGTTTCTAATAATATACTTATGGTTTATCAACTAACATAAAGCCTATATATGGTAATAGGTAACTCCAATCATCACTCAGGACATTAAATGCCTCCTCTTCTTATAAGCCATATGTGATATCTAAGTGAGCCAGTCCTTTCCTATGTCCTGGCAGAGGATCCTTTACTTACTTATCCTTATAATTACCTGTTCGCTTGATTGTCTTACATATTAGGGGGTAAAATCACTAAGGCAGGGATCGTGTCTTATTTGTCTTTAAATCAATCGCCAGCACTTGACACAGTGCTTGGCTCACAGTAGGTATTCAATAAATATTTGCTAAATTAATTGGTAAATAAACCCAAACAGATCATCTTAATTGCAAAAATTTGAATTTAAAAAATCTAATTAGTATCTTTTTTATAGTAGCAGTTTAATAATAATCTGATAAAGATGTCACCATGCTAGATTACAAACATCAAATATTCTGAAAATATCTACTCTTGAATATATATCAATAAAAAAATAAAAAGGAATCTATAAATCCTTATTCAAATGTCTCTTTAAAATCAAATATTACTATCAATAGAAATCTATAGGAATATTTATAATCTGCCTTCTTCCTCTCAATCTCTCCCCATCACTTTCCTTTGCCCCCTCTCTTCTCTAGTTAAAAAGTTCCTGGAACTGTATCTCAATATAGTTTCTCTTTAGGGCAATTTTCATGACATCAATTTGTTAGTCATTTGGAGAGGAGGCAGGATGCCTAGTGGTTAAGAATATGGACTTTTGAGTCAGGTAGACTTTATTAGATCATTTTCTAGCTATGCAATCTTAAGCAAATGACTTCACTCTATATGTCTGATTTTCTTCTATAAATTGACAATAATTGTAGTACCTACATAACACTTGCAGATTAGATGAGTATATGCAGCAATCAGTACAAATGTTAACAATTATTACTATTGTTATTGCTACTATCATGCAAACAGTTAAGGAACCAAAGCTCCCCTTGTAATACAAAATGGGAATGAGATACGAAGTTAAGTTTTCCCTATTACTTGCTTAGAATGTAGAAAAATCTTTAAAATCCAATCTTTTCCCGTATCAGCCATTCTAAAATTGCCTCCATCAAAGTAGTCTCAAGTAATTTTCTTTGGCTTCTATTAACTGAGATAATTCCATAATTTTAAAAAGGTATAGCTGCTAGACTTCCTACAATAAACGACGTATATAATACACTGGAAGGGGTCTTTAAAAAGGGAGAATCACAAGGATTCTCTGGTGACTTTATCTTAAACCTTCTGAGTTTGACATGGCTGAGGAAAATTTATGAGAAGTTTTAAAGTACAGCTATCGAAAACAAAAGAATATAACGAAGTCCAATTTTGGAGTAGAGAAAACAAAGATATAGAAAAACTAAAAATCTAGAATTAGGTTAAACACAGAAGGTCTGAACACTAAATCCTTAGGCTATGGGAAGGATATGCTTTCTATAAGACTTTTACCCAAGAGATAATGACAAGATTCTCCAGATTACAAAATGATAAATGAAACAATTAAAAGAATGCCATATAATTATGACTTGCAGGGCCTTAAATAAACCAGTAGTATCTTTGTAACACTTCTATCTACTCAACAAACTAGATGTGAGGATGACTTGGCTTGATTCTGCCTTTCTTCCTCTTCATGTGCATCATTTCCAAAGTGAAGTTCTTAAAATCAAGACACTGAAATTTTCACATTCAGAAGGATCTGCTTTAAGAGAGGGTGGGTTCCCTTATTAGAACCTCTAAAGAAACTCACATGTGAATTGTCTGTATACCCTAAACTTTTATTTAAATGAATAATTTCTGCATCTATGAAAAGCGTTGAATTTAATTAAAAATAACACAAGTGCTCAATTAGTTATTTGAGATATTATTACTTGAACATCACTTTTACTCAAACACAGATTAACTGCTAGCAAAAGACATACTTGGGCTATTAGTCTGTAACCAGTATTCAATGGGAAAATAAGAAAATAAAAAAGCTACAAGCTGATCATGCTTTTAAATATAACTACTAAAGTAATAATCACCCCCCAAATATTCTCATTTCCTTTAAAAATAACCACAAAAGCAAATCACATTACAAGAAACTGACTAGTGTATATCTTGAAGAAATTTTACTCCAGAGAAGAAATATGCTGTCATTAACAATTCTCTTTTTAAAGCTCTTGATGAGTATAATATGTATAACACACTTTTGATTATGTGCAGTCTTAGAAGTTGACTTTTTACCAATTACGAAGTTAAACAAGCTTTTCAAAATGTATTCCCACTCCATCAAGCCAACTCTAATTCAAATTAGGTGCAGAAATAAGTGGTGAAATATTTGCTATACTATTGAGGTGGTCTGCTACTAAGTAGCTGTGTGACGTCTTTTCCACTAAGCTGCCTCATCTTTAGCACCTAAATATAGCATGTGATCTCCAGGATCCAATGGTATTCTAAAATTATTCAACTACATTATTTAAATTAGACATCTATTCACTGCATGCAATGTGTTTATGTTTTGCTTATATCTTATTTTATGGCCAGAATGAAACTTAAGAATGAGAACTAAAATTTCTAAAGTGGTTCTTTACTAAGCAGTGGCTAATGATGCATCATCTTTTGTTAACATTAAATATAAATAAGTCTGTTAAGTGCTTTCCTTTCTCCACCCTTTGTATTAGAGCTGAGTTATAAAAAGAACAAACGAAAAACTGGTCTCACAAGCTGAAGTTCTATTAGCATTACAATACATCACCTAGATAACAATATCAAAGACTACTGCTTTGGAACTGCTATTCACCAAGACAAGTAATAGATATAGTCACACAGAGGTTTTAATCATTTTGATATCACTGCAAATATTTTCAGATACTTAAAGGAAATTGATTACTTGTGGATTTGTTGCCAGTATATTAATATTTAGATATTTAACTTTTACTATACATTTTGTAGCAGCAATCCTAAGTCTCTTACTGCTAATTTATAAAATCAGTTTAATATTTTCCAATATCTTTTTACTAAACATAGAAAACTCCCATTTCTGTAAAAGGCTAGAATCTTTTTTAAAAAGTAGTATTTTTAGTTGAGGTTTATGTTTATTAGATCACTCTGCTCTGGAGATAAAATTATGACCTTGATTAATTTTCTAAATAAAATCTCATATTAATGATTAAAAAAACAAATTTAATTACTTTAAAAATAACTTTAGTTACATTTAAGCTGAATCTTAAGTCCAAGTCTAGATTGGATAACTTTATTTATATTGTGAGCTTTGCATGTTATTCACAGGATGCTTCAAGGAAATCATTTAGCAACTATGAATCACTGATATATAAAATGTAGTTATTATCCTTTATTACTAACAATGCCTTGTTCACTAATAAGGAATTTATTACAAATAGCCGAAGTATGTATCTATACCATAAAAAATGAGTTAATTATTAATCTTCTAAAACAAAAATACTAAGATAAACAGGTTTACCCAAAAATCTGAAAACTGAATTTGACTTAATAGGCTTATTTATCCCAGTAATTTTACCATCTTTCCAAGTAGAATACAAGTTTTGTTTTTTCCTCCACCAGTGTTTTTAATATAAGGTTTAGAATATTGGTAGATTAAATCAGAGTACCAAAGGCTGAAGTCCATACAGAGAACCACGTATAAATACGTAGACCTGAAGAAATTGAGCGTAATTTGTTTCAGTAATGATTAAGGTTCTATGTAGGGAACATAAAATGAAAGGAATTGTTTAAAACGATTGCTTGTGGGGATTAGGACTGAGGAAATGAGAAAACATTTATTTCTACTTTCTATCTTTTGCCTTACCATAATCTTTAAAAATAATGAGTATGTATTTCTTTCCTAATTAAAAAATATAATAAAAGGCTAGGTCTTAAGTACAGAGGCCTAGCAGTGTTTTGCATGCAGCAGGAACTAAAAGAATTTTTAATAAATGAATAAAAGTACATATTCTACCTGGGAGAAAGGAAACTAAGGAATATATTCCCACTAACAGTTCAAGAATGGCAAACAAGTTATTGTTGATAGCACCCACATAACTTTTACTGAGTGATTTTGGAAAATTCACACAGCTTGCCTCAGCTTGTTTTGCATATAATACAAACATTGTTACACAGCATTTACAAAATTGAGGAAATAGCCAATAAATCTTATATCATTGAGAGTTCTAATAAAATATAAATAACACAGATACAGTTGGTTAATAAAATAGTCCTTAAAACCATGGAAATTATTAGGAAAATATGTTGGAGAGGAAGGGGGTGGTAAATGGATTATTATATTGTGTGGGTTTACAAAAAGATTTTAATTTAAAAATTAGCATAAGCATACTTGTGCCCTCTGACTTAACCAAAACAAAAATAGAAAGCTTTGCAAAACCCATGCAATGTACTAAAAAAGATCACTTAACTGATACAGCCCTCCCCAGTAAGTCAATTCCATGCTCCCGTGCAGCTCAGTGGCGGGAGACATCACCAGCATAGAGTACCTTGAAGAGGTATTTGGAGATGAGCCAGCCATCTGCAACTTTGGAAAATCTCTTTAAAAAAAATAAACAACAACAACAACAACAACACACAGATATTTAAGAAACCTGCCATCAAGTTTGTAATTGCAAACTGAATAGCCCAAATAAGATGACTACACATAATGTTAACAGTAAACACTAAATTCAATTAAGATGAATATGAGCTATACTCAGCACATAAATCAAGCTAACTGGTCCCTTGCAGACTATTCTGTTAGAGAGATTAGGGTGTATGTAAGTTATAGAAATAAGTGAGAAGAAATTGTTTCCTGTTTCCTTCCACCTCCATCATTCTTTTCTAAATAAACTGACAACAGAGTGCAAAATAAGCAAAAGCTTGACTGATTTGCTAGATTTACACCTCAAATTTATGTTTGGTTAGGAAAATTACTCATTGAACTATATGACTCAGAATATCTTTAGCTTTAAAAATAAATACACTTTTTTACTGTTAACTTTTCTAAAGGTTATAAATTCATCTTGAAGAGTGGTTCTCTTTTTTGGGGCCTAAGAACAGTTAAAGTTTATACTTTTTTTCTGAATTATGAGATATTAATTAGATATTTGGTAAAATGTTCTTCAGGTTAACCAACACTGACCAAATGCTTAATCTATGCAAAATACTGTTTTATTTCCTACAGCAGCTTCCAATTATTGCTTAACAATCGCCATCTGGAAAAGTACCATAAATTCTTACTATGTTGTCTGGCACTTCCTCATATAATTATAAAGGAAAACTCCAAAGCCAAATTTCTGAAGTCACATTCCCAACAAATATTTTCTTCTCTCATAAGCAAACACTGAAACCTCCAATAGGACATGGTCCCACACCTTTCCAAATACTTACGCCTTTTATGAAACCAAACAAAAACCAAACACACAGTAATGTATGAAAACAAAAGGAAGGAGATATATAGTTGTGTGCTACTGGCTACATCTATGTCTTTAGCACTCACTCTCTATTCTCCTACCTCCATTTGTAACATCTTAAACAAATATTAAATTTGGAAACACATATCCAAAAGGATCTATAATTTGGTACCCTGGTTGAAGCCCATATTAGAATGTAATGCTCTTGCTACAACTCCAATAAACAAAAATGGAAATTTCTCAGCATTGAAATGTAAATCAGAACAGAATGCTTTTCATTGCAAATATTAAGAACACCATAATTATATATGGACTATTAAAACATTGGATTTAAATTAAAAAAAAAAATACCAATTCTTAATGTTTAAACCACATTTACTATCTCTGTCCTGAAAACAAGGTTATATATTTTACCTGTCATTTATATAATCAAAAAGTTATCAAAGTAAAAACAATTTTTGGGAAAATCTTAAAAATATGACAAATGAGATATATATCGTATCCAGATTCATGTCATGGCTTAATCAATCTCTGGTATAAAGTGGGAAATAATTATTGAATCTATTATAAAACTCAATTTATAGATTAGGCTTAAAAAAATTTAGTATGTTAGCTTTTATGCCCTGGTCATGCACATTATTTTGATCTTGGGTGTGAAAAATCATGTGAAATTTTAAAAAATTAAAACGTTTTCATTTATTTGTAGTCATTAATTGCTTTAATCGTAATTTAATATGTCATTCTAGGTCAGTTATAAGCAACCAGAAGCATCCAGACCAAATGACAATAAACCAGATTCCAAATTATCCGCAATCAAATTTCAGCACCTCTCTCATTTTATGAATGAGAAAGGAAAGATGCAGAGAGAACCTGCCTATTCTCAGTACATCCCTGTTCCCTGTAGCCTCATGTTGATCTACTCCTTTGGCTCAAGACAAGATGTGACAGGTGGAGGATAATCAATCATTTGGTTTTCCTGATTGGTTATGAGTTTTCACCAAAAGCCTCAGAAACAGGAAGGGGCAGTAAACACGTAGTATAACCAGGGTGAATATTTTTCATATAAAATTTAAATCCTTAGGATAGTTGCTTATATTCATACATATACACATACATATACATACACATACATGAACAACAAAACTCACATTATTTCAAAGTGGCCCAAAGAGTGCCTGTCTATAGAAAAGGTTCTCATTTGTAATTGAAAACCTTTGTTTTAAAACATATAATATTAAATATTTATTTATATATTTAATTTAAATTTATTTATTATAAATAAAATTTGCTTATATATTTAAAATGCATAACAGTAAAACAGTATTTTAATTGTTAAATAGCTTAGGAAAACAGTTGAAACAAGACTGCATAAACCAAATAAAAAGAAAATGTTTTATTCAAGAACAAGACTCACTCAAATGCACCATTGTAATCATATTATATATAGTGATATTACGTTATTCAGTTCGTGAAATTTCAGTCAAAAGAAGAATCTACACAAAGATGGATATGTCATAGAAGAATGCTTAATCAAACTGAAGATCCAATATTTTCTAACCACAAAAGTATATAATTTTCAAAAGCAAATAACTGAAGATAAATGCAACTTTATAACTTTTTTATTAATGCAGAAATTGGCCCTCATACAGAAAAGATTACTGAGCAATGCTTTAAATAAATAAATTGGCCTTGGTGATAAGAATAAATACAATTCTAATCCATGAATATTATATTTATTCCTCCATCTTTTTCATGTTAGTCTTTGTTTCAACTATACCTTTCTATTCATTTTGATTTCTTTGATAACTGAACTACATTATCATGATAGATAAAAACTGATGTGTTAACAACTATGAAGAACGCAAACTTTTGTCTTTGCTATATTTAGTCTACTTTTCTCTTTCTCTCTGCTTGTGTATATAATTTATCCAATAAAGTTACAGGTAGATGACTATATATTAAATAATCCAATATGGGTTTTTGAAAGACCCCTAGGTGGAACAATTGTAAATTGATGGTCATTTGTAAGGTAAATAATATGACTAATTATAAATAGTCAAACAGTAATTCAGAATTTTCCCAAGTGTTCTTTTTAAATTGGCAATACCATTTGTAATTATTCTGTCACTGATAATATTAATACAAGTTTTTATGGTTTGAAATTTTGAATCGTCAACCATATTTATAGGTAAGAGAACACTTATTCAGTGAAACAATATTTACAATTACAATATGCATTGTAATTCAGTGAATAATGAATATTATCTTCTTTTCCATATGGCCGTTTTTCATTTCTTATTAGGTTCTAAAATGAAAATGTTAGATTTCATAAACAAGCAACTCATTGAAATTAGAAACCAGAAAGATGCAGGAACTGAAATTATGATGATGCTCTCCAAAAAAGTTCCATTAAATTGTGCAATCTTTTCCCTGTTCTATAAAATGAAAAATATTTACTTCTTTTAAATTAGCAATATTTGAACATCAAAAGTGATCAAAACTGTTGCTGAAATTATGTAAGAAGAAAAAAATAACAAAAAAGCAACTTCTATACTGAAAATAAACAAAATACGACTTGACAATTACAAGTACTATAAGTTACTCTAAGCTAATTTTCAAAAAATGTAAGGTCGAACAGGAAATGTTCCATTATTTTCTGGCAGAAACTCAAAGTGTTACACACACAGATAAATAAACACAAACATGAACTACCATCAGAGACCATCAATTCCTGCTAAGCCTCCAAATCTGGATTAATTGGTATTATCATAAATTTTGTTAATGCTTATATTAAAAAAAACATTAAAAATATCTTAGGCACTTTTATTAATAGTAGATATTATATAAGTCTCTTCATAATAATTTCTTTATGTGGTACTTCCCCTCAGAAACCAAATCTAAATTTGTAATCCTTTGAGTTGAAAGGGTTTTAAAAGTGAAGTTCATGTAAAATAAACCTGACAAATTCTCCAGGTATAGCAAAGTTGAAAACCATTAATAAATCTCTCATTCTGTAAATATTTTAATTTGGGGTTAAAATGACTCCTTGAAAATTATGTTTTGGTTACAATATAAAGACCATTTTGTTTATATCTCCTAATACATAAGTACAAATACTTAAGATATTTTTCTTGTTCTTCACTCAGAAATGCCTATAGCAAATACAATAATTAAGAATACTATGATAATCATATAGCTCCGAAAAGAAGCAAATAACGAAGTATTTGAGAAGGAATAATGTATTTTAGAAATTTAGACATTCGAAATTATATAAAACATTACAAAACTAAGAAAAATATTTCCAATATTTGAAAACATAAATAAATTCTCAAATGAAAAATAAGCATAAAGTGAAATAATAAACTACTAATAGTAATCATGTAAAACTAATAACAAAAAAAATCATTATTGATTAATATGGGCTATATGAAAACTAGTTCCATTTGATGTAAATATGTTTTTTCCATTTTAGGGATAATTAAAGAAACTTACTCCACAAAAGAAACAGGGAAAGGTCATAACCAGGAAATTAGGGGAAAAAAAAGATTAAAAACTGTGAAAAAATACTCAATCTCATTTGCAAATAAATAAAAATTAAAATAAAATATTTTATCCATTTCATATTAATAGAAAGCCAAAGAAGATATTCCCCCTATCAAATTAAAAGATTTTAAATAATAATAATAGTACAATGAAGCTATGAGAAAAATAACAATCTCATACATTATTGTTGGTACACCTTTCTGGTAGACAGTACAGCAACATGTATTAAACAAAATACAGTACATATATTAAAATGTGCATACCCTTAATTTCATTAATTATAATTCTAAAAATTCATTAGCTATTATTAATAGGAAATAATTTTAAATAAATTATAAAACTATAGATAAATGTTCAGTGATATGTAATAGCATGTTTATGAAAAAGAAAATATGGGAAAAAATTAACAGAAAATTAATTATGATTCATTTATATAATGAAATATTATGTACTTGTTAAAAATGAAATGAAAATATACTCAAGAGAATAAAGAACGTATGCTGAAACAAAAATTTGCATATGAATGTTACTGTAGTATTATTTATAAGATAAAAAATGCAGAAACAATCTAAATGTCGGTTAAATAATCGATAAAATGTGGTATATCCATATGATGGAATATTATTTGGCCATAAAAAGAAATGAAGTACTGATATATGCAACAACATAGATGAACCTTGTAAACATCATACTACGTGAAAGAAACCAAACACATTTTATGATTTCATTTACATGAAATGTCCAGAATAAATAAATCCATAAGGACCGAAAGTAGATCAGTGGTTTCCAGGGAATGGGAAAGTAGAAAAAGGAAGTGACTGCTTAATGGGTATTGAATCTCATTTTAGGGTGATGAAAATATTCTGGAACTAGACAATAGTGATAGCTGCATTTTGAATATACTGAAAACCAATGAATTATACTTTAAAATGGTTAAAATAGTGATTTTATGTTATATAAATTTAATGTCAAGTTTTAAGATACTGAAAAAACAATATGAAATGGAAAATATAGTATGGCCAATATACTAAGGGTGAAATGCAGATCATAACAAAGGAAATATAAATATATATATACATTCATAGGCATATATACAATATACATTATACAAAGGTGCCTGCTAAAATTATACTTGTGATTTCTGAAAGTTTTATCAAAATTTCCTATAACTTTACAACTTGAATCACTTGTCATTTTTGTGAGGAGTATGGGAAAAAAGAAAGGCAAAAAATGATTGGTAACCCCAGATGACAAAAGTATATATACAGAAAGTGGTTAAAATTAGGAATTTTGATAAGAGTTTATTTTCCTTTCCTTCCTTCAAAAAAAAAAAAAAAAATACTAGACTAGGAATGCAAGCAATGTTAAGTAGTCTATATGGCTATTATGGGATAAAAATCTTAAAATGAAAAAAGAGGCTTTGCAAAAGGCATCAGAAAAACAAGAAATGATGAAGGCTACATGCTTAATAGTAAATAAAGTATAAGAATATGACTTCAATTGAAAATGATACATGAAGAGTACAGAAGTTTGAAGGCTACTTAAATTTTTCCAGTTACTAACCTCTTTCACCACATTTGGTTTAGAGACTAAGGCTTTCTGTTTTTAGAATCTATACAGTTATTTATTTATTACTGAACCTTAAATTTATTATAAGTAGGTTAATTTTACTCCCTATGCAATTTAAGACACTCAACTAAATTTACCATACTACATATAAACTTGAATGTTTCAAGAGTTCCTTGAATATTATGATTTTCTAAGATACAAAATCTGCTGAAACTTGTGTAGATTTCCAAGTACATAACTTAAAAGGGTTCTCAGAGTAGCCTTGTCCATTGTCTAAAAGCCAAACTCTGGTAACCTTCAGAGTCACTTTCTTATCTACTGTATCATGTTTTAGCCTAAGTATATGGGGTTTTTTTGAGTGAGTTGTATTCACATGTTACTACAGAAACAATTCAAGTCTCATTTTGTGTGGAAACCAAGAATCAAAAGTTGGAAAACTTTCAAAAATGAACAAAGAAAATTCAAAAGCCAAATGGACAGGTTTATCTTTACTTATTGTTTCTGACAGTGTTTACACTGCACTTCAAAAGGTGGCCCCATGGGGAGGTTACTATTTATCATCTAAGTCAGGAAGAGCTTTGAGGTCCAAGCCAATGTTCCTGAGAAATGCTCAGGTATCATAACAGTTCAATTAGATTGAAAAAATTCTAAAATGTCAAGTCACAGCCGTTCTAACTCAGTTGAAGAGTCTGAATCCAGATACTATAAGGAAAAACAAAACCACAAAGATTATTATGGTTGCAGCAAGAATTCTATTTTCCAACAAATATTCACTGAATGCCTACCACATCCCAAGCACTATTCTAGAGATTTGGGGTACATCAATGAACACAAAGATCTTTGCCCTGGTTAAGCTTACAGTTTAGTGGAGGTAAAGAAAGACAATAAACAAATAATCATAATTAGTAAACTACATAACATGATAGAAATTAAGACTTTAAAAAGTAGTAGCACAGGGAAAAGAGGTCAAGAGTGCTTTGGGTGAAAAGAATGGAGGTGAATCATTATTTAAAATATGGTGAAAAGGTTGAGGCCTCAGTGAGCAGTTTTGAAATAGATGGAGAACTTAAACATTCATAGTATCTACAAGTATTTTCCATACAGAGAGAACAGCCACGACAATGGTGAAGGAATGTGCCTGGTGCAGTCAAGAAAAAGCAAGACCAATAACGCTAAAGCACAGGAATTTAAAAACAACAAAAGGATTCACTGTATACAAGTATAACTGGAAAACAATGTTCAGAGTCAAGGCAAAATCTAAACTGAATGTGAGTCAGCAAGCCCAATATTAAGTACAATTAGCAGACTAATTCACAGGAAATTTGACATAGTGTCTCGTTATACTTATTCATTTTTTCTTTCATAAATTAATTGATATTCTATAGTCTTCTGATACCCAGAAGTTTTTTCATTTTAATAAGTTATTTTCCATATAACCTCTACAAAGTTCACTCCTGTATCTCATCTCCATACCACCTAGCTGAAGATTACGAGATTGTTTCTGATCACTTTATAGCTAAGTTTCATATTTTTCTTAAACTATCTGGCCTACTAGTCTATAATTAAAGTAACAGATACATTTAAAAAACAAATTTTAATTTGAAGCACTTTTATGCCTCTTTCCTGTGTTAATAAGCCTTCCCTGACCCATCTAAATAAATTACTCACTCTTCTGTGCTACATCATGCTCATTAATACTTCTATTATGACCCAATGCCAGTATTATACATCATTATTTGTTAATGTATCCTCCTTCTGCTCTCCAAGACTGAGTTTCATGTGAAAGGATACCTTAATAATCTTTGTATCCTAAGATGCTAGTATAGGGCCTACATGGATTGCTAAATAAGAGAAGAAATGTAATAGTGTATATATGTATGGAAAACATTAGGGGAGAAGGAAGGGAAAAGTTAAAAAGGAAAAAAGTGGAAGACATGTGTGAAGTGTCAAATTTAAGGCATCTGCTCCTGAAAAAGAATAGGAAACATATGCTATGATTCATTTCCAAAGCAGAGGAAAAAAAGTAATTTACATTTAGCCAAAAATAAGGAAGGATAACACTACAGGAATGCTCCTTGGGGTTTCTTTTTACTATGCTCTATGAAAAACTCCTTAAAGTAACTGGAGATGAAGGAGTGGGAATTTTAAATATTACAATGAAGAAAGTGGGATCCTTTCCATTTAAAATGTTTTAATGGGAAGCACTAGAATTTGGGGACATTATAAATACATTTTTAAATTTACAGTAAATTTACTTTTGGTATACAGATCTATATTTTTGAAAATGTAAAATTCCTTCATAAAGACACTATATAATCAACCCCACAACCTCTAACCTCTGATAATCACTGATCCTATTCTCTAGCACTGTAATTTGGCCTTTTCCAGAATGTTACATAAATGGAGTCATAAGGTATATAACATTTAGAGTCTCTAATCTTGCACTTAGCATAATGCATTTGAGATTCATCCATGTTGTGTGCAGAAACAGGTTTTTTCCTTTTTATTGCTGAGTTTGTTCACTGTATGGCTATATAACCTTTATCCATTTGTCACAGGTTGTTACCAGTTTTTAATGATTATGAATAAGGCTGCTATAAAAAAGGTCTTAGTGTAAACATAAGTTTTCATTTCTCTTGAGTAAAGGAGTGAGCCTGCTGAAAAACCATTTTGCATTCATTCACACCAGTAATGTAAGTAATGAGAATTCAAATTTCCCCACATCCCCACCAGAACTTGGTATAGGTGTGTAGTAATACCTGTGATTTTAATTGCATTTTCCGAATGACTAATGATGTTGAGCAACTTTTTATGTATTTGTTGCCATTTATGTACTTTCTTTGAAGTGTCCAAATCTTTTGCCCATTTTTAAATTGAGTTGGTTGTTTTCAGACTATTATGTTTTTATAGTTCCTTGTATATTCTACAAAAGATACAAGCCTTTTATCAAATATGTGATTTGTACCTATTTTTCTTCCAGCCTATGGCTTGTCGTATTCTCTTCAGAGTGTCTTTTGGAGGACAGAAGTTTTTCATTTTGATCAGGTCTATTTTATTTTTTGCTTTTATGGATTGTGCTGCTATTGTATTTAGAACTTATCTGCCTAATTGAATGTAACAAAGATGTTCTATATTTTTAAGGTTTTTATACTTTTACATTTTACATTTAGTCTATGACCCATTTTGAATTAATTCTTGTATATGATGTGAAGTATGGGTCATATTTCAAAGGTATCACATTGCCCCAGCAGTATTTGTTGAAAAATATTATCATTTCACAGTGAATTGCCTTTCAACTTTGTCAAATACCAATCAAGCATATTTGTGTGTGCCTATTTCTGGACTTTCTATTCCATTCCATTGATATATACATTCATACATACATATATACATACATACATACATACATACATACATACATATGTGTGTATACACAAGCTTTCTCAAATAACATACTATTTTAATCACTATCTTGACAGTAAGTTTTGAAAACATCATTTAAGTGTGCAATTTTGTCTTTCCTTTGTGAAACTATTTTGCCGAATCTAGTTACTCTGTCTAGCCATGTACAGAATCAGTTTGATACATACACAAAAGCCTGCTAAGACTTTGATTGAGATTGCACTGATAGAGCAATATGGATAGAATTGACATCTTAACAGTACTGATTTTTAGAATTATTTCATCCAAAATGTCAACAGTACTAAGGCTGAGAAACCCTGCTATAGATTTCTGCAGTTGCCTGTTACAGACTGAATGTTTGTGTCCTCCCCTTCCCCGCCCAACACAATTTAAGGGATGCTGAAACCCAGTCCCCAATGTGACAGTATTTGGAGTTAGGGCCTTTGGGAGGTAATTAGGTCATGAGCCCTCATGAATAGGCTTAGGGCCCTTATAAAAGAGACTCTAGAAAGTTCCTCACTTCGGCCATGTTGAAGACACAGAAAAAAGATGTTAGTCTATGAACCAAGAAGCTGGCCCTCACCAGACACTGACCCTGCCAGCACCTTGATCTTGGATTTCCCAGTCTTCAGAACTGTTAATAAAAAAATTTTGTTGTTTATAAGCCAACCATCTTCTACTTTCAGAATTGTGATTATGGTGTATCTGGGAATAGTTAACTTTGAATGTATCTTTTTAGAGTTTTGCTGAGCTTCTTGAATCTGTAAGTTTGTATCTTTCCCTGTTTCAGGGATTTATAGCTATTGTTTCTTCAAAAGTATTTTCTGCATCAATCTCTTTGTCTTCAAATTCTGGGATTCCAGTGACACAAATTTTGTATCTTCTGCTATTATCCAACAGGCAAATTTCTATTATTCAGTTTGGATAATTTCTACTGATCTATTTTCTAATTTATACACACTTCTATTATTTCCATTCTGCTATAGAGCCCCACTTAGTGAATGTTTTATTTCAGATATTGTTCTTTTATGTTGTAAAATTTCCATTTGGTCCTTTCTGAAGGCTTTACCTGCCCCAAATTAGAACTTCTATTTTTCTATTCATTTCAAGAATGTTTACCTTACATCATGGGGCATGGTTATAATGGCTGCTTTAACGTGTTTGCCAAATAATTCATCTCAAGATTGGCATCTCTGGTTTTCTTTTCCTTTGAGAACTGGTCATATTTTCCTGGTTCTTTGCATATTTTCCTGGTTCTTTGTATATGAAGTAATTTTGGATTTTATACTATTATCTTTAGACTCTAAATCCTGTTAAAATCCTCTGGAGTATGCTGATTTTTGTTTTAATAGGCAATCAACCCAGTTTAATTCAGACATCGAAGTTCTTTCTCACCTTATGAGGACAAAGCTTCCAATATAAGTTCAGTATAACCTTTGCTATGCTTCTTTGGGTCTTACCATATATATGCCATTCTGCAACTTGGCAGTGTTTTATATCTTAATGCAGTTCTCAAAATCTTGGGTGTGAGTCCAGGACTTATGCTAGTCATTAGCATGCAGAATTTGGGCATTCACTTTTCCAGCTCTCTCTTCCCTGATACACTCTCTAGCTCCCAGGTCCCTTCTTTTCTTAGTTCTTCTAGTCTTATAAAAGGTTTCTTTTAGAGTTTTAACCTCCCACACTGTCACAGAGTTATGGACAATTTGAACCGCTTTTGGGGGTAAGCAGTGAGGAAAAAAAGAAAAACTAGGAAGCTCACAACTCTCTGGCTCACAGAGGCTCCTTTTCCTGATACTCTGGCCAGAAAGAGATGGTTACTGTTGGAGTTTTCACTCTTTGCATCTGTAGTACATTAACGACCAAAGCCCCCTTGGCTTAAAGCAGAGAATATAAGAGGGAAAACAATACATCAGACACGGACTCCTATAAAAGTTATTTTTCTCATTTTGATGTCTCTCCCAAATATTGTTGATATTATTTACTTTTCAAAGTATACAAGTAGTTACTTTCTGTCCTCTGCCCATAGTTTTTAGCTGCAATCAGTGGGAGAGTGCTATGGACTGAATTATGTTCACCCAAAGCCATATTTTGAAGCCCTAATACCCAACATGACTGTTTTTGTAGATGGCTTTTACAAGGAGGTAATTAAGATTAAATGAGGTCATAAGGGTGGGGTCCTGCTCTGATAGGATTAGTGTCCTTATAAGCAGAAACACCACAGAACACTTTCTCTGTGTCATATAAAGACACAGCAAGAAGGTAACCATCTACAAGCCAGAAAAAGAGTTCTCACCAGAATCTGAATTAGGAAACACCTTGGTCTTGGAGTTCCTAGCCTCTAATATCATGAAAAATAAATTTCTGTTGTTTAAGCCACACAGTCTTTGGCATTTAGTTATAGCAGCCAACCAGACTAAGAAAGACAGGATAGTGGTGGACTTACTGCATCTTTGCTAGCTTCAAAAGTTCAGTTAAGCTTTTTCAATTGCAACATCTAAAGACTATGATGTGGTAATGTGAACAGCATACTAAAAGACAAAATAAATAGAACCCATCTGTCAGAAGAAGGATAGAGTAGAAAAATAAGAGAAGTTTTCTTAGGAAATTGGTAGAGATGAGAAAAATGAAATAGAGAGTTTGGAATGTGGTGATATATAATGGAAGAGAAAAACCACCTGAAATAAAAGCTTATTAAGAACCGGCTATATCAAAGGGAATAAAAGAGAAACAGAATGAAGAATGCAGCTGAACTAGAAAATGAAATGGCTACCCAAAAAAACAGTTTCAATGAGTAATAACCCAGAGTAGATCTCATGCTCAAATGGAAAAGAACCTCCTATCTACAGGAATAAAAAGTAACTAAAAGCACAAGGCTAGAGGTTGGAAACAAGTGGAGTTATATAGAGTGACAAAGGAAAAGGGGAGTGTCTAAACTTAAAAAATATATTATACACTATATACCCCATTACAGAAATACTATATATAATATAGTGATTATACATTGTTATAGTACATGTAACATAATGTAGAATATAGATATAGATATGTGAGTATTTTTTTAATGAGGAATAATTACATGACAATAGAGACTATCTAAAAGGCACTAATGAACACTGCACACAGTGGTCACACTTGTTTTACCTCAGCATTACATACTTTTCCCATAAAATACAATTGTTCACTCAAATCAACAACAAAAGGCAAGGATAACTTTCAAAGAAGAGTTTTAGAACTCTCTTTAGAGCTAGCAATAATTTGTCCATGAAGTGGAAAACGTGGAATTTTAGGAAAATTATCCTGCTACACAAAACAAAAGGAAATTAGAAATGCTGGGTAAAATAAATATGCGTTTAAATATAGTAAGCACATGAAAAAAAACTTAGAGAAGTATTTATATTTAAGAGGCCAAAAATGAACAATAGAAAATAAGGAAATCTATTAAAAAAAAAAAAAAAACCTAAAACTGAATGCACCAAAATATAGACAGCAAATACAGACATCTCTATAAGAATAAGTTGATAAATCCATGAGAATAAAATTTTTTAACTTCTAAATTATTAATTCATCTAGCTGACAAAAATGTGAATAACATTTGAAAGACATATCAACAACTGAGAACACACATTCTTTTCAAGATGGAATATTTATTAAAACTATCCATAAACTAGGCTATTAGGCAAATCTTTTAAGTTTCAAATATCTGCCATACAGATCAAACTCTCTGACCATAATTCAACTAACATAGAAGTAAAACTGAAAAGGTAAAAACTCCAATTTCAGAAACAATAAACTCTCAAATAATACATAAGTCAAAGAAGAAATAATTAAAAGCAGAAATTACTTAAAAATAAAAATTAATGAAAATATTACATACCCAAAGCGGTACTTGGAGAGAAGACTGAAAACTAATCTAAAAGTCCGACATAAACAGAATACACTCAAAGAAGGTATAATGGATAAAATAATTCCATTAGCATACATAAATTATCAACAAAGCCATAAGTTAAGTATTTGAAAGACTAATACAATTAACAAATCTCTGGCAACACTGCTTAGGAAAAAAGAAAAAAAAGAATAATATTAGGGATGCAAACAGGAACCAACTAGCTGACTTTTGCATGGGAAATAACACCAGGTATTTATTGATGGAATTTTTGTGTCATTTCTCAGCAGCAGCCTGAATTAAATATTCCATATCTTTCAGAGGATGAGAATGGCTGGCAAATAATGAGAGTAGGGAATAGGTTTTTTAAAAAACAGAATCTTAGCTTTTAACAATGTTATAAAGATATGAATATTAAGTTTTAGTCTTTATAGCTCTTCAGAGTTTTATATTTTTCAAACCATTCAAATTTATCTATTTTAACTGTGTTATACCAAAATGAAAAATTGCAACTAAAGATTAAATAATTAAGATATTTAAAAAATCAACAATCTAAACAGAACTATAAGGTTTTTAGAAAGTAAAACACACAATCTGACCCAGAATTTTTACTGTAAAATTCTACTTAATATGACAATTCCAAGCTTATGCTAAATTCTTTTAAAAATTCTTGAATTGGACATGTTTAATGATCTAAGATAAAGCATGGACAATTTACCCAATAGGCTAATTAATATAATCTTGTTAACAAAAAACAAAACAAGTACAAAACAAAAAAATTATGGACAAATTTTACTTATATAGACCCAAAACTCTAAAATATTAGCAAACTAAATCCCAAATCTGGCATAGTATATTAAAACAATACATAAGGCTCAGATTGATTTATCCCAAGAATATATATATGATTAAACATAAGAAAAATGATTGATGTAATTCTTCACATTAAAAAATTAGAGGAAACTCATTTCCAGACAAAATAATGTAGATCCACTTTTCCTCCACCGAATACAAGTAAAAACCCTGGATGTGATATATAAAACAAACGACTCTGAAGGTGGAGAATAAAAGAAAGACTGGCTAGGGACCTTGGAACTCAAGAAATGATACAGCAGTAAGTTCCCTTGTCTCATATATCTCAGACTGTGTGCTGGACAAATCAGCAACCTGAAACAATGGGCTTGTCTTCTCCTCTCGAGTTTTCAAAAATTATAACACTCTCTAATGTGGTCCTAAATGTATGTAGAGGAACTATTTAAAACAACTATATTATAAACAGGGACAAGTAAAAGAACATGAAAAAAGGTAAGGTTTTTAAATTTCAGACAAGAAAATAATGACACTAGTAGACTATAAGTTACGTATAACAATACCTAGATCACACACACACAAAAAAAACTATATTAAGAGATATACTCAAAAACACTATAGATAAGTAAAACTGGAATTCTAAAAAATGTTCAAGTAACTCACAGGAAGACAGAAAAAAGAAAACAGAAACCAGAAGCAGAGAGAACAAACAGAAAACTAAAAAATAAAATGGAAAGCCTATGTATTTACCCATATTTTTGTTTACCATGTTCTTTCTTCCTTCTAAAGTTCCTTTTTTTATTTCTTTTATGCTTAAAGAAGGTTCTTTAGCCATTATTTTAGTGTAAGTATGCTAGAAACAATTTCTCTTAGTTTTCTTACATCTGAGAATGTCTAGATATTCCCTTCATTACCAAAGAATTCTGCTGGATATAGGACTTGGTGCTTACATTTTTCTTTCGGCACTTAAAAGAAGTGCCTTTATGGTTTCTAATGAGAAATCTGCTATTATTCAAGTTGATTTTCCCTTATAGACAGGGTGTCATTTTTCCCTGGCTACTTTCAACATTTTTTCTCTGTCTTTATTTCTCAAAGTTTTAATTTGACGTGTCTTGGCATGGACTTTTTTTGTTTTATCTGTTTTGCTCAGCTTCTTAAATATGTATGCTTGTATCTCTTGCCAAATTTGGAGACTTTTCAGCCATTTTTTCTTTGAGCACATTTTCATTCCCTTCCTTTTTCTCCTCTCACTTGAGGTCTCTGATGATAGAAGTGTTAGATCTTTTTTCATTATAGTCTCACAGGTCCCTGAGGCTCTGTTGGTTTTAAAAAAAATTTTTAGTCTGTTTTCTAATTTTGGATTATTTTTGGTCTCTGTTATTTAGATCGGGAAATTTCTATTCTGTTTTCCAGTTCATGCATTCTTTCTTCTCTCACTTCCATTTTCCTCTTGAGCCCATCCACTAAGGTTTTTATTTTGGTTTTGTATTTTTCAGTATCAAAATTTCTATTTGTTGTTTCCTAATAGCTTCTATTTCTTTGCTGAGGTTTTCTATTTTTTCATTTGTTTCAAGCATATATGTAATTGCTCACTGAAGCATTTCTATCATGACTAATTTATGATCTTTGTAATTCTAACACCTCTGTCATCTCAGTGTTGACATCTATTGTCTTTTATCATGCAATCTGAGATCTTCCTGGTTCTTGGTATGACAAGTGATCTTTGAATGAAACCTGGACATGTTCATATTATGTAATTAGACTCTGGATGTTATTTAAACTTGTTTTATATGGCTTTCTATGTCACTGTTCTATCAAGGGAAGGTGGAGGATGGGGGCGTACCACCTTGTTACTGCCTAGTGAAGGTAGAAGTCCAAGTTTCCCAGTTGGCCTCCAATGATGCTTGAGGGGGAAGTCCTCATTACTGCTGGGTGGAGGTGGGAGTCCAGGCTTCCTGCATGGTCTCCACTGACAATGCACTGGAGGGTAGCTTTGTTACCACTGGATGATGATGAAAGATCTCACTCTCCAATAAGCCCCTTCTGACACAACCTCAGAGTGGCAGAGAAGTGGCACCTCATTACTGCTGGGTAGGGATGGAAGTCCAGACTCCCCACTGACACACTGTAGGGGTGGGTGAGAGAGAAGGCTCACAACCGACCAGGAGAAAAGAAGTCCCAGCTCTCTGGTTGGCCTTCTCTGATACAATTTTGATGGCAGTGTTGGGATACTTTGATACAGCCTTATGAGGGTGGTATCCTAAGTTTCCTATTTAGCCTTTTCTGGCCTGGCTAGGGTAGTGCCACAAGTTTTCTGTGGTATCTGGCTAATAGAGAGCAAATACTGTCTGAAGTTTCCATCTTGTTAGGTTGTTCTATTCCTGGTCCTTTAGTTAGAGAGAAGGTTCTTGTTAGAACTGTTTGTGTGTGCCTGTAGACATCTGCAGTCTACTGATTTATGGAGTATCCAGTTTTAAATATATGAGGCAACCAAAAAATCTTAGAAACCACTACCATGTCATCCCTAAGATCCTATACTTCCTAGACAATCTATCTTCTCTCTACCTTTCAGAGTCCTCTTATGTTTGTTTTATACACAATATCCATGAGTGTTGGTTATACTTAGTGGGAGAAAGAGGGCAAAGTATGTCTACTTCATCTTCCTGGAAGTAGATATCCTCCTAAACTTCATTTTTTACAGCCACTTCTTCCATCCCTAAAGAGTGGATGATAAAGGAAATAATACTGCATTTATTCCTATCAAACTTGAGCTCAGGAAACTAACTTAAGAGAACCTAAAAATAAAACAAGCAATAGTTCAATTTGTAAACAGCCTCAGAATTTTACTTGGTCTCAGTTTCAATATGGACCAAAAATGTGAAGTGAGATCAAATGTAAATGCAAGCTTAAAAGTCTGACTAATACAGAGGTTAGCTTATTTGAAGCACTTTCCTCAGCTCTGTGTACCAAATATTAAAAGCAATACTAATGAATCAGTGATATCAAGAAGAAAAACTAAGATTATGGTAGTTCCAGAAGACTGAAGGAACTAGGGATACCTTATTGGAAGAATGAAAAAGGGGACATAAGAAAAAAGGGTTATATAATAGCAATCTTTTAATATTTATTAGACTCATAATTGAAAAAAAGTAGCAGAAAATAGATCGAAGTACAGTAAGATACCCTGACAGCATATATGTGAGCATTTTCTAGCAATATGAACTATACAAAAATGGGATGCACTACCTTACTATCCTAAGTTTCCAGATATATTAAAACAAAGATGCATGTCCATCATTTAGAAATATCATTGACTGGACTACTTTAGTAGGAGAGAGACTATAGCCATGATTTTAAATCCATGATCAATGGCGCTATCTGAAGCGGTGCTGTGGACTTCCAGAAGGGGGTGCGTGCAACTGCTGCTGAGCAGACGAAATGTCTGATTTCCCCAACGTGCTTCAATAAGACATCCCACTTATATATCCAGTACCTATGCTGGCTTTTATTAGCAGAGATAAGAGTGAGCTGAGAGAAAGATTATGCTTTAAAATAAATGAAAGTTCAAAAATTACTGAACAAATTACCTGAACTAAGGGCTTTTTGAACTTTATATTCTGTGATTAAGTCCTAGTTCTCAGCTATATTCCAAAAAAGTAATATCATCATCTTCTTGAGGGATTACTTTAAATAAGATTAATGTGTGTGATTTTAAAAGCAGCCTTTTCTTTAATAATAGAGCTTTCAGAATGAATTGGGTAGATAACTGTTTCAGCTCTCTGCTTTACCTGTATTAGCACAGCCTATATTGTGCTTGCGGGTGGATTTTATCTTACTCCAGAAAAAATTAATACTTAAACTAAATGCCCTTTGGTCAGGCAACAGAGTCCTGCTAATACAAATCCTGCTCCATAGGGCCAGCCCCTCACCAGCCAATCCTCAGAACCAATCAGCCTGAGGGTCAATACCTACCAATTATCTACAAAGAGCAACCAATGCTCAACTACAACAGGAGGGCACACACAACCCGCACAAAGGACACATCTGGAGCATCTGGCTCAGGTAACTATGGAAGACTGTACCACTGTGCCCCATACCACACCTGCTACATAAGGCTACTAAGACCAGAAGACATAGCAGCCCTACCCAATACATAGAAACAAACACAGAGAGAGCACCAAAATGGGGAGACAAAAAAACATGTCCCAAGTTAAAGAACAGAACAAAGCTCCAGAAAAAGAACTTAACCAAAGAAAGACAAGCAATCTACCAGATGCAGAGTTCAAAACAGTGATTATAAGGATGCTCAATGAACTTAGGGGAAGATAAGATCAACTCTGTGAGAACTTTAATAAAGAGATAGAAAAAATAAAAATGGGGCTGAAACATAAAAAGAACCAGTCAGAAATGAAGAATACAATAAATGAAATGAAGAATACATTAGAGGGAATCAACAGTAGATTAGATAAGGTAGAGGATCTAATCAACAATTTAGAAAATAAGGTAGTAGAAAATACCAGAACAGCAACAAGAAAAAAAAATACCCCCCCCAAAAGAAAATAGTTTAAGGGGTCTCTGGGACACCATCAAGCTTACCAACATTTGCATCATAGAGGTGCTAGAATGAGAAGAGAGAGAGGAAGGAATTGAAAACCTATTTGAAGAAATAATAACAAAAAACTTCCCTAACCTCGTGAAAGAGACATACAAGTCCAGGAAGCGCAGGGAACCCCAATCAAGATGAATCCAAAGAGGTCCACACCAAGACACATCATAATTAAAATGCCAAAGTTTAAAAATAAAGAGAGAATTTTTAAGAGCAGCAAGGGAAAAGCAATTAGTTACATACATGGGAGCTACCATTAGACTGCTAGCTGATTTCTCAACAGAAACTTTGCAGGCCAGAAGGGACTGGCAGGAAATATTCAAAGCAATGAAAAGCAAGGACCTACAACCAACATTACTTATTCTACCTGGCAAAGCTATCACATTTAGAATCGAAGAACAGATAAAGAGCTTCCTAGACAAGAAAAAGATAAAGGAGTTCATCACCACCAAACCAGTGTTAGAAGAAATGTTAAAGGGACGAAGAAGAAGAAAGAAGAAAGAAGAAAGAAGAAGAAGAAAGAAGAAAGAAGAAAGAAGAAAGAAGAAAGAAGAAAGAAGAAGAAAGAAGAAGAAAGAAGAAGAAAGAAGAAAGAAAAAGAAGGAAGAAGAAGAAGAAGAAGAAGAAGAAGAAGAAGAAGAAGAAGAAGAAGAAGAAGAAGAGGAGGAGGAGGAGGAGGAGGAGGAGGAGGAGGAGGAGGAGGAGGAGGAAGAGGAGGAGGAGGAGGAGGAGGAAGAGGAGGAGGAGGAGGAAGAAGAAAAGATAAAAAATATGATAATAAAATAATAATTTCATTTCGATAATTGATTTCTTTAAATATAAATAGATTAAATGATCCTATCATAAGATAGGGTGGATACATGGGTAAGATAACAAGACCCTTACATATGCTGCATACAACAGACTCACTTCACATCAAAAGATACACAGACACTGAAAGTAAAGGGATGGAAAATGATACTTCATAAAAATTAAAACAATCAAAAAAAGCTGGAGTAGCAATATTAATACCAGACAAAATAGACTTTAAAACAAAGGCTATCACAAGAGATAAAGAAGAACCCAGTAATCCCACTTCTGGGTATTAATCCAAAGAAACCCAAAACACTACTTTGACCTGACATGTGAATTCATATGTTCATTGTAGCGTTATTTACAATAGTCAAGATATAGAGGCAACCTGGGTGTCCATAATGGATGAACAGATAGAGAAGAGGTAGTACATATATATAATGGAATATCACTCAACCCCCCCCCCCAAAAAAAAGAGTAAAATCGTGCCATCTGCAACAACATGGATAGACCTAGAGGGTATTATGCTGATTTGAGTTAAATCAGACAGAAAAAGACAAATGTTATATGATTTCACTTACATGTGGGATCTAAAATAACAAAATAAACCAACAAACAGAAAAGAAAAAAAAACCAAAATGCTCTTGTATTTGAAAATAAAAGGTAGCTGGAGAAAAGTAAATCTTACAACCCATGAAGTTATACATTTTGAATCTGTGCTCGCCAAAGGGGAAAAAAAAGAAAAATTAGTTGTTATATAACTGTTTTAAGTGAACACAGTGTACTATCTTCTACAAAACTAATAATGTAACTTCTCTAAAAGCAATTTGTCACATATTAAAATACTTAACTAAAAGCAATTTGTCACATATTAAAATACTAAAAATTAGAAAATAATATATGGCAGCCTCTATATACTTGAATCTTTAAAATACCTCATCTTGAAAGTTATAGATCATTTCATGATTCACATCTATACTAATAACGGTGACCACAGTAGTCGATCTATAGGTACTTTTAAAAAGAAGTTTTTGAATATTTAATCTTACCTAGCTTAAAAAATTAACACATCTCATTGTATTATCTTCTTACTGTCTTAATCATACTAATGAATTCTTATCCAGAAATCAACTAGACATTCTATTTTCAATGTAGTAAGTAGTTCATTGGCTATCGGAAATAACATTTATTGTTAAGAAGTAATCTAAAGGTCTATGATCTATATTTTGTTGAGGCATAACTCAGAAGATGGCATACAGGTGTGCAGAAGGGGTCCATTTATATGGTAGACAGTCTACCCAATAACTTGGCATGGATATCTCAACACAGTCTAATTGTTTTCTGTTGGTAGTTGTTTATGTGTTTTGTGAGTAATCAATCATAAGCTAAATGGTATATATGGAATCAAGGGAATTCAGGTCTTCTCATAAAATACTTGTGAACATTAAGACACATTAAATTTTACTGTAAATACATGTTTTTTTAGTCAAGTATTATTTATAAATTTATATAAAAATTCTAAAAATATGATCACCACGCAATATAGTAACCACAATATCGAAATATTCTCATATTCTTTACTTTTATAAAAATTTATTTACTTTAAAAAGTAACATTAATGGCAGAAAATTTAAGAATACAGAATAACAAAAATAAGAAAAAATAACCCTTTTAAAATGCAAAATAACCGACTTTTAACAGAAAAGTATAGTGGTTTCATGGACCCTATTTTAAATTGCAAAGGGCTGACTGAATTCAAATTTTGTTCCCCCAGGTGGTTAAATTCAACTCCTTTTTATAAGCCCAGGACTGTTCAACTGTGATTTTAATACTTATAGTAAAACTTGATGCTTTCAGTGTCAAAAAGCACAGAATAGAATTAACCTTCAGCCTAAATTTGAGATTCTCATAAATTCTATTACAAAAGCAGATTACTGATTTGAAACTATACCATTAAGATTGTAAAGATATTAAAAACCTAAGTATTATTACTAAGATTTATACTATATGTCTTGATATTATCAGCTATATTTTACATATAATTTTAATTTTAAAATATTTTATAATTTTAAAAGAACATAGCTCCCATCTCCCCTTTAAAATTTTGAGATTTATGTTTCTGATATAAATATATTAATGGATTTATTTTAAGAAAACCAAAGTTAAGCATCTCTTTACATACCTCTTTTTTAATCTACTCACTGCTAAAAATTTCTAGAAGATTCTAAAGTTTGATGAAGTAAAGATTAAGCAAACATTTAATGCCTGGATGCTTCTCTGTAAACTGATTAAAATATCATCTAGTAAACTTGGAAGATCAGCTACCTTTTAATTTAAGCTTTTATTTTAGAAAGTTTAGAAATAAAAATTTCTGTATTTTACTTGTAGAAACTGACTCAACTCCTTGTATGTGGCAATTAATAAACTCAATATTTTTAATCCATCCTGGAAATGGGTATAAATCCAAAAATAGAGATTCTTTTACAGGATACAGGCCAATAGATTTGGTATTCTAAAATCAGTTTTATATTTTGCAAGATGCAGCATGGCTGCTATCTAAATAACAACAGAGTGTATGGTTTCTAAAACTTCAAGCTTATTAAAAAGAAAGTTGTTGAAAGAATAATGCATTGGTGCTATTACCTTTTAGCCGGTGACTTAGAATCTGTTCCAAAATAGCTGCAAAATTGTTAAATTCTGGAGAAGAATCATCAATTGTCTCAAAGCAGGACCGATCAATCAGGGTCTTCACTGAAAACCTATGAAAAAAAGGAGATTACAGCTTTTAAGCAGTTGATTATTTCATCTAAGCAGGAAAAAAAATGAGATAAAAGCATTTTGGGGAAGTATTACAGAAATACTTTATAAGATTATATATTCTGAAAATTATCTTTATTGAAATTCACTCTGTAAATAGAAAATTTTACAGAAACATTAGGCTTTTAACTTATATATCTACTATCTATTGACTACACTAAGACAGGAATAGCTTATTGTCCTTACAGCCGTTAAAATCAGAATCAAAAAATGACTCTATTATTAACTCCAAAATACTCAAAAGCCATAATACTACTTGCAAGAAATTTGAGCATCAGACCTAAATACTTTTAAGAGTTTTGAAGCACAAATTTAATAAAATTGGATATGAGTATTTGTGAAGTATAGATCCGAAATTTTTATGAGCTACAAACAGGAAAACTTACAAATCTGAAAAGCATGCTATATTTTCCCTTTCAGCAGAATGTCCTTTGTTTCTATTTTTGACTGCCAAAAACCAATGCATTTTCCAAGACTCAGCTCCAATGCCATCTCTTCAATCACAAATTATTCTCCTACATACTCCTAGCACAAACTAGCATTTTGTTTGTAACTCCCTTAAGAGACAATTACAATTTGTCTTACTGCTGTTATTTGTGTTCTCTATGTCTGTCTTATTAGAATATAAATTTCTTCAGGGCAAAAACATATCTTCTGCATGTATATATTTTCTCAGCACATAGGACAATGCCTTAAACATTGTACTCAGTACTTGTTGATTTGTTTGTAAGCATCATTTTGAAAGAATGGGAAAGAAATATCTACATGCCAATATCATAGCAAAACAAAAGAGTTTATAATTTTTAACATGTATATATTCATGTAACCACCATCAAAATCAGGATACAGACCAGTTCTATCATCCCATGCTCTTTATAGTCATACCCTATAAAGGGTGATAGATAAGTGCCTAAATTAAGACAACTGGGGGAATGAAGAGGATAACTATAACAGTTGTAATATATGTATGAGAAATGTAAACTATGAGGAAGATAAAGGAATACAAACTGTTCCTCAGGTTTTAGGCTTGTTGGTGATGCTACTGAATGAGGACAGGAAACACAGGAGACAAATATAAAGAGAAATATAAAGAGATTTGTTTATATGCATTATATCTATCAATATTTACTATATTAGAAATTAAACCAAGAAATTTTAAACATAGGCAGCCTTCACTTTGCATGGTAGTGCAGGACCATAAAAATGACTCCACAAGCTGAAACCATACAAAGTAATCTTAATAAACAATGGAAAGAAATACAATTGTTTTGTAACTTTTACCAATTTTTGTCAAAACATTAAAATCCTCACTGCCAGTTATAATGTTTAGGGAAATGAAAAAATAGAAAGCATATTTAGTACACTGTAATCTAAAACAGAAACATTGAGAATAAAAGTGCCTTCTTTGTAAAAAAAACTCATCAAGAGCAGTCTTAATAGTGCTTACCTTCTTCTCACTGAATAACTTATAATATGGAGTGAATATATTTTTATGTCTTGGCAATGTGTCATACTCCCTTCTAAGGTTAAATCAGTTTTTAACACTTTATCCTTTGCACTTTCAAAGTTGTAAAAATCTCTGAGAGGCCCTATAATGTGAGGTGGTTTGCCAGCATCACTCCCTCTGGGACATTTTCATCCTTTTTTGTCACGACCACTTTACGGATTTATATCAATGTGTTTACCTTCAGTAAGTTACTCTGGTTGCATATCTAAATTCTCTTAAACAGAAGCAGTGTCAACATTCCCGTGATCGGCTATTTCTTCTATAACTCCATTTAGAGTCAATTCACTTCCAGCATTATCACTTTCTGCTTCTTTGCCATGTTTTCGTCTTTGCTGGCCTGAAATTCACTTTTTCAGTTATCCATTTTTGTAAAACAACAAGTGGGTTTATTACCAGGAGGCAAAGAGGCAACACAACTACGGGCTTCAATTTCTGCACATGAACTAAACATAGGTACCTAGTGACCAATCCTAGAAACACTTTAAGAAGTGATGTGATGCAGGCCACTGATCATGACCTGCATTTGTTTTTCACATATAGTGATCTGAGGACTAAAGAGCTAGCAGTGAAATTTTATTTTATGCAATTACTCGCAGTTAATATATAGTAGTATTCAAATTGGAACTGTTGTGAGACTGGTATTATTTAATTAAATTATGGTAAATGAAATTAATGTATAATGGTACTGTGCAAAATGAAGACTGTTTTATTTATTAACTACAAAGAAAATAAATCCATTACATGTTAGTATGAATAATATATTTTTGTGAAAACTATATTTTCTAAAATAAAAAATGACATGAATAGCATTGTTTACATCTTTGCAAATATCTTTAATGGTATGTTTAATAAAAGATAACTTGATTCTTACATCTGCTTCTGCATTTAATCTATTCTAATATTGTATATCACGTAACTCCTGGAAAATACCAATGTATACTTGGAAAAAAATGTGAACCAAAAAAGCAAACAATGTCTTAGAATTGTTAAGAAAACAATTTTGACCTTTTGGACCTCTGAAAGGGTCTGGGCCCAAGAGTACACTTTGAGAATCACGACCCTGAGGCATTCTTTGTATGTAATGAAACAACTTTTATCTTATGAAACTAGACTGATAGTACTTATATATCCTTGAGAGAATTAAGAAAATAGTTACTCAAATAATTTTCAGTCTTCTTTGGTTCAGAGGAATAACCCTGACTGTGAAAGTCTGAGGCAATGCTATGTAGCTGAACATTAACCTATCTGCAACAGTGACTGGAGCTCAATGAAGGAAATCATTATGTAAAAGCAAAAAAAAAGAACATCTAAGAAGCAACACTGATGAAGTTAATCTCTTGTACCTAAAACACAGTCAAGTTAGATAAATACTATATAAAATGCATGAGGAAATGAATAGAAATAAAAAGGTAAACAGGAACCAGATTAAAGAGGGACTTGAAAACTCATGTTTCATATGTCCATTTCATTGACAATGCACAAGATAAATGCTGCCAATACTCAGCAAACTCTTAATAAGAATAAATAAATATAATATTCTTATTCAGTAAGAGTATAAAATGGGAAGTGTTCCCAAAACGAATTTTAAAAAAAGTCTCAACTTCCACTTTTGACCTAAATGGAAGAAAACTTCTGACTGAATATTTCTCTCTAACCTTTATGAGACAGAATCGAATAGGAAAGCTGATTCTGTAATCACAGTCAAGGTAGGAATAACCTACTACTTTAGAATATCATAGCACCTAAGATAGTAATGAACATTGGTAAAATAAAAGGAAAATTCTATTTAAAGATAAAACTAATAAAGTGCTTATTTCATCAAAAGAGCTAGGTTAGAGCTTTAATAACCACCTGTAACAGCCTGATAAGATTTTAGTCACTATTGCCCTTCAGGAATAATACAAAATTACCTGATAAGTGATCTACTTTGTAAAATGTAATGGAAAGAAAAGGCCATGGAGAGTAACATATTTTTGTAGCATCCAGAACCATATGCAGATCAATCAGTAGTCAATAAAATGGGTCTTTTTTTGATCATGTTATCAGCAGACTGTACTTCATAGAAACCATTATCTGCATGACAAAAACCTAATATGGTGAATCTCAGAGCACTAAATTACTTCTAACTCAACATTTGTCTAAAAACTAAAACAAAAGCAAAGTCCAAATATTTCAAAGCATATCATTACACACAATTTCTAATGCTTTCCCAAGCATGAAGATATTTTAAAGGTAAAAAGCATTTTAAATAATTTCTATTATATAAAAGTTAATATTGAAGAAAAATAATGTTCTCTAGCTTTGTTTCATCATGTATAGCCTGCCTTTCTGCCAACACAAACCAAAATTTCAGAAGGCAAATTAGTTCCTTTGAGTCCATGTTTCACTTTTAGCTAGCCAAGTCCTCCCACTCAACACTTCTCTAGAATTAGGTAGCTACCTCCATTATGCCAGAATAATGAGAATCTCTTCCTCCATAATATAGTAACTAGCTAAGATGTGCTATAAAAACCAAGTCTGTAAAAAGAATTTTAATACATCTAAAATATATCACACAGATGCCGAGCTATTTCTTGGTAATGATGACATTAATGTTAGTCATCTATTTTTTGAAGAGGACTGACTTTAAAATAATGAAATGACAATTTGATGAATGTCTAAAAATATCTAATCAACTCTAATAGCTTTTACATAACAATTTTAAAAATAAAAAATTTACATAAAAGGGTCTTATAATTAAGTGTAGTTTTTAAACTGTCTGTGGCTTAAAAGATTCACTTTCCCACCTTCAATGTCCAAAGAAAATTTTTTAGTTCAGAAATAAGAATGATTGTGACTAAAACCTTCAAATCTAAGAAAGCATGAACTACTTCTTCCCTTTGCCAATGTACCAAAAAAATAAAACGGTTACCAAAACTGTGTTAAAAAATTCTTCACTATACCCATATTAAATCAATTCCTTCCATGGTTCATAGATTTCTAACATAAGTATAACTACAAATAATTAAAAAGCAAAAAAGTGACAGTCAAAATCATTACTTTGTTAAATTTCTACAGTATTGGAAAGAAACTATTTAAAAAGTGGAAATTCACCTTTAATATTTAAGAAACTTCATTAGCAATATACACATATATATTCACATATATACAGAGCAACTAAGTAGAAAGAAATGTATTCCCATCTCTTTTCAACATGCTTATATATTTTTAACCATTTATCAAATATACTTCAAAAAATAAATTTCACACAAAGCAGTTTTTTTTTTTTTTATCTATACTGTTATATCCCATTACATGGTAATATATCTGAAGGTAACAAAAGTACATAAAAGGCATTTTGAATCATTACATTATAAAATTAAAAGGGGTTCAGAAAAATTAAAGTTAGTCATTCATAAAAATAATGTTATAGAATATAAGTATCCAAATTCTGATAGAATTCTTTCCAATATTTCATACCAAATTTATAGGATTTCTTATATTATTACTGCTACTAATCTTCAGCAAAGTTGTGGAGTAACTATCCTCTGCCATTAATATCCACCATCAACAATCAATAAGGAGATGGCTGCCAAGAGTTAAGATACAATCCACCCCAAATATAATGCAAAACTGTGACAATCAATGATAATGAGCACAGTAACCACATATCTGCTCATTGAAAGACATATCTTTTCTTATATTTTATACCAGAAACCACCCAAAATCTTTTAGAATAAGCAATGAGCCTTCTTTTATCAAGTTTTATGCAAGTTAAGAATTCCCAATCATCATTTGCATTTACCCCTTTATCTCTTAATAATTTGAATCTATTTTACAATGAGAAAAAATACTTTTCACATATCTTTTTAGCAGTAGTCTATAGATTATTGTTCACAGGCCAAATTCAACAAGGTGTTTGTTTCTATAAATAAAGAATTATTCAGTCTACGACCATGCTACCCTGAACAAGCCCGATCCCGTCTGATCTCAGAAGCTAAGCAGAGTTGGGCCTGGTTAGTACTTGAATGGGAGACCACCAAGGAAGACCAGGTGCTGTAGGGGTAAAAAATGAAAAAAAAAAAATAATAAGGGATTGTCAGCTGACAAGGTTCTTGCAATCTGTGAGATCAACCAAGGGTTGCCTTGCCTTAAAAAAAATAATAATAATAATTATTGGAACACAGAAAAAAAAATTCCAACTATCTTCTCTAGAATTGGTACCCTGAAACTCAAGTTTCTCTCTTATTATAGTGATTATCATTTTTAAATTTTTTACTCAATGTAAAAATTAAAGGAGAAAGAAACATTTTAAAATATTTTCCTTATTTATTCGGTCAAAATTTCTTTTTTAAAAAAATTGTTAATCTAGGTACCTTAAGGATGAAATACTATATTATTTACATCTTGTATTGTTATGTAAGCAGATTGATGACAGCACTTTGCCCAACATGAAAAACAACACTGGAAACACTATCTTTAAAAAAAAAAAAAAAAGAAATAAAGGACACAATTTTAAAAAAATCGTGTATCTAAAATTAGTAAACCATCAAACCAAGAAAAGTTCCCACCTTAAAATAGAGTAATTCCACTGATCTTATATGAAAGAACTCTCAATTTAAATCAGGGGTCCCGAACCACCTAGGGCCACAGACCATTACTATCCATGGCCTGTTAGGAAACCAGGCCGCACAGCAGGAGGTAAGCAGTGGGTGAGCAAGTGAAGCTTCATCTGTATTTACAGTTGCTCCCCAGCGCTAGCATCACTGCCTCAGCTCCACCTCAGATCAGCAGACATTAGATTCTCATAGGAGCATGAACCCTATTGCGAACTGCGCACATGAGGGGTTTAGGTTGTATGCTTATTATGAGAATCTAATGGTCTAATGATCTGCAGTGATGCTAGTGCTGGGGAGTGACTGCAAATACAGATTAACATTAGCAGAGAGGTTTGACTGCACAGGGACCATAAAAAATTAATTGCTTGCAAACTCATATCAAAATCCTATCAGTGAATGGCAGGTGACAATTAAGCTGCATCTGGTGGCAGGCTTTATAGTGGCAAGTCAGTTGATGTACTTCAATTGTACAGCTGCATCTGGTGGCAGGCTTTAATTTGCAATCGAATACTTAACTTATTTTAGTCCGTAGCTGGCCAGCCCATTATTTTGAAAGAGACTGATCCAGGGCCTTCGTTCTCCCAGCTGGTTTATGATCACTTATCACAGTTTTCAAAAGAGTTTGAGTATTACTTCCCAACCACAAAAGACTCCCAAACTGGGAAGGAATGGATCTATAACCCATTTGTGAACAGGTGAATCAACTTTATCCATGATAGAAGAGGATCAACTGCTTGAGATCACAGATGGTGGCTTTAAAAGTATGTTTGAGACAACTTCAAATCTCCAATTATTCTAGATTAAAGTCAAGACAGAATATCCTGAGATTGCCACAAAAGCCTGAAAAGTCTGCTTCCATTTCCAACATCCTATCTTTGTAAACCAGGGTTTTCTGCCGTGACTGCAACCAAAACAAAATCACAGAGTAGAATAGACATAAGCAACACACTTTGTGTGTCACTGTTTCCCATTATGCCCAGATGGAAATTGCAGGAAAACAAGCTCAGGGCTCCTGCTGATTCTGTATTATGATGAGTTGTATAATTATTTCATTATATATCACAATGTAATAATAATAGAATAAAGTGCACAACAAATGTAATGCACTTGAATCATCCTGAAACCACCCCCCACCACCTGGGTCCATGGAAAAATTATCTTCTACGAAACCTATCCTTGGTGCCAAAAAAGTTGGGGACAATAAATTTAAATCATTTTAATAAAGAATACTTTAACCACACATTGGATCACATATCCCTTTGGAATCCAATTGTTCTTTATCCAATGACATATGAAAATATTCAAGTAACGTATTTTAACATAGTTAATCTAATAAACTAGATATTCAATGGAGCAGTATACGACTGAAGAACAGTGCTTTGACATCAGAAGGCCCTGAATTCACACCTGGTTCTGCTATTATCCATTCCTTGTCAAAACATTTAACCTCTCTCAATCTCGGTTTATCAAATAATCAATTATCTTATTATTGTGAAGATTAAAGGAGCTTACATATATAAAGCATTTAACATAGCATTAGCTAATGCAAAAATTACTACATGTTAGCATACATTCCCTTTCTTTTTAGAACAGCATCATTACACTTAACATCTAAGCATAGAAAGAGAGAGGCAGGAATTTCCAGTGCCTGAATGTAATACAGTGATCATTAATACCAAAAATGCTAAGAAAATGAAGGTTCTCTGTTTCTGGTTCTGAGACTCAAATACAAACATACATACACACATGCACATATGCATGTTTGCACACACACAAACACAAACAAACTAGACCCGGTTGACCTATCACAGACACTCAAGGCAGCATAGCATAAGAGGGAAAGCATAGGTTTTGAAACCAGATGTATTTGGGTCTGAATTCTGACAATGTTACTCTTAACTATAAAATAAATCTGACTTAAATAAAAATTGTTTTAATTAGAATTTTCATCGTAAGTCATAAACAATTCAATATTTTTCCTCCAAAAAGTATATTCTCCATGTATTATGTAAATTACATTAATTTCAAAATCAAATATTTTGGGGGGATATTACCCTATCCTCTTCTAAAGGCAATCACCATAACTGAAGAAAACGGATAATGTCATTTTATTTAGTGTTAACCACAAAATGTGTGCATTATACACATTTCCTATCTTTTATAAAATATTTTCAAAACAGTACGCATTTTAGAAATTTTACCTATTTCTTGTGAAATATTTTTTATAAAATAAAAATTAGATTGCTTTGGGAAGGTAAATTCAAACACTGGAAGAGATGATTTTTTTTTCATTTCTATAGTAAATTTTAATTAGAATAACTCCATTCAACAGTCATGCATTCTACTGCTGAAGCTATTAGAAGTTAAAACTCTACTATCATTAGAGATTGGTCATTAAGGTGACTTTTTAAAAACAAGTGAGGATGGTTCTTTAATTCAATCTTCCACCTTATTCTGGAAATGTCCACTGCTATTATTCTTCACTAGTAAGAGAGAATTACTTCATTTGTTAAACATGCCTGCTATGCACTAGAATCTGGGAATAAACTAGATACTGAGTAAACTATAATTCCCGTACTTTAGAAATTCACACTTTGGTAGGAGACAAAAAAATAATAATTAGATTACAGCATAATGAATGTCATATTTACCCATTCCAAAAAAGCCCTGAGAAGAGTTTACTTATGGGGGCATATAAAATACAATAAATTGGCTGCATAAATTAAAACTGGGATGGAAGATAAAAAAAATGTGACAAGAGATTTCCACTTCCAGGTAGGATGGAGTAAATAAGTAGATCAGTGCTCCACAGAGTACAACTATAAAAACTATGGGGAAGGGAGAATACAGAACTTGTATGTTTGAAGGCTGAAGAAGTTATCAAAATACTGAGGATAAGAGAGGCTAAGACCCCAGAGAAAGGGTAAGCTCAAAAAAATGAGTTGACTGCTACAGCTGCTTTTACTCAGGAGTGTCTGCCAATTCTGAATGCTGGCAGGTTCTGGCTCCCTCAGAAGTCTGCTAGTGGGGAACAGAAAAAAACAAGAAAGCTTTTGAAAGAGATTTGGGAAGTCCTCAAACACAGCACGATTTTCTCTTTATCAGGAGATTAAAATCTGATCAGAAAGCCTCCGAAAAACAGAATAAAGCATTTGGTAGTTTCAGAAGACAAATAACAGTTCAGGGTTACCAGAGAAAGGGTGCTGGAGAATACGCCAAACCTAGGTTGAAAATTCTGCAGAGCCAGGGGTAAACTGAAAAGTAAGATTTACCAGGGTTGAAATCCAGCCTGGATTCGGCACAATCCCCAACTGAATGAAGGTAATCAGCCACTATTCTTTCAGAAGAAGATAACATTAGTAAAGGAAAGTGAGCACTAACTTGTACTATGGGTCATGGAAACTAGTATGCTCTTGGGCATGTTTATCTCAAATGGGGTGGTTTATTCCATCCATTTCCTCCACACTGTGGTCTCTTTCTGCTATATATTATGTTCTGATGAATACTTATGACATCTAATGGTCAACGAAAGGGTAAGTATAAAAGTACCAAAAGAAGAATGAAAGTGCTAAAGAAAAATTTAATACATATAATCTGGCATTCGATAAAAAAATTCTAAACATGTCAAAAGATAAGACTATATAACAAAAAGGGAGTGAGAAGAGAAGGAAAACAGACAATAAAAACAGGTATAAAAATGACCTAAATATTCTAGATCAATGATGAGAACTTTAAAATAACTGATATCTTCAAGAAAATAGATAAAAAGATAAATTATAGATGAAAAGATAGGTGTTTTTATCAGAGAATTAATGCCTATTAAAAAGAATCAAATAGAAATTATAGAACTATCTGATATTAAAAACTCATTGATGGGCTAAACAGTAGACAAGACATAGAAGACATGGTTAATGACCAGGAAGAAGAGTTACTAGAAAATATATAAAATAAAGCATAGAAAGAAAAAAGAAAAAAAATACAAAAAGGAATGAGCAATAAAAAGGGTAAATATGTGGGTAAATGTGTACTGCCTTAATATCAAGTGTAAAATACAGCAATTAAATAATCTTGCAGAATTTAAAATACATATAGATTTTAAAAGTATGTCTTAGGATGTGGGTGAATAAACATTTCTAACATTACCAGAAAAGCAGTAAAAGTTAAATTACATTAGACTATAATAAATCAAGGGTAACTGCCAAAAAGATAGAAATAAAAATAAAAAAAACATAAAAGAAAAAGAACATATGACTAATGAGTTCATACAGAGAAAAACTGAAATAGTGGAATAAATGGAATAATAGAAAAATACTGATAATATAAGAAAATAAGAAAAGAAAAAAGTGAACAAAAAATAAACAGTAAAATGGTAGCTATAAACACAAATATAATAACATTAAATATAAATGGGCTAAATATTTTACATAAAAAGCTAGATAAAATGCCAAATTCAATTCTATCCTGCCTACAAGAAACACTTAAAATTTAAGGATCCAGAAAGAGTGAAAGTTAAAAACAGAAAAAGATGCATCATACAAACACTATAAGAAAGCAGTTTTAACTAGTATATTAACAGCAGACAAAAAAATAGACTTTAAGACAGTAATAGTATTAAAGGATATTACATGATGACAAAGGAATCAAAACACTAAGAGACCACAATGCTAAATCTGCACACATCTAGTAACAGAGCAATGAAATATTTACAGAAAAAAAAAAAGACAACTAGAAGGAGAAATAGACAAATCTACATTCATAGAGATAGACTTAACACATCTCTCTCAACACCAGATGGATGAAGCATACAAAAAATTAGTAAGAATACAGAAGATATACACAATACAATTAACATACTGGATCTAATTGGCATATTAGAAGATACAATCAACGGTGACAGAGTATATGTTATTTTCAAATGCACATGAAGTATTTATCAAAATTAACTATATGCTGCTTCACATAGCAAGTATAAACAAAATTTCAAATGTTTAAAGTCTTAGAATATGTTCTCTACACAGTGGAATTAAGTTAGAATGCAATAACTAAAACCAGAAAATTCTCAACAATATCTTTATAAATAACCCACGAGTCAAAGAAGAAATCCCAACAGAAATGAGAAAACATTTAAGACTAATAATGAAGATACAACATTTAAAATCTTGTTTGCTATCCCAAAATTGTTTCAAATTAGGGAATCTGTAGCCTTAAAATGCATATATTAGAAAAGAAGGCTGAAAAACAATAATCTAAACTCCCATCTCAAGAAATTAGATAAAAGAACAAGAACTGAAAGTGACAGAAGAGAATAATAAATACAAAGAGAAATCAATGAATTAAGAAACAAATGTACAATAGAGAAAATAACCAAGGTTGGTTCTTTAAAAAGATTTAATAAAATTTATAAACTCCTAGAAAGAAAAAAAATGGGAAAAACAAAGACTACCAATACCGGGACAGAAAAAAATGGAAAATGACTACAGAATTTTTTTAAACAATAAAAAAATAAGAGAATATAAAGAAAAGTTTTAAGTTTAATTTTTTTATTAAAGTATAGTTGGCATACAATACCACATTAGTTTAAGGTGTACAACATTGTGATTCAACATTTACATAACCTTATGATGTGATACCTAAGTCTAGTAACCATCTGTCACCATACAAAGTTATTATGATATTGAGTATATTCCCTGTGCTGTACATTACATCCCTGTGACTTATTTTATAGCTGGAAATTTGTATCTCTAATTCCTCTTCACTTTTTCACCAATGTAAATGAAATGGATGCATTCCTTGAAGAACTTGCAGAAACTGATACAAGGAGAAACAGGGAGCCTGAATTGTTCGGTACCTATTAAATAAATTAAAGCTGTTACTAAAAGACTTCCCACAAAGACAATTTGCAGTTCGGATTTTCTTCCCTGGTGAACATTTCTAAAAGTTTAAGAAAGAACACAAACTGTTCTACAGAACATAATAAAAGAACATTTCCCAACTTGTTTTATGAGGTCAAATAATCTTTTTTTTTCCCTCCCAAGTTCAGATATTCTTAATGACAAAACTAATCAAGGACACTACTAGAAAGAACCACTATCTTCCATGAACAGATATGCAAAAATCCCAAACAGAATACTAACTCATTGAATGCAGATATGCAAAAACAATAATACAGCACAACTGTTTTCTATTCCAGAGCAGTTTAGCATTCAAAAGCCATTCAATATAATTCACTAAACAGAAAAAAAGGGAGAAAAGTCCTATGTTCATCTTGAAAGACAGAAAAAGTATTTGATAATACAGTATTCACATATAAAAATTCTCCACAATCTGGAAGTATAAGGGAACTAAGAAAAACCTACTGCAAACATCCTACTTAGTGGTAAAATTGTTAATGCTTTCTGCGATACTCTTGTCCTAGCCAGTGCAGTAAGACAAGAAAGAAAAGGCATAAAGTTTGAAAAAGAAATAAAAGCAGATGACATGACAGTGTACTCAGAATGTTAAAAAAAAATCTGAAAATAATCTGTTAGAATTAGTAAGTAAATCTGGTAAAATTACAAGATTACAAAACTAATATTTTAAAAGATCAATTTTATGTCTATATTAGCCAAAAAAAAAAAACCCTAAGAAAATTAAAAATAAAAAAATCTGTTACAAAAATATAAAATTATCAAGTATGGAAGAATAATTCAAAATGATATATATTCAAAACTATAAAACTTGTTAAGAAAAATTTCAGAATAGTTAAATACACAATGGGATATATTATGTTCATAGGTTGCATGTAAGCCTTAATATTATAAAGATGACAGTTTCACAAAAGTAACCGATTCAGTGCAATCTTAATAAAAATTCCAGATTTTTAATGGAAATTGATAAGGTGATTCTAAAATTTAGTTTGCAAAGACCAAAAATAGCCAAGACATCTTGAATAAAGGTAGAGAACTTACATTATCAAACATCAAGACTTATTATACAGTTATTAGCTCTAAGATAGACATATAGATTAAAGGGAAAAAAAGAGAGTTCAAAAGCAAACACACAAATGATCCAGTAACCTGACTTAAAAATGTGACATCTGAGTATAATGAGGAAAGCATGGTTTTGTTAATAAACGGCACTAGGTCAATTGATTTTCCTAAAGGAAAGTATTAAATCTTGATCTCTATACCTCACAGCATTAACAAAAATAAACTGTAGGTAAGTTGTTGATATAAATGTAAAAAAATTAAAACAATAAAATTTTTAGAAGAAAATAGAAAAATATTTTCATTACTTTGGAGTAGGCTGCTTTCTTAAGCAGGTCACGATAAGCACTAACTATAAAGGAACTTTATGCACTACTTTACAATTACAAACTTCTATTCATCAACCACACTATACAGAGAATGAAAAATCAAGCTGCCAAATGGGAGAATATAGTTGCATCACCTATATCCAGTAAAAATTCTGCACACAGAATGTACAAAAACTACACATAAAACAAACAAGAAGTCAGAGAGCTCTGCTGATAAATGATTTGGATTGGCACTTCACAAAAAAGCATATCCAAATGACCTACAGACTTTCGGAAAGATGCTTAACTTCATTAGACATCAGGAAAAACCACCATGTGACACCCCAGTAAACACACCAGAATGGCTAAAATGAAAGACAGAAAAATTTAAAGTATTAGTGAAGATGTAGGGCAACTGGAACTCTTATACATTGTTCCCTAGTACATAAATTGAACAAGTCCTTTTGAAAACAGTCTGAAGCTGAACATATGCATGCCACATGACTCAGTAAGCCCACTCCTAGGTATATACCTGACAGAAATATGTACATATATTCACCAAAATACATATGCATGAATATTCTATTAGCAATATTTGAAAAGTGAAAATAATTCAAATGTCCATCAGGTAGAATGGATAAATAGAGGATAATGGATAAATTCATACACTGGAAAAATACACAGCAGTGAAAATAAACTACAGCTACATGAAACAAAAAGGATGAATCTTATAAACATAATTGTGAGCAAAATAAGCTAAACTGAAAAGGGTACATACTGTATTATTCCATAATTTCAAAAAGAGGCAAAACCAAACCATGGTTGAAAGCTAGGATAATGGTTCCCCTTAACAGAGGTAGTAATTGGAAAAAAAAAGCAAGGAAGAGGCTTCTGGGGATTTGGGTAACGTCCATGATGATGATGACAATGATAATGATGATTACATCCTAAGGACTTAAAACTGGAATTTCATACCTTTTGACCTTCACCCTTTCATCCATTCCACACATCCCACCCCACCTCTGGCAATCACCAATCTGTTCTGTTTCCATGAGTTAGTTTTAGATTCCACATATAAGTGAGATCATACAGCATTTGTCTTTCTATGACTTATATCACTTAGCATATAATGCCCTCTATGTCCATCAATGTTGTGACAAATGGCAAGATTTCCTTCTTTTTTATGGCTGAATAATATTTCATCGTGTATACATACCACATTTTCTTTATCTATTTATCCACTGATAGACACGTAGGTTGTTTCCCTGTCTTGGCTATTGCAAAAAAATGCTGCAATAAACATTGCAGGTGCAGATGTCTTTTTGAGACAGTTATTTCCTTTCTTTGGGTAATGTTCTTTTTCTTGACTTAGTGCTAATTACAATATTGTTTCCTCTTTGCAAAAAAAAATCACTAAGCTGTACATTTATGCTATGTGCACTTTTCTATATGCATAAGTCAAAATTTATATTAAAAATGGGAGCAGAGTGTTGTTAGGAATACAGCTAAATATGTTACTATGATGATCTATATATGTTTTACAAGTTAGCCACAGATTTAACACTAAGATTTCTAACAGCTGTATGAGTTAAAGTTATCAGTTACATTTGGGTCCAGTAGATATAAATAAATCAATTGCCTAGAGATACAGTTCTTGGCACTAAAACAAGACAGATATTTCTCATAGAAATCTCCACAAAAAGAAGACATATTTTGACATAATAAACAATGTTCTTGACAACAGCTTCAAGAAGACCCTCTGTGATTGCTTCTTCTGATGAAACCTTACCAATGCACAATTGGACAAAAGCAACTGGGGACAGGAGAGTGTGACGCAATGCTGTTTACATTCGTAGCTGCTCTCTGATGATCTGGTCTGACCCAGACATATATTTTATAAGCCTGTAAGATTAAATGCAAGAGTGGATAAGCTTCACATATTGCTCCTTGAATAATATCTCTCAAATGAGCTTCTGACATTTCTCCATCAGCAGTGAAGTTAAAATAATATGCTCTAGTAAATGTGTGGAGACAGCTATTCTCTTTTGTCAGTTGAAGATGAATCCAGTTTAGCTAGGGGATAGAGATAATGATTTTCTGTGAATGCTGAGAGGTCTACCTAGGACCAGTAGCTGAAAAGATGATCACCTCCACTGTGAGCACCTACTATCAGAACTCTAAGAAGCCTTAGAAATACTGAACCTACTCCAAAGCAACATAACTAATGTTGATCAAACTCCCAACCCAAAGTTCTACTACATTGAGCATGACTAAAAGAACTTTAGCCAAAAACATAATTTACTGTATCCAAGGTTTGAACAGTTTTATGAGGCATACTAAAGCAAATTAACAACAAAAACTAATAAATTTAAAATTATTTAAATAATTCTATCACTGATAATATTCAGTAAGATATCACCCATCTGCATTTCACCCACCAATTTCAAGCATAGGAATAGAAGAGACTTTTCTCCGATTATTCAGCAACCAGAATGTGAAGAAGTTCGGAGTGCTGAAGCTCACATACTTAACTCAGGCTCCTGGGTACTTTTATTTTTTAACGCATTATAAATTATCTGCTTTCATAGTTCACAACCAATTATAATGAGCAAGTCAGGATGGGGAGCTGCTAGAAATAGGCAGAGTTTTAAGAAATAACAGCTAACTTGGTAGAAAGAGACAGCAAATGCAAAAGGAGATGAAGAACTCCAAACAATACCTTGGGGCCAAGTAGCAAAAAGCTCCATGTACCTCAAAGCCTCCAATGGAAACCACTGCATAAGGCATACTCATAGAAACAGATCCAGAGTAAAGTCATCAACAAGAATTATATTATGCTATGCAGAGACTTTTTATAGAAGGTAGGAAAATGTGGAATCTTTTTTTTTTTAAAGCAATTCATCCAAAATGTTTAAAATATTATTGTTTATTGTGGTTTAAATCTGAACACTTAAATTATAAGCTTCAGTTATACAAAAGACAGGTCCACTATAAATCCTGAGTAAAGCACTACAGCTGATGGGAGAATTTTAAGCTTAACTCAAATATTCGTTACATGGAAAATATAAGTACCTCATTCCCTACTATGCTGGAAAAATGAGGTGTTACTGTTATTTGAAATAACATTCAAGTTACGAAATACTATCTTGACTTAGAGGAAATAAAGATCTATGTACGTTATTAAAAGTACTTTATTTTGAAAAGCATCATTTGTCTCCACTTTGCTTAGCTCATCACACTATCTCCTTAAGTCGCTCATTTATCCTCTAGCCACAGACAGGAAAATAATGATTCTGTGTGGGAATTTCTCTTAAAGTATTGCTTTAAGAGTTTAACAAATGTTATTTTTAAATCTTTATGTATATACACTTAAACATATATATTTTAATACCTTTCTCTTAAAACAATGTTAAGCCATAGAAAGATAATTTAGATTTTAATTCTTTGTCAAAAGAACTAAAATCAAAGGAATGTGTAAGCTTTTCAATAACCCATGAAGCTTAAAAATGACAGGGAAAAATACCTGATTTCTTATGGATGAAAAATGCAGGTTTTCAAAAAAAAAGCCTGAAGGATTTTAACAACTTAATTTTTCAAAGTTCTAAATGGTAGAGAATATGCAGGAAATATACTAGTTGGTGCACAGAACCAAAGTCGGTCTATGAGTATTTTGAAGTTGAGTGTGGAGTATTTAGAGACCTCAAATGATCTACTTTCCTATAATCGGTGAAAAATAAGAGAAAACAGTACTTATTTGGTATCATCCAAGTGTTCTCAGTCTACAGTATATAAATGCTCACTGAAAAAAAAAAACCTGATGAAATAATTACATACACAATCATAATGAACTGAAATTCAACTCAATTCAATTCAGTCCAATTCCTGTCTATCCTAACCAATCTACTTCCAAAGTTCGACTATAGCATATTGCTCTTATATGTTTTTAACCCTAAAGAACTGGGTAGCTATATAAAATTGTAAATCTAAACTGAGAGTATGCTGTATAATAGACACACTAGAATGAATGTGGCAGTGGGGAGATTATTTTGTTTTGGTTTTGTAAACTGTTCAATTTTTTAAGAACATCAGTAAAGAATCACAAAATAGAAAGCATAGTTCAAAACGTTTTTGTTTACAGAGAAAAATGCACATGCCTCATCTAGCTACCATTAAACGTATGTCTACCATTATCCTGTTCATATTTAGAGACATTCAAAACCAAATATGAACACATTTGCTTGAAGACTATTACTAGTTTTAGAGCTGTTGTTGAGGAATAGCAATGATCTAGTCCAAGGTATTTTACAGATAAGAAAACTGGAGAATGGGAAGGTTGCATGGCTTGTTAAAGGACATGCAACTATTTAATGACAAAGTAGACTTAGAACTCAATTATATGTCCACTAAACCAACTTCTTCTCAATGTAAATATCAAACCACCTCTAATTTGATATGTACAAATTTTAAATGAATTCATTAAGAGAACCAGGTGAGATATCCAGGGTTGGTAATTTTAAAAGGCAGAGGAAAGCAAAAGAAATGCATAAATATTGATTTGTTCATTTTGCTGAATTTGAGGTGGGCCTACTTAAAATAGCCAAATGGCCTACAATAACTTTTTCCTAAAAGTAAAAGTCTTTTAGACAACGTCCATCAAATAGATCCCATTACTAAACATGGATGATAATTTAGAAGCACTATCAACTAATTTGAACATCAATAACAGCCTTGGTAATATTATCCACATAAATAAATACACAAGTAGAAATCTAAGCCAATAAGTGAAATTTATTTTAGCTACAATACTAAATTTATGTGTAATCTGTAATTAAAGTCAGTACTTATATTCATTTCATAGTCGAAAATAATTTTGCAAATAAAAAATACAACTAACCCAGACAGCTGTCCACATAAATCATTGTGATGTGACTGATATTTCTTAAACATAACTCAAAATGTAACTTGAATTTAGGTTGAGAAACAAGTACCTTTCTTCTCCTGAACTGTCTGTGAAGAGGAAGCAAATGAACGTTAAATGATGTAAAACCAGTCATGACCAAAATGGAGAAGCAAAAGGAACAGTACCGACCACTGAATTTATTCATTCAATAAATATTTACTGAGTGTCAGGTGCTATAGTAGAGAGTAAGAATTTTAAAAAGACTAAGCAAAAAGCAGACAAGGTTACTGCCCCGTGAAGTTTAACTCTGATGAAGCTTTTTATGAAACACATTAACCCCCAAGAAAGTGCTGCATATGTTGCAGCTTGCTTGAGACCATTCTCTTTTTAAAAATTCTTTTTAATATTTTAAAATAAAGGTAACATTAAACTTGCTTATTGATCTATTTACCTAACTTAAAAAAAGATTTGCCTAGATTAAAAAATTTTAATACAGCCTATCTTCCTCAAAAGTTTGCACCCTAGACAGCACAAGTTGTAAACTGAACAGATTTCATATAATTTTACTGTTTATAACTCCAAGAGCCATAATAGTCAGTGAGGCAGGTCTTCCTGATAGATATGTAAACATTTGTAGTAGTCAAAGTTAAAAAAAAAAAGTCAAAGTTATTGAAAATATGTCCTAGTATAAATATCTGTATTCTGCTTCGGATGCTAAAAACACTTTTACACAAAGAAAAAAATACAGATATAAATTGCAAAAGGAAACGGTTTCATCATTCTCTGATTCTTAGAAGCTTATAAATGGCTGACGATGTGGGGTTTGATTGAATAGAGTATGGTAATTTTTAAAAAAACTTAAAGAAGTTCCTAACAAGAGGATGGCTAGGACTTCAATTTTTTTAATACTCAGAAATAAGACTTAAAAATGTCAGCATGTTAAAAATAAGTTATTTTTTAATACGAGGCTTAAAGATAGTAACAATTCCTTTTATGTTGCTATATTTTCTAGAATAAAGAAATACTACATTTATAATTGGAAAACATTTAAGGGAAGGCAGAGCTTGGAATAAATCATTGAAACGAAGACTAGGTACCCTCCACAGTCCCATTCTTTTAAAAACTGCAGAAACAGCACCAGCACCGCAATACAAAGTGGAGAGGAAACGGGCGCGCGCGCGCGGCTGGCACTTAGTAGGCACTCCATATTTATGGCATGGAATGACTGAATATATATGTAAACATGCCAAAACAAAAACAGAATGCACTCTGATTTTAAGAGAACACAGTAAACAATCACAGTAACGACTACCGAAAGGTGGCTGACAGCTAAACGTGCACTTAATGAAAGAGTTCTACCTCCCTGCCCTCCTCTTTTACTCTGACACTAGATTGCACATTCAAAACAAATCCACCCCTCCCCCCACCTCGCCCGCTCCTAGCCCTACCCTCCGCTGCTTCCAGCACTGGAACTGACGGAAAGTCCGGGGACTCGGCAGCGCGCAGACCTGGGCCCCTCTCAGGGCGCTCCCGCCCGCGGACACGCCCGGCGCAGAGAGGCCGGGGCGCAGGCTGCTGCCGCCCGTCTCCGGGACCACTCAGGGCTCGCGCCCTAGCCCAAAACCCACAGCCCGCGACGCCGGCGGCCCCCCTTCCTCATCCCGAGCCGCGGGCCGCGCCGTACCTGCACACGGTGATCAGGTTCCGCCTCTCCACCGCAGCATTGCGGGCGCTCAGGCTCTTCTTGCCGCCGCCACCACCTGCGCCGCGGCTCCCGCTCAGGCCCCCCAGGCTCCGGGAGGCCATGGCGGGCTGTTCCTCGCGCCTCTTTTGTCTTGTGCGACCCTGCCCCTCCCCCCCCCACACCTGCTTATCCGGCTCTCACTCCGTATGCGACCGTAGGGGCGCGGGAGGGTCGTAGGGAAGGCGCGGGAACTGAGGGAGGGTGTGGAAAACGGCGGGGGACCCACACTAGGGACTGACGGCTAGCGCTCCGCACCCGAGCTCCACAGACACACACACTCACGCGCACACACGCACGCACCCAGCGCCCTCGCGCGCGCAGCCAACCGCCGAGCAGCGCGTGGGGGTAGGCGTCCGGCGCCCCGCTACTTCCCGCGGGACCGCGGCTTGACAGCGCGCGCGCCCGCCGACCCCACAAACCCAATGAGCCGCACTCTGCCTCTACTCGCCTCCCAGCCCCCGCCGCCGCGGTGTGGCCAAGGGCCTCGCGCGCGCATCCCGGCCGTGGCACCTATCAGGGGCACCTATCAGGCCAAAGCGGCTCCACCTGGAGCCAATCGCGGGGTGCAGGGGGCGGGGCCTGCCGCGCGGACCTTTAAAGAGAAATCCTTGAGCACCGCCCCAGAGCGTGGGCAGCTGTCAAGATGCCGGGCTCCGGCTCGCCGCCGGCTTGCGGCTGATAGCCTGCACGCAGCGGAGCCCTGCCGCTGTTTGCGAAGAGATTGTGGGATGCAGGGGCCTGGAGCGCCCCGAGGGGATTACTGACCCTTGCCTAGAGCCCAAATTTAATGGCTAGGATCTCTAGTTTGAACCGCAGATCATTGATTGTCCCGGTAGCCGACACCCAAATTCTGTGGCATCAGTAGCTATGGCACCGAGTGAAGAAGCAGCGCAGGCTCCCGCACCTGACACAGGGCCTGACTCCTAGGAAGAGAACGGGGTTCCTTTTGTCCTAATGTTCTCCCCTGGCGGGATAAACAGCGACAAATAACCCATGGAGGTGCATTGCCAGTAGAATATCCCTCTTGGGTCGTCTGGTAGTAGGGTTTCTTGACCTTCTAAGCTCTTACCCTAGTCTTCAGCACGGCCTGCAGCAGAAACTGACCGCCCACATAAGAATGAGCGCGATGTGAAGTGTACAGTGTTCTCCCTGTGCCCTTCTACGGTCCTGGGCTGTGACGCAGGAATTGGAGGGGGTTGGGTTCGGTGAACATTAAGGGCAGTTCGGCCTTGGCCAGGCAGGGCTGCTCCGAGGCCAGGCCAGGAGTGACGCCCTCGTAGCGTGTTTTCGGAAACTAGAGCCCGCTTTCAAGAGCTTCTCTACCGCCCCAGCCTCTCTAGCGGGAAGGTCCCGGCTTCTGCCCTGCGTTCAGTGGCACTCACCTAAATCGGCCAGTTTACTCCTGCATTAATATGCCCAGGTTTCAGAATGAAATCTTTAATGACTACTATCCCTATCCCTGTGGTGCCTACCTAGCACGGTGCTGTGCGTAGAACAGGTTCTCAATTAAGGTTCAACACACAAAGTACAACACACAAAGAACTACAGGTTAGAGATTCTATGTTGAATTCTTTTAAAACATAAGTTTTGTATAATAAAACTGTAGATTACTAATTTCTGAGTTTGTAAAAAAATGTTAAATTTCTGTTTAAAATCATCAGGGCAAAGGCTGAGCCTTTTCAGCTACTAAGTCTAATCACAATAGAATAAAAATCTGGGGAAAAGAATATTCATCTTAACTAATTTACTACAATGAATATTCACATATTAAAATTAAAAGAAAACAATTTAGAATTTAAACTTTATCATTTGCTAATAAAAGCAGGATGTTTTTTTAGGTGGGTGCACTTGTTCCCAAACATTTCTTTCTTTTCTATGGTGACATAGAGGCTTGTAAGGAGGATCACCCCCCTAGCAGGTCTAACTTGTCTCTTTTCTAGCCCAAGAGTCTGAATTTAGAAGTAGCTACCAGGAAATATGCACTGGCTATGCAGGCAGTTTCAGCAAAATATCTCTATTGGCAATGACAAATACTACTCAAGTTGAAATTGTTGTTGTTTAAACAGATTAAAACTGCATAGGGAAAAGAGTGGAAAGCCATCAATTATCAAGAAAATTCGTAAACACTCAGGCTGGTTTGCCCTGGGGGAGGGAGAGAACATACATGTCTGAAATGCTTATCAAGAAGACAGAACCGAATGGTCATATCAAGAAGAGAAAAATGAGGTGTAATTATTCTCAAAATTAGCTTTCAAGCCTTAAACACAGTTTCATGTTATTTGTACTATGAATTTATACTTATGACTGAAGACTTAATAAAACTCCATCTTAGATGATTAGATAATGTTATTTTTCAAATACTACTTTTAGAGGGACATTGGTACATGCTGAACAAGATTTTGCCTCAAAACAAGCAATTTTTCGTATGTACAGTGTGTCATTAAACTGCCACATGGGGGCCTTATTTAATAAAGCTTTTTCTTAATTATCCTGAGCAATATGTCCTGGGTCTCATTCTTTCTTTAGATTACTAATCTGGAGATAATGAATCAATTATATCTAGTATGAACTATAGTACTGCTATAGAACCACATAAATTTTACACTACTTTTTGAACTTCTTTCAGTACCTATTATAATTCTTTATCTAACTGAGCATTTGCACAGAGGTTATTTAGAGATGTAAAAATACTCAAAATACAAATAACAAAAAATAACCATAAATACCAAATTTAACCCCTAAGAATTCTATAGAACTAAGTGGGCAGACCATACTCATTCACCATTTTCCCAACCTCCTCTTTCTCTCCATCAAAAAAGACAAAATTACAACTGTAACATATAAAATGTCCTCAAATCTAAAATGCCATAAGCCAGAGAGATTATGAAAACATTGTTTATTTTAATTCCAAAGAAGTGGACTTCTCAAACATGCCCAAATGCAGCAGCCATACAGAAAAGATTGATGAAATTGAAGACAATTTTTTTTAAATCCATGAAGTGAATTTCTCCATAAACAAAAGCAAAAGAAAAATGAAAGATTGAGAAAATACTTGAAACCCATATCATGGACAAAACTAATTTCCTTTATGCACACAGTACTCCTGCAGATCAATAAGCACTGTTTCAGTAGAATAATAAAAGTAGAAGTCAAAGAGAGAGAAAACATAAGTTTTCTCTGATGTTTTTTTTTTTTTTAATTTTTTTAGTTTATTTTTCAATTGCAGTTGACATACAATATTACATTAAGTTCAGGTGTATCACACACCTTTAAAAATTTGTGGGAAACAGGGAAAAATGGCATAGATGATAGTGGCTTTTTTCATCTGCTTTTTTGATCACATCAAAGTTGTGATGGAAATATAGAGCAAAAAGCAAGCAGAGTCACCTAGGGTCTAGATGAACAGATGCACTACAACTAGGGAGAGAAATAAGAAATCACCCTACAGCAGTAGGAGGTAGGAAGTGGCAAAGACACGAGTCTGCCTTGTCTGGTCCAAGCAGTGCAGCTGAGTGGGACAGAGGCTATGGCTGCTGTGGATGTTCCTCTTAAAGGGGATGTGACCCAGACCAGACTTTCGTGGTGACGGACTTGCTTGCTCTGAGCCTTGATGCCAGGTTGGCTGCTCATGAGGCACCAGGGACTTACAGTGGAATGCTGAGTTGTCTGAGCGAGGGTCAGAGGTGAGGCTTCCTCCCTAGCAGAAGGACTGGTGGTATACATTGTTCCCTGTTGATCCCTCACCCATCCCAGTGTGCAGACACAGTGCCACCATAGCTGAGACGTAATCAAACTGGATAACAGAGGTCGCTCAGCCCAAAGGATTCTCTGAAACTCCCCCTTCCCCAGCTTGTGGCCCCACCCAAGCCACATCCAGTTGTGTCCTCTGAGAGTCAGGTGCTCCTTGCTGAGCAGCACCTAGACTCACACTGGTGGCAGCTGAACTCGTTTTCCCGTGTGCTTTCTTGAGGCAACTATAAGCATAGCATCTGTGGATTGCTTGCTGAATCTTAACATGTGGCCCTGGAGGGGCACAGACTGGAGCTAAACTTGACCTGCTGCTGAACCCCTCGCAGGACTGTGCTACTGGACACCTACTACACAAAGCTGCACTAATAAGACTGGGAGACTTAAGGATAGGCACAGAAAGGCAGTCAAAATGGGAAGACAAAAAGCAGAAACCATATAAAAGAACAAACAGAAATCCAGAAATAATGGAGTCAAGCAAATTAACAGGATGCAGAGTTCAAAACACTGGTTGTAAAGATGCTCAGTGAATTTAAGGGAAATGCAGATGAATTCAATGAGAACTTTAGCAAAGAGACAAACATAAAATAGAAATAGAAATTATAAAAGGGAATCAGTTAGAAATGAAGAACACATTATCTGAGATGAAGAGTGTATTAGAGGGAATCAACAGAATGGATGAAGAAAAGGATCAAACCACCAGTACAGAGTATGGGGAGGCCAAGGATACCCAGTCGGAATGGCAAGAAAAAAGAAGCCAAAAGTATAATAATAATTTAAAGAGTCTATGAGACAAAATTAAATGTAAAAACATCTGTGTCATAGGACTACCTGGAGGAGAAGAGGGAGAACAAGAAGTTGAAAAGCTCTTTGAAGAAATAGTGATGGAAAACTTCCCTAACCTGGTGAAGGAAATAGACATACAATCCCAGGAAACTCAGAGAATCCCAAGAAAGAGGAACCCAAACAGGCCCACACCAAGACATATTATAATTAAAGTGCCAAAGGTTAAATACAAAGAGAGAATCTTAAAAGCAGCAAGAGAAAAGCAATTAGTTACCTACAAGAGAGCACCCATAAGATTAGCAGCTGGTTTCTCAAAAAAAAACTTTGCAGGACCAAAGGACTTGGCACAAAATATTCAACATGATGAAAACTCAGGACCTACAACCAAGAATACTTTATCCAGCAAATCTATCATTGAGTTGAAGGACAGATAAAGAGCCTCCCAGACAAAAAAAAAGTTAAAGGAATTCATCAACACCAAACCACTATTACAAAAAATGTTGGAGGGACTTCTTTAAGAAGAAAAAACAAGTATCAAAATCATGAATAAAAAAATGGTAATAACTACATTCCTATCAACAAGTACCTCAAATGGAAAAGAAGTACTCCAACCAAAAGATAGAGTGGCTGAATGGATAAGAAAAGAAGACCCCTACATATGCTGCCTACGAGAGACTCACTTCAGATTAAAAGACACACACAAACTGGAAGGAAAAAGAGGGGAAAAGATATTGCCTTGATGGTCCTAGAGGGTATTGTGCTGAAGGAAGTAAGTCAGATAAAGAGATATACCACATGATTTTATGTACATGTGGAATCTAAAGATTAAAATAAATGACAGCAAAAATGGAAATAAACTCATAGATATAGAGAATATTTTGAGGGCTACAAGACAGGAGGGAGGTTGGAGGGACAGTGAAAAGGGCAAAGGGGTTAAGAAAAACAAATGGATAGTTGCAAAATAGTCATGGAGATATAAAGTGTAGCATAAGGAAAATAGTCAACAATGTTGTAATAAATATGTAAGGAGAAAGACGGGGCCTAGATTTAGTAGAGTAATCACTTGAGCTTTAATCAATCACTCTGCTGTACAACTGAAACTAGTATATTATTATATGTTAACTATAATTGAAAAAACTCAATGAATTGTACAATGTAAATAAATACGAGCAATTAATTGTCTATTATGTTTCAATAAATCTGGAAAAAAAGGAAAAAGGTTTTTTTGTGAACAGGTATAAAAAGAGGGGAATGTCATAAGGGAACATCAAATCGAGGGATGTTGGTATTTTATCTTGGTTATTGTTACTTTTCACGGAAGTGAGTTGAGCACATTTCAAAACTGTTGGAATAAATCCACTGGGAAGTGAGATTAGTAATGCAAGAGAAATATAACAAGAGTGTGATTCTACTATACTTTAAATTGGACATAGAAGGAAAGAATAAAGGTGAGAAGTAATAGGTTGGGTAGAGAAGAGGAATCAAAGGACTGAATGATCTATTGAGTACAATCATTATGAATATAGGTAAAACAAGCAAGCCAGGAGAAGAAATTGAAGATTGTGGTCAGAGAGTGGTATGCTTGAATTAGGAAATTTTGAGTTAGACCAATTATGGGTGACAACAAAATCTAAGGTTTATAATCATGGTAATGTGCAACAGTGCAGGGGTTGGTCAGGTAATGAAAGGAGTTAACCAAAGGAGTTAATAAAAAAATTCAGAAGACAGAGTGTTGAATGGCTGTTTATGGTGTTATGAAGTCATCTAGAATTATGACAGGATTTAGAAAACACAGTAACTGTTGTGTTATCTTCCCCTCAATAATTTAGGGAGAGTAAGTAGAAGTTTAGTAGGTGACAATATTGTCAAATTACCTAAATATCAAAGACTGAGAGCAAACTTTGTTGATTTGCTTGCTTCATTTTCTCTTCCCTTCCCTTCCCTTCCCTTCCTTTCCCTTCCCTTCCCTTCCCTTCCCTTCCCTTCCCTTCCCTTCCCTTCCCTTCTCTTCTCTCCTCTCCTCTCCTCTCCTCTCCTCTCCTCTCCTCTCCTCTCCTCTCCTCTTCTCTCTCTCTCTCTCTCTCTCTCTCTCTCGCTCGCTCTCTCGCTCTCCCCCCCTCTCTCTCCCTCTCTCTTTTTTACCAGAGAGTGGAAAAACAATGATCTAGAAGTGGCAATAGAAACCAGGGAGAACAGTACTCTTTGGCCCTGAGGTATGAAATGAATAAACATATTTTAAAACAAAGCAAGAACTTCCATGTGAGAGTACAAGGGGAGCAGAGTTCACAGGAGAGATTCAGGTCTCCATTGAGGAAAGAGGGTGGAGGATCCACTCAGAAGATGTAGAGGATATAAGGTAGTATTGGTCATAGAGCAAAAGTTCCAGATGACATCATGGAAGGGGATGGCAGACAAGGTTAAGGTCAAGGAAGTGCAAAATATGTTGGTACAATGGAATATGAATGGTGAGGCTGGCTATATTGAAGAGTACCTTGATAAGTTTCATAAATTGTTCTTTGTAAAAGGCTTACTCTTTAGGTAAAGATTGATCAAAATAAGGTGGATTTGGTCTTACAGTGTCTTTGAGGAGGGCAATCCAGGCCCCAAGTTCAGAGGTCTTCTTTTTTCTTTTCTTTTTTCTTTTGGAGAGGAGTGTTAAATCAAAAATTACAGACTCCAAACATTGCATAGATTATATAATCAATTAATCTTCAGAGCCATTCTTTGAAGTAGAGATTGTTATATTTTCTCATTTACAAACAAGGAAACAGAGACTTAGAGAGTTAAGTAACTTGCAGAAAGTCACACAATAAGTGACAGAGCCAAGATTAAAATCTTAATATATTAGATGCAAAATGGATCTATTAGATCAATTTTTTTTCTAACATGTTTTACTGCCTTTTTGGGAAAGTAATTCCAGGTGAATTTTAAACACAATACCCCTACTTTGCATATATGGTGCTTCAGAATCAAAAGGGATTGTATATAATGACTAGTTGCATTACTAGTAGAATGTAGAGTCTCTAGAGAATTGAGAGTAGCACAGCCCAGGCTTTCACAATGCTTTGCAAAAAATATGGAATGAGTTTCACCATTGGAGCTAAAAAGATAGTCACCTTAGGGAGTGCAGCAATTCTTTTATTTCTTTCCTCTCTCTTACCCTTCTCTTTGGACTAGAACCTTAGCCTCATATTATACCACATTGAATTATTTTATACTAAAGGGAATTGTCAGCATTCTCCAGTACATTAATTTTGTTTTCTACCTCCTCCCCACCTCTTCTGTGTTTCTATCAAAAATCATCACGTATTTCTAAGCACCTTGATGACAATACTCTTCTACAACATCATAATAAAAAATAATATTCTATAATGTAGTTATATCATACTTTACTTGATCAACCCTGCATTGTTGAACTTTTAGCATGTTTCCTGTTATGTTAGTACAGACAGCATTAGCATAGCAATATCTGCATATCTATGATTACTACTTTAAGAGAAATTATTATAAACACTGTTGATTCAGAAAAATGTGTGTTGAGTTAAAAGATATGAAAAATTTTAATAAATACAAATTAAATTTTTATCTAGATTTGTTTTGCCCATTTATAACCCTATTAAGCATTTTTCTACAACCTTATTCACTTGGAATTATTCTCTTTACTGTTTTTCCATATAATAAGCAAAGGGCAATGTCTTATTTATATCCTTTATCAGTAGTGAAGTGCTATGTTTATTTCATGTGCTTATTGGTCACTTAATATTTCGCCTTTGGATTTTACCTATTTGTGTCCTTTGTCCATATTTTCCCAGTGTATTAGTTTTTTTTAGAGTGACTATTGTCATATTGGTCTATTGTATGTACAGCAAATACCTTTCCTAGTTTGTTGTTGCCTTGTTTATAGTACCTATAGAGTTATTGTATATGGAGATATTGAAAATGTTTTACGTAAGTTAAATTGATCAATCTTTTTTTACTGGTTTTTCCTTTAGTCATTTTAGAAATGCTTTTGTCGCCCACACATTATATGGATGTATTATGGTTTCTTTTTTACATCAAAAATAGTTCATCTATTGTTCTTATTTAAAAACATTTCTATAAAAATTTGTATGCATCATGGCTCCAGGAGGACAGATATCACACTCATTAAGGTTAGCATCTGGCACAGCATTGTTAGTATTCAATAAATAGTTTTGAATGAAAAAAGTGTTTATCTATATGTCCAATTCTACTTATTAAGTGATCTATCTTTTCCATATTGATTTAAAATATTAAATTTATCATGTAATAATTTTAAATAGAAATTTTGTATCTGTAATAAAAACTTGTGCTCATGATAATAAATCCACAGAAACAACTAATATAAATTATCACTTCTTTCTTGCTATCTCTCCAGACATAAAATAGAGATATATATACCTAATTTTACCTAGATGGACTCATGCTACATTCAGCAGATATATATTTTCATCATCTGTCAATATTTGTATTCATTTATGTTTTCTTCCAAAAGTTTTATATTTTTATGTAGCCAAATTACGTATTTCAACTTTTTTGGTTTCTGGGAGTTTTATATTTAGAAATGCTTTCTGTATGCTTAAATTATGAAAATGTTTACCTATGTTTCTGTAGTATGTGTTCCTTTTTTTGTTTGTTTTGCATTTGTATTTTTGATACTTGTGGAACTTATCTTAATGTAAGAGTGTTGGTAAAAAAGCCTAACTTTTCCAAATGACCAGTAGTTATCCAATATTGATACTAAATAATGCATTTTTTCCCACTGATAAGAAATGCTACCTTTGTTAGGTACTAAATATTTGTATAGATTTGAGTCTGATGATGAATTTTTTATTCTGATTCATTGATTTATAATTTGTGAGCTAGTGGTACCAAACTCTAATAAGTAATAGAGACTTATAATTCATTTAAATATCTAGTTGGCTAGTATCTCCTAATTATTCTCTTTCAGAATGTTCTTAGGTAAATTTATAATGTCTATTCTTCCATATAAACGTTAGAATCATTTTGACACATTCTACCCCCCAAAAGCCTATAAATATTCTGATTAGAATTGCATTATAGATTAATTTAAAAAATTAACATCTTTGCAATATTTGTGATGTTCTAAGATCAAGGTATATCTTTTTATTTCCTCACATATTCTTTCATTTCACTTGGTGGAGATTTATAGTTTTTGTCATAGAGTTTGAGATTGATATTATAACTAGGTTTTTTTCTCCTATTATATTTCTAACTAGTTATAATTTTTACATAAGAAAGCTATTCATTTTTTGCACAATTACCTTTCTAAGTGTACTTATTGTTTTTTATAGGTTTTCAGTTGATTCTCTTAATTTCACAGGTAAATGGTTATATCATCTGAGTTAATTTATGTAGCACTAAAAATACTGACAGGCACTTGGTAAGTACTCAATGAGCATTAGTTATAAGTAATATGATATATATTATTATTTGTATTAGTAAATTATCAGAAAGACTAAACTTTCTGTGATGAAGTAAGTAGATTTACATTTTCGGATTTTAACAAAATGATCCTAAATTTCATCTGTAAGCATAAACATGCAAATAGGAACAAGACTGGCAAAAGAGTAATGAAGAAAGACTTACTTTATCAGATACTAAAAATATTGTTAAGTATACAAAAGCACATAATAAAATAGCAAGATATTAGATCAAAAACAGAGAGATTAATAGTGAGGTTAGTAGAGTTATACACAAATCTTTTTAACATCAAGAATTTATTTTAATAGCTAAAAATATGTGAATACCAATTCTACAAAGTAATTTTTTTGTAAGTTATGTTGGGCAATTCATAAAAAATAAACACCTTGAGAAAATTTTCATAAAGCCTAAACATCAGTAAGAAATGGGTTACTAACAAACTTTTTAAAAATTTATTTCCTAGTTACAGTTGACATATAATATTATGTTAGTTTCAGGCATACGACATGGTGATTAGACATTTATATACCTACGAAGTGATCCCCTTGATAAGTCTAGTACCTATCTGACACCATACATAGTTATTACAATTATTATTGACTATATTCTCTGTGCTATACTTTACATCCCTATGACTATTACTATAACTGGCAGTTTGTACTTCTTAATCCCTTCCATCTTTTTCACCCACACAAATTTCTATGTAGGATTTTAAGCTATAAATGTCGAACATATTAAAAACATATTGCTTTAATTCTTCCTGAAAATAACAACGTTTCTCTTAAAACAATTTTCAAAAATATTCAGAAAATCAAGAGAATTAAAATACGTTTTAGTACCAGTTTATGTACATAGCTGCTTATGCAAGCTGAAAATATATCAAAATGGCAATGATAGTAATGATTGCTCCCTGAGTTTTTCAAGGTCAATTTAATCATATATATCTATATATACATATATTCGCATATTTATTCGAAGAATTATTACTGTCATTTTGGGTTTATAATAGCTTGCTACTCATTTTAACCAATATATTCTAAATATTTTCAAAATTTTTTAATTTTTGAAGTTAGTTCTATACTCCAAAACAAAAAATAAAATTATAATATGAGAAAAGGAAAAAAGCCTGATTGATATTTATGTACTGACGCTTACAATATTTCCTAGTTTATAACATTTTAAAATTCACACATGACCTTGCATTAGGAAGCATATCAGTTTAAATAAAGATATTCTTCAAGGTGAATGTCCATTGAGTAAGAAGAACATTTTAAAGGACATGTTTTTCTTCATATTTTTATATTTGTATAATAAAAATAAACTCATTAGTTGCTCACTATGTGCTAGGCTATTTTTATATATTATTTTATTTAATTTTTATAAAAACCTTATGAAATTTCTTTATCTCCATTTTATAGATATGAAAATTGAGACCAATTATTTACATTAATATGCTCACTGGTCAGTAAAGACATTAACTTTTTGTTTTTCGTGTCTGCTTTAAAGATTTTCTCTAGTCTGATTTGCCTTTCAATTATTTTTACCAACAAAAGTTTTATATATTTATGTTGTCAATCTGTCAAACCTTCATTTAGTGATATTTTTCTCCCTATTACTTCTAAATTTAGAAAATATTTCTCTCTTTGGCAGTTTGATACATATCTAATTCTCTCTTCTAATTTGTATTTTCTGTTTACTTTAAAGCACATGTCCAGAAGTACCTTGATAGGTGGTTTAAGATGAAAATATCTAAAAAGATCTATTTTCACCTAATTAGCCAATTGTTCAAACACAATTTATTGAAAAATCCCTTTCTCCATCATTACTTGTGATGCTTCTTTTACTGTATGTTATTTTCTAATATGAACAATTTATTTCTGAGTTACTAGTTCTGTTCCCTTGATCTAATTATCCAGTTTTGTTTCAGTACCACATTGCTTCAATTACACAGGATATGCTAATACTTCCTTAATATTTTGTCATTAGATTTGGACATCTTCAATCTTTGGGCTTTAGTATGTAAGTTTTGTAGATAGAAACTAAGGAACATATATGATTTTTTTACAGCTAAATTATGTTCCATAGATAAGCACATTTCAAAGATCTATTGTATGGTGACTGAGCATTATCTCTTAGATCAATGTTTAAAACAGATTGCTTTAGCATGTCCATAAACTAAGGTATCTAGGAGACAAGGTATTCATTAACCATCTGATGAGAAATTCAGACAAAAAGAAAAGGTTGTTTTTATTTCATTGATTGTATAATAGCTTATCATTAATTTTTCTTTATAAAAGATCATGGTTATTGTTATCTTCCTTGAGAAAAGTTCTACTTTGGCTGAAGTTTTCCTTCTTACTACACACCATGTTTAAAACAATGAAAATATTCACTGAATACAGTATTATGTAAAAACATTGTCTTCCATCAACCCATTAGTAAAAATTATGGCCTTAAGGAATGTCAGCATGGTAAGGAAAAAAAAAGTCCTTAATATATATGCATTTGTGCCTTCCCACTTCACTCTATGTCTTTCCTTATTCCCCCAATTATCCCCATTTCCCCAGATACTTCCTTTGCTTTCTTTGAATAACCACATAAATCCTGTGATCTTCTTAATGTAAATCACTTATTTAGAAAGGATAGTTTTTTTCCTTTTAAAAAAGTCTATGTTAATTTACATCCTGCTTTTGACTGCCTCATCAGAACAGATAAGGCAAATTTTCATGAAGTTTAATTGTAAGATTGAGATTCTTAGAGTAGAATTTTCTGTCACATTGGTTAAGAACTAAACCTAGCATTGTGGATAAAGGATCTTAGGAAGGGTACTTTGAGAAAACTGACAGATTAACTCTCCAGGATTTTGTTTATCTGTCCTTTCTAAATTATAGAACTTCATCACAAGTCATTAAAAAAAATACTGTTGTTTCTTCATGATCCTATATCCTAGATCCTAGAATCAGCATATAAAATACTCTCTTAGTCTACACTAAAGAAAACATCAAGGAATGCATGGAATTGTACAATACAGCCATCTAGACTAAGGTTCCATGCCATCACTACCAGGCTGATAGCAATTACTAACACTTTTCCCATATACACTTTACCCAAAGAGACTATGCCAATCTTTCCATGTCCCAAGGCTACCTTGAGTGCCATGTCATCAAGAAACTGTCTGAACCCTGATCATCAAATCATTCAAACACACTGCAGCTCATTATTTTTAACAAACCTAATTTAATCATTAAGACACTGTTGAAATATATAACGATTGCTGGTTCAAGTTGGTTTGAAGTCTTCATGAACTTGGAAGTTCCCTTCCAACACCAAAACAATGCACCTCAAATACTCATCCTCTCAAACTCTAATATAGCTGCATTTTGCATTAATTTATATGATTTATTTATGATTAAAATTAAATGTGGATATATAAGCTCACAAAAAAGAAAGATGCCCTTTAAGTAGTACACTAGCTATCTGAAAAATCTCAATTAAACTTCTTGAAAATATAATGTTGTTTTGAACCTGAGGGAGCATAAAGAAGTGGCCAAAGATGTGGGTTCTAGAGTTCATATTTCTGTAGGAGACCCTGGATTCAACTTTCTGTTCTGCCACTGACTATGTGGTATTATACAACTTTTTAACTTCACTGAATCTTAGTTTCCTCATCTTTAAAATGAATATAATCACAGTCTTATTTATGCCAGAATTAAGTGGGAAAACATCTGATTTAGAGCTCAATAAATATTAATCATTATTTTCTTTCCTCAAATGCATTAGCATCTCTGTTGAGGTCAAGGACTAACTCATTTCTCTTACTGTCTAGAGTGCTCAGAGCAATTGTTCAACATACGTTTGTTAAATTTTGTTGTCATGGAGTTGTTAGATCTGAGGGAACCCCCTGTAGCATGGTACAAATTTTTTCTTAAATAATGTATTTCCTGTGGAGCAGGAGGAGCAGGGAACTCCTTCCAATGCTGGTCACAAATCTTGATCACACCAGAGTCTCCAATAAATTTTCAAATTGTGTAATATCTTTCTCTTCAGTATAAGTGATATGCTATATGCAACCTAAATATGATTAATTTATACCTCTGTAGCCTTTTTTATATACTAAAAGTAATAAAAAATGATTCCTTAGTGAAACACCATATCCTGATTCTTTAATTTGCAACATGTACACAAAACTGAAAATCAAATCCTCATAGCATGAAAAATTTCAGACATGCTATAAACACTTTAAATATGAAAACATTATTTTTCATAGTCTCTAAAGATGAGACTCTTTTTGTAAAATGAAGGTAGTGATGTTTGCCAACTAAGACCTTGTAATATTGTTCTACAGATGTGAAATGAGGATTGAAAAAGAGGAGTGCTCAGTAGGATGTAACAAGGGAAAAAGCAGGGGAATGAGCCATGATATTAATTTAGCCATTCCTTAATTCAGTAAATATTTGCTGAATGCCTACTATGTTTCATTTGCTGGGAAACAGATAAATAAAGCAGAGATGGGCTGCCTTTATAGAGCACATGTGTCAATGGGAAAGACACATTCTGAAATGAGCAAAAATTGCAATTGTGACCTATAATAGGAGGGAGAGATACAAGGCACTTTGTGAACTACTAATGAGATAACCAAATCTAATCAGGAAGTGACTTTTAAACTAAGCCAGAAAAATGAATCCATGTTATTCAGGTGAAAATGTGTGTGTGTGTGTGTGTGTGTGTGTGTGTGTGTGTGTGTGTGTCATGATGCATGTGTGTGTACCACATGCATGTTGGGGATTTGGGAGGGGTGGAAGACAGTAGAGAAAGACTGCATCTGGAGAGCAGACAGCAGAACACAGTGCACAGCAAAGGTCCAAGGAGCTGACAGAATGTCACTGTGGCTGGATCACAAAGGAACAGCGAGAGAAGTAGTCTAAGGCTAGAGAGGGGAGCAAAAGCCAGATCACAGAGGACCTTTGGAATTGAAACTGAGAGCAATGGAAAGCCATTGCAAATCTTACCTGGGGGTGTAACACGGTAATATGTGCATTTTTAAAAATTACTTTGGCTGCCCTGTAGAGAGCGATTAGAAGGAATGTAGAATGAATGTGGAGAAACTAGTAAGGAAGCTCTGATAATAGCCCAAGTAGGAGAGCATAGTGGTTATAGTGGTTTGGACAAAGTTATTGGCACTGTTAAGAAGAAGATGGATTTGAATTAAACGTTGAGAGTAAGGCAGAAGGGGTTTCAAGGATGACTCCTCTCCACCCTCACACCCCAGGTTTCTAACAAATTAAATGGTAGTTCTGTGTACTTAGATGCGCATGTTGAAAGAAGCGAATTTGGGAACGAGATCAAAAGTTCGCTGCTTAGTGTGAGACACGTTGAGCTCAAATTGGCAATTTCCACAGCATGATCTTTAGGATTCACTGTTTTTAACAGTAACAAAGATGATGGAGAATTAAGAAAACTTGACTATAAAATAGTAAGAAGGTTTACCTTTGCCATATGATAAAATGGTAATGTGGATAATATACTTGGCTTGGGTGAGCACTATTTGATTGTAATGCATGATAATCAATGAAACAAGAGGAACAAAGCTAGAAATGATATAAGGTTATTAACTGCAATGCCAGTTCTTAAAAAAGACCACTGCAGTATGACTTGACAATTAGAAGGAACACGATATCTACAAGGTCATGCAATAGAGACAGTTACAGAATTACAGGGAAGGACTAATGCAGGAGAAACCAACTAAAAAGATAAGAATCAGAATTCATCAGTGTCTCATGGAAAGATAACACAATAAATTTAAAGTTTTGTAATTTTTTTTATATTACTATGGTTAGTATTATCCCCTCATTTTCTATGTTAATATCATTTAAAGTATTTTAATAGATAATTTTATTATTAGTCACAACAAAAGTGCAACTTGTAATGAGCAATATTTCTTTCACATTTGTTCAAGTATTACATAATAAGATAAGCCTCAGGCCTTAGTTAACCAGCTTTGGAATCTTAGATAATTGTACTGCAGATATTACTAAGGCAAATAGAATGCACTCTGAAACCTATAGCCCTTCCCCTGGGTCCTGAAGAATGGTAATTAAAACTGGCTATGCTGACTAATCAAAAACAAAAATCATGATGAGAGAAACTTTACACAAAGGTGAAATAAAACAGCTAGAGAGTATGAGTGGTAATTAAAACTGGCTATGCTGACTAATCAAGAACAAAAATCATGATGAGAGAAACTTTACACAAAGGTGAAGTAAAACAGCTAGAGAGTATGATTGCACCTGTTCCCCTAACAACTATCCCACACTAGCCAATTTGAAATCCCCAGCATTAGAATCCTTTCTCAATATGATAGAAAGAACAACAAACTCAATGTCAGAAAACCTATGTTGGTAACTTGACCTCTTTCTAACTATGTGGCCTTGGTCAAGTTGCTTAACATTTCAGAGGCTCTGTGTAATGAAGGAACAACACAAAATGTCCTCCAAATTCTCTTACAAGCTTAAACACCCACGAATCTAGAGAGAAACACTGGAACATGAGAATTACCCTACAGTAAAACCCATTTTACAGAAATTATTTTGAAAGCATTACTCTTCAAGGATTTCCAAGATCTTAATTGTGCCATTCAAAACTTTCCCCAGCTCTATCCTGTTTTGAGGACATTCAACTTAAAATTGTAATCTCCCTGACTGGCACACCCAGTGTCCTTCCTCTGTTGTTTTCCCCCATAACACATTCCACCTTTTAATGAACTAAGCTACTTATTTTTTTTGTGTTTTTTGTCAATTTGCCCACCCCTACCACCAAACATAAGTTCTACCCACTCAGGAAGTTTTGTTTGTTTTGTTCATGGATGTATGCCAAGCATATAACATATGATAGGTGCTTACCTAAAATTGTTAAATGGATGAATGAGTGAATTCCTAATATAATGTAAAATGAAACAGTCCCAACTTAAGTAACAATTGCAAAAGCAGATCTAACTATGCATTGATCTATTGACACAATATTCCTTACATATGAAAGTATATTTTAAGTAGTTTTGTTTTTTGAAATAATATAAACCTTAAAAAAAAAATAAGCGTGTGAATGTTAGCTCATTGAACTGATTTGACTTTGTTCCCAGGAGAGAGTTCATTTAAGATCAGAAAAGTTCAAAGTCAATGAATCATAAAGCAATTAAAAAGCTAAAAAGGAAATGACATGTTTTTTTGAACTGCAAATACAAAAACCATTTAGAGTAATATAATTATATCAGGAATTCCTTGGTGCTATTATCTGAGGGCAAAAAGTTTGGCTATAAAGTAAGAGAATGATTAAATGGGTATATACTAGGATTGATCCAATCAAATAAGTATTGAACTTCGAAAGAATTTCTCTTTAGAAATAATCTTCAGAACAAATTTACTAAGTGCACAAGAAAATTGGGCTTATTATTTTATTATAGTCATATTTCATTTTTAACTGAAACTTCTCAAGTAAGTCATTCACTAATCTATTAATAATAACAATGACAAGAACAACACAAATAAAGGTTCAGAAGTTATATATTCAGGTAGTAAGCTAACTGCTATACCTTCACTATTTCATTTTACAAATGAGGAATTTCAGTTACAATGAGAACAAATAAATTGTCCCATGTCAAATGACCAGAATTTGAACTCAATCTGTTCAATGTTAAAACACATGTTCTTCCCTGAAATACTAGCTTGTCTCTTGTTTCTAAAACTTAAATTTATCTATACAAAATTTTTCTGCTGCTTTTGAGGACATTGAAAATATTTCTGTAGACTCTCAAGAAAAAAAAATCCTTCAAACTAATTTATTTTTTTGGCAGGAAGGCATCATTGAAATTGGTTCATAGCTACCTTGAGTATTTACTTTGAAAAGGATAATACTCATTTTAGATGTAAAAGTTCAATTTGCTTGTAAAATACAAAAACAAAAAGATCACTCTGTATACTAAAACTATACGAATAATTTTCATCCTCGAAAACACAGACACAACTTGAAGGACTGTGTGCCCTTTCATCTTCATATTGTTAGCATCTAGCAGAGTTCCTGCCACATAGTTAGTGTTCAATAAAAAAGTTAAGAAGACTCAAGAAGGAAAAGATTGTTCCAGCTAAGTCCGTCTTTATTTGTGTGGATATGCATTAGAATGTCAAATAATACCATTAATGGGAATTTCTTGAAGTCTACTCAACAAACAGAAATTGAATGCCTACTATCTATGCCCTGTTTTGTATTAGGCACTAGCCATATATCATTAAAAAAGAGACAAGATCCCTACCCTCATAGAACTCCACTCTTCAGGGGAATGACAATTAAGTGTCCAGTTGGTCTTCTCTCCTCTTTATTATCTTCCTCAGGTAGAGGTCTGAGGTGGGTAAAAGGAAAAGTACCTTTAGACCTTTGATCTAGATGATTCTTTGCGGCTGATATGGAAGTAGCAATTAGATAAAATACATCCAAGTTACACAGTTGATGGCAAAAACCAAAGCTAGAATCAAGTTATTCCTGTCTATATTTTCCTATTCCTTAAAGATTATCTCTATTTTTAGTTCTTTCTTTCTTTCCTTAGAAACATGTTAAAGAAATTTTCAGGAATATAAGAATTTTCAAAGAAATGTAGAATATTGGGAGTTCTTAATGCTACTTATTTTAGCCAGTTAATTTTGGCCTTACACTAATTGCAACTGTTTCTTAAAAACAGAAAATTCCACTGAGCTGAATAACCATATCTAGGACCCTCTTCCTCATCTGAATCTCCATGCTTTATAAAAAATCATATTTTATTGTTTTCATTGTAAAAAATAATACACTTTTAATATAGGAGATATGTTAAATACAAAAAAGTTTAAAGAAAAAAAACTGACCTAATTTTCATCACTAAAAAACAATTCTTCACATTTTTATATATTTTTTCTATTATTAGAGTAGTTAATTGCTTTACATAGTTAATATCATGTTGTCACAATTTTCTCCTGTCCTATTCCTTGCATATTAACAGAGATACTTTATAATGTTATTGCAAACTCTTTGTAAGCACATTTTATATGTTCTTGAAGTGAATGTATCATAATTTACTCAGCCATTCACACGTGGTTAAGTATTTAGGTCACTTCTCGTTTTCACTATTATCAAATAAAGCAGCAGTGAACATCTTTCTGCCTGATTTTTTCCCCTGTTCTTTGGATTATTTCTTTAGGACAGATTTCCTAAAATTGAATTGAGATAAACATATTTAAGTTATATATTTCCACATTGTTTCCTTAAGCAGTTTAATAATTTCACTTCCCACCTATTTTACTTCACTCTTATGAATGCTTGACAGCCTCAATTTTCAAAATGTCTTTGCTGTTTTAATTTGCATTTCTTCATAGTTAATGTGAACATTTCACTATATCCTTGTTTGTTCACCAATGTACTATTGCCTTTCTGTTTGTCAATTTGCATTTTTTGCTCAGTTCTATTTTAGCTTTTGAATTTTCTTGTTCATTTATATGAGCTCTTTATGTATTAAGAATAGTAACTCATGCTATTTGCAATAAATAGCTATTTAGTTAGGTGTTGCCTTTAAATTTGTATTTATTCAAGATAATTTTTATATTCTTTTTGCTTTATTTACAACAATTATTTATCAATATTTCCATATCATTTTCTTTAAATGCCCTTCACTAGCCCTTTCTACTGTTAAAAAACAAAATCCAACTGAGTAAATTTGAAGATCTAAGGGACTTTATTAAGTAATTCATAAATTAGGTAGCATCCCACCTAGCAACTTAGATGAGCACTCTTTAGTGTTGTTCAGAATGGAAGGATTTTATAAGAAGAAGGGTGGGGCAAGGGATTGCAGGGTGAGGGTGTTGAGAAAGAATTGTTTTGGAGCTGGGACACCTTTACTTCGGGGGAAGGAAAGGGGAAGTTTTTATTAGGTAGATTGTTTCTTCTTTCTATGGGGTAGAGAAAAGCTTATGTGACAGATTACTGGTGTTTGACCAGAACATTATATGCTGGTTAAGCTTACTTTTCTGGGAGAGGTAGAAACTGCCATTAGACTAGATATTTTGTATCATGGGCTTTTAGCATGAGTGATGCCATTTTGGGCTTGTTTTTTTGTTTCTTTTTTCTTTAACACTAGTCATTATGCTTTTGCTCTTCTAAATTTTACTCCTGTCTTGGTATTCCATTAATCATCTTTATTAGGATATCTGGATAAAAATACCATTTACTCAATGCCAAACACTTTTCAAGTCTTACCTGATTTACTTCTTACAAAAACCCTAGGTGGATTCTGTTACTGTGTCCTTTTTAATGATGCAGAAATCAGGGTTTTGAGAGGCTAAGTAACCTGTCCAAAGCCACTCAGCAAAGTGAAGTTGGAATTCAAATCCTTCTGAGCCCCTCTTTTTTTCTCATCTTTCTCTTGATCTTACTCTTTTGTCCTCTCTTCCATTAATTTCATAATTTATTTAAAAATATTCTTGTGTGATTATGGTAGGTTTAATAGAGGTCAGTGACTTGCCCATAGTGGTACTTTTCTAGTGGAGTTTTAAGGCTGGTAGAGGTTATAGAACTGTCAAGCACCCTAATAATAACTTAGCAAGTTAAGGCCCTACTGGTCTAACTAAATTCTATAATGTTGTCTCTGATATCAGAATCTTGACACTTAATATTTTTAACATTTATTGAATCTTTATTTTTTGTAAGTTGTAGCACTGTTAAAATATAAAAATTCCTAATCATATAAAAATTAATAATAAATACCAAATGAAGTATAGCTAATGAGCAGGAGGATTAGAGAAGGGTAGAAATCACTTCTCACTAGTGTATACGGAAGAGTTTACAGAGAAGTAAAATCCAGGCTTCTACTTGCTATTGACTTGACACATGGCTAGGTCACTGAATTTTAAATTAAATCAGTTATTATCATCTGATTGCCATTTCAATGTTGCAGCATTGGCTGAATGAGGTTAAGAGAAATAACTTCTTTGAAGATGGTTAGAGTTACATTGAGAGTCTGTTATTATTTTATTATTTTATTTTATTATTTTATTTTATTAGTGCACATGTACATAGAAGCAATCTGATGTATCCAATGTTGAGTTTAAGTAGAATCATTCAACATCCCTTGTCATTAAGACAGTCACATGTCCTTTACAGATTAAAGTTAAACCCAAATGTGTGGATCCTTTATTGTTATTGCCACAATTTGGTCATTTATCTTGCTCTTTGGACTGGAAATCTCTGGGATAGTCTTTCTCTGACTCAGGTCAAGTATATTCATCAGTGGGAACTCGTATTCCTTCTTTCACAGTATTGAACCTTTAATTCATATTCAGACTGGTTAAATAGAAGAACTAGGAGAAATAGGGAAATGAATTATTGGAGAGATCAGGGGGAAACTCAGTATTTATAATAAAAGAGGCATGGGAAGAAACTCCTGAAGAATTAAAAATTCCTTTCTCAAGAGAAGAGAAAGTAGGTGAAAAACAGAATAGATAATTTGTAAGAAGGTCCTGAGAAAATGATAAAGGGTTAAGAAGCTAGGATGTGAATATTTATCTGAATATAGAACTAGAGAGCCTGCATGTTTTTTAATGACATATTTTTAGTCAATGCTTGTTAATTGAGAGAAACACATGTAATGGATTTTCTAATGATGGCAGAATTTAAAATCCAAATTATATATATAAACATTTATTAAGAACACATTTAAACAAATTAAAAGGAAGAAATTTGAACTAAGATTAATCTGTGTACTGTTTAATAGGCTATAAGAGAAAAAGAACTAATGAGCATAACTAAAACACTGGTAGGCCTTTTACATCTAATATCTAATATTTCAATGTACTGGGAGAAACTCACTGTTTACAGGACTTATATGGCAAATACTCTTTATATTTAAGATTAAGTTGTTTGCATATCTTTGCCTATTAGTTTTGATTGAAGTAGGGTAGAAAGGTATGTTTCAGAAAAGATTAATGTTATTTTGGGCAGTGAACAGTTTCAAAGGAAATAAGGCAACTAGCCTGACAATAGTATTTATTGAATTCCTACCACTGGAAAAGCACTGTAGTAACTGTTATACAAATAAACAAATAAAACACAATCTCAGTCTATCTGGAACAATAAAATTTCTATAAATAAAATAATCTACTATCTCCCTGAAGGCAGTTTGTAATGTTTAAATCATCTACCACTGTAATTTAGCACAATGTTTAGCATATGGCAGGCACTCAGTAAATGTTTGTGGAATAAATTTGGACTAAATTCAAGCCCAGATGTATAGAGAAACATCTCAATAGGTATACATTCAAATAATTAAAAAAATTTTAAGCAGCATACAAAAGAAGAACAGTGTTCTTAGAATCAAAAACTTTTATATAATTTTGTACTTAGACCACACTTTTCTGAGTCATTCACTTTTTTTCCATTCATTCATTTAACACATACTTATTGAGGATTTACTATGTGCCAGACACTGTTTCTAGGTGGTTCAAGTGAAATAACATGACATTTGAGTAGATTTGAAAAAAGCAAGGAAATGAGTCATACTGTACAGCTAACTGTTCCAGGCAATGGAAACGGTAAGTGCAAAGGCTCTAAGCTGGAAACACACTTAGGTGTTTAAGTAACAGAAGGCTGATGAGACTGGAACATAATTAATAAGAAAAGAGTAATAAAAGATGAGATCAGATGTAAGAGGGGGCCAGATCATGTAGGTATTTGAAGAAAACTTTGGATTTTACTCTGAGTAAGGGAGGGAATGGTTAGATAGTGACAGAATTTGACCTGACTTACTCTTAACAATAGACGCTGCAGAGGGGAGGTTGGAGACTGTTAAAGAGGGTTAAAAGTAAAAGTCAAGAGACCAGTTTCGATGTTATTGCAATATTTGTGGTGACAAATGCTGGGGGAAGTAAGAACGAAGGTGCAAAATGGTGTTATATTTGTTCATATTATTTGAGCACTGGCATTTCCCCCTTTTATTACTTTATTACTGCAGTAGGGGTACAAATCTTGAGTGTTAGGAGAGTACAGACAAGTTGGGGAAAGGACTAGTGGAGGACAGGAAGATGCAGAATTATGGGGAGGCACACTTCAAAAAGGAAAAATAGCTACTTGAATGAAGGTGTATGAGTGAGGATTCTCAAAGGGGCTACATGGGTTTCCCCAGAAGTGATGGGCAGTAATGTGAGACAGGAATCAAAGTCTTTAAAGGTCAAGGACTGTGGCTTGAAAGTAGCTAGAACTTTCCATTATTGTAGGCCCATCATATTTTATATCCATATTTTCATGTAAGTTGAGCAATGAAACTAAAAAATACATATTACTAGAATAGAGCTTTACCAAAAACTCTCTGGGCTATTCTGATCCTTAAACTTTCTATGTCCTTGATAGAGATTTTCCCTTAAAGCTCAAGCCTGCAGGCATATATAATTGGCATAATATCATACTTAAAAAAAAATACCCTGCATTGTTTCAGGGAGGATTTAAAGTAGTTTCGAAGTATACACAAAGTATATAGCAAGATCACGTATGCTAATGGTGAGACAAAGTAAAACAAAAGTGGAAACAGAGCAGAGGCATAAATCAGATTAAAAATGTGTGTGATGGAGAGAAAAGGTTTATACATCTGCCCCAGGTGGCCCAAAGGGTTGGTATTAAGCCTTTAAGCAGTGAACCAATGCTATACACATGCATATCCAATTAGAACATGTAGAAAATTAGTGGCTTGTTAGAACGTCTAATTAACAGTTTGTAAAGAAAGAAACCTGATATACAGCTAAAAAAAAAAAAAAAAAAAAACAAGGCAAGGAAAATTTGTGGTAAAGGATAGAAAGAAAATATGGCTTTGAAGTACGACTTAAAACATGGAAAACCAAGCTATGCAGTAAAAAATAAAAAAGAATTTTTTTTTTAAACTTCTCAGTGAGCTGAGTGGCAACACATGTAAGTCAGAGAACACAGACTAAAGGTGACAAGAACATTTATTTGCCCTAGGTTTATAAGAAGTATGAAAAAGTCTGATGTGAGTTTTATGAATTTTAACTGTGAAGATTACACCTACTTTTCATCAACTTGAAGAAGACAGTAGATGGGAAAAAAAAACAGTAAAATGGTAGCAGTAAATATGAAATTAAATTAGAACTAAATATGCTAAAGAACATGATACTTTAATAATCCAAATGAAAATATAAGAGTTTTAAACTGCCTTGGGAAAAACAAGGGCACTGATATGCTGGCTAAAATTTGACTATATTACAAACTTTTAAATCCTATTTCTACCCCGAAATATCCGTTTCAATTTGCATATTAAAACATCTTCCTATTTATTTTTAATTTATCTTTAATAAAAAACGAACACATAACCTCAGGAACTGTCAAATATTCTGAAGACTTGCAGAAAAATTTCACCTGGCCTTTTTAAAGGAGCTGCTAGAAAGGGAAGTTTAACTCGTTTTAACTACAGAATGGGCGAGGTCGGCGATTGTTTTATTAACTATTAGATGCGATGCCAAAGAAAGTTTCTCCTATTGACTTGAGACCCAGGGAGCCAAGTGTATATGGATATGGAGACTTGTATGGACAAGTAGAGGCATAACTCTATAAATGTAAGCGCTCTAGATGATTCAGCCGATAGGCCTTTTTCAATTTGCCCTTTTGAGGAGGAGCAAGGATATTCCTTCTAGAAATTCACTCTGTTTCGTAACTTGTTGGCAGGGGCAGGCAAGTAGTCTGGTTGATTGGCTGGGCAAAAGAGCTTCAGGGCTCACTTCGCTGCAGGAAGTCGGGGCACACTCCAGCGTTGGCTCCTCCTAGCTCCAGGAAGCCGGGGCTGATGCTCACATCCTCCGGGGCGTTCCATCAAAATCCACGTCTTGGTGGACAATCCAAGGAAAGCCCGAGGTAGGGGTGCGCGAAGTTGGGGACCGGATGGCGGCAGTTCGCAGGAAGGGTCGGGCTCTCCAATTTCCTGAGTTCGGTCCCTGTGGAAGAAGGGCTTCGGATGAGGATGGAGAGGGATGTTCTAATTGGGATGAGACCGAGTGGGGTGAGACCTAGAGTCACTCGGGGAGCTCCTGGAGCAGCCCTGACCCATAGTTTTCAGCGCTAGCCACGCGTACTAGATTATGCTGTCCGGAGCGCGTAGAGCTAGCGCGGTACCAGAAGCCGGTATCTGAGCCAGCGGGCGAGTGGACGGAGAACGCATCGTCTGGGCGTGGGGAACCGGGAGCGAGAGCCTCAGCGTCCGCGGGCAAAGTCCAGGACGCGCCGCCGTCCTCCAGCTGTGCTGGCGAGAGGAGAGGCTGGAGAGCTCGCGCGCAGGCACCCTCTGGGGCGACCATCAGGGCGACCGCACCGCCCTGCCTCTCGCTCCGCGGATCCTGCGTTTGGCTCATTGACTGTGGTTTCTCCTCAGGTCGCGATGGATCATGAAGGGGGCCAGAATTTCTTGAAGATGGGCAAAAAAAGGTAGCCAATTTGTTTCTTTCATACTGAGAGATCTGGGCAATTTATTTCTATCCTCCAGCTCTGAAATAAATGAAGAAATGATAATGATGATGATGATGATGATGATGATATTAATCTTAAATGCTAGCGGTTGCCCTGCAGAAGTTTGCTGGTTGAGTTGAGCACAGCGTTTGCATTCTCCCTCCAGCCTGGTGAGCTTTTTCCTCATCATTCTGGTTTCAGGCCAATGCACACATTCTTTTTCTGTGTTTTATAACCTTGTTTACAAGCCATGTAGATCAGCCCTGTTGATCGTTTTCGTGCCTGAACCTTTGTGCTCTACTCGGTGGGCTAGTCTCTTGCTTCAGGTAAAACAGTCGCATAAACTTTACATGTTTGTAGCATGGCAGATGGGACAGAAGGCCAAAACTACATTTAGGTGTTAATGTTTTTAAAAAGGCAATGTATATCTGACCCTTGTAGAAGAATATCTGAAAGCAGAAGACTGCAGTACCGAAGAAGTTACTAGCATGGTGGGAAATTATCCAGATTGTATATAGAATTTGTAGGATTCTATAAACCTGCAGGAAAAATAATTATTTTAAGTAAATTTTGATCACAGTGTAGTGTCTGTACAGGAAATTTAAAACCTCATACAGTAGGTTCATTGTTAGTAGTAGATTGTAAAATAAAACAAGTTGGTAAATATGTTATTATTAGAAACTGAACTTTTCAGTGTAAGAGCAAAGAAATACAAATGTGGACATCAAATAAGTTTTTTAAAAATAATGGTTAAATTTGAATTTTAAACTTCAAATATGGACTCAATTTTTAATAGTTCACTTTCTGTCCACTGAAAGGGACAATAGCAATGAACACACCGAGTGCCAGATCTTGGTTTCTAAATACCATTCCTCACTAAAAGGAGTTTGAATGCCATAGAAAAAAATGGCTAATTCTAACCAGATCTAGGCAGAGAAAATACAGATTGAGGATGCAGTATCTTGTGGTACCCCAAAACAAGAATGTGGAATTTAATAAAGTCAAAAGAATACAGCAGTTGGCTTGAAGGGGCTTCCCACTGGTCAAATCTGGGACAGTGTGAGCAAAACTGTACTTGATTGAGAAATACCGAATACAATCCATCAGTCCTTAATAAAATTCTGAGAGGAGGAGGAAAACTAAAAAGATGGGAGAGGTAGAGGGAATAAAGGAACATTCTTTACAGAAAATTGCCAACTATCATTTTGTAATCTTGATTGTTATCATCGATTCAGGCAAGAATTTTTAATGAATCCTAAACCACTCAGAGAAATATTATATCTAAGAATTATTCAAAATTCTTACTAATTGGAAAAAGAAAAGTGTGGTTTTCCAGTGGGGAGATTTTGAGTTAGCACCTTAACCAAGTGATCATACCTGGTATTGCTTATGGTAGAATATACTGTGTTAGTGACAAGACACCACCTGGGAAGTATGTTAGCAAAAACATTGAGTCTGAACCCAGTTAAGCTTCTAGACTGATGCTGTCCAATAGAAATATACTGTGAACCACATTTGTAATTATTAATTTTCTAGTAGCAACATTAAAAAGGTAAAAAGAAACAGGTGAAATTCATTTTGAAAATATATTTTAAGGAACCCAGTATATCCAAAATATTGTCATTTCTACCTGTAATCAGAATTATTAGTCAGATAGTTCACATTTTCTTTTTCATACAATAGCGTGCCCACCCCTGTCTTATCCACAGGGGATATGTTCCAAGACCCCTAATGGATGCTTGAAACCAAGGGTAGTACCTAATCCTATACATAACCGTTGACCCTTGAATAGTACAGGTTTGAACTATACAGGTCCACTAATATTATTTTTTCAATTGACTTGTGCTGTTCAAATCTGCATTATTTAAGGGTCAACAAGCAGTTGGGAATTCAAGTATGCAGAGGGCCAACTAAAGTTATATGCAGATTTTTGACTGTGTGGGCAATCAATGCCTATAACACACCCCTCCCCCAGTACTTTAAGGCTCAACTGTACTACTATATTTTTTCCTATACATCTATACCTATGATTAAGTTCATTTATAAAGTAGGTACGATAAGAGATTAACAACAACAAAAAATAATAAAATAGAACAGTTATAACAATATACTGTAACAAAAGTTATGTGAATGGCTTTGGGGCTGTTATTATGTAAAATAAAGGTTACTTGAACATAAATACAGAGACAGCAAAGCTGATAACCAAGATGGATACTAAGTGACTAATAGGTAGTGTATGCAGCATGGGGATGCTGGACAAAGGGACGATTCATGTCTCCAACTAGTGGATGTAAAATAGTACCACTCTACTCAAAACGATACACAGTTTTAAACTTATAAATTGTTTATTTCTGGAATTTTCCATTTAATACTTTTAGACCACAGTTGACCATGAGTAACTGAAACTGCAGAAAGTGAAACCACAGAGATGGGTGAAAGATACTACTAAGTCCTCATATCTGCTATGTATTTTATACTTAACTGCACATCTCAATTTGAACTTAGTTTGAAATGCAAATTTGAGATGTGGGGCATTCTGTAAGACATTTGTTCTTGTGCCTACAAAAAGTCTATGGGGGTGGGAGTGGAGGGGCAGAAGAACTTATAGATTTAAAAAAGAAAGTAAAAAGACAAAACCACTAAATGTAATGTGTGACCCTTTATTACATCAGAGATCAAAAAAGGAAAAACCCATAGAAAACATTATTGGGAAATTTATGGATTGGATATTATATGACATCAAAATTGCCATTAATTTTTTAGATGTGATACTGGTAGAAAACATGTGCCATAATATTTACAATTTACTTTGAAATGATTCAGCAAAATATTAACAATAATATATACTTCCTTATACAGATAAAGAAAATATTGTCAAAATGTTAATTGTTGAATCTAGGTGAATGTTATATGAATAGTAATCATTACTATACTTTTAACTTTTCTGTTCATTTGAAATTTTTCATAATACAAAGTTTTCACATAAACCAAAAAAGAAAAAAGACTTCATAGAGTGAAGAGAGATATTTCCCTTTTTGTTTTTAACTTAAAAAAAAAAAAAAAACAACTTGGTACCTTGAAGATCTATGTACTTATGACACAAACACTTGAAGTAGGAAGTGTTGAGGATATGTGGAGGGAAATGATAAAGAAGGTATGTTTGAGCCTGTACATGCCTTCATTTTAATATTCATTTTTATGGCCTACAGACTGTTATCGAACTTTTTTCAATAATTTTTTTAAGTTAAGTAGTTCTTAATAAAACTATGTGCTCTGTTCTTAATAAAACTGTGTATGTAATTGACATACAGCACTGTATAAGTTTAAGGTATACAGGATAATGGTTTTACTTACATATATGGTAAAATGATTCCTACAATAAGTTTTGTTAACATCCATCCATCATCTCATACAGAAATGATAAAAAGCAAAAGCAAAAAAAAAATTTTTTTTTCCTTGTGATGAGAACTCTTAGGATCTACTCTCTTAACAATTTCCCTATGCACCAAAGAGCAGTGTTAACTACAGTTACTGTGTTGTGCATCGCATCCCTGGTACTTTACCTTATAACTGGAAGTTCGTACCTTTGGACCACTTCCCTCTGTCCTCACTGACCCCACCGCCCTGCCCCCTCCATTAACCACAAATCTGATTCTTTTTTCTATGAGTTTGGGTCTTTTAAAACTATATATTCTAGTTTGAAATTATAAAGAAGCATATGGCTTTGTTGGTATAATACTTAGATAATCGTACCATTTGGAATATCTTATTTTTTACAAAATTTACTGGAGTGACATTGGTTAATAAAATTATACAGGTTTCAAGTATACAAATCAATAATACATTATGTATATATTGCATTGTGTGATTGCGTTTTGAGCTGATGGGGTAAATGAGTGATCTAGTAAGGGTGAGAGTCTGTGGAAGTGCATAGTCCATGTAGTGCACTCACGTAGAAGTCTGAGAGTGCACTCACGCAGAAGTCTGAGGTTACGCTAAGTGTCTGGTGTTGAGGGGATGGACTTTTCAGTTTAAATCTTGGCTTTGTTCTAATTATGTGACCTTGGGCAACCTAGTTAACTCATCTGCAGTTTTTTCATCTCTAAAAGGACAAAAATGTGCCTGTTTCACAGAGATTAAGATTAAATGAGATCATGTATGGGAAGTGTTTACTTAGCCTCAGGAACAGTATAAATTCTCCAAAGTAACAACAGTTTTAGAGAAGGAAAAAATAAATAAAAGCTTAGAGCTAAAACTTAATTTTGTATGGCTATTTTTCTCCTCTCATCACGGTTCCAGGGTCACTGAAACCATCCCTTTACTGGGAACAGGGTGAGACCACATTTGAAGAGATATGTTTGTGTATTTTGTGTGTGTGTGTGTGTGTTTTGTGTGTCCATCTAACATCACTCTAAGGTCAAACATGAGGTAAACTCTGTATTTTTTTTAGAAGTCTCTTCAACTCTGACCTCACTTAGTATTAAGAAACAAAGACAACAATGAATTTACATTTAGAATTTGAAAATCTGTGTAGAAATAATGCAGTTCTTCTCTGAAATAGCTTTTCTTTTGTACATTTGAAAATATGGATGCAGAGGCTGGTCATGATTGGTTTACTGTCATGTCCTGGGTAGCAGTTACGTTGAGTGGAAACAGGTTACAAAGGTAGATTCATTTGAATCTGGGTTCAAAGTAATAATTGACTTTCTTATGCCTGAGGACAGATTTTTTGCAGTTTACAGACCATCTTCTTTAACCATAGCTTTTCAAGGTTGCATCTATTGCCATAAGGACTCCAGACATCTTTCAGAATTAGATTTGTCCATAGTGATTTAATTACTTTTCTTAGTTTGTGCCTAGCATTCAATTGCCGTTACTTTCCAATGGTAAAAATAATGATAGTAGATAGAATAGCTATTTCTGGGTAGTAGAATAGCTTTTCTAAAATTACTCTTATGATAATTAAAGGGATTAGGTTGGGAGAACGTGAATGATTTTGTAATTAGTGTAAAAACAGAAAGCTGTCTCTTTTTAGTATTTTTTTCAAATTGCAAAAGTTATGAGTCTGTGTGTGTATTTATCATAGAAAATTAGGAAATACTAAAGGCACAGGAAGAAAATATTTTGATAGAAATCTCAACATCTGGTGATAAATATATATAGATTTCTAAATACATGTAAACATATTTAAACTTCATAAATGGGATCATTTTGTGTGTGTATGTATGTATGTTTTTACTGAATGATATATTGTGGACATGTTATAAGCTCTATGTTAATTTGTTAATTTGAAAACCTATGTAATTTTAAAAATTTTGTGGAATTCTATTGCTATGTTTTTCAGTAAAAAAGATGAGAAGAAAGAAAAGAAACCAACTGTCAGTACACTTGCAATGGTGAGTTTTGAATTTATTTGCTATTCAAAATGCTTTGGAAATTTGACTTCCCCTTACCTAGAGAAGAGATATTGCACCTCATATAATATTTTCTTGGAGAGTATGTTAATGGAGAGGAAAATGAATTGAATTAAGTTTTTTTTTTTCAGAGGAATGCTTATTATAACTTGCCATGAGAATTGAGCCTCAATAGCTACCCATCTTGTCTTAGATTTCAGTATTCCCGTAATGAGTTATGTCATCAGTGATTTGTTATCTACACAAGCACTTCTCCCAGTTATCTTGGTACAGATAACAGATCTCTCAGCCATAGGGAGAGAGAACAGCTGCAGGGAGCGTGGTTCAAACAGAACGCAAGTTTCCCTGTCATTAATGGCTCTGAAATCCTGGCAGGTTTGAGGTCGTAGTTCTAGTTATCCATATAATATCAGTTGAAAGTGGCTCATTTATTACTCTGACTAGTGCACGTTATCATTCCTCTGTGCTGAATAACTGAAAATCTAGAATTTGAAAACTTCAGTATAATTCTTTATCTCAATTTCTGGTTGCACGGTGGTTGCTTAGAAGCTTTTCTTTAATCAACTTGGAATAAGACAGGAATTTTATAGATGTGACTAGTTGATGGTCTCTCTCTACCTGAATCCTTTTTTTCTAAGAGTGCAGACTTAGGTGAACTGTGGGATTAAAACCTGGAAGACTACTGGACCAATCAAGTCTTGCAGAGTTCTCTTCATAATTCAGTCATAACACAACAGACATTTTTTGAAATGTATGGAGGAGGGATAGGCTGTATTGTAAAATGGATATTAGTAAATTGAATGTAAAAATAGTTATAGGCAGGAAAAAACAGTCACCTGACTTTTACACTGAGGACTCTGTGGTCATCTCATATGATCTTCATCTTCCTGAGCCACAATTGCTCTGGCTATGGTTCCACCTTTTATTCTATCTCCAATCTGTTTGAAATTTTTAGGAGATGAGACTATATACTTGGGTCATTCTCAGGAAGACTACTTGAGTGACCAATTGACAGTTTTTGTTTGTTTTAGGTTTCATTGTGTTCTTGTATTGGAAGAAGCTTTTATGTTTATGAAGGGTTTATTCTTAAGATTTAGTTTCAGTTCTGTCATTTCAAGACCAAACATTTCTGTCTTTTATAGCTTTGTTTTTATTATTTGCAGCTTAAATTTTAAAACAAGTCTTATATTTTGGAAAATTTAACAGACCTAATACACAGAGGTAATACTATCAATACAGGTTAAGCCACAAAAGAATAAAACTCTAGAATTTGAATGTGAGATAATAATAACACACATATAGTAAGTACCAAATGCCATGTATTGTTCTCAGCACTTTATATATGAACTCACTTTTTTTTGTTACAATTCCCTTTGAGATAGATACTATTATTAGCATCTAATAATAGATACTTGCCCAAGGATACACAGCAGGACCAGGAAATTTATGTTCAGACCTGGGAAATTTATGTTCCAAGTCACAGTGCTCAGGATAGCATTGAAAGAATATATTCTAAGCCTTTTGACAAAATGCTGTACTATTAATGTGGCTTTTCCTGTGTCATTTCCTTAAGAGTTGACATAGAAAACTGTGAACTTAAATTGTGTATAAAATATAACCACAAGGACACATTCAAACAGTTAACCAATAAAATGCTAATGTTATTGGCATTACTTATGAATAACAGTATCCAGCTAAGACAAAAACTCATGTATCAGGTTTGATGATTCACTAGAAAAATTCATAGGATTCAGCACATAGTCACACTCACAGTTAAGATTTTTACAGCAGAAGGATACAAAGTGGAATCAGCCATGGGAAAAGGCACATGGAGAAACATGCAGGAGAAACTAGGCACAAGCTCCCAGTCCCCTCCTAGTGGAGTCTTCACAACACAAAAGTGATATAGGCACTTGTGTTATCCTTATACTCCAAATGATGAAGCAGACTCAGGAAAATTAAGCAATATACTCAAAGTCACAGAGTCAGATAGCTAATAAAGGAGCAAGCCCAGGGTTTTACCCAGATTTGCTTAGTCTAGAGCCAGAGCTTTTAACAACTTTAATCATTTATTATAGTTTATGACTGGATAAACTTTTATCTGCCCAGAATTGAAGAACTCTCTGATAATGCTGTTATATTCTGACCACCTGGTTTTTCCTCAGTCATTGAAGGCTTTGCCACCTGGCTCAGTGTTCCCCCTTTTCATCCCTGGTGTCTTTGGGTGACTTTTATGCTATTAAGGATAACCACTCCTTGCTCTTCACAGCTACAATAATCTTTTCCTCCCCATCGTCCCAGCCTGGATTTTGTTGTTATTTTAAACTGTTCTATCTCCAGAGTGACCAGTTTGAATTAGCCAGCCATCTGCTCTCTTTTCAATCTGCTCACTGTTCTCTCTGGATCTTGAGCCCACTGACCCATTAATTTCTCATCAGCCCTTTCCTGTCTTCATTCTCTTTCTTATCCAGCTTTAAGTGATGACTATCTCTTTAGTTATTCTCTTGCCCAAACTATAAACTTCCTTTCACCTGTCATTTGTCATATACAGCCCAAGCAAAATCAGCCATCTGCACCTGAAATCTGATTGGTACAGGAGAAACATCTCAAAACAGGGTATACCCAGCACAGAAATCCTTCTGCTTTCTTCTCACTGACAATGTCAAACCTGTACTCTTTTCAAATTTCCCACTTTTTTTCTCCACCCCCAATACCTCCTCTCACTCTTGATGGATAACCTCTTCTTTTATTTCACAAACAAAATGGAAGCCACCTGACAGAAGTACCTCAGCTCATCTCTCCCAATGTGCAAACATATCTATAGCTAGATCAGTTCCCTCTTCATTCTCTCTTATACAATAGAAGAATCATCTGGTTCCTAATACACCTCACTCTATCTTCAATCTCTCCATCTCAACGGGGTCTTTCCCCAGCAGCATTTACACATCAGGTGTGTTTGATTTCACTAATGCCCTCCTTAAAGTCATCCCTCTCTAGCTTGCTTCCCATACAGGAGTTGCCTTTGCTCTGTCTCAGTTTCACCTTGCAATCACTTCTTAACATATTGTAATTTGGCTTCTGTCTCCACGACTCACCAAATTCAGTGGGCATGTTTTGATTCTTTCTGGCCTGTAAGTAGCACTTGATACTGTCCACTATATTCTTTCTTTCCTTTATCTGTGATGCCACAGTCTACTGATTTTCCTTTCAACTCTTCAGTTTTCTCTTGTGTCACCTTTGCCTGTGAAGTTAGAATTCCACAACCTTTTATCCCAGGAATCAGTGATGGTGTTGGCATTTCTCTAATTTCATGCAGCTATTTCCTATTGTTTTTATGCAAAACTCCTTTCTCATTTGAGTTTCATTCTGCACAATAATAGTATCTTCTATCCATTTTCGGTAGTGTCCTTCTGATTTCTAGTTAATTTTCCTCTTCCATGGAGAACACTGGCTTTTGATTGCTTCTGTTTTGTTCACCTGTGCTCTCATTATTGTTCTGTTTTGGTAACCTTATTCATTATTCCTGGACTTAACATTTGACCTCTTCACTTCCCATCCATACTCTCTAGTAAGCTATAGTTGTGGACAAGGACCTTGGGTTTATCACCTGGATGAACCCCCATCTATGAAGCTGTAAACTCAAATGAATGTCACCCTCAATTTCCAATTTTCCAATTCCTTCTAGCTTGACCATTCCTCTTTATTATCCTTTTTTTTTTTTGACATTATGCATTTATTTCCTATTGCTTCCTAATGAAATATCACTAACTTAGTGACTTAAAACATCAATTTATTACCTTAGAGTTCTGAGATCAGAAGTCTTACTGTGCTAAAATTAAGGTACCACTAGAGCTAGATTTCTTCTGGAGGTTCTAAGAGAGAAGCTGATTCCCTTCACTTTTTCAGCTTCTAGAGGCTGCCTGTACTCCTAAACTCATGGCCCCTCCTTTGCATCACTCCAACCTTTTACTTCAGTCATCATTTCTCCTGCTACTGACTTTGATCCCTTTGGTTCCCTCTTATAAGGACCTTTGTGATTACGTTGGGCCCACTTGGATAATCCAGGATAATCTACCCATTTTAAGATCCTTAACATCTGCAAAGTCTCTTTTACTGTGCAAAGACACATATTCACAGGTTTCAGGAATAGGATATAGACATGTTTGGTGGGAGAGGGGCATTATTCTGCCTACCACACATAGTTAAGATTTTGCTCTTGCAACCACTCTCTTTACTCCTAGTCCCCTTCCTCCATTTCTGCTCTTCTAAAAACTATTCGACTCATAGTAGCAACATTAAATCACCTAAGTTTCTCCCTTAAAACACTCTAATGTACCTTTCCTTTACACTTCCTCCTGTAACTACAAATGGCCCTCCATCATCTGACCTCTGTCTCATCTCTGATTTCACTCTAGACTCTTATCCTCTACTCTGCTCTTGCTGCAGTGGTAATTTTGTTTGGTCCTTGAGACACATGAAACTACATTCAACTTAAGACCTTTGCATTTGCTTTTCCTGCCTGAAATGCTCTGTCTCTGGATTATCACATGACAAATTGTATCCTTCCTGTCACTGAGGTCTCACCTCAGATGCTGCCTTCTCAGCGAGATGTCCCTGATCAGCCAACCTAAGCCAGCTGGGCCCTGCCTCTCATTGTAATCTAAGCTCCATGAGGGCAGGGGCTTTGTATGTTTCTTCACTGATGTACTCAAGTACCTGGAACAGTATCTGGAACTTTAATAGGTACTTAGATATTGAATGAATGTTTAAAATACATCTATTCCCTCTTTTTACTATTTGCACTGGAGTGCAAGCTTTATGAGGACAGGAATCTTATCCTCTGTTGTTTGCAGTACTTAGTAAACTTGATCCCTATTAGGTGCTTAATAAATATCTTTTGAATGTCAAATGAATGAATGAATGAATGAATGAATTCACCAGCTTCCTCTTCCAGCTCAGGCACTGTGGTAAAGTCATATTTTCTGTTTAGTCTGCTATATATTACTAAACCACTCTCCCGCCAGCACTTTCTACTTCTTTGCCCTGGGAAGCCCAGCCCTTGTCTTTCAGCACTAGTCAACTTTCCTTCCATGTGGTTATGGTTCACTACCCCCTCTTCCTGTTATCAGCATCTAACCAAACATTTTCTATTTTGTTGTACTTAAAGGGCTCTGATTATAATAATTTTATACCTCTGTCTTACATTTCACCTGATATGTTACAGCTATTTTTTGTCTACCTGCTCCTTCACTGGAAGCTCCTGAAAAGTCTAATTAATTTTTACATTTCCAAAACTAATAACAGGACCTGCTTATATTGTATATTATTATATTGTATGCCTAATAAAAGTTTCTTTTATTGTCTCATTTTTTTATCCTCCTAACAACTATGTGAAGCTTGCTGTGTATATGAATATCGTCCTCATTTTATAAATGTAGAAATTGGGGGTCAAGATTATTAAGAGAGTTTTTCCCCCAAAATCCCCTTCTTAGTAAGTGATAGACCTAGGACATTTCACTGAGCTTTTGTCCTACTCAGCATTATGTTGTCACTTTCCTCAAATCTTCTCAGCACTTTCTCTCTAGAAGCCAGTTTTGCCTGGAGTCACAAATATGAGGTTCTGTACTCTCTCAACTTTGTCCAAAATTTCTGAAATTCTTGGAAACTTGTTTGTATTTGTGCTCATTCTTAACTTGTTCCTTCTAGCTTGAGATGAAGAGTATACCTTTGCCTATTTGAGAACCATCCTCCCCCCATTTACCAAGTTTTATTATGAAAAATTTCAAACATATAGAAAGATAGAAGAGTAAAATTTGTGCTCATATACTCATTGACTATACATAATAATTAACATTTTGCCAACTGTTTCACCTGAAATTATAGATTTCATGATGTTTTATACGTAACTACCTCAGTTTACATCTCTCAAAAAATTTCCTACAAAACATTTTATTATAAAACATAATACAACTATCATATTTAACAGAAGGAACCATAACTCCTTAATATTATGTAATGCTTATATGCAAAAATTTCCAGTTATGTCCAAAAATACCTTACAATTGATTTGTTCAAAACAGGATCCAGTCAATGATGACATTTGGATATTGTGTCTTTTGAGTCTAGAACAGTTTTCTCCTCTTTTAAAATGTCATTAACATGTCAAAAGACTGTATCAGTTGTCATGTAGAATACTTCACCTTCTGGACCATTTTATTGCTTCCTTATGGCATCATTTAACTCATTCTTCCATGCCTTGCATTTCTTATATACTGAAAGTTCTAAAGATTTTAATACATTCATATTAAATATTTTGGTTGGGAAAATTGCATAGGAATTGCTGTTTACTTCATTTCTCATCACATCTGGAAACATCAGATGTCAGGGTGTTCTACTTTATGATACTAATTTTGATCACTTCGTTAGGATGATGACAGATAGGTTGGATCCCTCCATTGTAGAAGAATCTCTACCCCCTTGCAGCTATAAGGCATCTTGAGGTATCATAGGATATCTTGTTTCACCCAGTAGTTTGAGAATCCACTGATGATCCTTCACCTCAGGTTCTTGAAACATTCTTTTCTTTATTCTCTAGGACTTTGCTCTATCTCAGTTTCCTTCCTGTATTTTAACCAATCATCTCTTTAGGGGATTTACCTGTAAACATATGTATATCTTTATTAAATAGTTATCCCTTGACGTTGCATCCTCCCTTAGTAACCATCCTCTCTCTCCTTCCTTTTGCCCCAAGATCATCAAAAGGACAGTCAACATACTATCTCCATTGTTTATCTACAAATCATTCTTAAGCCCTCTCACTTTCTATCTCTTCCTGAATGATCTTACCCACTCCCAAGACTTCTGCTACATATGCTAGTGTCACAAAACTCTGCCTCAAACTGAGTTCTCTCTACCGTATTTTCTGGGTAGCATTTCCCCTGAAATTATAGATTTCACGTTTCACATGTAACTGCCTCAGTTTACATCAAACAACACAAAGAATTCTCTGCCATCTTTCTCCCTAAACTCTTACCTCTTCTGGTTTGCCCTAGCTTAGTGAAGGCACTTCTTGCTCAATCAGCTTTTCCTTGCTGCTTCTACACCTCACGCCTCAAGTTTGGAAGACCACAATCTTCTCGAAGCTTATTGTAATTGTACCTGCTCTGCTTACTGCTCTTTCTGGCTGGAATGCCTTCCTTCTGAACACTTGCTGAACTTCAAAGCTGGGAGGAGGCATCACCTCCTCTGTGATGTTTTTCAACAAAGGAGGGAATAACTGTCTGCTCAATTTTGTGTCTGCTCAATTTTGTGTCTGCTCTATTTTGTACACTATGCTGTCAAGGCATGCAGAATATATATTGCATATACTTTTTAGCTTTGCCTTCCTCCTTCTCCTTAAACACTCCGAATGCAGGGGTTCTATCTTTTCTACTTATCTCTGGCTTTTATCAGTCATTGAGTAGGCATTTAGTAAATGTTTATATTCGTGGCCTGCTTGTTTTTACTATGGCCAATGCTTACTTTTGAGGGTAGAATGTCTTGTGGGGGTGGTGTTGAGATAAATTTTTGCATGTCAACTATCTTCATTCTTCTACTGAGGAGTTTAATATTTTGTCCACTTTAATAAAGTCTCTAAAAGAAGATAAATGTTTTCTGCCCATCTCTTCCTCCTTGTTTGTGGGTTTTTTTTTTGTTTTTTGTTTTTTGGAGGTAGAGGAATGCTAGTCAAGACAAAGTAACCAGTGGTAAAATTTAGCCTGTATTTCAATGAATTATGGAAAAAAAAAAAAAACAAAAACAATCCCCTTAAAGATTTTAATTTGTAAAGGGGATGTTTTTAAATTATGTAATATGTCATTAACCCAAACTTAATCTCACTTGATTACATTTTTAAGGGATAGAAAAAATTTAAATGTGAATACCTAAGTATATATTAGATATTTTTACACCAGACTTCAATTTTCACTAATTTTGTAACTCAGTTTCACTTTTTCTTTCCTGTTTTATGGACTGCCATGCACTACTGCCAAGAACTATTTTGCTCTTTATTTCTTCATTATCAATTCAATACTTATTCCCATTTCTTACTCCTGTAAATTCCTTGTTAGTTAACTTTAGGATTGGTTTCTATATCTTTCTGCTGCTGTGTCTTTTATGTTGCTTGATATTGATCTTTATTTTGATTTATACACCCTGACCAGGCCTATGATTTTTTACCCAGTTTCCTTCCTACAAATCTGCTGATTATATCCACACAACAAATACCTGCCTTGGGATTTATCCACCAACCCTCACAGTTGGCTTCATTCTATTTCTGTTTTTGTTTTCTTTCATTTGGTTTTCTTTTGGTCCTGAAGTGGTTCCTTGAATTATACAGGCAAAGTATTAATTGTTTCTCAGTGAGCCTGTTATAGAGCCCCAAGCCTATTCCTCTTACTGTGTCCTCTTTTCATCACTTTTTAGATCCAGAGAAGTCTTTCTTTTCTTTTTGTGACTGGCTTGCAATTAAAGAGATTGTGCAGGTCTGTATTTGTCAGTCGGTGATGGCCATATTTTGTCGTCTCATGAAATCTGCCTGTTCTTTGGCGGGCATGTATTTTAACTTATTCTTTTTCTCTTCTGTCTCACCCTTGAGGCCTGATTACACTAAAATCATGTAACAGTTATGCTAATGCTATTTTGCAGCAGATCTGTGACCCAGGCCACTTTCTTAAAGCAACAAAACATGTTTCCTCAGAGAGACTTTTGGCAATCAAGATTTGATTTTTCTTGACTAAAAAAATCTTGAGATGAAAAGTGGCTTCTATTCTTGGGAATCAGAGAACAAATCCTATGTTTTTATTACTGTAGCATTAAAGACTTTTACAGTTTCTCAGAGGAAAGACCCATCCCTCTCATCAAACCTCATCTATAAGAAAAGAAGACATGCTGAGTCCAATATGAAGAAGTAGGTTAGAACTCAACAGAAGAATCAAATGCTCATTTCTAATTAGGCTATTGCAATAGTTTAGCCTGTACCAGGGTGGTAGCAGTCGTAGTCTGAGAAATGTTTGGATTTGAGATATATATGGAAAATAAAGCAACCCACCCATGAAACTATGCTGATTTTTCCTATTCTCTACATTTTCCCTTTTTTCAGTTTTGCTATTCGAATTGGCTTGATAAGTTGTATATGTTGCTGGGAACTATGGCCGCCATCATTCATGGAGCTGGACTTCCCCTTATGATGCTGGTTTTTGGAGACATGACAGATAGCTTTGCAAATGCAGGACAGTCAGGAAACACAACTTCTGCAAACATTACTAATCAAAGTAAGTATTGTTTGTGTTATTGATTTTATTGGAAGCTTGAAGAAAAATCCCTTAGAGTGATGTTTGTAGGAAGGACCCTTACAAACATTAGTAAACATGCACTAGCATGTTTAGTGTAGTGGGAGGTGGAGGGGTCTGAGCTATAGATCATTTGTAATGAGTTTGAGAAGATGATATTCACAAGCATTAGAATGCATAGTGGAAGTGTTGGCAGAGATATGTAGAAAAAGAGACAACTCTATAAAGTCAGAAATATCCCAGGAAGTTCTAGGAAGAGGTATAGGAACATAATCTGGTCCTTGAATAATTAGAAATCAGATGTGAGATTCTCTGGCACTTTTTGATATTGGCATAAGTAACAGGAGTCCTGGATGATTCTAAAGATTTAGCCTGAGAAATTGAATAAACTGGATGCAGTTACCATCAACTGAGAAGAGGAAGGTAGAGGGGAGAGTAGGTTTGGGGAGTAAATATAGAAATTTAATTTTGGACATTGTCCCAGGGTGAGCTCTTTGGAAACAGATGCTAAAATGGAGAAATTTGGCCAAGAGAAGTGCGTGCGTGTGTGTGTGTGCATGCACGCGTGCATGCGTGCTGAGAGAAATAATAGCTTGTTTGTCCACTAATGGAATGATCCAAAAGAGAGGAGAGAGTGATGCTTTGAGAGAGAGAGAGGGAAGAGATTTGCTTGAGTGATATACAATGACAAAGAATGAGATCTAATGCTCAAGAAGAAATATTTGCTTTAGGTAGTAGTGCCATGTAGTTCACCTACAATAACAAGTGGGAAGAGTGAGTATTTGAGTACCAGTGTCCAAAAGTCAGTAGGTAAGAATTTGTGAAATTTTTCTTTTGGTTACTTTACTTTTCTCAGTAAATTAGGAAGCAAGATATTTAGCTGATAAAGAAGGGAGATCGGAAACAATCCTCTAGGCAGTGGGAAAGTGAATGGACTGCTGAACTACTTTGGGTGTTACATACACTCTCTCTAACACTCTCACACTTGATTGAGAAGGGGCTAGTTGATATCTCCGAGCTTCCATGTCAACTTTGGTCAAGCACAGATTGATTTAAACTAAGCTACCCAAAGACTTACAACCTAGTGTGTGCTCAAGTAGAAATGTTGAAAACACCTCACTGAGAATACCCTTGAGAATACAGTGATACCATGTAGCTTTTACAATGATGCTTCAATGATACTTTTGGACCTTTAGATCTCTGATGAATGCTATGAATCCTTTCCCCCAGAAACATGCACATAAATATTTATACCAATTTGAGATATTTATGGATCCTTTGATACCCATCTCTGGGTCTTGAGAACTACTTCTTTGGGATCCTGAAGAACACATTGTTTACCCCAAGGCAGGACTCCTCCAATTCTGTGAATGCAGGTAATGAGTTAGGCTGGAAAATTTTGTAGTCTGTTTGAGCTATAAAAAAATTCTTAATGCATTTATTACATCCTTTCAAGACATTCAAAGGTACCTGCCAAAGTGTTGTACTACCTTTGAATTGGCACTTTTCTTTTATAGCATTCACCAAAAGGAAGTTCTTGGTGTTCTCTGAAATCATTGGTTCCTATGCATGCTATATTTGGCAATATTCTTTGGAGTCAGTTCTCTTACACTTTACAGTGGAAGAATAAAAAATTTCAGTGTTGTCTGGTAGTTCTGATCCTACCCACTTTTTTATGAAGTCCAGATATACACATTGATCTAACTGTGGGATGTATATACTAATCATGCACTACATAGATGATAGTAGCTGCTGAAATCATCTATATTAATAAAGAAATATTGGGTTCTTAAAACAATTGTTAAAGTTTGGCCCAGTCTGGGAAGAGCAGACCATTAAATGGCTAACTGAAGCTAACAGAGCTGAACTTTGATGGGCCACAGTAAACTCAATTTGTGCTATGTCCATTGATGTTTTTTATTTAAAAAAAAGAAAAGAAAAAACTACATTAACACTTGCATACATTATATCTCCATTACCCAGATATTAATTAGCTTTTATTCTTGTAAGAAAATGATTGACTTATTTAAGTAGAAGTACTAACCATTACTATCTCTTGGCTTTACCTGGATCATATATAGATGTGTGACATAGACAGTAATCTAACTTAGTTACCTAATATCATGCATAAGTTCCCAGATGATGTCCAATTGTGGATACTCACTCCCTACTATGCCCATGTGTCTGAACACTGATCAGAGTCTCCCAGCCAAATAATGTCCGCATCAGCACACCTCATGAGCTGGTAATTTGGGCTTCATCTTTGTAGATATCTGGATCACATGGTTTCCAATTGTCGTAGTTCACATTGCATTCCTTGCCAATCCTTCCCAAACAGTGCATTTCCAAGCTTGAGAAAATTTAGAGAAATATTTGGAAATTTGCCACTGTCAACCTCATAAGAGATACTATATTTAGGGATCAGAGAGTAGCTCTGGAATTGGACTACATGGCTCTAAAACCCACCCTTTACCACTTTTTATTTTGGAGAGTTGGGGAATTTCTTCATATTTTAATTTCCTCTTTTATAAAATGTTGAATAACTATAGAACCTACTTCATAGAGTGGTTGTGAGAATAAAATGGATTTAACATTCAAGGCTCACAGAATAGGGCCTTGTCATAAAAAAGGGCTAAATGAATATCCTTGTCATTTTATTATTATTATTATTATTATTATTGTTGTTGTTGTTATTAACAACAACAAGAAACTCATGCTTCCATGTTTTTCACAAATGAACCTGCATAACTTGTAATAATGATATGGTCCCTTATATCATTTTGTCTTTATAGAACTCTGTGATACTACCTCTGTTTTCATGGTTGTTGAAAGCTCAGGTCATACCTAGAGTTACTCAGTATTTGTTACAGATGTGAATACCTATTCCTTTCAGCAGCATTTCCTTGGTAACTGCACCATTAGCCATGCCTTTCAAGGAAGGTGGGGGTTCTCAAACTATGGCCCATGGGCCAAATCTGGCCTATTGCCTCTTTTCATACCACTTGTGAGCTAAGCATGGTTTTCCCATTTTTAAATCATTGGGGAAAAAAATCAAAAGAAGGACAATATTTTGTGACAGAAAAACTGTATGAAATTGAAATTTCACTACCTGTAAATAAAGTCGTAATAGAACACAGCCATTTTATTCATTTGCACATTATCTATGGCTGCCTTTACACCACTTTGGTGCAGTAGTGTAGTTGTGACAGAGACATATGGTCCACAAAGCCTAAAATATGTACTATCTGACCCTTTACAGAAAAAGGTTGCCAACATCTAAGGCAGGGTATTGAGTGGAGGTTATTATCTTCAATCAATCCATCAGTCAGTTTGTTATTAAAACATTTTATGTGCCAGCCATGGAACATGTCCTAAGTATTCATCCCCAAACCCCAAAAAACCTAGTATAGTGAGAGAAATGGACAAGTGAACCAACAAAGGCCATCGTATATGATTAGTGCTACAGAGATAACAACATGCTTGGGAAAAGAGAGGAAGGGCACCTAATTCCATATTTAGGAGTCATGGGAGGCTTCCAACAGGAGATGATAACCAAGTTTAGTCGTCATAATACCTCTCTTGGGCACAAAATAAAAATGTTCTATGTAACAAGTGAAACCATTTTAAAATAAATATTAAGTAAAAAATAAAGTTAATAATTCTTCCCTTATCCCCACTCCTTATTGCCATTCCCTGTTGTATATCCTTCCACATCTTTTTAAAGACAGTATGCTATCTCTAATGTAATTTTTAGTCCTGTCACTAACCTGCTTGTCTGCAGATTCAGACTGAATGATCTGCTTTTATGTTTTGCCCTCTCTAGGACCACCATTAAAACTTTTGATGCTGTACTCTGAAGCCTGCCTTGATGGAAGGTATAGCATCAAAGGTTTTGATGGTGGTCCTAGAGGTGAGGGCAAATGGACTCTCTGATGCCTCTGGAGGGATAACCAGTCTGCTGAACTCCTGGGTCCTCAGACACTCTCAGACCTTTCTTCTTGCCCTTTACCAGGTAGAACCTCATAACTTCTCTATAGGGGTAGATTGGGTACTAGAGCCTCTTTGTTGGAACAGAAGTATTCCTTCTTTAAGGAAACTTAGACTTGCTAAGGCTCTGGAAAGTATCAGAGTTTTCAGCTAAACATACAATTTAAATAGACAGCTCTAAAAACTTTTTGATTGAGCAGATCCTTTTCTGCTGCCACACTAGACCCCTTATAAGTTTTCTCTTCTACTGATGCTTTGCCCTGATCATCAGATACCGGCTTTTGTCCTGCTCTTTTTGATGTGGAGCTGACTTCCTGACACCTGACTTCCAATGGTCTCTCGTTCTTAGCATTTGCCTTTGCCTTAATATCTCTGATGACTTGGGCCTAGGGAACTCTCTGGTCTTGTCGCACACTTGTGTGAACAGAGCTGAACCACTGCTGAGTTTCTATAGTATTCTGTGAATTCTCATTTTCCTCATGAGACTGTCTACTATCAGAAAATAAGCCAAGATAAAGGTGGTTGTGATTTTAGGCATTTTTTTTGTTGAGGTGACAGGTTGGGAACAAGTGTAAATGACATACAGGCAATTGAAGAAATGAAACTAAATCTTGCTATAAAATACAGAACTAGAGATTTAGCAGTATTTGAGTTGAAGGGATATTAAATCTCCTGAGATAGGATATGGAGAAAAATAGAAGGAATGGAAATCCTAAGCCTTGAGGAAAGACTCAAATATTAACAATTACAAAAGTTAACATCTACTGAGCACTTAATATGTGCTGGGCCTTATGGATATTAACTCCTTTACACCTTTCAAGCACATGAGGTTGATACTATTGTCATGTACACTGAACATATGAAGAAACTGGGCCTACAGGGTTGTTTGAGTTAAAACTTAAAATATGGCTATTTTTTCTAGAATTAGTGGAATACAGTCAGATTTGGAGAGAGAGAAGCTTCTATTGAGGGAATGCTTTTCAGCCAAAACATAGATTAGTCACAACATAATATTTGTAATATGTTATAAAAACAGCAAAAAAATAAAGATGCAGACAGAGCCTGACCCATTCTAGGTGCTTAAAAATGGAATGAATAAATGAAAGCCTGAATTATAGAATTTTGTAAGTGGAAAGGAGCCTAGAAATTACTTGGCTCAAACCCATAATTTTATAGATATAGAAACAAATGTCCAGGAACTTGAAACAATGTGGCCACAATGTGGCCCAAGCATGCTAGGGTTAGGGAACTGAGTTCCGGGGCCAGAAATCCTTCTTCAGTCATTAGTTCTCTACTGTATCTCTTCTCAGAGATACAGTATGTAGAAAACATTTTTAGTCTAAAAAAGTGGTGCTTACAAAGAGGTGAAAGATCTATATTCTGAAAATTATAAGACATTGAACAAAGGAGATAGAAATAAATGCTCATGGGTTGGAAATATTAATATTGTTAACATGTCTTTACTACTTAAAGAAATATATAGATTCAATGCAATCCTTATTAAAATACCAATTTCATTCTTCTCAGAATGAGAACAGCTAATCCTAAAATTTATATGAAACCACAAAAGAGCTGGAATAGCCAAAGAAATTTTGAGAAAGAACAAAGTGGGAGGGATCATGCTGCCTGAGATCAAACTATATTATAAAGCTAGAATGATGAAAACAGTATGGTACTTGCATAAAAACAGATATATGATACATGCAAAAAAAGGAAATTGGATCACTTTATTACACTCTATATAAAAATAAACTCAAAATGAATTGAAGACTTAATGTAAGACCTGAAACCATAAAACTCCCAGGAGAAAACGTCAGGCAGTAAACCCTTAGACATTAGTCTTAACAATATATTTTTGGATTTGTCTTCTTGGGCAAGGGAAACAAAAGAAAAAATAAATGGGACTATATCAAACTAAAAGGTTTTGTAGAGCAAAAGAAACCGTATGCAAAGTGAAAAGGCAATGTACTGAATGGAAGAGATATTTACAAATGATACATCTGATAAAGGGTTAGTATTCGAAATGTATAAGGAACTCACATAACTAAACACTAACAAAAATCCAATTAAAAAATGGGCAGAGGATCTGAATAAACATTTCTTCAAATAGTTTATACAGATGGCAAACAAACATATGAAAAGATGCCCAACATCATTAATCATCAGGGAAATGCAAATTACAACCACAATGAGATATTACCTCACACCTGTCAGAACGGCTATCATCAATAAATCAACAAATAACAAATGCTGGTAAGGATATGGAGAAAAGGGAACCCTTATACACTGTTGGTGGGATTGTAAATTAGTACAGCCACTATTGGAAAACAGTATGGGATTCCTCAAAAAATTCAAAATAGAGCTGGCATATGATCCAGCATTTCCTCTTCTGCTTGTTTATCTGGAGGGAAAAAAGCAGTAATTCAAAAAGATATATGTACCCCTATGTTCATTGTAGCATTACTAGTATTAGCCAAGATATGGAAGCCGCCTAGATGTCCATCAATAGATGAATGAATAAAGAAAATGTGGTATACATTTTTGCCATTTGCAACAACATGGATGGACCTAGAGGGTATTATGCTAGGTGAAATAACTTAGACAGAAAAAGAAAAATACTATATGATTTCATTTATGTGTGGAATCTGAAAAAACAAACAAACAAATGAATAAAACAGTATAGAGAATAAGGTGATGGTTACCGAGGGAGAGGATAGTGGAGAATGGGAATAAAAAATGATGGAGGGATAACAAATAAAGGGATTTACTGATGTAAAAAAAAAATAAAAGTGTGAAGCTTAGTCTCATGAGATTTAAGCAAAATATTTTGTTATGCTAAGTTTTCTCTTCAGCCTCCAAGGGCAAAGACTTCAGGAACACAAGAGCAGAGAAGAAACTTAGGCACATTTTCTTTAACGTGTCAGCAGCCCTCCCTCCAGCCAGCGACTGCCAAGTGCCCTAGCCACTGGAATAAAGAGAAGGGTGTAGGGTAAAGAAAACATCTGGGAAATCATCGGTTGCCATAAAAAATGTTACCTGTCACGTGTATATTGTGGCAAGATCACAAAGCAATTAATATGACATGTTATGCATCTTGGATTTAACCCTTTATGCAGTGGACGGTCATTGAGGGTTATTAACAGGAGCAATATTATATTTTCATTTCCAAAGATAAAATCTGGTGACAATAGGAAGATCTGATTGGAGTAGAAGACCAGTTAGGAGGCTCTTATTAAAGCAGAGGTAAAGTAAGCCACAGTCTGAACACCTATTGGACATCTTCAATTGAATGTCCTTGGTACCACAGAATAAGTCTTCAAAACTGAACTAACATCTGGCCAGACCTGTATTTATCAGATGTTCAGACTTGAGGTCTTGATTATTTTTTCATTTTTACTTTCTTAACTTCTTTTCCATAGGTTGCTAGGGCCTATAACTTCCCCTCTATAGATATTATGGATACTTTCCTTTTCTATTCTCACTTAGATGGGGACCTGAACCCCAGAGCACTGACCACAAGGCAAGATAGGATTTGAATAGCTCCAGTACAGATATGGGAGTCACTGAAGCTGAGAGCATGCATGTAATTCTGGGAAACACCAGAATGTAGCAAAAGGGGTGAGCATGAGAAACAAGTGAATGAGACTAAAAGAGAGGGATCAAAGTGGTGGAAGAACCAGGAGAATGAGGTTCTGGAAGCTCATCCTCAGAGAAGAAACTGGTCAAGAGTCTAAGCAAGTTATTTTATGAAAGCTACACTTACATATTTGGCTTTCCTGTACTGATTATTTGGCCAATATGGTTATATAGCCCAGAGAGTTTCTGGTTTTTCTCACTGAAAAACAATGTTAATTTTTGGATGCAATTCAAATACATATTCTTTATAACTGTAGGTTTGGGCAGTAGCCCTTTGAGATTGATACAAGTCAAAAGTTACTGGGCTATATGATCTCTAAGGTCATTTCAGTTTGAAAGCTTTTATTTTGTGAAAGTGTTCCTAAAAATAAGAATTTGTGAGAGCCTCATTGAGGAGAGAAAAATCTCTAGGCCAGAGAACTTTTAATTAATAAAAGTTAATTGGAGGAAAGGAAAGTTGAATGGTGGAAGTCTAAAGAACATAACATCTTTATTTCATTCTTTGGTCAGTAGAGATCATCTCTGTCAGAGGACTTGAATGCTCCATTTTTATTCCAACTGGTACACTTTAACATTGCTGAAGCACAAAAAAAGCTTTGGTTTCTGATGACTGAAGCTATGGATAGGTAGGTAGGTAGGTAGGTAGGTAGGTAGGTAGGTCGGTCAGTAGGAAGGTTGGTCAGTCAGTAGGTAGATAGGTAGATAGATGATAGATAGATAGTAATATATATATATATATATATATATATATATATATATATATATAAAATATATAATGTAATTATACACATAAGCATAAAGGAGTCACTTTTGACCTTGAACATAATTTTTTACTTTCTGATCTGTGAAAAAGTGAGTGTGGACCTTGAAGCCACCATTGTCAGAGAATATTTGTTTAAATTCTCTTAGTCCTTTATCTCTAGAATCGAGAAAACTGGTAGTAGCAATTAGTAGAGAAGATATTTAGAGTTGAAAATTTGTCTTGATTTGGTAGGAATAAACACTAGTGACAGTTAATATTATTAAGAAACATTTTCCAGCTAGATAAATAAGATAGAAAATCCCTATTGAGAGATCTTCCAGGACTGATTAGGAGAAAAATTCCTACTCACTATTTAATATCCTGTTTTATCTTTGGAAATATGGAGCACATGCAATCGTATCACTGATGAAAGAAAAAAAGTCAGTCTGGACACATTTATTATTGCATTGGCATAATGTGAAGCAGTCATGGTTCTTTGCTACATATTTGCTATGTCTCTGTGTCCTTTTATTACTTCCTTACTTTCTATGTTACCCTTAAATGTGGTCTTACCTAGGGTTTTGTGTTTGGTTGCCATTTTCTCCTTACATGCCTTCCTTTCCTCACAGGTAAAGAGAGATAGCTTTTTTCTTTCCTGAATTTAGTTATGACCTCTAGCACATGACTCCTAAATTTTCAGACCTGAACTCTCTCCAGAACTGGATAGCCAGAGTATGAACACTTATTGGACATCTTTAATTGAATGTCCTTGGTATCACAAAATAACAGTCTTTAAAGCTGAACTAACATCTGACCAGACGTGCTCTTTTTGCTGACTTATTTTCCACCATGACACCAGTATTTATCAGATGCTCATATTTGAGGTCTTGATTGTTTTTTCATTTTCGCTTTCTCAACTTCTTTTCCATCAGTTGCTAGGGCCTATAACTTCTCCCTCTCTAAATATTATGGGTACTTTCTTTTTCTATTCTCACTGAGAACTTCTTTACTTACATAATTGCAGTAGTTCAAGTCTCTTAGTCTCTCCCCTATTTTACTTAATCTTTTACCTTGCTGCCAGCTAAGTCATCCTAGACCACACCTCTAATTATGTTCTTTTCAGTGCAAACCACTGAATAACTACTAGTTTTTATATACCACCCTCATGGGACTCCGATTATCTTTCTAGACACATATCCACCTCTTTTCATCCTCACAACACACCCCACAGCCCAGCTGAACTGCCTTACTCATTCTTCAGACTTGCTGTGGAATTTTTTCACATTGTTCTCTTTGCCAAAAAAATGTCTTCTTCCCTTTCCCACATCAGTCAAAATTAGGCTTATCTGAATTAGGCCTTCTCATTTATAATGTAGCTTTTGAAATGACTACAAGATTTAAAATGTGCCTCCCCAATGATCCAGCAATCTTGATTATGATAATTTATCCTATAAAAATATTTACCATATATTCATATATAGTATATGTACACAAGTATGTTTAATGCAGCATTGCTTGTAACAGTAAAATAATAGAAACAACTGAAGTAGAAGCAATTTTGAAAAAAATAGAGATACACATATATACATACATACTAACATGGAAAATTGACTACTGAATGTGGACTGTGATTCTGGTTTTCAAAATAAGCATGTATGTGTATTTGTGTATTTGTATATATGCATACAGAAAAGAAAATATGAAAAAATACACAACAAAATATTGAATAGTGATTATTGTGTGTGTGTGTTGGTGTGTGGAGGAGTGTTAAAGTTTTAATGTACCTTGTCCAACAATGTTAACAGCTGCTAATACTATGTGACGAGCTCATTGTCCTTATTACATTATTCTTTGTATTTCATATATTTTCAATAAAAATAAAAACTGGAGAAATGCAGTGTTAGATTTTAAATACTAGGTGCTTTAATGTCAGGTATGCACTGATACTTATTTAGCAGGACAGAAACCCAAAAAAGATTTTTCTGTATGTCATCTTGGAGTGATATTTCATAAAATATTTTAATTCAAGGATGCTAATATTCTTGTTGATGAACTGCTCCATAATAAAAGTGGGTTTCTTCTTGCAAATAAGCTTCATTAAATTTAATGTTTATGTAGTTGCACAAGGCCAGGAGTCAAGAATTTGAATGGATGCTGTGGTGGTTTACACAATTAAAACTGAATCAGTTTGATCTATTTTTGTGTAAATTGTTAAGTCACACAAGTTCGATTCATTTTTATATGCTTTTTAAAATGAAGAACAAAGAGACATAATGGTACATGTTTGTTTCATGGTAATTTAGGTATGATCAACGCTACAGATCTCTTGGACAAGCTGGAGAAGGAGATGACCACGTAATTAAATATTTTTCTTACTATTGTTAAGCTTTTCTGTATCAGTCTAGTTGTGGTAATGTTTAAATTTTTGCATATATTAAAGATTTAAAGTTTTGAAGGAAAATACCATTATTAGTTTTCTAGGAGATTATAATGTAGAATTTTTTAAAGAAAATAATTTGACACATAAAACATACTTAAGGGTAAACCTAGATTAGATGTATGTATGCATTGGTATATATAGAATATCATATAAGGAGAAATTAGAATTCACAGTGGCCTTTAAAAATGTAATTAAGAATCAAACTTTTTTATTTTTATTTTATTTTATTTCATTTCATTTCATTTTATTATGGTGACATTGGTTAACAAAATCCACCGTTTCAAGTGTACACTTTAATTGTAAGGCATATATATTTACACTGCATGTTCACTGCGCATAGTTAGATTGCTTTCTATCACCACATATTTGACCCTTCTTACCTCACCTACCTCCTCCCTACCCCCCTACCCTCTGGTAACCATTAGTCCATTGTTCATGTCCATGAGTCTTTGTTTGTTTGTCCTGTTGGCTTGTTGCTTTTAGGTTTCTATCCCACATATAAGTGATATCATGTGGTTTTCAACTTTTTCTGTCTAGCTTACTTCACTTAGCATGATTATCTCAAGGTCCATCCATGTTGTTGCAAATAGCAGTATTTTATCTCTTCTATGGCTGAGTTATATTCCATTGTATTATGTACCACATCTTCTTTATCCAATCATCTCCTGTAGGACACTTCAGTTGCCTCCATGTCCTGGCCACCATGAATAATGTTGCTATGAACATCGGTGTGCAAATATCTTTTTGGATATGGGTTTTCAAGTCTTTGGGGTAAATACCTAGTAGAGGGATTGCTGGATCATATGGCAGATCAATTTTTAGTTTTTTGAGGAATGTCCATGCTGTTTTCCATAGTGGCTATACCAATTTGCAGTCTGATCAACAATGTATGAGGGTTCCTTTTTCTCCACATCCTCTCCAACACTTGTTATTACTTGTCCTGTTGATAATAGCTATTCTAACAGATGAGAGATGGTTTTGATTTGCATTTCTCTAATAGCTAGCGAAGGTGAACATCTTTTCATACGTCTGTTGGCCACTTGTATGTCCTGGGAGAAATGTCTGTTCAGGTCCTCTGCCTATTTTTTAATTGGATTGTTGTTGTTGTTGTTGTTGTTGTTGTTGTTATTGAGTAGTATGAGTTCTTTGTATATTTTGGATATTAGGCCCTTATCGAAGGCATTGCTTGCAAATATATTTTCCCATTTGGATGGTTGTCTCTTTACCTTGTTGATGGTTTCTTTTGCTGTGCAGAAGCTTTTGAGTTAGATGTAGTCCCATTCATTTATTTTTGCTTTTGCTTCCCTTGCTTTTGAGGTCAAATTCACAAAACTTTTTTTAAGTCCAAAGTCCATGAGTTTAGTTACTATGTTTTCTTCTATGTATTTTATTGTTCCAGGTCTTATATTCAGGTCCTTAATCCATTTTGAGTTAATTTTGGTGTGTGGTGATAGACAACAGTCTAGTTTCATTCTTTTGCTGGTGGCTTTTTAGTTTTTCCAGCACCATTTATTGAAGACACTTTCCTTTCTCCTCTGTATGTTTTTGGCTATTTGTCAAAAATTATTTTCCCGTATAAATATGGGTTTACTTCTGGACTCTCAATTCTGAGCCACTGGTCTGTGTGTTTTTCTGTCAGTACCATACCATTTTGATTATTGTTGCTTTGTAGTGTAATTTGAAGTCAGGCAGAGTGATACCTCCAGGCTCATTCTTTTTTCTCAGGATGGCTTTGGCAATTCAGGGTCTTTTGTGCTCCTATATAAATCTGATGATTTTTCATTCTATTTCTTTAAAAAATGCTGATTGGATTTTGATAAGGTAATATAGTCATTTTTAATTATGTTGTTTCTTCCACTCCAAGAACATAAAATATCTTTCCATTTCTTTGTATCTTCTTTCCATTTCTTTGTATCTGTGTTCTTTTTTCTCAGGATGACTTTGACAATCATTGTTTTTTGTGCTTCCATACAAATCTGATGATTTTTTGTTCTATTTCTTTAAAAAATGCCAATGGGATTTTGATGGAGATTGCATTAAATCTGTATAATGCTTTAGGTAATATGGTCATTTTTACTATGTTGATTTTTCCGATTCAAGAACACAAACTATCTTTCCATTTCTTTGTGTAGTCTTCAATTTCTTTTACTAGGGTCTTACAGTTTTCATTATATAGGTCCTTCACATGTTTCATTAAATTTATTCCTAGGTATTTTATTCTTGTAGTTGCAATTGCAAAAGGAATTATTTTTCCACTTCTCTTCTGACAATTCATTATTAGAGTATAAGAATGCTATGAATTTTTGAACATTGATGTTGTATCCAGAAGCTTTTACTGTATTTGCTTATTGTTTCCAGTAGTGTTCTTATGGAGTCTTTAGGGTTTTCTATATAGAGAATCATGTCATCCACAAATAGAGACAGTCTGCCTTCTTTGTTTCCTATTTGGATGCCTTTTACATCTTTCTCTTGCCTGATTGCACTTGCTAGGACCTCCAATGTTATATTGAATAATGGTGGTGGTAGTGGACAGACTTGCCTTGTTCCTGATCTTAGAGTATGTTCAGGTACTTTCCTTATGCCAATTTTGTTAAGTGTTTTGATCATAAATGGATGCTGTATCTTGTCGAAGGTTTTTTTCTGCATCTATTGATATGATCGTATGATTCTTATTTTTCAATTTGCTTATGTGATGTATCATATCAATCAATTTGTATATGTTGAACCATCCCTGTGCCCCTGGGATGAAGCCCACTTGATCATGGTATATAATCTTTTTAATATGTTGCTGTATTCGGTTCGCTAGTTTCTTATTTAGGACTTTTGCATCTATGTTCATGAGAGATATTGGTCAGTAGTTTTCTTTTTTTGGTGTTATCTTTACTGGGTTTTGGTATCAGGGTAACATTGGCCTCATAAAATGAGTTAGGAAGTATTGCCTCCTCTTTGATTTTTTGGAAGAGTTTGAGGAGAATAGGTATTAAATGTTCTTTGAATGTTTGGTAGAATTCACTGGTGAAGACATCTGGTCCTGGATTTTTACTTTTTGCTAGGTTTTGATGATTATCTTAATTTTCATAGTGCTAATTGGTCTATTTAGATTTTCTAGTTCTTCTTGATTCAGTCTAGGAAGGTTGTTTTTTTCTAAGTACTTGTCCATTTCTCCTAGGTTATTAAATTTGGTGTTATATACCTTTTCATAGTATGCTTGTATGATCCTTTGTATTTCTGCAGTATCTGTTGTAATTTTTCCTCTTTCATCCCTGATTGTGTTTATATGTGTACTTTCTCTTTTTCTTTAAGAATCACATTTTTTTTGATGGCTTTATAAGTATTAGTTTGCTTCCTGAATGTTTTCAGGAATGATATAATATCAGTTAACATGATTTTTTGTTAACAGAGCATATAATTCTAAACATTAAAACAAAACATCCCAGAATAAATATAGCCACTTTAACCTTAACTCACCTCAACAAAGCTTTTGTTAATGATTTATACATCTTGTAAAAGATGTCCAAAGGTATGAATTGGTGAATCAGAAGATAATGATTCCATATTATCCTATAAGTGATCTGGTAGATTTGAAGAGAGTGGAGACACTTGATTGTTTTTTGAAAGATGAGGAGTAAGTACTTCTAGTATTCATATGGAAACACTCTTTTTTAATAATATTGGGAAAAATAAAACTGTCCTATAATCATCTTATAAATACTTAAACAAATATATTTTATTTGAGTAAACATAGACTGATGGTTAAAAATATATTAACTGATTCTTAAAGCATGAGTTCAACTTGTTAAATTGGGTTTCTTTTTAGCTCTCTTACTACATCATTACCACTTGACTAATAATTAATTATTGAGTTATCTATTAACTACAATTTAGTATTCTAATTACACCTTCCTTGATAAAGATATTAAGTTATAAGTTATAGCTCTGGGCAGATATGTGTACTAAGATCCCTGCTGAGTTGAACACTAAGTTGTAAATAATTAGTGACTATCTGGTTATTACATAACCAGTTTTACAGCTTTTGTGTGGTTCATACAAACACTTTTATTTGAAGATAGCAAGTAATGAACTTAAAAAGAATGGGAATATTGATATCTTATATTTCATTTTAGAATGTTTGTCTTTAGCTTAAAAATTAATTGCTTACTAAAACCCAAGAGTTGTTTGTATTCTTAAACTGGAAGACTCAGAGTGAGGAAACAAATTCTAGAAGATCAAGAGTCTGGTTTTAGAAGATGCTTACTTTTTTTATTGTTAGAATTTAAACTGGACGGACTACTATTCGATTCATTAAGCATTTTACGATAACTCATGACAGACAGTTGGGAAGGTGGCATAAAAGTACTTTTTATTTTCAATTCTCTTGGTATCCTAAGTCTGCCAGATTAATGATCCAAAAGGCCAGGGAACCATTTCCACCTCTTGGTTCTACTTTCTGGCAAGTTCTATCATTTCTTTTCATTTGCCAATGTGCAGACAACACCCCAAAGTGCTCATCTACTGATACAAGGTGTAATACAAGTAGAAAGGACAGCAATGGTAGATCTTATCTGATACTGTGATGTTCCAAAGCACCCCACAAGTCTTTCACAATAACTGGCATTCTCTGAGTGCTTACTCTACTCTCTGCCCAGCACTGGCCCAAGTGTATTACATGCACTACTGTATTACTATTCTTATCTCCATTTTACTTGTTAGAAAACTGAGGCTTAGAAAAGTTAATCAGCTTGCCACATCACATCACAGCTAAGTGAAGGGCTGGAATTTGGGCCAAAGCAGAAAGCAGACTCTCAACTATCCCACACTGTGTTGGCACAGACATAGTTGGATACTGACCATCAACTCTGCTTGTTATAGTCCCTTCATATTTGTTAAAGATAGCAAGATATCCAGATAGGTGAAAAAAGTCAAAATGAGTGGTCTGTTTGGGAAAGATGCATTAATTAGAAAACAGTATGCAGTATTTGTGTTATTTTTCAGGTATGCCTATTATTACAGTGGAATTGGTGCTGGTGTGCTTGTTGCTGCTTATATTCAGGTTTCATTCTGGTGCCTGGCAGCTGGAAGACAAATAGATAAAATTAGAAAACAATTTTTTCATGCCATAATGCGACAAGAGATAGGCTGGTTTGATGTGCATGATGTTGGGGAGCTTAACACTCGGCTGACAGAGTAAGTACCTAGCTTTGCGTTGAACTCAGATGTGGTTCATATTCTTATTAAAATGAAAGAGATGTCACCAGATATTCTAGGAGATGTTAGTGAATCACTTAGAAGTAATTGTGAGACTAAATTCCTTCTGAGCAGTGATCATGTCTTTTGCATCTTTTTGTCCTCAATGCATAAGGGCATTGCATGAGGGGATCTGCATCACTAGCACTGAATGAGGAATTGCACTTGCCCAACTCAAAAAATCCTCTGAGAGTGTGAAGTAGAGCAAAACTTTCTGGGGATATTTCTGAGAAAATCCTAGATGTAAACTAATTTACCCCACACTAAAAAAAAAAAAAAGACTAGATTCAGGAGAAAAATTCTGAGTTCATAATTCTGATGTTTATTTCTAACACTATCTGTTCTTTTAGTGATGTCTCCAAAATTAATGATGGAATTGGTGACAAAATTGGAATATTCTTTCAATCAATAGCAACGTTTTTCACTGGCTTTATAGTAGGATTTACACGTGGTTGGAAGCTGACCCTTGTGATTTTGGCCATCAGTCCTGTTCTTGGACTGTCAGCTGCAATGTGGGCAAAGGTAGGTGAAGCTTATAAATCCAGATTCTCAATTGTCTCTGCCCCACTTCCATCAGCAGAAGATTGTTTTTACCAAATGATGACCCTGACTCTGTACTAAATACTTGGTTTAAATATTCTTTTCAAAATCAGTGGGAATAAGCAGATGCCATCTCACTGAGTCCTACCCCTGCCAGAACTTCATGCTGTCTTGGGTCATGTGGTTATTTGGGGAAGAGATGAGAAAGAAAGTAGTAACTCTCATATCTCATCCTCTGTCTTCATATGAAAAGCATGCTCAACTCTTAAAAAGATGTGTATTGTTGAATATGAATAATCAGCAATTCCATATTCACACAGCAAATAGAGATTCAACTTTAGTGAACAACATATGTCCCATTCAATTAAGTTTATTGGTTTTAATGTTTTTAGTATTGTAGATTTTGTTTAATTTGTAAATTGATTTTACAGTTTTGTCAGTGTTGTAAATGTTTCTATATTTATATATATTTTAATCATTGGTATGAAAATAATTTAAAAAATACTTTCTGGTCTCATATGCATGTAAATCCTAAGCCTATAGTTCTCTCTTCCAATTACAAAGGCAGAGTAAAACTTATTTTTTCTTTTAGGGCTAGATATAGTGCTCATTTTAAACTGATTTGATGTAAGAGTGGATTGTGGTAGAGAGATTGGCCCAGCATGTAATTTCTGTAGGGTTCAACACAACTTAGAAAGGCACTGAAAATTCATGTGGCAAAAGAATATAAAATAATGAAGGGCCAACCAAAGCCAAGGCTAACATAAAATAAATCAGGCTGAAGTATTAAGAAGTTTTAGATTTTTTACTCTGTGGGATGGATATTATTTTGTTATTACAAACAATAACTACCATTTATTAAGCATCTACTATGTCGGGCAAATATATATGTTATCTTTTTGAAGTATACGTCATTTTACAGAGGAAGAAATTGAAGTTTTGAGGATTCTGTTATTTTGTTGCTCAGAATAACACAAGTTTTAAATGGTGGTGTTGGCAGTTAAATTGCATTTCTGTATCAGTCAGCTGAAATATTTGGCAAAAGCTTTCTGTGTTAATTGATTTTTCTGTTAGAGTGTTAAGCAAGACAGGTGGCAAACTCTTCAGATTAGTATTTGTTGATAAACTTTAAAATGTATTGATGTCCATTCTAGTTAAGAAAATAGACAGCAAGTTAATCTTTTAATAATTAATTATACATTGCTTCAGATACTATTTATTTAATAAATGGAGCCCTAGACTTATTACTAGAGATCTAAGCTTTTATCCTCACTCTGTCATAAACTTTGATATGATTTCAAACAAATTTATTAAATTCTCTGGTTGTCAGCCATTTTAAAAAAGAAATGTGGCCTAGTCTGGAAAGTCTCTGCAACTCTGTGAGCTTGAGCTCGAGTCTATCTTTCTCAAGCCAGAGACACTAGGGCAAGAAGGCAGAACAGGAAGGAACTAGTCACAGTAAACTTCCTGGTCCAAGGAGCCTTTATAGACATGTGCACTGATGACTCTCTTCCCTGCCCAGAAACACTGGAGCAGCTGTAGGGCACAGGTAGGAGAAACCCTGTACTCTACTCCCAGCAAGAGATACCTGGTCTGACCTGAAGAAACCACCTCTACTCCCTCAGGTTGCAGAAACAGGGGTCAATGGAGCTCCAGGAGCTCCAGATAAACCACACTGATCAAAATAATATCACAGCCTCTTAATATTAAACTGCTACTAGAACTACACTCACAAAAGTAGGCCAAAAATTGCATGCTAAACCCAAAGAAGGATACCACTTGCTAAAATAAAGGTTTAAATAGAACCCAGAGTCTCCAAACATAATAAACAAAATGTCTGGGATACAATAAAAAGTTATTTGTCACATTAAGAACCAAGAAAACCACAACCTGAATGAGAAAAAAAAAACAACTGATATCAACACTGAGATAAATCAGATGTTGAAATGATTTGATATGAAGTTTAAAATAACTATCATAAAAATGCTTCACCAAGCAATTACTGATCCTCTTGAAATAAACAAACAAAGAAATAGAAAATATCAACAATGAAATAGAAATTCTAAAAAAAGAACAAAATTGAATTAAAGAACTGAAAGGTACAACAGCAGAAATAAAAGTGATGATGGATGGGCTCTGTCTCTGTGAGTGGAGATGATAGGCTGGGATCAGCATACTTGGAGATAGGACAATAGAATTTACCCATTCTGAAACAGAGAAAATGAAAAGGTCAGGGACCTGTGGGACAATAACAAAAGATCCAAAACACAATAACATTTGTTACCATTGGAGTCCCAAAAGAAGACAGAGAGTGGGGCTAAAGTAATATTTTTAAAAATCATGGCTAAAAATATCTGCTCAACAACAGCAAGCTGTCCTTTAACAACTGAATTGTTAAACAAATGATTGTATATTCATATTGTGGAATACTACCCACCAATAAAAAGGAAAGAAAGCACTTTTGATACACATAATAACCTGGATGAATCTCCAGAGAATTAACTATGTAAAAACAAAAGTCATTCCTGAAAAGATACATACCATACGATTTCATTTATATAACATTCTTGAAATGACAAAATTATAAACATGAGAACAGATTAGTGGTTTCCTAGGGTTAGGAATAGTAGGGGAGGGGAGGACAGGTAAGGGTTAAGGAAAGTGGTGCCCATGGCTATAAAAAGTAGCATAAGGAATCCTTGTAATGAAATTGTTCTGTGTCATGGTCATAGTCGCATTAATCCACATAGGTGATAACATTGCTTAGAACTCAGTACACGTGAAATGCATGTAAGACTTGTAAATCTGAATAACACTGATAGATTATATCAATGTTTAATTTTTGGTTGGGACTATAGTTTTCAAGATGTCACTCTGGGGGAATACGAGATGAAGGGTATATGAGATCTCACTGTGTAATCTGTTACAACTGCATGTGAATCTATAACTCTCTCAAAAAAAGTTAAGAAAATATAAAGTATATAAATTCTCCAAACAAAAGCCTACATGAGAAATGGAAAAATAGAACAAAGGTGAAGGTCAAAATATCCATAATGGTCAAAAATATTATTTCCAACTATATTAGTTTAAATAATACAAAATTGCCTATATTAGATAGCTTTTAACTATAGAAATAACAATTTCATGTCTCAAATTAATACCAAGTAGGCTTTGTTAAGAAATTATCAACTTTTGGAAGAAGGGATGGATTAGTGATACTTTGTATAGTGTATATGGGTAATTGTAATAATGGAAGTATCACCATTCTATTGTTTCATATTAGACTAGCAGTAGAAGTTGTCTTTTTCATATCTCGAAGAATAGTTTGAATAGGTTTTGTCTTTTAGCAGACACAATCTCTTAAAAAACAAAACAACAAAACTGAAAAACAAAACAAAAACTTAATGAAAATTCCACCATTGTCTTGCCTGAGCATATGCTTATATTTATGGAAGGTCATAGAAGAGAAAAAGAGCCTGGTTTATTACATTTGGTATGGTACTTGATATATTTAATAATAAGTTAAAATAGCATGTTTTGAAACTCCTTATTCAAAATTTTTCTAGTGATCTTCCTACTATTGTGGGTGGTTGTCGCGGGTGATTGTTGTTTTAAGAGGAGCAGAGAAACATAGCTAAAGTATATTACATGTGACTCTTATATTATAAAGACATGTCCGTTCACTATAGCAATGAGCACCCTGACTCAGACCCAGCACTGTGAATGCTTCAGGCAAATGTGGCGGGACAGCCCCCCAAAAGTTGCTTTAAGAAGTCAGGAAGATCTAGATAAGTGCATGTAGCACAGTATCTGCACATAAAACATAGTTAATTAATGGTCATTTGCCTTCACCCACCCATTCAACTACCATAGCTCTTTTTCACTTTAATACGCAGCGAAGAAAGAAATGCTGATAAAATCAAAACAACTGAGCTTTTTGACAAAAGGAATAGGCTGATATTACTTATACTACTGGGTCTACAAATGCCTGTAAATTATTTATTGAAAGAGAGTAGTAATACTGTTAATCATTATTTTATTATGAATTGCTTATGTGTAATCTTTAGTTAGATGGTTGACTAAATAGAAGTCCCAGGAATAAATAGTAACCTTAGTCTTTTGTCCATGCCAGTTGATTCAATGTTCAGCAACTGGTTTCAGATAGAAAATCTCTTCAGTAGCTGTTAATTCAGGCTTTGAAAGCCATATGGAGTTAGGCTTGAATCCTAGATATTTAAGTTATTTGCAAATTATGTAGCCTCTTCACCCCCTCCATTTCCTCATATATAAAACTGAGGGGGGCTGTTTGGAGTTTGGAGTAGCCCAACCACAGGGGGAAGGGAGAGAGATAAAGACAATACAGAAGTGTAATTAGCATTTTTCCTCAGTTCTTCCTCATTGACGCAGTGAAGAAGGTCAGTGAAATTTGGAAAAGATTTATTAAAAGTATATTTTAGAAAGACAAAGCATACCCCTAGGAGGCACATGGTTTTAGCGATGAGATCTGCCAACAGAGCACTGTAATAACAACCACAACAATGAGAGGGCAAAAAAGGGCCACAAAAGGGCAAAAAAGGGCCACTAAAGGACAAAAAAGACCCAGAAGTGGGAATGTCTAAATTACATTTGGGCCACGATGGGGTGGTTCCAAAGGCATTCGTAGGTGATTGTCATTTTGATTGACATTTAGCTGCTATATAATTCTTTGCTTAGTGCACATGCGTGTACCCAGAACTCTACTACCATTGCAGTGTTCTTTGGTTGGTCTCTAGGCCGGACTCCTATTCCTTTGTCCCCCTGCCACTCATGTCTGACTAGATACCTAACAATAGTACCTACTTCAGTGTGCAATTGAGAAGAATAAAGGAGATCCTGTGTGAATAAAGTACCCAGAGCTGTTCCTTCCACAGAATAAATGCTCAGGAACTAAACAGAAGGATCAAATAGCAACCATAAAACAAAGCCCTCGCTGGTGACTGCATATATGGTTTTGCTCAGGAGTACCAGCTTCCTCTGGCATGTGAAACTCTCTCAAAATTCTGTCACTTCACAGTGTTTGATCCCCAGCATTCTTCTGGCCTCCCTCAACACTTCTGAACTAGAAAACCATTAGCAATTGCTGTATTGAGCACACACCATATTTCCTTTAATGCCTTTTTTCTACATTTGATCATGACTATAGTATATATCTTCTTTTGTGTAATTTAAGATCTCCCAAAGGTCCCTGTTTTTTTTTTTAATTTAAATGAGGATCTATGAAGCATTCAGTGAAAAAATAAATTTTTAATTGAATTTATAATACACTTCTCAGTCCAAAAAGAATTTGAAGTGACTTACAAAGGAATATATATACTAAAAATTAGAACATCATGACCAAAGACAAGTAAAAGACAGATTTTTTCTATATACATATTAACACACAAGCAGCATTTGTGTATATATTTATTTTTATTTTACAAATTATAAAATTAACTTGTTTAAATCTTTAAATGATCTGAAATTGCATTTTAAAACAGATATTATCTTCATTTACTGATAAAGAACTGTTGGCATATGCAAAAGCTGGAGCAGTAGCTGAAGAGGTCTTAGCAGCTGTTCGAACTGTGATTGCATTTGGAGGACAAAAGAAAGAGCTTGAAAGGTTTGAGTCTCTTTTTTTAAGTTGATAGAAATGTTAAATTCTATGTTATCTTATATGCCCTTTAAGTTGATAGTGTTGTTTTTAAGGGTATTTTTCAACATATGTCTCCTTAAATACCTTTGTAGATATATTACAGCATATCTAATATTATGGAGAAATTGTAATTCTAGTTATACTCTTGTAAATCTGCTAAATCAAATAATTTCCTAGGTGAGTAATGATGTAAAAATAGTTTCTCCAGGTTGAAATGTGTTTTATCTCTCTGATGATAATTTTTCCAACAAATTAATTTTTATTTATGGGATGTAATTGACATGTACCATCCCTGATTCTCTAATACTGAATGAGTATTTTATGTAAGATCTCTGCAGACATGTTAATCTGGGTTTCATTTCCCCTCTTGCCCAGGCCCCTAATCAGTGGAGTTATGCTACTTGATTTGGAAGATAAAAATATAACTAAAAAATCACATTTGTATAAAAACTCAAAGTCTTTTTTTACTGTATGTTTTTGAATATTTTTCTTGCAATTATTCCTTTTTATTAGATTTCTGAGAGTGTAGATGGTAATTTATTGAAATTTATAATATTCATCAGATCCATTGATTTCTGAGCAACAATTGACTTTATATGAATTAACATATGGTATAGTATGTTATGAATATATATGTACTTTTGAAAATAGGAAAAACTAAACTATAGTTTTTGGAAGGTAAGCTATAAAGAGAAAGAAGGAAGCTTATCCTTCAGAATACAGTTACCTCTTTGGAAGATGAGGAGTTATGGGATAAGTGTGGAACATATGGCAAGGGGTTTCTGTAGTTCTGGCAGTGTTTTGCTTCTTGGCCTCTGTTGTGATTACCTGAATATTCACTGTATACTTATTCTTTAAACTGGTACACATGTGTTTGGAGTACTCTTTTTGTTTGTATGATATATTTCGTCTGCACAAAGATGTCCTCTGAGAATGATTTGTGATGACAAAGTGCCACAATCCAAAGGAAAGCACTATCTTGATTTTTTGCTAAGGTGTTTGCTTTTCCCTTGAAATATGTCTGACTACTAAAATGAGATGTCTTGCTTAATGACCAGGCAAACATCCAATCGAATAAAATCATTCCTCTCTTGGGGTAGAGGAAAGGTACAGACAACCACAAAACAAAAACAAAAAACAACAAACAAACAAACAAAAACATCTAGTATACCAGTTGGGGTAAATATTATTTGGAGAAATGAAATACTTTATAGAGTCATAAGGGGTTCTATGTCACGAGATTATTCAGAAAGTCCTTTCTGATTAGTTGGTGCTTGAGCAGATACAGAATGAAGTTGGGATTCTTTCCAGTTTTGCTCATTGGAAAGGTGGACCAGCAAAATATGTCCGCCAGCGTAGGGAAAAAAATAAAGCTTATCTGCTTTTGGTTAGTTTCTGAGCTGGGGGAAAGCATCTCCCTATAGAAATCAAAATCTCAGGCCTGCACCTTACATACAGTTGGGATCTGAATTTATACTACACTGAGGGCCAAGGAAACAAATAAAAGTCAGAATAGTAAACAAAAATAAAACAAAAACCAGCAGCGAACAATTAGAAAATACATAGTATTTCATCAATTCTGATATATACCTTTTTTTTCACAATTCATCATCTCTGAAATTGAGATAAATCTTACAATCAGGGTCATATTACAATTGCTATGGGTCTTATGGGAGTTGATTCTTCCAGGCAGGATTTGCATTTGCACCATTTATTGCGGACACTACTAACCTGAGACCACCATTAAATTCCTTGTCTAGGTGTTTTTGAACCACACTGGTAGTATAAATTCATACTGCAGATCTGTATAAATACTGCCTTTTGATACAAATTCCCAGGGGAGGTTGTCTTTTCCTGCCTTTTTCTGTTGCCAAGGTTGAGAAACAAAAGTTCTCCTGCTGTCACTTTCTATGTGACATGTGCTTGTTTTACTGGAACTGTAGCCCTTCGGTCTCAGCTGTATATGAAATGTCCTGTTACATTCCTTTCCTGATGCTACATAAAGTAACAGAATAACAATGCATCTTACAATGAATGACATATTAAGTTTAAGAAACATGATATTTTTGAAAAATATTAAAGCAACAAAACTAGTGAGTTATGAGATATAACTTGGGTAGAAGGGAAAGATGTTAGGGGAGTCAAGTCCAATATTCAGAACTTAGATAAATCTCATCATTTTAGTTCACTAAAAGTTTAAAGGAATTGAGAATTATTTTAAATGGAGTACTTTAATTAATTAGGTACAGAAAGAATTTTTCCCCAAGAGAAAGCGGTGATCAACTTATAAGAATAAGCAAATAGACTTACATAGCTACGTTCAAAGATTCATTTTATGTGTGGAATCATCTCTTCAAAAGGGAATAGTTACTGGGATGTATGTTTGAAACAGCACCTTCCCCTGGAAAATTGGAAATTTGTTTGCTTGGAGATTGAGTTGATTTAGGACTACAACCTGATAGCCTAAGGTCCTTTCCAGTTTGGCCATTTCTTGAAAGTTTATGCATTCAACAAACTTAACTAGTATCTACCACATGCCAAGGACTGTACTAGGCTCTGGGTTTTCATTAGTGAATTGGAAATAGAGGCTGTCTGCTCTTGTGTAATACTGAGTCAAAATAGGAAGGTGGAGGGGAAAAAAGGAAAGAAAGAATGGAAAGTAAGAAGGAAGATAAGAAAGAAATCATCGAAGAAATGAATTAAATTACAGATTTTAAAAGTGCACTATGAAATAATCAAGGAGTGTGCCGATGAAGGTGAGGAGTGCAAATTTACTTTAAATGTGGGGTCAGGGAAGGCACTTCTGAGGAGATTTCATGTAGGCTGAGACTTGAAGGATGAGAAATGGCCTGTCAGGGTAGAGGTAAGGATAGAAAAGTCTTCCAGATTTCTTGAGGTGGCAAAGACTTCGGTGTGTTCTAGGAAATATAAGGTTTGTGTGACTGAAGCTCAGTAGAATGAGAGGAGATTGAGGTGAAGAGAGGCTGTTGAAGGTGGATGAAGGCCAAAACAAGGGAAATTGCAGGTCAGTGAGGAGTTAGGATTTTATTCCAAGGGCAAAGGGAAGCAGTTGAGGGTCCTAAACAAAGGAATGAGTGTGCACATTCCGTTTTAAGATCATTTTTCTGCCTATAATTGGCCTGGTGAATGCATGAGAGCAGCTAGAGTAGAGGCAGGGAGACTGGGGAGGAGCTGTTGGAGTGGTCCAGGTGAGAGAGCCTATGGTGGCCTAATCTAGACTGCAGGAAGAAGAGGGATGGAAGGTTTATAAATTTGGAATATAATTTTGAAGTAGAATTGACAAACCTATTTTGAGACCAAATATAATCCTTAAATTTTCTTTCTCATTCATCCCCTTTCCTTCTCTGCTTCCAAATAGATGAGTAACTGTGAGCTTATTAGTCTTTCTCTTCAAATTACCAGGTGCAGGAGGAAGTTGACTTTCTTAAAATGGAAATTTAACCAGGATTTAAAATGAATTTAATTCAATCATATAGAATAGTTTTAGTCTCCTTAATTAAAAGTTTTTTTCCTTGTGTTTTGAAAATACTTACCTATTAGTATTGATTTCTATTTGTTTAACTAAAATTGTTCCTTGTTCTCTTATAAGTGGCTATTGATGCAACACTGATAAATATTTTCTTAATATTTAAGAAGAAAATAATCTTTTCTAAAGATCAATATTTTTCTTATGTGACTTTGGTGCATTTTAGGAATTCTTATTTTAATTACCATGCTTTTAATGAAAGGATGATTTCAATAGCTGATTTTGCATTGTGACTTTTGTTGAAATGCTAATCAAAAAGCATATGTAAAAATATTGTTTATGTCTCCTCCCTCTTTACACACTTCTTTTCTTCATTTATCTTTTCTGGTATCTAAATGATTTATTTCCTTGTTGTTGCTTCTTCCTATGCAAATGTTTCCTCTGGCTGCATGGGACAACAGTTAATCAGTGAAATGATTTCTACATTAGTCTCGGTAAGCAAGAACCAAAATAAAGGAGGTAACATGGTGTTAGTCATAATTGTTCAAGTTCCTTAAATGTAATCGTGTATAGTTTATGCCTAGTAATTTCACCTCAGATCAACTCGTAAAGTGGAAGATATGTATGTGTCAACTATTGAAATACATTTCTCAAAAACAATATTTTTGTTCAAAGATTACAACTGGCAAGGTAAGGATTGACATTTTTGGGGGGAGAAACTTTAATAATATGTTTTATCACTATTTTATCACTATATGGTTCTGTTTAACTTTGATCTTGGGGCCAGGTCATATAAATTTTACTTGGCATACTTTCATAACTGCTAAAGAAGCTAGTTAAAAAAAATCATGAAGGCATGCTCATTTCTGAGCAGGACTTGAACTCTTCTGTACATACCAGTGGAACAAGTCCTCTAAAGAAAATTAATAAAATTATATAGTCATGTTTCTATGGATTAAAGACCTCAATATATGAATTATGTAGAAGTAAGTTCTTTTATTTCAACAATTCTGAACTCCTCCTTTTTGTAAGGCAGTGTGCTAAGTTCTACAGGGAGCTGTGGTTAAAGAAGAAAGACAGACTTAAAGCTTAATTATAATCTGTCCTATTTCTCTAATAATATTATGTTGATTCCATATTTGCAAAGATCCTCCCTTTTCTTTAAATTCGAGCCCCTTACCTTATCTCCATGAGTCTCTTCTTAAGAAGACTAGTCTGCTGTGTTTCTTTTAAAGGAGGGTAAAGTTACAGATACCATATCCTTTAACTTTTACATCAGAAATTATCAGCTGTCTGAGGATATAAAAAGCACTAAATTAACATTTGGGATTGAGCTTTAAATCATTAGAACTGGAAAGAGAGAAACCTGTCAGTGGACTCCAACATTGTTTTTGGTTTTCGTTTGCTTCCTTGCTTTTGCTCTCTTTTGTGAAATTTGAATTGCTATGTAATATTTTTTTACATTTGAATAAACTGAATATCTCATTTCTATAAATGTTTATTTTAAAAATCATTGACCCCAAATCTGCTGTATTTGCTGTAAAAAAAAAAAAAGTATTAATGGGTGTTCTCCAAGTTTGGCTAATATAGTACAGACCTTTGGGCTGTGAATAGCTTACAGGGTTCTAGATGTATTGAGGTTTTTATTTTCCTAGTCCTTGAGGCAGCCAGAAAGCTTTAGGTGGTCCAAACCACCAGTCCAGAGCCCCTTCCTCTAGCAGTGGGCAACCATGACATGACCAATGTCAGGAAGCATTGACAGTGGAAATTGGACAGAGGCAATGTGTGGAAAGACTGCTGGGGACACTGGTATGTAATGATGGATTGTTATATATTTTTAAGCCAAATAATTTTTTTCAGGTCAATGATTTTTAAAATAAATGTCTATAGTAGTAAGATAAACTCTACAGTTTATTTAGATGTAAAAAGTATTACATAGCAATTCACAACTTTCAAAATGCCTTCACACATGTGTCAAACAAACTCAAAAGAGTCTGGAGGCTTTGCTAGACATAAATGACAAAGATTTATTCAAGGGTCTTGGAGTTTGCAAACTGTAAACACAGCTAGGCAAAAACTCAGAAGTGTTCCAAAGAAGAAAGAAAAATTGAGAGTTCTTATAATAAAAGTCATATCCTTGAGAATAATCAGTGCTTCGTTCTTAGCCCTAAGGTTGGTCCAAGACAGCTATCAGTCAGATGTCAGTCTGGATGATGGTGGGCAGTGAGGGGGATGGGCACCAGGAGGTCTGATCATGTCTTGAGTCCTTTAGTGGGTAGTCAGAGGGTTATCTACAGGTAAATAAATGTCTGGACATTGACACAGGACTGGAAAGCTCAAAAGTTTAAGTTCTCTGGCTAGTTAAAGCAAGAATAGAATCATTTTCTTCTGCCTTAGCCGACTTGATTTTAATAATTTAGGAGCTGAACTCTAGTGACTCCATTTTATTTCTTTACTCTTTTCCTCACATGTATCCTTTCAGCTGGTTCTTACAGTAGTACCACAGGAATGCAGGATGGGGAGCAAACATTCTCCAAAACTTTCATAATGTTTAGAGTTTTAAAGGACTTAATTTATGTGAGCACTTTCTGGCATTGCACCTTCATTTTATTAATAAATTCAAAAGGCATGCAGATTTTAAAGGGAAAACACAAGTGTTTTGTTCTACTTTGTCTTGTGTACAAAACTGCCAGTTCTAGAAGTTTGCTAACTATTACTCTATTTCACTACAGCTAAGTCCAAAGAAGGGGTTTTTAGAAAACTGTCCCACAAATTGCTTAATCTCTATAAGCCTGTTTACTCTTCTACAGGAAAGAATTAAAATAGTGCTAACATCATGGGGTCAATGTATGGACAAAAGGAGAAAATTCCTGTAAAACACCTACCACAGGGCTGGGTACATTATAAGTCCTCAATAAGCATCATGCTCTTTTGACCCATTTCATAAGATTTATGAGTATATGTGATAATTTTTCTTACTTCTCTCAGGTACAATGAAAATTTAGAAGAAGCTAAAAGAATTGGGATAAATAAAGCTATTACAGCCAACATTTCTATTGGTGTCGCTTTCCTGCTAATCTATGCATCATATGCTCTGGCATTCTGGTATGGGACCTCTTTGGTCCTCTCAGGAGAATATACTATTGGACAAGTACTCACTGTAAGTGATGTTATGTTTTAAAAAATCACTATTGAAAATGCCAATGAAATTGAATGGTGTTGGCTTGACTTTGGGAGAATATATTTTGAAGAACACTTGAATAACACAAAGATATTCCCTACTAGGTTAAAAAGTGGAAAGGAAATTAGATATGTTCAACAATCAGTTTTGTCTTTTTTGTAGATCTCTCTGTTATAGTTCATCCTGTAGCCTAAATAATATTAGCATTGCCAGTGTCTATAGCATGAACTTGTGTTTGTTGAGGCTGTTTCTTTGTGCCAGACTCTATGCTAAGCACCTCATTTTTATTTCCTGATTTACTGTTTATAACAACAAATGACAAAATTCTTTTCAAAGTCTTTTGAATGACAGCTAGTCCACTTTGCCAATTTGTGGAAGTATAAATTGTTACTCTTCCCAAAATAATGCCCTACTTGGAGGTTCTCTGCCTTATAGATCTTTGTATGAGTATAGAAAGCTTGCAATTTGATGCTATCTTTTTTTATTTAAAGACAATGAAATAATTCACAAACCAAGCTCAATCTGCATCTTGATTTAATATAGTATATATTATTAGAAGTGTCACTCAGTTCCTCTTTCATAGGCCAAGCACAAGTATATTGAGTTAATGACAGACTGTATTTTGCTGAGCCCCTTAAAACAGTTTCTTTTCTCAGGAAACAGATTTGTAATGTAGGTGTGATAATTGTGTCTCTTGTTTTCTCAAATTGTTGCCTCATCCAAAATGTGTGGGACTATTTAGTTTAGAATGGTTTTAACCAAAAGGCTTTCATTAGGATAGTGATGCTGTGGGTGAACCTAGGTTGTGATAAGAGATGTATTCTGCTTAATTGTGATGTACATAAGCAGTTTTAAATCAAGTATTCACTGAACCCAGACCTACCTTACAAACTGGAAGCATCCAGAATAGTGAGTAAGAGCACGGGATTTGATGATCAGGTCAGCTTGTTTCAAATTCCAGCTGTGCAACTTTTAGCTATATAATTTGGGACATCCACCTAGACTTTTCAAGGCTCCATTATCTCTTCTGCCAAATGCAAATGACAGTATTGTTGCAAGGACTAATCTAGAAATGAATATAGAATCACTTAGCAAAATTCCTTCTATGTAAATTACTGAGTAATACCTGTGAGATTTAGAAATAAATAAATAGTAATATTCATTCTTTTTTAACTCTGATGAGAAACAAAGTCTTTACCAATAAGAAACTGATTTGGGCAAAATGAAAAAAAAAACAACAAAACCTATTTATCAGACCTCAGAGAACATAGTTTGATAGAAGAAAAAAAGAATTAATGAAATAAAGAATAATGACTTGGGTATGTATGCTTTATAATTCACAAAATATTTTCATATATACTGTTCCATTTGATACACCAACTCTAAGGTTTCTGGGTAGGGAAAACAGATAGAATCTTGCCTATTTTTGCAAATGAAGAAGTTGAAGCCTAGAGAGACTCTAGAATTGCATGAAGACACAGCTAGTTAGTGCTCACTCCAGGATGCAGACCTAGACCTTCTGAATCTCCTTCTAGGGTTTGTTTCCACTATCCTCTGTCAATGATCTAAACCAAAATTCTTGACCATTCCAAAAACATTAAAATATTCTATTGTAATATTCTGGTCTTATAGAGGTTATACCATCATTTCACTGAGCAAGGAAGATTAATTCTGCATTCTAAATGGAAAAGTATTTAAACTTTTACAATATTTTTAACACCTAGTACATATATGTTGCTTTTCCATTTTAAAATTTAATCAGTCGTGTTAGAAGAAAGAAGAATTATGAAAAAAATCATACGAAACACTATCTTAATAACTTGATGGTTTTCCTTCACGTTCCTCAGGTCTTCTTTTCCGTATTAATTGGGGCTTTTAGTGTTGGACAGGCATCTCCAAGCATTGAAGCATTTGCAAACGCACGAGGAGCAGCTTATGAAATCTTCAAGATAATTGATAATGTAAGTCTGGGCTTGCTATTTATCCACCTATCTAAAAGTTTTTCTAGTTAAAAGTAGATTTCTTGGTGATTTTATCTAACTCTCCACAAATGTCATTCAAAGTAGTTATTGTAAACTAGTAATCTTCTGAAATTTTATTCTGTTTAGAAGCCACACATTGACAGCTATTCAAAGAATGGGCACAAACCAGATAATATCAAGGGAAATTTGGAATTCAAAAATGTTCACTTCAGTTACCCATCTCGAAAAGAAGTTAAGGTACAATGATGACTGATTAAGCAATAATTCAACAATGTATTGGCTAGTTTCTGACACTTTTCTTTAGAGATTGTTAAAAAACATGTATATTTTAACCTAATTTTAAATTCAACTGTCAGTTCATAGTCCCAGGATCTGTGTATTGCTTTTAAGTTTATTTCTTATTCATCTTGGTAGATCTTGAAGGGCCTCAACCTGCAGGTTCAGAGTGGGCAGACGGTGGCCCTGGTTGGGAACAGCGGCTGTGGGAAAAGCACAACAGTTCAGCTGATGCAGAGACTCTATGACCCCATGGAGGGCGTGGTGAGATGGTTTTTGCTGAACTAGGTGCTGCAGCAATCAGCAGTACCATTGCAAATCACACATTACAGCTCTGCAATGTATAAAATTCATACTTACTTTTTATTTCAGATCAGTGTTGATGGACAGGACATTAGAACCATAAATGTAAGGTATTTGCGGGAAATTACCGGTGTGGTGAGTCAGGAACCTGTGTTGTTCGCCACCACAATAGCCGAAAATATTCGTTATGGCCGTGAAAATGTCACCATGGATGAGATTGAGAAAGCTGTGAAGGAAGCCAATGCTTATGACTTTATCATGAAACTACCTAATGTAAGTCCTTCTTGACTTTTGTCATGCTAGAGGTTCAAGGCATGGAGTGTTGGCCTAATGCATGATAAGTTAGTCAACTATGAATGGGAAGAAACTTCTAAGAAGGGAAATCAAGATTACTTCAGATTTTAAAGCTCTAGTTGCATCAACTCGTAGTAGGCATATTTTTAAAAAGTGGAGTTGGTTATTGCTAAGTTTTAAGGAACTGAACTGTCTTGCCTGTGAGGGTTACATTGTTTAGGGATTCCCTCTCATCTGGGAGCTGAGATAGCTTGTTCTTCATTAAATCCTCCTGTGTTTTCTATTTTAGAAATTTGACACCCTGGTTGGGGAAAGAGGGGCCCAGCTGAGTGGTGGACAGAAACAGAGAATCGCCATTGCTAGAGCCCTGGTTCGCAACCCCAAGATCCTCCTGCTAGACGAGGCCACCTCAGCCTTGGACACTGAAAGTGAAGCAGTGGTTCAAGTGGCCCTGGATAAGGTCTGTGAGGCTCAGTTCAAACCAACCTGATTAGTAAGCACAAGAACATCCCACTATTAATTATTCATAATATTATTTTTTAAAAAGGAAAATGTTTATCATTTGTAGTGATTTCTTTTGATATTTAAATAAAATTATTAGACTTCTGGATCTGTTTGTTTAACTTTATGGTTTTTTTTAAGTAGAGATGAACAAACTTTCATTGAAAAATACTTGCAAATTTTTTTAATTAAACAATGAGAAATATAGACTCAAATGAAAATTGGTCTTCCTTTGTAATCTTGAAAACTTAGCTTTAGAGATAATCCTATTGTTTAGGTTTTGTAAGTGTTTACTGTTGTCAACAAGAGGAAACTATGATCCGAAGATTCACACTTAGTTTCCAAGAGGTTAAACGCCTGATGGAGACTCTATGGGAAATGAGAAGACTCTTATCCCCAAGAGAGGGGCAGGGAGTTGATGGTGTTGGAAACTTACTTGAGCCATGAAATGTCTTTGACTATCAATACTGTTTGACCTTCTGGCAATTCTGGAGTTCATGCGACTCATTCACCAAATTAGATCTGAGTTGTTTGTGCTATGCCAGGCGCTGTGTGTTATGTCTCTGGTATATAATCTAGCTCTGTGAGGATAAGGAATGTGGTGACCTTTTAACCTAAAAGTGCTTTGAGTTGAAGTGTCATAGTAGAATTCAAAAATGAACTCATATTTGTCCCAACTACTCCCCTTTCTAATAACAAAACAATACTGCATGTTCCTTTCAACATCCTGTCACTGTGCTTATTAGATTGTCTAGGGAGGAAAAAGCAGGTTACTGAAAATTTTGCAAACTGAAATAGAGACAGATGAGATTGTGGCTGTTTTTTCCCCCTTCACTTTGCTTATCTGTAATTTCACATCTGTGTTTTTTTATTACTCTATAGTAGAACTATGTCTTAAGTTATAAATAAAAATAATTTTAAAAGGTTGCATTTAATAATACTTTCTTTAGAACATAAATTTTGGGTGGGAATTCCACATGCCTCTTTTTTTCTTGAAAACATTTGAAGAATTGAGCCATTGTCTTCTCTACTTTCTAATAGCAACCACCTAATTTTTCTACATGTACTTTCTTTTTCTTTTTAGAGTTTTCCACTTCTTTTTGTATTGATCCTGATATCCGTTTTGAGAATTTTATTGCTAGTTTCCAGAGAGAAATATAGAGTAACAAAAATCATAAGCATTGAGTCTTAGACAAGTTCTGGTTATCTGGCTCTGTTTCACATTGAAGTAAAAATGGAATTGTTATTTGTAAACATTTACATAGTTCTTCAGTGTTTCCATACAGCTTCTGCCTAGACATAAGTATCATTTGTTAAGCACTTTCTGTGGGTACATCACAATGCTTCATGTGCATTATTTTATTTAGTCATCACAACTACTTTAAGAAATGAGTGCTGTTATTTTTCCCATTTTATATATGGATAAATTGAGCCTCACACAGGTTAAAAGATTTAGATAAAATCCTGGAATTTATGAATGGCTGAACTAAGATTTGAGTTGAAATCATTGTGACACTGAAGATCAGACCTTGCTGCCTCACACTTGCTGTCCATCTTGATCATCCAAATGTCCTGTGAGATAGCACAGTGTGATTCCCAGTGTGATGGCTGGCTAGCATGCATCAGTACAACACTGACCTGTGTTTGCTTGGAATGGTCAATGCCTGGGCTGCAGGGTTTTTTACTTTGTATAAGCCCCTGATTATTATTGTAAACTTAGGCTGATAGAGGTTAAGTAAAATACTTAGAGGCGTACATAATATTAATATGTGACCATTTATGCTTATCTTTATTATAACAAAACATCATTTAAATCACTATCAATTGATTATATATTTATTGAAGCCAGAGATTACCTTACACAGGTTAGATGGTTTTACAGTATCCAAGGTATTGATGTTCAGTAAATACAAGTCGATAAATGAATTTTTGTATATACTTGTACTTATATTCAAAAGTCAATATTTTCTCTCTTTAGGCCAGAAAAGGCCGGACCACCATTGTGATAGCTCATCGATTGTCTACAATTCGTAATGCTGATGTCATTGCTGGTTTTGATAATGGAGTAATTGTGGAGAAAGGAAATCATGATGAACTCATGAAAGAGAAAGGCATTTACTTCAAGCTTGTCACAATGCAGGTATAATCTAACTCTGGAATTTTCCTAAAGTGTCTCCGGTATATGCTGATTTTGCCGTGTTTAGTGCTATACATAAATCTTAGTTGACTTGATTATCTTTAGAAATGAGAAGAAAATACTTGGGGGTCAGGCTTAGATTAGTGTTTTATATATATATATATATATATATATTTTTTTTCTTTAAAGGAGGGGAAATAAAGAAGGATAATTAGAGAAAAATTGTTTAAAGTTTTAAAGGTTTAACAGTGAACTGTACACTGTAGTAGCCATTAGCCTCGTGTGGCTATTGGGTACAATGGTGGTTAATCTGAATTGAAGTGGTAAGTAGAAAATGCATACCAGATTCTGAAGACTTAGTATAAGAAAAGAATACAAATTATCTCAATAAATTTTGCATTGATTACATGTTAAAATCCTAATGTCCTAGATATGTTAAATAAAATATTAGAATTGATTTTACTTCTCTAACATTTTTTAATGTGGCTACTGAGAAAATTTAAAATGATAACTGTGGCTCACAGTATGGCTTGCACTGTGTTTCTGTTGACAGCAATGGTCAAACATGATTGAGCCAAAAACACCCACAAAAAGATGACTAGATAAGCTATGTGGAATGGATGCCATGTTATTTCAGGATGTTTAGTGGGAATCATTCTTATTTAGTAGTATTAGTTTTCAAATATATTACAAATAAAAAATGAAACAACAGTTTAACCTTATCCTTTCCTGTATTTACTCAGATTACCATTTTCCTTGATATCTGATATTTGGTGATTAATTTTCCTTGGTTAACTGCGTCTAACCAGCTTATGTATGTATCTTGTTTATTTTAGACCAGAGGAAATGAGGTTGAATTAGAAAATGAAATTAGTGAATCCAAAAGTGAAATGGATGCCTTGGAAATGTCTCCAAAAGATTCGGGATCCAGTCTAATAAGAAGAAGATCAACCCGCAGGAGTATCCATGCACCACAAGGCCAAGACAGAAAGCTTAGTACAAAAGAAGCCTTGGTATGGAGGAGTGTGGAGTTATGTCTTCAACCCTCCCACTGTGGCTGCCCTAATTTGGTGGGCTAAGGCTGGGTTAGGAGTAGGAACAAGAAAAGGTTATCCAGAGTCTTTCTGTCCTATCCCTCAGAGTATTCCACAAACCATAATCTTTATAATGTTTTAGACTTGGGTTAGAATTTATGAATGATAATTTGTAGGGCAAGAATTTTAGAATTAAAATTTATAATGTAAAGAGACAGATTATAATGGGTCTTCATACTTACTTGTAAATATTCTCATCACATTCCAAATGTTAAATGTTTGTGGAAATCTTTATTCCTTAAAAAATAGATGAGTAATATAACAGAATCTGCCATTTTTAAAGCTAAATAGCCATTAACTAATAAGGAAATAAGATTAGATATATTCATTAAAAATGTTTGTGCATATGGAAGAACTGTTCATCATGAAATCAATTATGTACCAATTTTTTTTCTGACTAGCCTGTTATAATATTTTGTGTTATCCAGGATGAAAATGTACCTCCAGTTTCATTTTGGAGGATTCTGAAGCTAAACATAACTGAATGGCCTTATTTTGTGGTTGGTATATTTTGTGCCCTTATAAATGGAGCCCTGCAACCAGCATTTGCAGTAATATTTTCAAAGATCATAGGGGTAAGTGTTTATGTTTACTTTTTGGATTTACTTGTGAGTCCTAACTAAAGAATGAACTGTTTGTATTTGTAACTATATACAAAAGCCACACATAAACACACACACACACACACACACACACACACACACACACACACACACACACAAAACATGGACCTTCATATAAAACTAAGCAGCTTGAAGATGTAAGAACAGAAGTCTGGTTGTACTAGAGAAGCTAATTTTTTTAATCTTCCTTTGTCCTGGCAGTTGGTTTCTACTAGGATCCTGGGGACCAAATCTCTGAAGTAATCAATGAAACTGACTAGGTGGCTATCCCTTATCTGCCATCACTGGGCTCTGAGTAAACCTCATGAACTCTCATATCACCAGTAGGCAGAGAGAGTTACTCGTGGGAGTAACTGTTCTCTGATATACACATTTATCAGGATGTAATAGGCCTACCATGCTCCCTCCATAAGATGTCTGTCCCCCTGTTTAGGTGAAAACAAATGGAATGGCTTCCAAAAAATTGAGATTGTCATATTTCATTGCACCTACTTTTAATGATGGCATTTTCAGTAATAAAACTGCAATCCAGGCAGGAATTCTTTGTTTAGTGACTGAAGTTCAAACATCAAGTTGAGGACATCCTTACCCTAACTTCTGGAAAAAGAGATTGATCACTACACAAAATATAGGCCAAATACGAATTTTCGTTATATATTTATTTAAAAAAAAAACATAAATATTCAGGTCTACCCATGCCTGGCTAACTTATTTCAGGTTGACATTTGTATGTTTAATGTATATGTTCAAGAAATAATTTTTTCAGTGTCTGCCTTGTGCCAGGTACTGTTCTAGGTACTAGAAAAGTACCAAGAAGGAGATAAAGTGTCCGATTGCATGGAGCATATGTACTAGGTCAGGGATTAGCTAACTTCTTCTGTAAAAGGTAAGATAGTAAATATTTTAGGCTTTGCAGGCCATATGGTCTCTGTTGCCAATACTCAACCTTGCCATTGTACTGCAAAAGTAGTTGTAAAACTTGACATAAACACTTGACTGGTGGCCCACATTTGCCAATTTCTGTTCTAATATTTGCCTCACAGGCAGAGAGGCAGACAGTGACATCATTGGAAAAAAAAATGGAATTCGAGTAGTTAGGAATGGATGTAGCTGTATGTAACAAAACTCAATTTAAGGATTTTTTGTTTTCCACATACCTTAGGTAACAATAGGTCTGAATGCAGGTGATCCAGGGCTGACACATTAGCTCCTAGATATTGGATAGGCAACCAGCCATTTGCCTCACTGAAGGTTTGTAAGACAGAGTTTAAGAGTGTGGGCTCTGAGTTGGATTACTTGGGTTTAAACCCTTGGGTCATCACTTGCTGGCTGTTACTATGATGAGTTAACTAACTTCTCTGTGCTTCAGTTTTCTTCTGTGTAAAATGGTCATAATAATAAAAATAAACCTCAGTAAGTGATCGTGAGGATAAAAGGATATAGTGTGTATGAATTTGCGTAGAATAATGTCTGGCACAGAGTTAAGAGCTCGCTGGTTAGTAGCTATTATTTTTGTTAGAATGAGAAATCAAGACAATTTCTTCTAAAAAGCTTTTTTCCTTTACAAAGGATAAAGTTGTCTGGGCTGGGTTAGGAATGTGGCTCTGTTGCAGGACTGACTTTGACCTGCTGTGAAGGGTGATGTTTGTTTTCTTTCCCTGTGAAGCAGTTCTTCTCTGTGTTCTTGGAGCCCAAGACATCCTATTAGCTCTTCTAACCATTTCTGGGAAAGTCTCCATGTGCAGTGTTGGGTCAGCTGGCTTTGATTCCCCACTGGCTACCTAACTGGCCATCCCATAAAGAAGACTGGCTCAGGGAACTGCCTTTCTTTCTGAAAGACCTGGGCTGAGTGGATGACCACCTATCTCTGGTTCACCAAAACCACATCAGCAGATCTGTCTCCAGACACCTTGGGATAGTTTGAAATGTCCAAATTATAAAATGATGAATAACCATATAATGATTTTCCTCAAAGGAAGAAAAGAGTATTCATTTTCATATATACTTTACATAGTAGGTGTGACACTTGTGGCACTCATTACTCCAAGAGGGAGTATGAGCAGAAAAAGTGTTGGATTGATTTGTGATTGACAGACCCAGTGAATATATATATGCCTTTAAATTTGGGATTAAGGAAGCCAACCCCGACCTCCATTATAGGCTCTCTTGACCCCCAAATACTGTACTAAACAGGAAATGAGTCAGACTCAGAATGACTTCTTTAGTGATTGAACTGAAAACCCTTTCAATATTTTCTTAACAGATTTTTACCAGAAATGATGACCCTGAAACAAAACGACAGAATAGTAACCTGTTTTCACTGTTGTTTCTCGTCCTTGGAATTATTTCTTTTGTAACATTTTTCCTTCAGGTAAATGTTTACATTTTCACTTTATTCATTTTGGGAAATGCATCATTATTCAACAATGTGAATTTATAAACATCTGTGTAATTTGCTTTTTAGTAGAATTGCTCCTATATTAACTGGGCTATTAGCAGCCAATTGTTTTTGGATATTTGAAACAAAGATGGCTCCCTTGCTTACCTCCTCCTCTTTACCCTCACCTCCCCCAGCCGAAATATGAACGAAGTCACAGGGAACCAAACAAAGAAATTAAGTACTCTAAAAGATTAGTTATTGTAAGGCAGTATGGGTTATGGTGTTAGACCTAGAGTTGAGTACAGGTTGAACCAGTTCCTAATTGTGTATCCTTGGGCAAATAATTTAAACTGTCTAAGCCTGTCTTCTCATCTATGAGATAGGAATAATGGAACCTGCATCTAGATGATTAAGAGATAATGGGACCAGGTTCCCAGGCCTGTGTGAGGCAGTTGCAAAACGCAGTCACTTATTGAATGAATGAATGAATGAATGAACGATTAGCCACGTGTAATTTTTAAGATAAAATTCTAAATAGATCTCTTCATTTAACATTTTTTAAGCATGTATTAATATTTTTAATAGAAAGAATAGTAACCTGTTTTCACTGTTGTTTCTCATCCTTGGAATTATTTTTTTTATTAAATTTTTCCTTCAGGTCGGACATTGTATAGGAGGTACAAAAGAAAAAGACTGAACTCTTTCATTACTAAGTACTTAAAGTCTCACTGGGGCATTTGACCTTACTGTAATAGATGTGATGCTCTAGCAGTAAACAAGATTGCCATGCCAACTCTTGATGCAGTAGCAGTTGGTAGAAAGTAAAGATGGCTGAGGATGAAGTTGGTTAAAGCATTTAGAGGGAGGTAGGCTTTGAGCTGGTCCCTTAAACTTTAGAGTTTGGGACTGGTGAAGCCAAAGCAGTTAAAACAGTATGTTTGTGACATGATGATGCATGGAGAGACTGGAGCCTACCTGGCAAACCAAGATGAGAACGAAGACTCTGAATCATAGAGCCTCAGAAGAGTAGATACAGCACTGTGCCCAGTATTAGAATGGCCAGCCCCTCATTTAGAAACATTAGGAGTGAGCTTGGTGAGTGATGAAATCTCAGGCTCTGAGTTTCCATTCTGATAAGGATTCTCACAAACCTGGATTTAGATTTCAACTCTGCCATGTTAGAACTGTGGCCTCTGGCAGCTTATCAGCCTGCCTAAACCTTAGTTTCTTCTGTAAAGTGATTATAGAGTTGTCGTGAGGACTTAATGAGATAACACATGTAAAGTTAGTGTCACAGGAAGCACATAACAACAGCTAGCTCTCCATTCATATCGTCTCCAATATAACAACAGTAATATTCCTATAGTGGGCAAGATATTTCACATTGCATTCAGTCTAATAGCAGAAAATTTGTCTGGTCATCTCCAAGCAAATGTAATCATTTTAGTAATTTTAGGCTTAAACTCAATCTAATAATTTCTCTCCTCCTTCTCCCTGGGTTAGCATCTATGTTAGCAGAGGGGTTATGCAGCATTACAGCACTGGGTGGGGAGTGATGATCCACTTTGTGCTGGCAACCAGAGGGATATGTGGCCCCATCTGGTCTACATTTACATGGCCTGACCTGGCTGTCTCCTTTATCAGGAACGCTTAGAAGAATTGGTTCTTTCTTCACCTGTGCTCTTTGCATGTGTTTCTTCCCTCTCTCCATAGTGTCCAGCATGCTACTTGGGAACACAGAGGACATACAGGAGTCCTCCTCCACTTCTCTGACTCTGCAGGAGACTTGAGGCTGTTAGTAGGGCCTACTGTCTCCTGATGTACCATCCAGTTGTTTCCATTGTGCTTTCCCCATGCCACTGTGTGACAGGCCTCATCTGTAAACTGACACTTAGCAGAGCTCCAGAAAGAAAGGAGGAGCACTGCTTCCTCTTAGTCCTGCATCCACAACTCATTGAGATGAGGGTTCTGTTGTCCTTTCCCCAAATGTGGCCAAACATGGCCGCATAATCACAGCTTACTCAATTTTTCCCCAATAACTTTCTTCCTTCCTCTCAAATACAGGTTATACCCTTGGGGGATGGGAGGGGTAGTACAGAAAATTCTCTCTCGGTTCGCCTTCTTCCCCAATCTATTTTTCTCCTAGGCTTTGGCTTTTTTAAACTTGGAAACTAAGGATTTGATGTCTTTGTTCTCTGCATCTTTTATGTCCAGGAGACTGTATATACCTGTTTTCCCAGTACACCTCAGGTCCTGGTATAATTATCAACAGTACCCATTTTCACTTTCAAAAGTGTCCTGGTTTGGATGATACATAATATAGCTTCCTTGTTTAGAGCATCCCCTGACTAGGGAACAACTTCAGCTTCCTGAGTGACAGACCTTGGCTTACTGGGAGAAATAAGGAGGGGTGGGAGTGGAGGACAAGGAACCACATTTCTGAAAAAAATTCCTGATGGGCTGCCACCTAGCTAGGGAGTGGCAACATCAGTTTCAAAACTGGGCTCTCCTGGCTATGCCACCAGTGCAGTTAGGCACCATTGTATACAGTCACCAAAATATAGACAACCCTTAAAATCAGGCTTTCTGATGCTGTCTAGTGTCCTCTTCGGCCATGACATCAGATCCCTCTCCTTTTGTGTGATCAGCAGCTGGGTCTCTGACAAGTCTCCTTCCTTATGAGTTTGTTCTTGTTCTTCACAGGGCTTTTTGTTTGGCAAAGCAGGAGAGATTCTGACCAAGCGGCTACGATACATGGTTTTCAGATCCATGCTGAGACAGGTATGTTTACTGAAGTGCAGAACTCACAACCTGGGCCCCATGGACTCTGAAAATGGGAGTATTGTCAGGTTATTCGGAGCAGCTCCTGCATTGCTCTCCCCTAGATCTCATCTCATGGATGCAGACGAACCACTGATCAGATGCAGGCTCAGAGGTCCTGCTGTCTCCCTGTCTGCTGTGGATGCCTTTGTCTCAGCAGCTGTAGGCAGAGTAGGCAGAGAGATATTCAATACCCTGCATCTTTTGCTTTCTTTCTTTCCTTCTTTACCCTGGGAAACTCAGGATACTTGTGTTTCTTCCCACCAAGTGGTACTCTCTTTACCCTTTCTTTCTGTAAATCAAAATTTAGCCCCATGGCCCATTTCCTCATTGCCCAGTTTCTTTGCTGGGGCTAGACCGGTTTACTAATTCAAGCTGCAGTGTCACTAGCTGTTAAAGATTGAATTTAATGCCTCTTGCATTTTATACTTTCAAAACCCCTGGAGGAAAAGGAGAGAGGAGATGCTAGGAATGTAACCCTAAGCAGTCCAGTTCAAACAGGAAACTTTAACAATCATGAAAATTTTGTATGTAACTTTCCATTTTAAAATCACTGATCACTTGCCAATGAGTAAAATGATGCTTCAGAGGATGCCCCAGAAATATCAGGGGTACTAGAACTCTGCCTGAGAAGCATCACTTTGCTGCGTTAGGATATCCAGATGACATTTTCATTTTCCTAGTTGTCTTTGGTTTCTCAGTCCTCTCCTGCTCCTAGCACTGCCACTTAAAAAGAAGACATAGTTATGAGAATTGCTAGCTAGTGACTGACAGAGTCAGAACTGAATCTATGAGCGAGAGAGCACTCTATGATGAAGGGCCCTGTCCTAGGACTCTCAGTCAAACCATATTTATAGCTGAGATTCTACTTAGGCTTGAGGCTGACCTTGGTCTAGGGCCAAATGCCCCATTATCCCACCAGCCCCCAGGCCAACTCCTAGGTCCATTACATTTTGGAAGCTGAGCTGATGGTTTGTATAATGCTCTTTCCATAAATTTTTAAGTCCAGCAAGCATATATTAAGTGCCTTCTGCTTACACGTTATAATACTATGTACTATAAGTCATTCAAATCTGAATGGACCCAGTCTTCAAGGAAGTTACATTCCAGTGGAGGAGGCAATTAGAGGCTTAACAGTTTTAAAAAGCAAATTGATACGTGCTATAGTAAGTTATAGTGCTGGTATTTTCTTAAAGATTTTTTGGGAAAAATGATAGATACTGCTTTAATGCAAATCACCAGTTCAGATAACTTCTTAGGACCATAGTTATTTTTCTAATAGAAATAAATTTATACTTCAAATTGATTATCTTTTCAGCATTTGTGTATTTAAAAATATAAGTGGTTTTATAAAGAAAATTTTGTTTTATGTTGAATGTGAAATTTTAATTTAGATTTCTTTTGTTGTTTTTTAACCCAATTTATATATTCTTCCCTGAACTATAGTTACTTGTTTATTCAACGTCTATATTTCAATGTCTAACAAACATTTCATATTTAACACTTCCAAAATTGAACTTTAAACTCTCCCCTCCCACAGGGTTCATTTCTTACCTAGACTTTCCCCATATTAGTAACGGCAGTTCCATTCCACCAGTTGTTCAGGCTAAAAACCTGAGTCATCCTGGACTACTTTCTTTCTGTTTAATGTTACAAAATCCTCCTAACTGGTCTCATTGCTTCCATCTTTATCCCAATCCAGTAGGTTCACCTCCCAAAAGCCAGAATCATTTTTCTAAAATATAAGTCAAATCATAGCCCTCTGCCCAAAACCTGCTGAAAGTTACCCATATCCTTCAGGGTAAAATCTGAAATTTTTACAGTGCCTGTAAAGTCACACATGGTGTGACCCCCATGACCCCTTTTGATGAACAGATCAAATGCGCCTTTGCCTTTGCACATGCTATTCCTTCCTTCTCTCAGATATTCTCATCCTTCTCTTTGTTCAGGTCTCTGCTCAAATATCACTTTAGAGAGGCCTTCTCTGTCCCTTCCATAGTCTACAAAATACTACCTTTCTTCACTTTTCCTTCTTACTCTACTCTATTTCTCTTCACAGCATTTGGTACCACCTGGCATGGTATATATTTATTTATTTGTGGCTTCCATCTCAAGGCTCTAGGCTTCATGAAAGCAGTAACTCTGTCCTTTTCATTCACTGTTGTATAGATTGAACACTTAGAAATCACATTTGGAACAAAATCACATTTGGCACTCAAAAAAATTTTTGACAAAGTGATTTATGCTTTTGTCTAATAAGTCCCTTCCTTGTCTATTTAGTGTCAAATCCTGAGTGCTAAATGTAGGGGATATAAATGATAACTAAAACTGACCCCATCATTGTCTTCAGAGCTAAGAGTCTCATAAATAAGGCTTTAAAATAATCAAGTCATTTTCTGTGCCACAGGATGTGAGCTGGTTTGATGATCCTAAAAACACCACTGGAGCACTGACGACCAGGCTTGCCAATGACGCTGCTCAAGTGAAAGGGGTACATGCCTCCTTTCTGTTGATGTTTGTCTTAATTGGCCATTTTGAATCTTAGCATGAAACTGATTTTCTCATTAGATGTGTTAGTTCTCATCATCTTTAAGAAAACATTAAATTAACATTTAACCTACACAATATATCATATGCCTCAGAGCCAAATTGTTAGCTATTTGAACATCGTATACTGTTTAATATGTAGATAACCGACAGGCTTCCTTTTATTTGTCATCTTGTCTATGCTATTAATAAAATACATTTGGAAATATATTTAGAAAAGGAAGTATTTATCAGCATATCATACAGGATCAGTCTGTTTTAATGTTCAGTTAATCAACAGAAAATTTTAATTGCCTCCAACAAAAAGAACATGTGTCGTTGCTATAAGAAATTTTAAGGTCATTAGGGTTCAGAAAAGAGGAAAGAAAACCTCAAAAAAAAGGTTGAAAGAAATGAATGAAAAATGCATTAAAATTTAAAGCAAGGGTAAAAGAAATAAAAGACTATAAAGCTTAAATTTTGCTACAAAATTTATATAAATCTCTTTAATTGATATAACTAGACACTGTTGAACCAAGACATTTCGATTTATGGATGAAGTGAAAATTTCTTCTATAACTATAACTGTTTATAGCAAAAATCCACAAGATGATGTCAAATTTGGGGGGGAAAAGCATGCAATCTCTGCTATCTTTCTCTCCCTCAAACTTTATCAATCTTTGGTTTTTAATCTTTCTGTAAGGTAGTATCTATAACATTTCTTTTATCTAACATATGAAGCTTCTGCAAGAATAAATTAGGTTATGAATATAGAAGCATACAGAGAGTTGTAAAATTGCAATATAAACCTTAGGAATTGTTTTAATATAGATTTCTTTGCTGAAAGCAAACATATCAACAAAAATTGAGGTTTAGACCAAGTCGTATAGAACCTAACAGAGCTGAATGTGCATTGCTTGAAATAACTTTGAACTTCCTAAAACAGACAACAACTCTGACCTTATGGAGTCTGTATAACATGTCAGATCATCCTAACAGCTATGGAAAAAAATGGCAGCAGGATATGGGGATATGGAGAGGTTATAGGGGGAGTCAGTGGATTTCAAGTGTGTTAGCCTTATCTCGCTTCACATTTGGCTGTGGTATTTGGAGTGTTACTTCTACTGGGCCCTAGTTTTTGAAATAAAAATTACTTGGCTTTATTACTAATCTGTGTTCTCCCATTCATTGTTAACCAGTGCAATGCCACCTGAAGTGTAAATTTAATTAAGCCGAAGGGCTTAATCTACCCCTAGCTGAAGGTTCTAGATCTTTTAGCTCATCTTCATGTACATTAAAGAAGAATTTGTCACTTTTGATCTATTTTACTTATTTCTTTGGCCTTGACTGCCATCTAAAGCTGAATATTTATATGTCTGAAAGGATAACTCATCTGCTCTGAACTTGGGGAGAGTTCTGAGTGCTTCTCTAAATCGGTTGCTGTGGGAAGTGAGTTCTGAGGAGGACATGTAGATAGTAAGAACAGGAGCAATCTACATTGTCCTTGTGCTGCAGACTCCGTCCAGATTGTACACTTTGGCTTTCAAGTTGAAAATATGCAGATACAGAGAGCTGACTTTGAAGGCCACTCTACTCTGACTTATGCCATGCTTAGCTAAGCACCCCTTTAATATAAGCTCAATGAATGCATCAAATAAAAATAAATGCTCTGTTATTTATGCTATCTCTTGCAGCCCTGGTGCAGTTAGTTCCATGGTTAGTTCCCATTTCCCCTAATTACTGATCTACTGTTTATATTATGTAATGTTGAATGATTTTAGATGGTTGATATTGGGATAGGGGGTGTTGTAAAGGATTGTGTCCTGGAATTCAGAGCTGAGAGAACCTTTAGTTATTAATCAATGTACCTGCTCATATCAGAGGTTAGGAGAAATTTGTCCAAAGTCACAGAGGTGGCAGTGACCATCCTAGACTATATACTCCACCATAATCTTTACTTGAGACTAGTCCCACTCAGGCAGAGTTAATTCTGGGAGTGGAAAAGAACATGAGCTGTTTCCAGACAAAGCAGATATGGGGACCAGAGCAGGAATTTGGAATGGCTTGAGTCCACAGTGTTTCAGGGTAGAGGTAGAGAGGTATAGAGTGGTGGACTGAATTGACTGTAATTTGGCTTCTGGTTTTAGAGTTGTAAGTCACTGCATGCTACTGAAAGTCATGTTTCAAGCTGTATCTGGCATTCAAACTGAAGGATCTGATGCCTGCTTAATATCCTAAATTAATTTCCATAGCTTTTAGCTTTTTATACTTTTTCCAAATCAAATTCAGATTAAATTAACACAGTCAGCTTCTCAAATAGGCCAATGTACATTTGAATATCCTTCATGAGAAATATAAAGCTCAAATTATAAGTAGTTCTGCACTGAACTTTGGAAATTACCAACATTCCCATTTTAATGTAATTGTCAGACTGTTTTATCTTGCTAACCTACAGAGCTCACTTTAGTGATCATGGTTTGATTAATGAAACTTTTCTTGATCTTAAAAAATCTGAAGACATAGAAATATGCAATTGAACTCTACATCATTGACCTACTTTGAGTATTTATTCTGAAATCATGAAAATCTTCATTTTACAAACCAAATAAACTTACAAGTAAACCTTTATTTTTTACTTCCTAACTGAGAAGATTAGGTTTTCATGAGGCTGATTGTCATATTCCTCAATAAAATGTAAGGATAGATTTTAAAGGTAATATAAAAGTGTCTCTCTAATTTGTTTTGTTTGTTTTGTAGGCTACAGGTTCCAGGCTCGCTATAATTACCCAGAATATAGCAAATCTTGGGACAGGCATTATTATATCCTTAATCTATGGTTGGCAGTTGACACTTTTACTCTTAGGAATTGTACCCATCATTGCAATAGCAGGAGTTGTTGAAATGAAAATGTTGTCTGGACAAGCACTAAAAGATAAGAAAGAACTAGAAGGTGCAGGGAAGGTGAGTCGAACTAAGTGTAATTGCTTACCTAAGTAAAATGTTCCAATCAGTGTTGTTCTGATACTGTTACTCACTACTACTCAAAGAGATCTTACAACTCAATATCAAAAAAATAAACAATTTGATCAAAAAAATGGGCAAAGGACAGAAAAGACATTTCTCCAAAGAAGATATACAGATGGCCAGTAGACATGAAAAGATGCTCATCATCACTAATCACCAGGGAAATGTAAATTAAAACCACAATGAGATTACATCTCACATCTGTCAGAATTGCAATCACCAATAAATCTACAAACTACAAGTGTTGGTGAGGATGTGGAGAAAAGGGAACCCTTGTGGACTGTTGGTGGACTGTAAATTGGTGCAGTCACTATGGAAAACAGTATGAAGGTTCCTCAAAAAATTAAAAACAAAATATATGACTCAGCAATTCTACTTCTGGGCATTTATTCAAAGAAATCCAAAACACTAATGCAAAATGATATATGCACCTCTATGTTTATTTCAGCATTATTTACAATGGCCAAAATATGGAAGCAACCTAAGTGTCCATTGACAGATGAATGGATAAAGAAGTAGTACATCAATTCAGTAGAATAGTACTCATGCATAAAAAAAAATGAAATCTTGCCATTTAAGATAGTATGGATGGACAAAAAGGGTACTATGCTAAGTGAAATAAGACAGAGAAAGATAAATACACATGATTTCACTTACATATAGAATCTAAATAAACAAAATAAATGAACAAACACAACAGAAATAAACTCATAAACACAGAAAACAAATTGATGGTTGCCAGATGGGAGGGGGTTAGGGTTATGGGTGAAAAAGGTGAAGAGATTAAGAAATACAAATTGCCAGTTATAAAAATAATCTTGGGGATGTAAACTACAGCACAGGGATCATAGTCAATAATATTGTAATAACTACATATGATGTCAGATGGGTACTAGACTTATCAGGGGGATCACTTTGTAAGTTATGTAAATGTCTAATCACTATGTCTACACTTGAAACTAATATAATATTATGTGTCAACTGTAATTGAAAAATTTTTTAAATTAAAAAAATTCTGAATGATAGAAATTTTCTAGAAAACAAATTGATAATATGTGCCATGTTCCTTAAAACCCTTTGACCTAGGAATTTCACTTTTAAGAACTTCTCCTAGAAAATAATTCAATATGGACAAATCTTTATATACAAAGATGACTATCACAATATTATTTTTAATAAGAAAAGAATGGAAAACCCATTCAATAATAAAGGAATGCTTAATTGTCTGACATATTAAGTGACATATTAAATATCCCATTATTAATGTATATTTAATGACCTTGGAAAGTGCTTTTGATATTCGTTAAGGTAAAAATAACGGTATAAGGCCAAATATAGAATCTTGTCTCAATTTTGTTAAAAATGTATATGCTTAGGGAAAAAAATGGAAGCTAATGTGTAAAATATACCAATATGTAACTTTTTATTACCTTTTTTACCTTTCCAGTTATTCCTCTATCATGAGCACTAATTATAAAGAGAAAAATACAAACATTATATTTAAAATATATAAAATTACTGTGAACTTAAAATATGACCATCATAGAAGAAGGAGCATGACAGTAAATGTAAAATACTGAGTTCTCAGGTTAATTTTGCCACTGTAAAGCTATATGGTTTTAGGTAAATGCTTTTATCTATTTAAGCCTTACCTTCTCTTTCTGTAAAGAGGAGACTGATTTATCCAATCTTTCTTCCAGATCTAAAGATTGATTTGATAAATTTCTTAGTATCCTTTTCCATAGGGAAGAAGCTTATAGGTCATAATAAGTTAATAAAATTAATTTTGTTATTACATATTATTTATCTCTTTTATGGAATTCAAACTAATGGCCACTATTTGTCTTTGTGCCTCTTAGTTACTGGGTGTTTTTTGTTACAGATTGCTACTGAAACAATTGAAAACTTCCGAACTGTTGTTTCTTTGACTCGGGAGCAGAAGTTTGAATATATGTATGCAGAGAGTTTGCAGGTACCATACAGGTAATAACCACTAAGGCGTCGGAGGGGAGTGTGGGAGTCAATCACCAGATCTGATTTCAGGAGGATTACTTTGGCTGGAAGATAGGGAACCAGTGGAGAAACTATTGAAAGGAACCATTCGGAAAGTACTTGTAATTATCCAGAAAAGAAATCACAAGGCCCTGACCTAAGGCAGGGGCATCTCTGTGGTAGAACCTGTAAGAGCAGGTGACTGGTAAGGAGGGGAAGGTGAAAAGATATTGAGAATGTCTCTCTGTTGCCAAGTTTGGCTAATGACTTTGTTAGGTATCTGTGGGAGCCAAGGGAGCGGTGCTTCTTGAAGTATGCCTTTCCTTCCTCTCTTTACTTTTCTCCAGGGGAAGCCTTCTCTTCTTCCGTTAATGAAATCATCCAGTGAGAGCTCTACTAAGTGATCTGAAAATAAGCAAGCCCCTTCCCCCAAAAGGAGAGACTTTTTTCTGAAAACAATTCATTTGAAATCCCAAAATGTGAAATAGATTAAAGCAGAGGCGATCTGGTTTCAATGGGAGGAGGAGGCCCAGGGGCTGCCCACCTGTCAGCCTGCTCTTACTTTCATGTCACCTACACCCGTGTGGTTCAGAAAATCCACAAATGTTAAGCACTTTGGGAAACCTTCTCTAACTCCCCCAGAGAGTTAAGTTCTCCCTCCTCTCTCCTCATAGGATGTTATTTATAAGGTTTCTGCATTGCCTAAATTATAATTTACCATGACTCCTGGATACCCAAGGCCAAGAACATGCCTGATTCCTCTGTGTTGTCCATCATGGTCCCTGCAGCTCGTCGATGTTACATAAATGTGTATTGAATGAATGTTTACTGTAGAGTACATACATGTTATATGTCCAAGAGTGAGGGCAAAGGGGGAGGGATTTCCATATGTTAATCCCTAATAGGCTTTTCATGTTTTTCTTGGCTTACCTTAACTTTACCTAAACACTTTGAAGTGTGGGTAATTTAAAGATGAAGATACCAAAGCTCAGAGATTAGGCAGTTTCCTAAATTCTCACAAGTGGTAAAGTGAAGACCAAAGTTAATTTTTTGGAAACTAAACCCACTTTTGTCTGTTATGCTTCCATGCCCCATCACCAACCTATCACAGGTTACATTTTTAGTCTTGAGAAGTGAAAATCAAGTAAGTTTCAAAATGTCTTCTTTTCAGAAACTCTTTGAGGAAAGCACACATCTTTGGCATCACATTTTCCATCACACAGGCAATGATGTACTTTTCCTATGCTGGCTGTTTCCGGTTTGGTGCCTACTTGGTGGCACATCGGCTCATGGAATTTGAGGATGTTCTGTTGTAAGTACTGGATTAATATTTACAGTTAAACTTTAGAAATATAACTGAGGTGAACATGCTTCATGCCTGGATGGAAAACCTTTACTGTGACACTTCAGGAAGAGATTTCATATTCAAAAGGTGGCATTTTGCCTCTGCGTCTCCCTGTGTTTCATTTGGGGAATCAGTGACTCCTTCTCTCCCCACTTCTGACTCACACATTTGACCTTTCTGGATCTTTGGCTAGAAGGGGTCATGATTTATTAAGGGGTTTACAGATGGCCGTGGCATTTTGGAAGAAGCTTAACCCTGAACAAAGCATCTGGCTCCTTCAGAAGGACTCTGAACAGGGCAGCTAATGAATGTTGTGGAGAACTGAGTTTTGGAAGCCCTGGCAGATTCTAGGATAAATTTGCTTTCTTCGATAAAAGAGGAGCAATTAGATGGTAAGAGGTGGAGAATTTCAGAAATGACAAAGGAAAGCTAGATTGCAATTTCTGCTACATCACTATGAATGCAGAAAATTGTACCTTGGTCAGGGGGAGACAGGCCTGAACTTTATTATACTTATGAAGTATTCAAATATGCAGTTTGGTACTAAAAAGTGTGTGTAATTTTTCTGAGCATCTGGGTTTGGTAATGGGTGAGATTCTGCCCTTCGATAGCGTACTGTAATTAGTAGTAATAGTTTTACATTTAAACCAGAATCATCTCAACCTAGCAACATAATGTATTAGTATATTTCCATTCTATTTAGACATGGACATGTACATGCATTATAGTTTGCTCAGGATGACTTCAACAGAAGGTTTAAAATTTCCACTTAGTATCTCCATCTGACAAATAATATACAAATGCTATTTATGACCATGACCAGAAGATCAAAACCAGACATCATCGACATTGGGGCTTTGATTAGATAATTATTTGATATATTGCTTTACTCCAAGGTAAGGTATTGAATTGATGAAAGTTGCTGACACTTGAGCATTTAGAGTCATAAAATCAATCTTCCAAGTAAAGGAAAGGGAAAATCTGTCTGATCAGAGAGCAGACCATTGTGAAGAGTCCATAGATCTAAAGGATAACAAGTCCAAGATTAACCATCTGTGTGATTTATTTAGAGCTATTAAAACAGAAACAAAAACAAAAAAGATGCCATGTGCTACATCAACACAGGCAGAGAGTCAGGAGAAGAAGAAGTGATGGACTCACAGTATCATTCTGGGAGGGTTCCTAAGTTTGATGTCAGTTTCAGGCTCACTGTTAAAAAAAAAAAAAAAAAAAAAAAAAAAAGACATATTGATGAATGTGTCCAGAGGAAGGCAGCTGGAAGGTTGAGAGTGAGAGCAGTCATTAGGGAAGCAAATTGTCTACATTGTGCCTGCAATGTAGCAGGAATCCCAATCTAGCTTTCCTTTGTCATTTCTGAAATTCTCCAAATCTTACCATTTAACTGCTCTTCTTTTTTTCCCACAATATTCCAATACTTGAAGGGCTGTCTTATTAAAATGTTATAGATTTTTTCTTCAATTTGAAGAACTTTTTAACAATAGGTGTAATCAGCCTTGCTACTCCCTAAAACAGAGGATGGAAGCCACTTTAGAGAAATGCCCAGACATAAACATTTTGTCCACAAGTCTATGGGTCAGCTGGGTAGTTCTGCTGATCTTGGTTGGGCATCATGGATCTCAGCTGGGCTCACTCATGTGTCTGCAGTGAACTATGAGCTAGTTGACCGGGACCCACACAGCTCCTCTCCATCGGTGCCTTGTTATCCAGGAGGCTAGTTGGGCTTGTGGTAGTAGCAGAGTTTGGAGGGACGGAGGGAGAGAAAGAGACAGACAGAGAGATTGCCAAAGCATACAAGGTCCCCTGAGTCATAGGCTTGGAACTGACAACAGTCACCTCCACCATATCCTGTTGACAAGAGCAAGTTACAAGGCCAACCCAGATTCAAAGGGTAGGAAAAAAATTTCTAGTTTTCAAATAGAGGAGCTACAAAGTCACATTGCAAAATGGTGAGGATACAGATATGAAAAATGGGGCCATTTTACAGTCAATTTGTTATACTTACATAAACATAAAGAAAAGTATCTATTTTATTTTTTAACTTCTCTTTTATAATGATTTGATGCAATGCTCTTTGGTTTATAGGAGTGTCAGCTTTCAAGCACTGTGGTTATAATTCTTTGCATACGTTTTGTCTTTGTTTTTTACAAGGGTATTCTCAGCTATTGTCTTTGGTGCCGTGGCGGTGGGCCAGGTCAGTTCATTTGCTCCTGACTATGCCAAAGCCAAAATATCAGCGGCTCATATCATCATGATCATTGAAAAAGTCCCTCTGATCGACAGCTATAGCACAGAAGGCCTAAAGCTAGTGAGTTTGATGTTTTGATTAAATGATCTTCTCCTAATTGACAAGTGAAAGTATTCTAAGAAGAAATTTAATAAAATCTGTGCTTTTTTAAATTTGCTGATGAGAAAATGAAACTTTATAGATTACGAGTTCATTTTAATAAATGCTAATAGCATGTATTAACATCCAGTACTTTTATATGACAAAGTTACAGGGAAATAGGAATTCTGCCCACTTTATAAGTAAATCCTGTTAATTAGGTTTTATTATATGTAGATTATTCCCAGGGAACAGATTGAGTTATCATATTTGTATTGTATTAACAATACATGCTATAGAAACATTGACTCTTTGAGATCTTGTTTATTAAATTCTAGCAGTTGCAAATGAGACCCAAGTATATTATAAGTTCACTGCCTTCTGACACCTGGTAGTAGAGGGGTTGGCTATACAATATGTTTCCAGGATTATAGCAATCAAATTTATTGGTTTTATTCTGATTTTAGAATATGTTGGAAGGAAATGTGACATTTAATGAAGTCATGTTCAACTATCCCACACGGCCAGACATCCCAGTGCTTCAGGGGCTGAGCCTGCAGGTGAAGAAGGGCCAGACACTGGCTCTCGTGGGCAGCAGCGGCTGTGGGAAGAGCACGGTGGTCCAGCTCCTCGAGCGGTTCTATGACCCCTTGGCTGGAACAGTGGTGAGCACACTTTCATATTCAGCTCATTTTAAGTTTCTCATCATCTGAATGCCATTGTAAGCTGTGGGTTTTTCAAACCTTTAAACAACAGTCCCACATAGTGTCTGACATTCTAGAAATGGTCTCCAAGCTGTGTTGTCTGCCCGAGCCAACATCCACAGCCCCTCCTTCAGCACTGCCCCTCTAACCTGCTTTGTGGGCAGCCTTTTATCCACCCGGTGCCCTTCCCTTAATTAGATTTCAGCTTCCATGAGACGATCCAGCAAAAATTTAAGTAGCCAGAAAGATAGAGGACAGACAAGATGGGAACCAAGGATAGGGAATGTTTCAAGAAGAAAGTCATCAGCAATGACAAAGGCTATGGAGAATGAGGATAAGATGAACACTGAAAAGACATAATAGTATTTGACAATTAATGAGCTACTTCTGACATTTTCAGTGAAGCATTCCCAGTGAAGAGGTGGTGATAGAAACCAGTTTAGCATAGCTGAGGTATAGCTAGGAGGGAAAATGGAGACTGAATGTAGACTATCCAGAAGATCAAAGGTGAAGGAAGGGCAAATAAGAACAGCAGCTTAAGTGGGGAGGCAGAAGCCAGGGAAAATGGTGAGGGTGTCTTGAGCATTTTAATAGCCAGAGGTGAGGTAGAGCCATTGATGGAAAGAAGGCATTGAATCATTTTCTAAGGAAAAAAGTGAGATCAACAAGTTTGGGAAGTAGAAAAAGAATATAAAGGGATTCCCTTTTGTTTCCCTAACTAAAAGAATAAGTAAAGGGTCATATTTATTCATTCAGCATTCAACAAACCTTTACTGAGTGCCTGTCAGCAACTGTCTTAGGAAATGGGGATAAGAGTCCTGAAGAGAGTAGTGAAATTTTAAGTGACTATAATGGAGACTAGAAAAAGAATGAAATTAGTAAGGAATAGAATTTATGGCAAGAAATTTTTATCACATATGTATTTAATTATCTGTTGCACCTAGCGGTGACATTAAAAATATTTAACAACTGGGATGGCATGGGCATTGACCAACCAGACACTTGTTCCATACAGTTAGATTGATGCCCACTAGTTGCATATGGGCCCTACTTGCATTAATGACTGACATAAAATAGAATTTTATTTTCTTACTTCCCCTCAGCATTCACACTCATGAATATGTTTTATTGTATTCAAATACAGTTATGCCATTACTCAGTCTATTTTTTCACAGCTACGTAAGCTTTGTTCCTTATTTTTACCACTTTGTTTTATTTTTTTCTGTGAATTCTGTTATCATGCTTCAATTTTGTGGTTAAAGTTTGAACAAAGAACTCTAAGTGAAGACCTCACCTGCAAATAAGGCAATTAGAGGACTAAATGTTAGCTCTCAGACACTGATTATGGCTTTTAACAGAGATTTATTAAGCAGTGTGTTAAATGTTGAACTCTAATGAGTTATAGAGTACCCTTTTAACTGAAGAAACGTGGTATATACTTCCATGAGTTTGATTAAAGAATAAGATAGGCTTGAGCTGGTTCTTGAGGGATAAGTAGAGCAGGTTGCACGGGGGTATAAGGGTGAGCATCAAGATGTCATTCGATGCAAAAGATAATGTGAGTTGTGGTTGATAAGCGATTTGTTCCCAATATCCATATAGGCCATTTTGGCTGAAACAGTGGATTTAATTAGAGTTTGTTCTTCAAATTTTTTTTTATCATAACCCATTTAGGAAGGACAGAAAATTCTCATGGCCTCACTACTGCACTCATAGTCACTTTAGCAGAAGTACTCAATAACTGTGTTGAGTTGAAAACAACAATAATGGCAAACAGTAAATAATTAAATAAGAAAAAGTGAAGAAATTAATAATTATTGTATACAGATAAAAACAAAAGGAGAGCATAATTAAAAACATGGACCATATCAATTATGATGCAGTGTAGGAAATAGAAACTGCTCTAGGTATTTCAAGTAGATAAGTAAATGAAAAGGGGAATTAGGTGCTTACAAAATCATTGGAAGGGCTGAGGGCTGAAGGAGTGGAAGTAAAAAGTGAAAGAAAGTAAATGCTCCAGAACAGTCAAATCACAGCACTTCAGCTGGGATCCTGTGGCCAGGAAGTAGCAGAAAATTATGCCAATGTCACAGCTGCTCCAAACTTGAAGACATAAGACAAGAGTGTGACTTTTGCAAAAACTCCCATCTGTCATAACACATGTATTAGCTTACCATGGCTGCTAAAGAGAATTAGCCTCTGCATTCCAGATTTTGCACAGGGCATCTCACTGAAGAAAACTCAGTTACGTCTAGAACCAGAAGAGAGTCTGGGAAATAATTTTTAGCCTTCCAGTTCCTTGGTTTATGAAAGGCAGACACAGAAGAATATGGAAATAAATGTCGAGTGCATAGGACAATAATTATCTTAAGACAATGCTGATAATGCCCTGAATACAAAGTGTCCTCATCTATTGTACGAATAGTATTACCTACTCCTGTGTGTTTGCACTAGAACTTTGAAATACCGCCAAGTGGTGCATAGCAGACAGACTGAGTGGACATGTCCCCAGTAAACACTAGTAAATGTGCCAAGTTTGTTTATGGATAGCAATTAGTAGCTCTTAATAACCAGTAGATTGCTAGTAATTAGTTCTCATTACCATGTGAAAATGAGTCTTTGGATTTGAGCATCATTTAACCATAAGAACAAAAGAAAGGACTTGACTCCGAGGTCAGGAAATCCTAATGACCATCAATAGGCCATGAATTATACTTTGAGAAACACTGACCTGAGTGGTGGTTCTCAAGCTGGTGTATATCAGAATGGCCTAGAGAGCTAATGAAGAACACAGCTACCCTGGCTCATTCAAGTAGGTTTCTGGCCTTTTAATTTTTTATGATTTTCCCAGACAATTCTGGTACCAGCCATAGTCTGAGAACCACTGAACTGATAAATTTGAAAGGTTTAAGTTAAATTATAGAGAGTCTTGAAAAATGAAGCTACAGAATTGTACAGAGAGGAGGTTCCAAGTTTTGTGGAGCCTAAAGTTTAAATGATTTTAGGTACTTAAAAGAATACAAAGTTATAAATAAAGAATTAGGTACAAAAGTGAATATTTGCTAGAATGAAAAAAATCACAACAAAACATTGAAAACTTAAAGATTCCTTAAATACTTACCTGGCAGAGCTTTCTGACTACAGCCTGGCCTCCCTCCCACCCAGCATTTACCTGTTCAACTCCCAGTATTTACCCTTGAAGCTTGGGTTCATTAGTTTCACTGTCAAATTGCTCCTGGTTTGAGTCTTCCCCTGACCTTTCCAACTCTGGTCCATCTCATACACCACTGTTAGAATCCTCTGTCCCTCTTTGGATACAGTTAGAAGCTTATAATCATTGTCTAAGAATTACTCAGTGGGTGCTTGGGTTAAGATGGGGGCATTACTCTTTTGAAGCAGGACAGAAAGCATCTTTCAATTTTGAGACTCCTGTGTTACCAAAACCTAACCTGTAGTGTGTAGTCCAATCATAGCTCCCCCCCGATTACTAACTGTGTGACCTTGCAAAAGTTACTTAACTGCCCTTTCCTTGTCTATAAAATGGGAATTAAAATCACATCTCCCTCACAAGGGTTGCTGTGAAGATTAAACAAGAGAATGCATGAGACATGCTTATCACAGGACCTATAGTATAGTCAGTGGTCAATTTATCTGTAATTATTATCTCAAAGTAAATACATACAGCAGAATAATACATATTTAACATTTGTTTGTGCTAATGAAAGCAAGCAGTAGATTTATCAATCTAGAATAAAGATAGCTAATTATTTTAATTTGGCCTTACATTATTATTACCAATATGTTTATTTTCCTAATTAAGTTTTTATTTAGGTCAGTATTTTTTGAGCAATGCTCACTGATTTCCCAGAGTTCCTTGGTCTTTCCTCAGACCACCACCCAGATCTCAGCCAAAGAAACTCTGCATTGATCTGCTTTATATTTGGGCTTCTAAACATGTTTTTCCTAAAAAATAAGGATTCTTCAGCTAACACAGATTTTAAATAATTTGCAACTCCAGTGTATCGTGTGGGGAAGAGGAGGCCCAGGAGTGTTATTGTATTCATTGTGATGGAGAAACTCATTAAAACTTGCTAGGATCATTCAAACTTGTCTGATTATATTAGGTAGACAGTGTCTGTTTTCCTCCCAGGGGCATAACCCTGGAAAAAAATCAACACAACTACTTTTTCTTCCCTCACATTTACATTTCTCAAGTACAGTGTTCCATTTAACAAGATCTATTTCACCACATCATTGTGTGGTTTTTCTTGCCTTTCTCCACCCTCTCCACCTTCATTTCACACTGTAAGTAGGCCTTGAGATAGATGCTTGAAACAGTCTCCATGGCAACTGGGCCTGGTACCAATAAGGTCATGCCTGTGTTTTCCATTCTCCTACCTGTAAGCTTCACAAACAGTTGCCTTCTTACAGCAAAGATTGTATCCTACCCCTGACCATCTGTCTCACAGGCAACCAGCCAGACACACAGGGTACAGACAGTATACAAGGCTCAGTATATACTCATCATCACTATGAGAAAAGCTTGAAGCTGAGTCATTCATGTCTTTTTTTTTTTTTGATATGTCAATCTTTTTTAAAATTAAATTTAATTTTTTATTAAATTTATTGTGACTGATTAATAAAATTACATAGGTTTCAAGTGTACAATTCAATAATATATCATCTATATATTGTACTGTGTATTCATCACCAATGTCATATTTCCTTCCATCACTATATAAATATTGCACCCCATTTACCCATATTTGCCCTCTCCCCTCCTCCTTTCCCTCTGGTAACTGCTAAACTGTTGTCTGTGTCTATGAGTATGTGTTTGTCTTGTTCATTTGTTGCTTTCAGTTTTATATACCACATGTGAATGAAATCATATGGTTCTCAACTTTTTCTATTTGGCTTATTTTGCTTACCATGATAATCTCAAGATCCATCCATGTTGTCACAAATGGCAGCATTTCATCTTTTCTTATGCCTGTGTAATGTTCCATTGTTTATATGTACACATCTTCTTTATTCAATCATCTATTGAAGGACAATTCAGTTGTTTCCATGTCTTGGCCACTGTGAATAGTGTTGCAATGAACATTGGGGTGCAAATATCTTTATGGATAAATGTCTTCAAATTTTGGGGGTAGATACCCAGATGAGGGATTTCTGGGTCATATGGTAACTCTATTCTTAACTTTTTGAAGAGCCCCCATACTGTTTTCCATAGTGTCTGTAGCAATTTGCGTTCCCACCAGCAGTGTATGAGGGGGTTTCCTTTTCCCCCACAACCTCTTCAACACTTGATACTTGTCTTGTTGATAATAGCCATTCTTACAGCTATGAAGTGGTATCTCATTGTAGTTTTGATTTGCATTTTGCTAATAATTAGTGAAGATGAGCATCTTCTCACATGTCTGTTGGCCATTTGTATGTCTTCTTGGGAGAAATGTCTGTTCAGGTCCTCTGCCCATTTTTTAAATGAATTGTTCCATTGTTGTTGAGTTGTATGAATTCTTTTTTAAAATATTTTATATTTTTCAATTAGAGTTGACATACACTATTATATTAGTTTCAGAAATACAACATAGTAATTAGAGATTTGTATAAATTATGAAGTGATCACCCCAATAAATCTAGTACCCATCTGACACCATACATAGTTATTACAATATTATTGATTATATTCCTTATGCTATACTTTATATCCCCATGACCTTTTTGTAACTACTAATTTGTACTTCTTAATCCCTTCCCTTTTTTTACCCATCCCCCCAACACTTTCCCATCTGGCAGCTCTCAAAATATTCTCTATATCTATGAGTTTGTTTCTGTTTTGTTTATTTTATTCTTTAGGTTCCACACGTAAGTGAAATCATATAACATTTGTCTTTCTCTGTCTGACTTACTATGCTCAGCACAATACCCTGTAGGTCTATCCATGTTGTTGCAGATGGCAAGATTTCATTCATTCATCATCCATTCATTCATTCACTCATTCATTCATTATGGCTGTAATATTCTATTGTCTGTGTGTACCACCTGTTCTTTATCCATTCATCCATTGATGGACACCCAGGTTGCTTCTATATTTTGACTATTGTAAATAATGCTGCAATGAACATATGGATGCACATGATCTTCAAAGTAGTATTTTGGGTTTCTTCAGATAAATAACCCAGAAGTGGGATTACGGGGATATTTCTTATCTCTTGTTATAAAGTCTTTGTTTCAAAGTCTATTTTGTCTGGTATAAGCATTGCTCCACAGATTTTTTTTATTTCAATTTTCATGAAATATCTTTTTCCATCTCTTTCAGTCTGTGTGTCTTTTGATCTAAAGTGTCTTTTGTAGACAGCATACATAAGGGTCTTGTTTTCTTATCCATTCAGCCACCCTATCTTTTGGTTGAAGCATTTGATTCTTTTTCATTTGAAGTACTTGTTGATAGATATATAGTTATCACCATTTTATTATTCATATTTTTGATATTTTTTTTCCTTCTTCTTAAAGAAATGCCTTCAACATTTCCTGTTATATGGCTTGGTGCTGATGAACTCCTTTAGATTTTTCTTGTCTGGGAAGCTCTTTATCTGTCCTTTGATTCTAAATGATAGCTTTTTTGGGTGGAGTGAGTACTCTTGGTTATAGATTCTTGCTTTTCATCACTTTGAATATTTCATGCCAATCTCTTCTGGCCTGCAAAGTTTCTGTTGAGAAATCAGGTGACAGTCTCATGAGAGTCTCCTTGTAGGTAACTAATTGCTTTTCTTTTTCAACTTTTAAGATTCATTCTCTCTTTGTGTTTAAGATTTGACATTTTAATTATGATGTATTTTGGTGTGGGCCTCTAATATGGGTTCATCTCGTTTGAAACTCTCTGCACTTCCTGGGCTTGTATGTCTATTTCTTTCACAGGTTAGGAAAGTTTTTTGTCATTATTTCTTCAAATAGGTTTCCAATTTTTTGTTCTCTCTCTTCTTCTGGTATCCCTATGATGCAAATGTTGTTATACCTGATGTTGTCCCAGAGGCCCCTTAAACTGGCCTCATCTGGTGGGGGTGGGGGGCGATTCTTTTTTCTCGTTGATGTTCTGATTGGGCGTTTTTTGCTACCTTACCTTCTAAATTGCTGATTTGATCCTCTGCTTCATCTAACCTACTATTGATTCCTTCTAATGTATTCTTCATTTCAGTTATTGTATCCTTCATTTCTAACTGGTTCTTTTCTATGTTTTTGAGCTCCATTTTTATTTTTTCTATCTCTTTATTAAAGTTCTCACTGAGTTCATCTACTCTTGCCTTTAGTTCCTTGAGCATCCTTATAACCAGTGTTTTGAACTCTGCATCTGGTAGATTTGTTTAGTACTTTTTCTAGATCTTTGTTCTGTTGTTTCGTGTGGGACATATTTCTTTGTCTACCCATTTTGTCTGCCTCCCTCTGTTTGATTCTATATATTGGGTAAGGCTCCCAAGTCTCCCAGTCTTAGTAGAGTGGCTTTATGTAACAGGTGTCCTGTGGAGCCCAGTGGTACAATCTTCCCTGGTCACTTGAGGCAGGGACTCAAGGTGTGTCTCTTGTATGGGTTGTGTGTGCTCTCCTGTTGTAGTTAGGCCTTGGTTGCTGTTTGCACATTGATGGGAGGGAGTGACCCTTGGACTCATTGGTTGTGAGGATTGGCCAGTGAGGGGCTAACCTAACAGAGTAGGATTCACATTAGCAGGAATCTGGTGCCTGCCAGTCTGCCCTTAAGGCATTTTCTCCTCAGATGCAGCCACTCCAGCTCTGGCTCCAGTGGAAGCTGGCCAGTGGGTCTGCTGGCCCAAGGGTCCTTTGGGAGGGGCCCAGCTGCAGGCCAAGTTAAACTGCAATCTTTGCACCTGGCAAGAGTGTAGAGCCCTTGCACTAAGCAGTTCGCAGATGGCTGTCACCCATGCTGGCTTTAGAGGTGCCTCGAGAGGCCAAGCCAGGAACTGAGGCTGGCTGCTACTAGTGCCAGACTTGGGGCTGCTCAACAAGATATACAGGACAGGCTGAAGCCAGATGCTGCTACTCTGGGTTTTATGAGCCTTTGAGAGATTTTAGGAAAGTCCACAATGTGAGCCAAGACAGGTCATTTGTATGGGAAAAATCAGTGGAGGTGGCTTGGGTGGACCTGCAAGTTGGGAGGGATGGGGTCTCAGGGAATTACCTGGGTGGAGTGACCTATATTATCCAGGTTGATGGAGACTCAGATATGGCAAGCCCACTGAGTCTGTAGGGCAGGACTGGGGAGGGCTCAACAAAAGAACAAAGGATATTGCCAGCACTTTTGTCTAGGAGAAAGTAGACCCTCCAGTCCTCGCCCTGAAGCCAGACAACTCAGTTCCTTCCTGTATGTTCCCAGCAGTCCTCGAGTAGCTGTTTCAGCACTTGAGCTCAAAGTAAGTGAGTCTATCACCGAGTAAGTCCATGCACAGGCCATTTAAGAGAAACATCTGTGACTGCAGTCTTTTGTCTCACTCAGCCACAATCTCTGCTGATTTTCAAAACCAGGGGTTGTGTGTACTTCTCTTCCTGGCACTGGGTCCCTGGTCTGGGCAGCCCAGAGTGGAGCCAGGACCCCTTACTCCTCCTGAAGCGACCTCTGCAGCCAAGATAACCTTCTCAATTCTCAACTGCCACATGCAGTTGTAGAATTGGCCCATAGAGAGTCTCTGCCACTCCTACCAGTCTGGAGGAGGCCTCTTCTGTATGTCCCCAGTTGTGGAACTTCTGTTCAGCCAGACCTTAGGTGACTCCCAATTATGATCATTCTATGGTTTTGTTGTAATTTTGATGTAGTTGTGAGAGGAAGCCAGCACAACATCTGCTTTTTACACCATCGCTCATGTCATCTTCAGAGGGGATGAACAGCTCTCTCACTAGAACGGCAGAATTCTCTTGCAAAGTAGATCTTTTGGGCAGACATATCCACATCAGAGAATAAGGATTTTATCATCAAGGCTGTATAAGGGGCACCTCCCTGGGCTTCTGCAACATGATTCCAGGAGCCAAGTCACTAAAGAAAGGCCAATCTTTCTTGCCTACTCCTCTGACTCGACATCGTAGATGTCCATCTATCCTTTTATCCATCAGCCATCTATCCATCCATTGTATTTTCAAGTACAGCACACACACAGAAATACAGATGGCTGACAATCCTTGAGTGCATACTCTGTGACCAGCACTGTGCTAACTGGGGTCTATACATGATCTCATTTAATACTCAATTCTAGGAATTATCACAATTCCTGTTTTACTCATAGGGAAACTCTCAGAAAATGAAATCACTTTCCCAACATCAACAACTAAGATTATAGCAGCCAGCCACCCTCCCATACTCACTTCTATTCCATTTAACTGTTGTACCCCATTCCTCAAAAACCTGATTCTAACTAGCTCAACGTAGATTGGAAACCTGACCTGAGACCCTATTATGTGGTCATAGTAGTTATCTATTTCCAATCTAATCTCAGCTTCTTTTTCTATAAAAAATTGATACATAAGAATAAGGATGCCAGGATATATCCCATTAATGCATTATAGCTTTATATTAGTTTCCCTTTGGCTGCTATAGCAAGTTACAGAAATTTAGTGATGTAAAACAACACAAATTTATTATCTTACAAATTCTGGAGGTCAGGTATCCAAAATGGGTCTCACTGGGCTAAAATCAAGGTGGCAGCAGGGCTGGGTTTCTTCTGGAGGCTCTAAGGGAGAATCTGTCTTCTTACCTTTTCTAACTCCTGGCCCCTGTCTCCATCTTCAAAGCCAGCAAAGACTAATCAAGTTTTACTCCTGTTGTACCGCTCTGATGCTCATTCTCCTGCCTCCTTCCACAGTTAAGGATCATTATGGTTTCATTGGGCCCACCTGTATAATCCAAGATACTCTATTTTGAGATCAGCTGATGAGCAACCTTATACCTTAATTCTCCTTTGCCATGTGACATAACATTCACAGGTTTCATGGATTAGAACATGGGTATCTCGTAAGTGTGTGTGGCAACTGGGGCGGAGGGTTGCATTATTCTGCCTACCGCATGCATATATCAGAAACCAGGGTAGAAAACAGAAGAAACATGACAGTTCCTTAAAGCATACAACTATGACCATATTTAATTATTCTTGATAATTCAAAACCCAACAACAGAAACGTAATCAGTCTCACAGTAATTTGGCAGTTTCAATGTGTGAAATAGTGATGTTAATTTTGCTAAATTCAGAATGTCCTGGTCCTGAAGTTTGTCTGTGTACTCTTGTTTTCAGCTTATTGACAACAAAGAAATAAAGCACCTGAATGTCCAGTGGCTTCGAGCACAGTTGGGCATTGTGTCCCAGGAGCCCATCCTCTTCGACTGCAGCATTGGCGAGAACATTGCCTACGGAGACAATAGCCGGGTCGTGTCACAGGAAGAGATTGAGCGGGCTGCCAAGGAGGCCAACATACACCACTTCATTGAAACATTGCCTGATGTAAGTCTCTCCAAATTAGGAGCCCAGGAGCCCATGGCAGCTCCCTGGCATATAGTTTGATTTCTAAAGGACTGATTTACCAAAGGTCAAAAGAAATGAGCAACCACGACACACACACACCTAAATACAAGCATCTGGCCACACTTTCTATGCCCATTCAGTTATGTTTACCTGATCCACCTGACTGTCTCTATGAACAAGCCTGCCCTAAAATTAGTATATATATCTGAGAGACCTTTCTCTTCAAGTCTAAGTGCAGGGCCTATAGAAGCAGCATGACCCTCCCTCCTCATTTCTCTCCCAACCATTCTCCTGTCTCCCTGAAGCTCTTCTCTAAGCCTCAAACCTCTCTCTCTGTGGAGTCAGGCCAGCCAACTGGACCCATGCAAGAAAGAAGGTTCTCTCTGAATAGGGCTGAGCCGTTGGAGTGACCGTGATGGCGTGTAATCTGTCACCGTGGCACATTCCATGGGTCAGAAGCTCTGCTTATAGTGTTGATTATTGAAACCTTTCCTGGGCTATTGTCCCATGGCTGTCCTCTGAATTCCTCCTAGGAAGTTAGATAAACAGAACCTCTCACCCTCTCTTATGTGCCTTCAGCCCTATATTTTGAAATGGGTCTAAACCTCCTCCCCCAATTATCACCAGTTATGTTCTTTATTGTAAGGAAGTGCCCCCTAAAAAATAAAGCTCAGTAGCCTCAAACCAGCAGGCAAGGCTATCTCATGGACAAGATGGTAATACCAGGTGGCCCTAACTCATTCCTAAGATTTCCTTTTTCTTAGGCTCTTTTTTGGACAACTGCTGCCACCAAATGACGGGGCCCCAAGAGGAGGAATTGTCCCCCTTCCCTCCTTTAACATTCTAGCTCAACTGTGAACAATTAGCCCTTCCCAAGGCTAGAAAAATTTAAAATATAGCTTCGATCTCCTTTACTAAAGACAAGGTCAGTGTTTTCAAAGTATGGGCATGGACCACCTAGCACATCAGCACCACCTGGGAACTTGTGAGAAATGTAGAGTTTCAGGCCCTACCCCATACCTACTGAATCAGAAACTTCAGAGGTGGAGTCCAGCCGTCTGTGTTTTAATAGCTCAGGTAATACTCACACAGGCTAAAGTGTGAGGACCACTGGTCTAGGGGTTGACAAAAACACAGAGAGTAACTATTTCCTAGCTTATTAAATGCAACTTGCCCCTCTGGCATTTGTCTACAACTGGGACCCTACCTTTCTGGGCTCCTAGTCTCATTCTATCACACAAAGCATACCTGTAGACCTTGTGATTCTTTTCCTCAGTGTCTAGACAAGGAAAGAGAAGGCAAACCCCTTGTCTTGTTTCCTGTCTAAGGATCCACTTCTTCCCCTGAGTGATTCGTACCAGGATTTACCTCACCCTTCTAGTTACTTCCTTCCTTCAGGGTTAGAGCCCTGTCTTTACCTCCCTCAACAGGCTTGATACTTTATCAGTGTAACCCAGGCACCTCTACACTCACATGGGACATAGTGCTCTTGCCTCCCAGGCAGAGGTAGCCCTGGGCTAGAGCCAGTCCCAAGCATATGCTGGAACCTCCCCTGGAGTCTTCTTACTCCATCTGGAGGTGGAGACCTCAGTCTGAGTGCCATAGAACTAGGATTGCCAGATATAGCAAATAAAAATAGGTAATGTTATACATAACAAGAATTTTATGGTCAAACTCTGGGTGTCACAATCAGAGCCTACAGTTTGACTAAAATTTTAGCCTGGCAAGCACCTGAAAATAATGATAATATTGTTTTCTAGGTTAGACATGCTATCACATCCCATTTTGGCTTTCTCCTACATAACTTCTTAATTCCTGTCCCTGTCATCATATTGAATAGTTAGTGACAGTTATCTACTGTGGGCAACAGTATGTTAAAATTTGGGGGGAGAACTCTAAAAAAATAGTAAAAGGAGAGTTCATCTTTTAAAGTTATTTATCAAAAAAGAATTCTTTAACATGCACTAAAATGGGCTGAAATGTTGGAGGCAGCTTTATAAAAACATTCACATGCTGGCCGAAAGGCTAAGCATCCCAAGAATTTCTTCCCTTCTTCACTTTAAAATAATGTGGAGAGTGTCACCTGCTAGTTAAAAATAAAATGAACTTTACTTATTTTATTATGCATAGTCTGTTCAAATCAAATTTCCTTCTTCCTACCAATCTTTGTCCCAAATATGAAACCAGAGACTAACATTGCAGCAATATTCTTCTTCATGAACATGCTGACTTGTTTACACTAAAACATAACTTAAGACACAAGTGTCTATTTTCAAAAAAAGAGATAAAACCTGCCATTTAGATCTATGTCTTTGTTTAATTTTCTATGAATCCATTCTTAACTCCTGAATCTAAACTTTTTTTGTACATGTAGAAGTGGTTATCCTATTTTCTGTAAGCAAACTCTTTTTTCAAACTTCGTTTCTACTTTCATAATAACTAAACCCTATTTGCAGAAATATAACACTAAAGTAGGAGACAAAGGAGCCCAACTCTCCGGTGGCCAGAAACAGCGCATTGCAATAGCACGTGCCCTTGTTAGACGGCCTCAGATTTTGCTTTTGGATGAAGCTACATCAGCTCTGGATACAGAAAGTGAAAAGGTAAGAATTTAAATTGGACTCATTCACACTCGAATCAGTTGTAGTTGAAAGGTTTAAATTTATGTTTCTATCTTCCACAGTAGAAAACGAAACTTAGCCAGATCTGTTGATTGTTACTTATGTTGCCTTTCAGTAGAATTTAAATACTTTCTGTAGCTGTTACTAAAGAGAACTAAGATAAAATGAGGTAAATTAGTCTTACAGCATTTATGCTCTGAAAAACAGCCCTGGATCACTTTGTATTGACCTAAGATGCTGTAGTCAGGAGACATAGCTTTGTTTCTTCTGGCATTTTCTCCTCAGCAACTGTATAAAAAAGTGGAGGGCAGTACAATATTAAAAGCTAACTGTACTTTAAGATAAATATTAGAAATCATTTTCAGTTTGAGAAAAAGCTGAGTATTTAGTTATCTGAAAGAAAAACTAATCCTGAGATGTTCCCTATCTTAAAAATGCCAAAATGTAGGGAGGCTGTGTTGACCTGTGCTCAGTCTTCCTGAATTTGCTGTAGAGCCGGACCAGAGGGCTGCTTTGAAGGATGTTCTGAGGCTAGTTACAATAAACCTTTTTAAATGGTTGATGGGCTGTATTTATTGTAATAACTTTGAGAATAGATAACTCAGAACTAATTCAAATTAGGTTTCAATTATCTTCTGATATGACAAATCCCTTGCTTTGTATAATCTGTTATATTTCACTGACACCATTGTTAAAGAAGGACCTATTGTTGGATAAATTAATTTTGAGACTTATTGTGGAAGAGCAATTAAAGAGAGAGGACTATTTTAATTAGAATTAATTTACATGATTATTGAATAGGTTGTCCAAGAAGCCCTTGACAGAGCCAGAGAAGGCCGCACCTGCATTGTGATCGCTCACCGCCTGTCAACCATCCAGAATGCAGACTTAATAGTGGTGTTTCAGAATGGCAAAATCAAGGAGCACGGCACACATCAACAGCTGCTGGCGCAGAAAGGCATCTATTTTTCCATGGTCAGTGTCCAGGCTGGAGCCAAGCGCTAGTGAACTGTGACTATATGAGCTGTTAAATATTTTCTAATATTTGTGTTATAACATGGCATTTAATCTAAGTTAAAAAGTGAGCACTTACTGAAAAACTATGTAGAGTTACCTGTTTAATATTTCCCAACACAAGATCATTCCACCAAGTTCAGAGTCTTCAGAGACTTTGTAATTAAAGGAACCAGAAGGATTATCATCAGATGGAATAAAATATGAGTTTTAATTGTATTAGAAAATTTAAAGAATGATTCAAAGTAGATTTTGTTAATAAAGTGTGTAACTTTTGTTTATAGCTGCTTATTTGGACTGTAATTGCCTTGCTAAAAGATCATAGAAATAGCAATATTTGCATAAAGTGCATGTAATAAAACTAAACTTTTATATGACTGGGGTTATCTTGTCTGAAATACTTACAAATATGTCACCTACCAGTTAGAATATTGAAGATTACATCTGCATTTTTAAAAAAGACTCCTTTAAAAACTCCCATTAATTTTTGTGGGAATGGTTAAATAGTGTAAATACTTCCTGTTCTACATGTCTTTTCACACTGGATTCTAAAGAACCATCTACCTTCATTCTTCTTGGACTTGACCCTGGTGATCCTTGCATTTACACATTATGATGGCTCTGAAACTGACTACACAGATCAATACCAAGATTTTGGGTGTTGGAGTGGGGCAGAAGATGCACAATTGTGAAATGTATACTCTGATATACAGTAAATATTTTGCATTGCTCTTATAAAGGGCTCTTACAGGATTTTAATATTTTTGTACTTTAAAAAATACAATTATTCTTTTTTTTTGTTCTGATAATGAATCACTTTTCTTCAGTAATTGATCTTTCCCAAAGATGATCTTTCTGGTGGCAGATGTTTAAGATGTGCCATAACTTTAAATACAGCATCATGCAAACATGATGAAAAAAGAAAATATCACAAAGAATGATGATATGACTCCAAAAAAAAAATCCAAAAAGCACTATAAACAAGTCTGAAGAGCAGAAACTGAGAGCAATATTTGCCATATTTGTTATAAACAGTTGATACCCTTAATACATGAAGAATTTTAAAAGGAAAAAATGCCATCACCTCCAAAGAAAAGTGGACAAAGAATATGGTCAGGTAGTTCCCAAAAAAGAAACAGATAAGAAAAAAAGTGCACAATCTCAAAGAAATGCATATTAAAAGTAACATCAGCCTCATGGTGGAAAAATCTCTTGTTTGCTCTCAACAACAATAATTTGGCATCCATCCACAAACAAAAGTGCCTTTTGGGGAGCTGTGGAATCCAGCACCATAAGCTCAAGGACCTAAGGAGAGTCTTTCCCACTGTGTGTCAGATAATTGGCCTACAGACCTTGGTCCTGGCTGTGAACCCTAGAGTAGCCTGTGAACTGCCTTCAGCCCCATTTGCCCTAGGTCTGAGAGCCCCTACAAAACACTGTCTTAGCCAAAAATCACTGAACAAGAGAGTGTTTATAGAGAGAAAAAAAATATGAATTTAGATGCATTGAAGAAGATAAGAGGAACAGCTTGACTTGACTCGCACTATCCCTCCCCTAACGTAACACAGCTTAGGGCCAAGAGTGATCTCAGCCTGTGATTTTTCTCATGGGGGAAAGTGAGAGCTTGTGAGTGAGCCTCTGGTCTCCCCAGCTTTGAAGGACTGCTAAGGAAGCTCATTTCTCTCTTGCCCCATCCAGAGTATTGAATTGTGAGCTGCATGGCTAGGAGGGAAGAAACTGGAAGAGTGACAGATAGTTCTCAGAGGGCATGAAAAATATGAGGAGCCTACTAATTCCATTGTGAACTCTACCAAGAAGCCCACCCACAAGATGCTGAGAACACCTCAGCTTCAGATCTCTTCAAATGGCCCACAGGCACCCCAAGTGCTCCATGTGCCTCACTCACATACACCTCCTGACCCCTGTGGGCCAGTGCCCTGTGTGTGCTCCCAATGGTGGCGGCAAGTGCAAGATCAATCAGACAGCTTGTGAGCACTCACAGAAGACTATCCCAGGTCTGCTGGCCAGGGAGAGACCACAAACTTGAGCTTTAGTGCCACTTTTGGAAAAACAAAAAGGAGGCAGTTAGTGCATGGCCTGGTGCATTGCAGGACCTAGAGAAAGCATACAAGCTTAAGAACTCTGACACAAGAAGGAGGAAGAAGAGTGGATCATATCTTCTCATAGAAGGTCTGAGAAACCTTCATAATCATTAGCAGGGCTTATGGAAGATATTAATCTCCTGAAGCCAGTTAATAAAGCCTGGAGGAAATGACTGACTTCAAATGGATCAACAGCAATGCAAAACTTCAAGGAACATGATAAATCAAGGAAACATGATATCAAAAAAGGATGACAATAATCTTTCAGTAACCCACCCCAGACTTGAAAATCTGTGATTTATTTGATAAAGAATTCAAAATAGCTGTTCTAAAGAAACTCAATGGGCTACAAGAAAACACAGGAAGATAATTCAACAAAATCAGGAAAACAAAATGAGAAGTTTAACAAAGATGGAAAATATAAAAAAGGACCCAAACAAATTCTGGAACTGAAAAATACAGTGAATCAAATGAAAAATGTAATGGAGAGTATCAACAGCCAAGTAGATCAATCAGAAGACAGGAACTTTGAAATTATACAATCAGAGGAGAACAAAAGAAAAAGAATGGAAAAAAAATGAAGAAAGCCTGCATGATCCACGGAATACCATCAAAAGAACCAGTTTGTGAATTATTGGTGTTCCAGAAGGAGAAGAAAGGAAAAAGAGAGGTAGAAAGGTTATTTAAAGAAATAATGGTTGTTTAAAAAAAATGGGGAGAGATTTCGATTTCCAAGTTCATGTACCTCATAGATCCCCAAATAGAATCACCTTAGAGAGATAGTATTCAGGACACATTATAATAAAACTCAAAAATTGTAGACAAAGAATCCTAAAAGTGTCAAGAGGGGGAACAAAGCATATAACTTACAAGGGAACCCCCACAACTCTATCAGTGAATTTCTCTGCAGAAAACTTACATGCCAGGAGAGGGAAAGATGATACATTTAAAGTGCTGAAAGAAAAATAACTGCCAACCAAGAATACTCTGTCTCGCAAAGTTGTCCTTCAGCAATGGAGAGAAATGAAGAACATGAGGGAATTCATCACCACTAGATCTGCCTTATAAAAAATGCCAAAAGGAGTTCTGCGAGCTGAAATGAAAGGATAGTAATTAGTAACATTAGAACACATGAAAATTTATAACATAATGGTAAAGCTAAGTATACAGTAAACTTCAGAATGCTCTAATATTGTAATGTTATGTTAATCATTTAACTTTAGTATAAAATTTAAAGGAAAAGAGTATTAAAATAAGCATAACTACAATAATTTGTTAATATACAATATAAAAGAGGTAAATTGTGACATCAAAAACAAAAGGGGGTGTAAAAGGTTAGGTTTTTTGTATGAAATTGATGTTATTAGTGTAAAATAGACTTATATCTGTAAGATGTTTTTTGTAAGCCTCATGGTAAACACAAAGCAAAAACCTACAGTAGATTCACAAAAGACAAAAAGAAGGGAATTGAAGCATACCACTACAGAATATCATCAATTCACAAAGGAAGGCAACAACAGAGGAAGAAAGAAACGAGAACTACAAAACGGCAGAGAAGAATGAATAAGATGGCATTAGTAAGTTTTTACTTATTAATAATCACTCTAAATGTAAGTTTATTAAATTCTCCAAATGACATAGAGTGGCTGGATAAATAACAAAACAAGACTTAATTATATGCTGCCTATAAGAGACTTACTTCAGCTTTAAGGACACACATAGATCTAAAGTGAAGGGATGCAAAAAGATATTCCATGCGAGTGGAAACCAAAAGAACAGGGACAACAATACTTATATTAGACAAAATAGATTTTAAGTCAAAAATGGTAACAAGACAAAGAAGGTCATTATATCATGATAAGAAAGATAGCAAATACTAAGAGGTTTAAAGGGAGAAATAGACAACAACATTACATGTTAGGGGACTTCAATATCCCACTTTCAAGAATGGATAGAGAGGGATTCTGGGAAAACATGGTGGAGTGAGAGACATCCTCAGATCTCTCCCCTTGAAATAACAATCAGCTGAACATCTAAAACTCAACAAAAAACACCCAAACTGCACACCAGCAAGTCTGAGCATGGGATCTGTGCATAAGAGCTACCACGGGTCAGAACCCCGGGTATTGGTCAGTGGACTTGGAGAAATAAAGAAGTTGCCTCTCACAGTCTCCAGAGCTCCCTGCAGAAGGAGGGGGAGAGGGGAAGGTGTGGTGACTTCTCTGAATAGCCCTGCTTGGAAGTGCTGGGAGTTCTATGCAGCCGGCAACAGGGCCCAGTTATCAGGGCAGAAGGCAGAGAAGCAGGACAGTACCGCAGAGTAACAACAGTTGATTTTTATCAGCCCTGGTGGCAGAACCAAGGCTGGGCTGCAGCCCCCAGCTCCCAGCCCAGAGGACCCCTCCACCCATACCCTCAGAGATCGAGTGCTGCGGAGCCCCAGGGGAATTTGAACAAATGCTGCCGAGACTGTTGCTGACACTGACAGGGACTGAAACTGAGGTAGTGAGCATGATTAAATATCTACAAGAAAATGTAAAAGAAATGATTAAGGCTTTATAGAAAGCAGGGATCCAAAAGGCTTAGCCGCCACCTACTGGACACCAAAAGAAAAGCACCTTCTTTGCAGCAAGCTAAAGAGAGACCTTTATATAATAAACCTTTTCTTTCTGGAAAAACAGCAGAATATACTTCCATTAATGACAAGGCAGAGAAATAGTCCATTAAACACCATAAACAACCAAGGTGACAAGGCATCTCAGAAAGAAAAAAATCTCCAGAAAATGAGCTTATAGACATAGAAATATGCTACTTAAATAACAGAATTCATGATGGTACTTCTGAAAAAAATCAGTGCGTTCCAAAACAAGTCATATCAACAATTTCAAAAACTGTGAAAACAACTAGATGAGCAGAGCAAGGAGATTGAAACCCTCAAAAAGAATAGAATAGATCTTCTGAGGGGGAAAAAAAAACCACATTGCAAGAGTTAAAAATTGAAATAATAATCTTGGGAAATAGAGTCAACCAAATGGAGGAAAATATCAGTGATATCAAAGACAGAAATCTAGAAATAAATCAGAAGGAAGAAGAGAGAAACCAAAGAATGAAAAATAATGAAAGAGAAATGCAAGAACTAGCTGATACCATCAGCAGAGGAAACATAAGAATAATAGGCATTACTGAAAGCGAGGAAAAGGAACAAGGACTAGAAGGCATTTTCAGACAAATAGTTGACGAGAATTTCCCAAATCTAAGGAATGAGCTGAAACTTGGAATTCAAGAAGTCAACAGAACACCCAATTATCTCAACCCAAAAAGGCCTTCACCAAGACACATTGTAATAAAATTATCAAAAAATCAATGACAAAGATAGAATTCTCAGGGCAGCCACAGAGAACAAAACAGTAACTTATAAAGGAAAACCCTTTAGATCATCCTCGGACTTCTCAGCACAAACCTTACAAGCCAGAAAGGAATGGAACCAAATATTTAAACTACCAGTCTAGAATAATGTGTCCAACTAAGCTCTCTTTTAGATATGAAGGAGAAATTAAGACCTTTCCAGACATACAAAAATTGAAGGAATTCTCCACTATGAGGCCTGTACTACAGGAAATACTGAAAGGGGTCAGCTCACCTAAAACAAAATGACAAAAAAAAAAAAACATAATTAGGAGTAAAGTGACTATCAGGCAAATAAAAGCAGAGAAGTGCAATCCTTACTAAGAACAGGGCATTATAAGTTTAAATAATAAGAAGAGAATTGCTACAGGAAGATATTAATGAACATTCAGCATACATAGACAACAATGACTGAAAAGGGGATGTTTCAAAGATCCAAATTCACAAAGGGGAATGGAGATAAGACACGCGCAGTAGAAAAGGGACAAATATATATATCAGGGAGCCCCAAAATATGTAAAGCAAATACTAACAGAACTAAAGAGAGAAACAGACCAAAATACTATTGCAGCAGGGGACCTAAATACTCCACTGTAGGATATAAACAGATCATAGAAACAAAATCAATAAGGAAATAACATCTTTAAATGACACATTAGGCCAACTGGACATAATCAAAATTTACAGAGCCTTCCATCCCAAAACAGTTGCTTTTACATTCTTCTCTAGTGCACATGGAACATTCTCAAGGATGGACAAATGCTGGGACACAAAACTAGCCTTAAATAATATAAGAGGGTTGAAATCATACCAACAATATTCTCTGATTATAATACTTTGAAACTAGAGATCAACTGCAGAAAGAATCAGGAAGAACCACAAATACATGGATATTAAACAACATGCTACTGAAAGAATAACTGGTCAGAGAAGAAATAAAAAGAGATCAAGAGATACATAGAAACGAATGATAATGATAGTACAACATATCAAAACATGTGGGACATGGCAAAAGCGGCCATAAGAGGAAAGTTCATATGATTACAGGCCTATCTCCAAAAATAAGAACGAGCCCAAATAAACAACCTAATGCTTCATCTTAAAAAACTAGAAAAGGAAGAACAAATGAAGCCAAAAGTCAGCAGAAGGAAAGAAATCATCAAAATTAGAGCAGAAATAAATGAAATTGAAAACAACAACCAAAATAGAAAAAATAAATGCAACAAAGAGCTAGTTCTTTGAGAAGATTCATAAAATTGACAAACCCCTGGCTAGACTCATTAAAGAAAAAAGAGAAAGAACACAAATAAACAAAATCAGGGATGAAAGAGGGGAAATTGCGAATGACATCACAGAAATACAAAAGATCATACAAGAATACTATGAAAAAAGTATATAACACCAAATTTAATAACCTAGAAGAAATGGACCAGTACTTGGAAAAATACAACCTTCCTAGACTGAATCAAGAAGAACTAGAAAATCTAAATAGAC